>CM038214.1:224700899-225900899 GCA_021442155.1 Cymbidium sinense | reverse complement strand
TAAAAACCAAAACTAAACTAAAATATAAAATAAACTTAAAAGTAAAATATAAATGTAAAATAATAATAAAACTAACCTAAAATAAAAACTAAATAAAAACCTAAACCTAAGCAATAAACCTAAAAATAAATAAAAAATAAAACCTAAACCTTAAACAGAAAAAAACCTAAACCTAAAATAAATAAATAAAAACCCAAACCTAAACCTAACTAAAAAACTAAAATAAAAACTTAAACTAAAATAAAATAAATAAACATAAAATAAATAAATTAAACTAAATAAAAATAAAACATAAACAAAAATAGAAAATAAACTAAAAAACCTAAACCTATCAGTTTCTTTATTTTAAAACCCTAAACACTGAACCCTAAACCCTAAACACTAAATCCTAAACCCTAAACCTTAAACCCTAAAATAAACCCTAAACCCTAAGCCTACAACCCTAAACTCTTAATAACCCTTAACCTTAAACCTTAAACCTTAAATCCTAAACCCTAAACCTTAAACCCTAAACTAATCCTAAACCCTAACCACTAAACACTAAACTAATTCTAAATCAGAACTTAACTCCTAACCTAACCCTAACTAAACCCTAAACCCTAAACCATAAACCCTAAACCTTAAATCCTAAACTAACCCTAAACCCTAAACCCTATACCCTAAATATTAAACCATAAACCTTAAACCTTAATCTAACCATAAACCTTAAGCTAACTGTAAACCCTAAACCCAAAAAAACCCTAAACCCTAAAGCCTAACACTAAACCCGAAACCCTGAAACCAAAACCCTAAAACCTAAACCCTAAAACCCTAAACCCTCATCCCTAAACCCTACACCATAAAACATATAACCCTAAACCCTAATACCAAAACCCCAAACCCTAAACCCTAAACCCTAAACCCTACAAAATAAACCCTAAATCGTAAAGATTAAACCCTAAAAGACTAAAAACCTAAACCTAAACTAAATAAAACCTAAAAGTAAAATAAATAAAAAAACCTAAACCTAAATAAAATAAAAACTTAAACTAAAACCTAAACTTAATCCAAAACCTAAACTTGAAAGTATAATAAAATAAAAACCTAAACCTAAAAAATAAACATAAAAATAAATAAAAATTTAAACCTTAACCCTAAACTAAAAAAAACCTAAACCTAAAATAAACAAAATAAAATAAACATACACCTAAACTAAAATAAATAAAACCCAAACCTTAACCTTAAACCCTAAACCATAAACCATAAACACTAAAAACCTAAAAATAAAAACCTAAACTAAATAAAACCTTAAAAATAAAATAAATAAAAAATTAAACCTAAATATAAGAAAAAAATAAAATAAAATAAAAACCTAAACTAAAACCTAAACCAAAACCTAAAAATAAAATAAAATATAAAATATAAATTTAATTAAAAGAACAAAAATAAAAACCTAGACTAAATTGAAAATAAAATAAACCAAAACAAAAAAAATACCTAAATGTAAAATAAAAATAAAATAAACATAAAATAAAATAAAATGAAAACTAAATAAAAACCTAAACCTAAATAATAAACTTAAAAAAAACCTAAAAAAACCTAAACCCTAAAAAAAATCTAAACCTAAAAAAAACTTAAACCTAAACTAAAATAAATAAAACCTATACCTAAACCTAATATAAACTAAACCTAAACTTAAACGTAAATAAATTAAAATAAAATAAACTAAAAATAAACGTAAACCTAAACTAAAAAGCTAAAACTTAAACCTAAAAAAATAAAATAAAAACCTAAACCTAAACCTAAAAATAAAAAATAAAGCCTAAATGTAAAAAATAAAATAAAAATAAAACTAAACTAAAAAATAAACATATACTTAAACCCAAACCTAAAAAATAAATTAAAATAAAAAAATTAAACTAAAGGAAATAAATATCAAATAAATATAATAAACTAAATAAGAAATAATCTTAAATAAAGATATAAAAAAACTAAATAAGCTGAATAAACATAAACATATAGGTTTACTTACTTTAAGAAAAAAACCCTAAACCTTAAGCCCTATACGCTAAACACTAAATCCTAAACCCTAAACCCTAAACCCTAAACATTCAACTCTAAACCAACAACCTTAAACCCTACCCCGAACCCTAACCCTAAATCCTAAACCCTAAACCATAAAAACCTTAAACTATAAATTCTAAACCCTCAACCTTAAACCCTAATCTAACGATAAACCCTAACCTAACCCAAACCCTAAACCCCAAAAATCCTAAACCCTAAAACCTAAACACTGAACCCTAAACCCTAAACCCTAAACCCTAAACTTTAAACCCTAAACCCTAAATACTAAAACCTAAAAACCTAAGCCTAAACTAAATAAAACATTAAAATAAAATAAATAAAAAAACCTAAACCTAAATAAAAAATAATAAAATAAAATAAAAACTAATACTAAATTAAAATAAATATAAATACTAAAACTAAAAATAAAATAAAATAAATATAAAAATAAACTAAACTGAAATAAAAAAACTAAAATAAACTAAAAAAATAAATTGAATTTAAGAATAGAAAACCTAAATAAAATAAAAACTAAACGTACAATAAAAATAAAATAAACCAAAAATGAAATATAATAAAAACTAAATAAAATCCTAAACTTAAAAAATAAACCTAAAAATAAAGGAAAATTAAAACCTAAACCCAAAATAAATAAAAAAAACATAAACCTAAAATAAAAATAAAATAAACCTAAACATAAAAAATAAAATAAAAATGTAAAGATAAACCTAAAAATAAAAAGTAAAACCTAAACCTAATAAATAAAATAAAAATAATACTCAAATTAAAAATAAACCTAAACATGAACCTAAAATAAATAAAGTAAACTAAATAAAAATAAAAAATAAACTTAAATGAACAAATGTATAATAAAATTTTAAATAAATAAACTAAACTAAATATACTAAACAAACCTAAACCTACTGGTTTACTTAATTTAACCCCTAATAAAACCTTAAACCCTAAACCCTAAATCGTAACCCTAATCCTTAAACCCTAAAGTATAAACCTTATAACCTTAAACCCTAAACTCAAAACCCTAAACCCTAAGCCCCAAAATCTAAATCTAAACCTAAAGTAACTAAATAAATTAAAAAATAAGCCTAAACCCTAAAGCCAAATAAACATAAACCTAAAGCTAAACCCTAAGAATGGGCTGAACCTTGACAGTAGGAATATCACCATCAACCAGGCTCAGTCTAGATCTGGCGGTAGAGGCGAAGGAAGAGGCGACGATTATCATAGTGGTGATGGGGGATCTGGAAGTGCTGGTGGATATGGAGGTAGTTATTGGGGCAGTGGTGGTTATGATGGCGGGAGGAGCGATGGAGGTTGCAACCATAGTGGTGGCAGAAGGAGAGATCAGGGATATGATAGTGGATCCTGCTATTTGAGAGGCTGGGGTGGTTTTGATGGGAATTGGAGAAACTAAAGAACGATCGATCTGATCTGCTACTTTCGAAACTGTGTCTTTACTGTAGAGACAGTTCTAGTTATCTAGGGTTCTTGATTTGCTTAATGCGTGCTCATTTTTTATCTATGTCGTCACTTATGTCTTAGAAAAGTTAGTCGATTACTTGGTTGATGAAATCATAAAGAAGAAATGTTGAATCAATTTGTTCTCTATTAAAAAAAACCCAAAAACCATAAACATAAACCCTAAACCCTAAACCCTAAACCTTAAACTCTAAAGCCCTAAAACCCTAAACCCTAAGCTCTAAGCCCTAAACCTTACTATCTAAACCCTAAACCCTACACCTAAAATCCTAAAACTTAAACCCTAAACCTTAAACCCTAAACTAACCCTAAACCCTAAAAAAAAACCTAAACCCAACTAAATAAAACCTAAAAATAAAATAAATAAAAAGCCTAAACTAAAATAAAATAAAATAATAAAATAAAATCAAAACATAAACTAAAACTTAAATCTAAACCTAAACCTGAACCTAAACCTAAACTTTAAAAGTAAATAAAATAAAAATAAAAACTAAACTAAAATAAAATAAATAAAAAGCTAAACTAGACAAAAAAATAAGAGAACTCAATAAAATAAAAAACTAAACCCAGAATAAAAATAAAAAAAACCTAAAATAAAATAAAATAAAATAAAAATAAAAATAAAATATAAAAACATACATAAATAAAAATAAAAAATAAAATAAACTGAAATAAATAAATAATAAATTAAATAAACCAAAACCTACCAATTTACGTAATTTAAAAAAAAAACCCTAACCCTAAACCCTAAACTCCAAACCCTAAATTTATAACCCTAAAACCCAAAACCCTAAACCTTAAACCCTAAACCCTAAACCCTAAACCCTAAAACCTAAACCCTAAAACACTTAACCCTAAACCCCAAACCCTAAACCCTAAACCCTAAAACCTAAAACCTAAAACCTAAAAATAAAATAATATAAAAAAGAAAAACTAAACTGAAAAAAAGTAAATAAAAACTTAGACGAAACTAAAAAATCAAATAAATCTAAAAATAAAAAACATAAATAAAATTAAATCTTAATCTAAAATAAAAATATAATAAACCTAAAATAAAATAAAATAAAAGCTAAATAAAAACCTAAACTTAAAATAAAAGACATATAAAATTAAAAAGAAAACCCAAACCAAAAACTTAAAAAAAACCTACACCTAAACTAAACAAACTAAAATAAAGCTAAACCTAAACTAAAATAAACTAAATTTTAAAAATAAAACCTAAACATAAACCTAATATAAACTAAACCAAAACTCTAAATTAAGTAAAATAAAATAAAATAAAAATAAACCTTAAGCTAAATTAAAACATAAAACCCAAAAATAAACCTAAAATAAGAACTAAAACCTAAACCTAAAAAAAAACCTAAACCTAAACCTAAGAATAAAAAATAAAACCTAAACCTACAAAATAAAATAAAATAAAACTAAACTAAAAAATAAGCATAAACCTAAAATAAATAAACTAAACTAAATAAAAAATAGAGATAAATAAAGAGAAAAAAATAAACTAAAATTAAGAAAAATAACCTAAATAAACCTAAACCTACAAGTTTTCTTAATTTATAAAAAAAAAAAACCTAAGCCCTAAACCCTAAACCTAACCTAATGTAATTAAATAAATTAAAAAATAATCACTCACAAACCTAGAGCTAAACCTAAATCCTAAGAATAGGAAGAACCTTGACAACCGAAACATCACCGTTAACTAGGATCAATCCAGATCTAGCGATGGAGGCGAAGGTGGAGGTGGTGGTTATCACAGTGGTGTTGGGGGATCTGGAGGTGCTGGTGAATATGAAGGTGGTGGTCGAGGTATTGGTGGTCAAGGAGGTAGGAGGAACGATGGAGGTTACAGCCGTGGTGGTGGCTGAGGTGAGAGATCGAGGATATGATGGTGGATCCCTCTACTGGATATGCCAGGGTGGTTCTGATGGGAACTGGAGAAACTGATGAATGGTCGATCCGATCTGCTCCTTATTTAATTGTGTCTTTACAGTAGTGACAATTCTAGTCATCTATGGTTTTTGATTTACTCTATGCGTGGTCATTTTTGATCTATGTCATCGCTTGTCTTAGAAAACTCGGTGTTACTTGGTTGATAAAATCAAAAGAAGAAATGTTGAATCTGAATTTGTTCTCTGTTAAGAAAAACCAAAACCCAAAACCCTAAACCTAAAACCAAAATCCTAAATCCTAAACCTTAAACCATAAATACCTTAAACCCTAAACCATAAACCTTAAAACCTAAAACCTAAAACCCTAAACCCTAAACCCTAAACCATAAAACCTAAATCGTAAACCTTAATCTTACAACCCTAAACCCTAAACCCTAAACCCTAAATCCTAAACCCTAAATCCTAAACCCTAAACACTTAACACTACACCGTAAAACCCTAAACCCAAAACCCTAAACTAACACTAAATCCTAAACCCTAAATGCTAAAATCCCTCAACCCTAAAACTTAAACCCTAAACGTTAAAAGCTAAACCCTAAACTAACACTAAACACAAAGCTAACCCTAAAACTTAAATCTTAAACCCTAAACCCTAAACCATAATGCCTAAACACTAAACCCTAAACCCTAAACCCTAAACCTTAAACCTAAAGCCTAAACCCTAAAACATAATACCCTAAACCCTTAAACCCTAAACCTTAAACCCTAACCCCTACACCCTAAACCCTAAGAACCTAAAAACCTAAATGTAAACTAAATAAAACCTAAAAAAAAAATAAATAAAAAACCTAAACCTAAACATAAAAATAAAATATAATAAACTTTCAAAATAAATTAAATTAAAATAAATAAACATCGAAACAAAATTAAAAAAAATAAAATAAACCTAAGAATAAAAATACTAAATAAAATAAAAACTAAACTTAAACTAAAAATAAAATAAACCTAAAATAAAATAAAAACTAAATAAAAACCTAAACCAAAAAAATAAACATTAAAATAAAACCTAAAAATACATATAAACTAAAACCTAAACCCTAAACTAAAAAAAACTTAGACCAAAAATAAAAATAAAATAAACAAAATAAATAAACTTAAACCTAAACAAAAATAAATAAAACCTAAACCTAAATCTAAAATAAACTTTTCCTAAACCCTAAACTAAATAAAATAAAATAAACTAAAAATAACCATAAAGTAAAAAAAAATAAAACCTAAAAATAATCCCAAAACTTAAACTAAATGAAACCTGAAAATAAAATAAATAAATAAACATAAAGTTAAATAAAAAAATAAAGTTAAACGAAAACGTGAACTACAACCTAAAATTAAACCTAAACCCAAAAAGAAAATAAAATAAAAAATAAAAACTGAACTAAAATAAAATAAATAAAACATAAACTAAAATAAAAATAAAACCCAAATAAAATGAAAATAAATCCTAATATTAAAATGAAATAAAGCTAAATAAAATAAAATACAAAATAAATAAAAACGTAAACCTAAAAAAATAAATCCTAAACCCTAAACTAAAATACTAAAACCTAAACATAAAATAAAAAGAAAATATACCAAAACTTAAACTAGAATAAAATAAACTAAAATAAATAAAACCAAAACCTAAACCTAAAATAAATTAAACCTAAACATAAACCTAAACTATAAAAAATAAAATTAATTAAAAATAAACCTAAACCTAAACTAAAAAATTAAACCTAAAATTAAACCTAAAATAAAACATAAAACATAAACCTAAAAAAAAAAAAAACCAAAACCTAAGCCTAAAAATAAAAACTTAAACCTAGACCTAAAAAATAATGTAAAAATAAAATCAAAGTAAAAAATAAACATAAACCTAAACCTAAACATAAAAATAAACTAAAAGAAAAAATTAAGCTAAAATAAATAAACCTAAATTAAATAAACTAAACTAAATAAATATAAAAATAAGCCAAATTCAAAATAAAAATAAAATAAATTAAAATAAATAAAAAATAAACTAAATAAACCTGAACTTACCAGTTTACTTAGTTAAAAAGAAACCCTAACCCTAAATCCTAAACCCTAAAACTAACCCTAAACCTACAACCCAAAAGCCTAAACCCTAAATCCTAAACCTACAACCCTAAACATACAGACTAAACCCTAAACCTTAAATCGTAAACACTTAACTAACCCTAAACCCTAAATAAAATAAATAAATAAAAAATAAAAAAACCCTAGCCGTCAACCCTAAACCCTAAACACCAAACCATAAACGAAATGCAAACTAAACCCTAAACCCAACCAGAACCCTAAACTCTAAACACCAAACCATAAACCCTAAACCCTAAACCCTAAAAACCTAAACCTAAACTAAATAAAACCTAAATATAAAATAAATTAAAATACTTAAAACTAAATAAAATAAATAAAATAAATTAAAAGTAAAACCTAAACTAAAACCTAAACCTAGACCTAAACCTAAACTAACCCTAAATATAAAATAAATAAAACAAAAACTAAACTAAAATAAAATAAATAAAAACCAAAACTAAACTAAACTAAAAAATAAACCTAAAAAAACTTGAATAAAATAAAAACTAAATGTAAGATACAAACAAAATAAAAACTAAACATAAGATATAAGTAAAAGTAAACCTAAACCTAAACTAAAAAATAAAACCTAAAAAAAACCTAAAACCTAAACCTAAAAAAAAAAAAAACCTAAACTTAAACCTAAAAAATAAAAATAAAAAAACTAAACTAAAAAAATAAACATAAACTTAAACCTAAAAAAAAAAAAATTTAAACTAGAATATATAAAACTAAAATAAAAAACTAAACTAAATAAAAAATAAAGCTGAATAAAAATAACAAATAAAATAAACTAAATAAACTTCAAACTATCAATTTTCTTAATTTTTTAAATAAAACCTAAACCCTGAGCCACAAATCCTAAACCCTATATCCCAAAACCCTAAACCCTATACCCTAAAACTAACACTAAACCCTAAATCTTAAACCTACAACCCTACACCCTAAACAAACCCTAAACCCTAAACCCCAAATAAAAAAAATAAAAAAAATTAAAAATTCTTAATCTTAAACCTTAAACCCTAAACACTAAACACTAAACCCTAAAACCCTAAACCATAAAACCTAAACCCTAAAACCTACAACCTTAAACCCTAAGAAGCTAAAAACCTAAACCTAAACTAAATAAAATAAAAAACCAAAATAAATAAGAAACTTAAACCAAAATAAAATAAAATAAAATAAAAACCTAAACCTAAAAATAAAATTTTTAAAAAAACTAAACTAAAATAAAATAAATAAAAACCTAATCTGGACCTAAAATAAAAATAAAATAAACCTAAAATAAAATAAAATAAAAACTAAATAAAAACCTAAACATAAAAAAAACCTTTAAATAATTAAAAATTAAAACCTAAACCCAAAAATAACATAACCTAAAATAAAAATAAAATAAACTTAAAGCTAAATCGAAACTAAAATTAATAAAACATAAACCTAAACTAAAAACTAAAAACTAAAATACAAACCTAAAACCTGAAGCTAAAGAAATAAAATAAAAACCTAAACCTAAACCTAAACCTAAAAATAATAAAATAAAACCTAAACCTAAAAAAATAAAAATAAAACTAAACTAAAAAATAAACCTAAACCTAAACCTAAACCTAAAAAATAAACTAAAATAAAAAACCTATACTAAAATAAATTAACTAAACTAAATAAAAATAAAAAATAATGTTAAATAAAAATCAAAAGTAAAATAAACTAAAATAAATAAAAAAACTAAATAAACAAAATAAACCTAAACCTTCTAGCTTACTTAATTTTAAAAAAACCATAAACCCTAAATCCTAAACCATAAAACCCAAAATGCTAAACCCTAAACCCTAAACACTAAACCTACAATCCTAAACCCTAAGCCCTAACCCTAAACCCTAAACCCTAAAAACATAAACCCTAAACCCTAAACCATAAACCCTAAACCCTAAACCATAAACCCCTAACCCTTAACCTATACCTAAAGTAACTAAATAAATTAAAAAGCAAACCTAAACCATAAAACCTAATAAACCTATACGTAAACCTAAACCTTAAGAATGGGTAGAACCTGAAAGATTATCACCATCAACTAGGCTCAATCTAGTTCTATTGGTGGAGGCAAAGGTGGATGCGGCCATTATCATAGTGGGGTTGGGGATCTGGAGGTTCTGGAGGATATGGTGGTGGTGGTCAGAGCACTGGTGGTTATGGAAGCGAGAGGAACGATGAAGGTTACAGTCATGGTGGTGGCGAAGGGAGAGATTGAGGATATGATGGTGGATTACACTACTCGAGAGGTCGTGGTTGTTCTAATGGGAACTGGAGAAACTGAAGCATGATCAATTCGATCTACTTCTTATGGAACTGTGTCTTTACACTAGATATGATTCTAGTCATCTAAGGTTTCTTATATTTTGCTATCAGTGCTCATTTTTTATCTATGTCATCCCTTGTGTCTTAGAAAACTTGGTGTGCTACTTGGTTGATCAAATCAAAAAGAAGAAAAGTCGAATCTCAATTTGTTCTTTGTTAAAAAAAACTAAAAACCAAAAACCCAAAACTAAAACCTGAACCCTAAACCTAAACGTAAATGCTAAACCCTAAAATCCCTAAACCCTAAACCCTAAATTGTAAACCCTAAAACCCTAAATCCTAAACCTAAACCCTAAATCTACAACACTCAACCCTAATCCCTAAACCCTACATAGTTAACTAACCCTAAACCTTACATAAAATAAATAAATAAATAATAAAAAACCCTACCCCTCAACCCTAAAACCTAAAATAAACCCTAAACCCTTAAGCTTCAACCCCAAAACCCTAAACCTGAAATCCTAAACCCTAAACCATAAACCCTAAACCCTAAACCCTAAAACCTACAACCCTAAACCCTAAACACCAAACCATAAACCCTAAATCCTAAACCTTAAAACCTAAACCTAAACTAAATAAAACCTAAATATAAAATAAATAAAATAACTTAAACCTAAATAAAATAGTAAAATAAAATAAAAACCAAAACTAAACCTAAACCTAAACCTAATCCTAAAGCTAAACCAAAATAAATAAAATAAATAAAGTAAAATAAAAACTAAAACTAAACTAAAATAAAATAAATAAAAACCTAAACTAAACTAAATTAAAAAATAAACCTAAAAAAACTTGAATAAAATAAAAACTAAATGTAAGATACAAATAAAATAAAAACTAAAAGTAAGATATAACTAAAAGTAAACCTAAACCTAAACTTAAAAATAACCTAAAACCTAAACCTAAAAAAATAAAATAAAAACCTAAATTTAAACCTTAAAAATAAAAACAAAAAAAAAACTAAACTAAAAAATAAACATAAACCTAAACCTAAAAAATAAACTGAAATAAAAAATGGAAACTAGAATAAATAAACCTAAAATAAATAAACTAAACTAAATAAAAAACTAAAGCTAAATAAAAATAAAAAATATATACTAAAATTAATAAAAAATAAACTAAATAAAACCCAAACCTTAAGCCTCAAACCCTAAACCTTATATTCCAAAACCCTAAAACCTAAACCCTAAACCATGAAACTAACCCTAAACCTACAACCCTAAACCCTAAATAAAAAATATAAAAAAAGAAAAAAAATCCTAACCCTAAACCCTAATACCCAAAACCATAAAACCTAAACCCCAAACCCTAAACCCTAAACCCTAAAACCTGCAACCCTAAACCCTACGAAGTTAAAAACCTAAACTTAAACTAAATAAAACCAAAAATAATAATAAATAAAAAACCTAATGAAAAACAAAATAAAAATAAAGTAAAATAAAATAAAAACATAAAAAAAAATCTAAACCTTAACCTAAACCTGAAAAGAAAATAAAATAAACAAAAACTAAACTAAAATAAAATAAATAAAAGCTTAAACTAAACTAAAAAAATAAAAAACTTAAATACAATAAAAACTAAACCTAAAATAAAGATAAAACATTCTTAAAATAAAAAAAAAATAAACTAAATAAAAACCTAAACCTAAAAAAAACCTAAAAATAAATAAAAATTAAAACCTAAACCCTAAACCAAAAAAATACCTCAACCTAAAAAATAAAATAAAATAAACCTAAACCTAAACCTAAACTAAAATAAACAAAACATAAACCTAACCTAAAAAAATAAAACTTAAATAGAAACCTAAAACCTGAACCTAGAGAAATAAAATAAAAACCTAAGCATAAACCTAAAAATAATAAAATAAAACCTAAACCTAAAAAACAAAATAAAAATAAAGGTAAACTAAAAATAAACCTAAACCTAAACCTAAACCTAAAAAATAAACTAAAATAACAAACTATACTAAAATAAATAAACTAAACTAAATAAAAATAAAAAATAAACCTAAATAAAAATCAAAAGTAAAATAAACTAAAATAAATAAAAAATTAACTAAATAAACTAAATAAGCCTAAACTTACTAGTTTACTTAATTTAGAAAAAAGGCATAAACCCTAAATCCTAAACCCTAAAATGCAAAACCCTAAACCCTAAACCCTAAACTGTAAACATACAACCCTAAACCCTAAACCAAGAAACCCTAAGCCCTAACCCTAAACCATAAACCCTAAAAGCGTAAACCCTAAAACCCAAAACCATAAACCCTAAACCCTAAACCTAAACCCTTAACCCTATACCCTAAACCTAAACCCTAAACCCTAAACCCCAAACCCTAAACCTATACCTAAAGTAACTAAATAAATTAAATAGTAAACCTAAACAATAAAACCTAATAAACCTATACCTAAACTTACACCCTAAGAATGGGTAGAACCTTGACGGCTGGAATATCACCATCAACTAAGCTCAATCTAGATCTCTAGGTGGAGGCGAAGGCGGATGCGACCATTATCACAGTGGTGGTGGGTGATCTGGAGGTTATGGTGGATATGGAGGTCATGTTCAGAGCAGTGGTGGTTATGGAAGCGAGAGGAATGATGAAGGTTACAGTCATGGTGGTGGTAGAGGGAGAGATTGGGGATATGATGGTGGATTACGCTACTCGAGAGGTCGGGGTTGTTCTAATGGGAATTGGAGAAATTGAAGAGCAGTTAATTTGATCTACTTCTTATGGAACTGTCTTTATAGTAGATACGATTCTAGTTATCTAAGGTTTTTTATTTTTGCTATCAGTGCTCATTTTTTATTTATGTCATCCCCTGTGTCTTACAAAACTTGGTGTGTTACTTGGCCGATCAAATCGAAAAGAAGAAATGTCAAATCTAAATTTATTCTTTATTAAAAACAACCAAAAGCCAAAAACCCTAAACTAAAACCTGAATCCTAACCCTAAAACATAAACACTAAACCCTAAAACCCCTAAACCCCAAACCCTAAATCGTAAACCCTAAAAGTCTAAACCCTGAACCTTAAACCCTAAATCTTAAACCCTAAACCCCAAATCCTAAACCCTAAACCCAAAAAATAAAAGAAAAATAATAAGAAAACTCCTAAACCCTAAACCCCAAACCTTAAACCTTGTACTAATCCTAAACCATAAACCTCAAACCATAAACCCCATACTTATCCTAGACCCTAAATACTAAATCCTAAACTATAAATAGCTAAAAACTTGAACCTAAAATAAATAAAACTTAAAAATTAAATAAATAAAAAAACTAAAACTAAAATAAACTAAAAAATATAATAAAAGAAAAACATAAACTAAAACCTAAACATAAACCTAAACTTAAAAAGAAAATTAAATTAAAATAAAAACTAAATTAAGTTAAAATAATTAAAAACCTAAACTAAAGTAAAAAAATCAAAAAACATAAATAAAATAAAACTAAACCTAAAATAAAATTAAAATAAACTAAATTAAAATAAAATAAAAATTAAATAAAAACCTAAACCTAAAAAATAAAACCTAAAAATAAAGAAAAATAAATAAATCCTAAACCCTAAATTAGAAGAAAACTAAACCTAAAATAAAAATAAAATAAACCTAAACCTAAAATAAAAAAATTAAACCTAAAATTAAACCTAAAATAAAAACCTAAAACCTAAACCTAAAAAAATTAAAATAAAATTCTAAACTTAAACCTATAAATAAAAAAAACCTAAACCTAAAAAATAAAAATAAAAACTAAACTAAAAAAATAAAACTATACTTAAAAAATAAACTGAAATAAAAAACCTAAAATAAAATAAATAAACCTAAAATAAATAAATTAAAGTAAATAAAAATGAAAATAAACCTAAATAAATATAAAAATAAAATAAGCTAAAATTTACCAAGACAATAAACTAAATAAATATAAACCTACTAGTTTACTTAGTTTTAAAAAAAAAATCCCTAAGCCGCAAACCCTAAAACTAACCATAAACCCTAAACCATAAACCTTAAACCTACAACCCTAAACCATACACCCAAAACCCTAAAACCATATACCCTAAACCCTAAACCCTAAACCAAAAAATCCTAAACCCTAAATCATAAACCCTAAATTGCAAACCCTAAACCCTAAACCCTAATCCCTAAACCCTAAATCATAAAAACTTAAAAACCTAAGAAAAATAAATAAAAGAACATAAACCTAAATAAAATAAATAAAATAAAATAAAATAAAACCTAACCTAAACCCAAAAGAAAGTAAAATAAAATAAAAAATCAAAACTAAACTAAAATAAAATAAATAAAAACCTAAACTAAACAAGAAAATAAAATAAACTTAAAAATAAGAAAGCTAAATAAAATTAAACCTAAACATAAAATAAAAATAAAATAAAATAAATAAAATTAAAAAATAAATAAAAACCTAAACCTAAAAAATAAAACTAAAAGTAAAACCTAAAATAAAAAAAATTAAAACCTAATCCCTAAACTAAAAAAATCGAAACCTAAAATAAAAATATAAAATAAACCTAAACCTAAACTAAAATAAACGAAATTAAAATAAATAAATCCTAAAATAAACCTAAGAATAAAAAACCTAATTAAAATATTAACTATATTAAAAGTAAAAATAAAATAATCCATAAATAAAATAAAATAAAAACTAAATAAAATCCTAAACCTAAAAAATAAAACTTAAAAATAAATAAAAAATAAAACATAAACCATAAACCAAAAAAAGCCCTAAAACTAAAATAAAATTGAAATAAACAAAATAAAATAAACCTAAACTAAAATAAACTAAAAAAAAATCAAAACCTAAACTAAATAAAATAAAATATAATAAAAATAAACTTATTTCTAAATATAAAAATAAAAGCTAAAAATAAACCTTAAATAAAATACTAAAACCTAAACTTAAACTTAAAACTAAAAAATAAAACCTAAATAAAAAAATAAGAATAAAACTCAACTAAAAAACAAACCTAAACCTAAACATGAACCGAAAAAAATAAACTAAAATAAAAAACCTAAACAAAAATAAATAAACTAAACTAAATAAAATTAAAAATTAAAAAAAAGGCTAAAATAAATAAAAAATAATCCAAATAAACCTAAACCTACAGGTGTACTTAATTTAAAAAAAAAACCCTAAACCTTAAACCCTAAACCCTAAACCCTAAAGCCTAAACACTAAACCCTAAACCCTAAACCCTAAACCTTAAACTCTGATGCTTAACCCTAAACTGTGAACCATAAACCCTAAAACCCTAAACCTAAAACCCTAAAACCCTAAACCCTAAACCCTAAACCATAAACCCTAAACCCTAAACCTAAAAATAAAATATTTAAAAAAGCCTAAATCTAAATAAAATAAAATAATAAAATAAAATAAAAACATAAACCATAAACCTAAACCCTGAACCTAAAAATAAGAAAAATAAACTAATAAAAATAAAACTTAACTAAAAAATTAGCATAAACCTAAACCTAAACCTTAAAAATAAATTAAAATAAAAATTCTAAACTAAAATAAATAAACATATAATTAATAAACTAAACTAAATAAAAATAAAAAATAATCCCAAATATAAATAACACATAAAAAATAAATAAAATATACTAAATAAACCTAAAGCAACCAATTTACTTAATTTAAAAAAAAAAACCTTAAACCATAAATCCTAAACCTTAAACCTTAATCCCTAAACACTAAACCCTAAACCTACAACCCTAAACATACAACCCTAAACCCTAAACCCTAAACCCTCAACCCTAAAAAACCCTAAACCCTAACCCTAAGCACTCAGCCCTAAAACCCTAAACTCTAACACTAAAATAAACATAAACCCTAAAACTTAATAAACCCTAAGAATGGGTAGAACCTTGACGGCCAGAACATCACCGTCAACCAAGCTCAGTCTAGATCTGATAATGGAGATAAAGGTGAAGGCGACTGTTATCATAGTGGTGATGTCAGATCTGGAGGAACTAGTGGATGTAGAGGTGGTGTTCGGGGTAATGGTGGTCATGGAGGCAGGAGGACCGATGGAGGTTACAACCATGGTGGTGGCGGAGGGGAAAGGTTGGCGATATGATGGTGGATCCCACTACTCGAGATGTCGGGATTATTCTGATGGGAGCTGGATAAACTAAAAAATGATTGATCCGATCTTCTACTTATGGAACTGTGTCTTTACAGTAAAGATAATTCAAGTTATCTAGGGTTATTGATTTGCGCTGTGGATGCTCATTTTTCATCAATGTCATTGCTTATGTCTTAAAAAACTTAGTGTGTTACTTGGTTGATGAAATCGAAAAGAAGAAATGTTGATTATCAATTTGTTCTCTACTAAAAAAAACAAAAACCCTAAACCCTAAACCTAAACCATAAACCCTAAACTGTAAAACCTAAAAACCCTAAACCCTAAACCCTAAACCATAAACCATAAAGCCCTAAACCCTAAACCTTAATCCCTAAACCCTAAAACATAAACCCTAAACCTTAAACATATAACCCTAAACCCTAAACCCTAAACTCTAAACCCTAAACCCTAAACCCTAAACTCTAAACCCTAAATCCTAAGAATAAAAAACTAAGAAAAAATAAACCTAAGAATAAAAAAATAGATAAAATAAAAACTAAATGTAAAATAAAAATTAAATAAATCTAAAATAAACCTAAATAAAATAAAATAAAAATTAAAGAAAAACCTAAACCTAAAAAATAAACTTAAAAATAAACCCTAAAAATAATTAAAAAATAAAATTTAAATCTTAGACTAAAAAAACTCTAAACACAAAATAAAAATAAAATAAACAAAATAAAATAAACTTCAACCTAAACTAAAATAAACTACACAAAAATAAATATAATCAAAAAATAAACCTAAAATAAACTAAACTTAAACCCTAAACTCGATAAAATAAAATAAACTAAAAATTAACCTAAACGTAAACTAAATAAAAACTAAAACTAAAATAAATAAATAAAACCTAACCTAAATAAAATAAAATAAAAACAATGTAAAATAAAAACATAAACTTAAACCTAAGCCTAAACCCAAACCAAAAAAATGAAAATAAAATAAAATAATAAAAATAAAATAAAAATAAAATAAATAAAAACCTAAAGTAAAATAAAAAATAAAAATCCTAAATAAAATAAAAATTAAACCTAAAATAAAAATAAAAAAACCAAAATAAAATAAAATAAAATTTAAATAAAAACCTAAAAATGAAAAATAAAACCTAAAAATAAATAAAAATAAAACCTAAACCCTAAACTAAAAGAAAAAAGCTAAACCTAAAATAGAAATATAATAAACTTAAACATAAACCTAGACTAAAATAAACTAACCTAAAATAAATAAAACCTAAACCTAAACCTAAAATAAACTAATCCTAAACCTAAACCTATACTAAATAAAATAAATAAACCTAAAATAAACGTAAATGTAAACTAAAAATTAAAACCTAAAATAAAAACTTAAAACCTAATCCTAATATAATAAAATAAAAACCTAAAACTAAACATAAAAATAAAAAATAAAACTTAAACCTAAAAAATAAAACTAAAGTAAAAAATAAACATAAACATAAACTTAAACCTCAAAAATAAACTAAAATAAAAAACCTAAAATAAAATAAATAAACTTAAATTAAATAAACTAAACTAAATATAAATAAATTTAAACAAAAATCAAAATAAAAAAATAAAATAAACTGAAATAAATAAAAAATAAACTAAATAAAACTAAACCTACTAGTTTCCTTAATTTTAAAAAATAAGAAAAATTTAAAAAATCAAAAAATCTACCTCTAAACCCTAAACCCTAAAACTAACCCTAAACCAACAACCCTAAAGCTTAAACCCTAAACTCTAAAACTAACACTAAACCATAAGCCCTAATCCTATAATCCTAAACCTACAACACTAAACATAAAACCCTAAATTGTAAACTAATCATAAATCCTAAATCCTAAACCCTAAACCCTAAATAAAAAAAAAAATAAATAATAGAAAAACCCTAACCTTAAACCCTAAACCGTAAAACAAACCCTAAACCCTAAATTCTTAACCTGTAAACCCAAAACTGTAAAATTTTAAACCCTAATCACTAAACCCTAAACCCTAAAACCTAAACTTTAAACCCTAAAACCTACAACCCTAAACCCTAAACCCCTTAAAACTTAAACCTAAACTTAATAAAACCTACAAATTAAATAAATAAATAAAATCGAACACTAAATAAAATATAAAAAAATTATATTAAATAAAAACCTAAACTAAAACCTAAACCTTAACCTAAACCTAAAAATAAAATAAAATAAAAATAAAAACCAAACTCAAAATACATCAATAAAAAACATAACTAAACTAAAAAAATAAAATAAACCTAAAAATAAGAAAACCTAAATAAAATAAAAATTAAATGTAAGATAAAATATAATAAAATAAAACTAACTAAAACCTAAACCTAAAAAATAAACCAAAAAATAAAACCAAAAAATAATAAAAAATAAAACCTAAACCATAGACTAAAATAAAAATATATAAACATATAAAAAACTAAATAAAATAAACCTAAACCTAAACAAGAATAAACTAAACTAAAATAAATAAAACATACACTAAACTTAAATTAAACTAAACCTAAACCCAAAACTAAATAAAATAAAACAAACTAAAAATAAACCTAAACCGAAAGTAAAAAAATAAAACATAAATATAAACCTAAAATAAAAACATAAAACCTAAACCTAAACCTAAAAATAAAAAATAAAACCTAACCCTAAAAAAAACCAAACTATAAAATAAACATAAACTTAAACCTAAACCTAAAAAATAAACCAAAATAAAAAAAATGTAAATTAAAATAAATAGACCTAAAATAAATAATCTAAACTATATAAAATAAAAAAATAAAATAAATGAAAATAAATAAATAAAAGTGAAATAAACCTAAACCTATCGGTTTTCTTAATTTTAAAAAACCCTAAACCTTAAACCTTAAACCCTAAAACCTAAATCACAAACCCTAAACCCTAAACCGTAAACCTAAAACCATAAACCCTAAACTAACCTTAAACCCGAAACCCTAAATAAATAAAAAAATCCCTAACCCTAAACCCTAAACCTTAAACCCTAAAACCTAAAACCTTAAAACCTAAATTATAAAAAAAATATAAAAAGCCCTAACCCTAAACCCTAAACCATAAAACCCTAACCTTAAATCCTAAAACTGACAACCCTGAACCCCAAACCCTAGACCCTAAACCCTAAACTAACCTTAAACCCAAAACCCTAAAAAGCTAAAAGCTAAACCCTAAATTAAATAAAACCTAAAAATAAAATAAATAAAAGAACCTAAACCAAAATAGAATAAAAAAAGAAAATAAATTAAAACATTAACTAAAGCCTAAACCTAAACCTAAACCTAAAAAAATAACTAAAATAAAATAAAATAAATAAAAACCAAAACTAAACTAAAAAATAAAATGCTAAATAAAATAAAAACTAAACATAAAATAAAAATAAAATAAAGCAAAAAAAATAATTAAAAACTAAATAAAAACCTTAAAAAAAACTTGAAAATAATAAAAAATAAAACCTAAACTTTATAATAAAAAAAACCTAAACCTTAGATAAGAATAGAGTATAGCTAAACCTAAACTAAAATAAATAAAACTTAAACCCAAACTTAAAAGAAACTAAACCTATACCTACTGCTAAACTAAATAAAATAAAATAAACTAAAAAAATCCTAAACCTAAACTAAAAAATAAAACCTAAAAAAACCTAAAGTAAAAACCTAAAACCTAAACCTAAGAAAATAAAATAAAAACCTAAATCTAGACATAAAAATAAAAAATAAAAATTAAACCTTAAAAATAAAATAAAATTAAAATAAAACAAAACCTAAAAATAAACCAAAATAAAAAACCTAAACTAAATTAAATAAAAATAAACCTATATAAAAATAAATAATAAAAGAAACTAAAATAAATAAAAATACACTACATGGACTAAATAAACCTAAACCTACCATTGTGCTTAATTTAAAAAAACCATAAACCCTAAATCCTAAACCCTAAACCCAAAACCCTAAACCCTAAATCGAGAACCCTAAACCTTAAACCTTAAAAAACCTTAAACCCTAAAACCTAAATGCCAAACCCTAAACCTTAAACTCTAAACCCTAAAATCACCATAAACCCTAAACCCTAAACCATAAAAGAAAATAAAAATTAAACTAAAATAAAATAAATAGAAACCTAAACTAAACCAAAAAATTAATACCTAAATAAAATAAAAAACTAAACATAAAATAAAAATAAATAAACCTGAAATAAAATAAAATAAAAAACAAAATAAAAACCTAAATAAAAATAAAATTAAAAATAAACCAGAAAAATAAAAAACAAAATAAACTAAAATAAATAAAAATTAAATTAAATAAATCTAAACCTAAAGGTTTACATAATTTAAAAAAAAAAAACCCTAAACCCTAAACCCTAAACCCAAGTCCTAAACCTACAACCCTAAACCCTAAACTAAAATAAAAAACCTAAACTAAAATAAAAAACCTAAAATAAAATAAATAAACCTAAATTAAATAAACTAAACTAAATATAAATAAATTTAAACAAAAATCAAAATAAAAAAATAAAATAAACTGAAATAAATAAAAAATAAACTAAATAAAATAAACCTACTAGTTTATTTTAAAAAAAGAAAATTTAAAATCAAAATCTACCTCTAAACCCTAAACCCTAAAACTAACCCTAAACCTACAACCTAAACCACTCCCTAAACTAACCACTAAGCCCTAATCCTATAACCCTAAACCTACAACACTAAACATTAAACCCTAAATTGTGAACTAACCATAAATCTTAAATCCTAAATCCTAAATCCTAAATAAATAAATAATAGAAAAACCCTAACCTTAAACCCTAAATTCTTAACCTGCAAATCCAAAACTATAAAATTTTAAACCCTAATCACTAAACCCTAAACCCTAAACCCTAAACTTTAAACCCTAAACCTACTAACTAAACCCTAAACCCCTAAACCTAAACCCGACCCTTAAACCTAAACTTAATAAAACCTACAAATTAAATAAATAAATAAAACTGAACACTAAATAAAATATAAAAAAATTATATTAAATAAAAACCTAAACTAAAACCTAAACCTAAATGTCAACCTAAACCTTAACCTAAACCTAAAAATAAAATAAAATAAAAATAAAAACTAAACTAAAAATACATCAATAAAAAACTTAACTAAACTAAAAAAATAAAATAAACCTTAAAATAAGAAAACCTAAATAAAATAAAAATTAAATGTAAGATAAAAATATAATAAAATAAAAACTAACTAAAAACCTAAACCTAAAAAATAAACCAAAAAATAAAACCAAAAAATAATAAAAAATAAAACCTAAACCATAGACTAAAATAAAAATATATAAATAAATAAAAAAATATAAAATAAACCTAAACCTAAACAAGAATAAACTAAACTAAAATAAATAAAACATACACTAAACTTAAATTAAACTAAACCTAAACCCAAAACTAAATAAAATAAAACAAACTAAAAAATAAACCTAAAGTAAAAAAAAATAAAACATAAATATAAACCTAAAATAAAAACATAAAACCTAAACCTAAAAATAAAAATAAAAAATAAAACCTGACCCTAAAAAAGACCAAACTATAAAATAAACATAAACTTAAACCTAAACTTAAAAAATAAACCAAAATAAAAAAAATGTAAATTAAAATAAATAGACCTAAAATAAATAATATAAACTAAATAAAATCAAAAAATAAAATAAATGAAAATAAATAAATAAAAGTGAAATAAACCTAAACCAATCGATTTTCTTAATTTAAAAAAACCTAAACCTTAAACCTTAAACCCTAAAACCTAAATCCCAAACCCTAAACCCTAAATCGTAAACCTAAAACCATAAACCCTAAACTAACCTAAAACCCAAAACCCTAAATAAATAAAAAAATCCCTAACCCGAAACCCTAAACCTTAAACCCTAAAACCTAAAACCTTAAAACCTAAATTATAAAAAAAATATAAAAAGCCCTAACCCTAAAAACTCAACCCTAAACCTTGAAAACCATTGACAACCCAAACCCAACCTCCTAAACTAACTAACCAAACCCAAAACCTTAAAAAACCTAAAAATAAATCATTAAATAAACCTAAAATAAAATAAATAAAAGAACCTAAACCAAAATAAAATAAAAAAATAAAATAAATTAAAACATTAACTAAAGCCTAAACCTAAACCTAAACCTAAACCTAAACCTAAAAAAACAACTAAATAAAATAAAATAAATAAAAACCAAAACTAAACTAAAAAAATAAAAATGCTAAATAAAATAAAAATTAAACCTAAAATAAAAATAAAATAAAGCAAAAAAATAATTAAAAACTAAATAAAAACCTAAAAAAAACTTGAAAATAATAAAAAATAGAACCTAAACTTTATAATAAAAAAAACCTAAACCTTAGATAAGAATAGAGTATAGCTAAACCTAAACTAAAATAAATAAAACTTAAACCCAAACTTAAAAGAAACTAAACCTATACCTACTGCTAAACTAAATAAAATAAAATAAACTAAAAAAATCCTAAACCTAAACTAAAAAATAAAACCTAAAAAAACCTAAAGTAAAAACCTAAAACCTAAACCTAAACGTAAAAATGAAAAATAAAAATTAAACCTAAAAAATAAAATAAAATTAAAATAAAAGAAAACCTAAAAATAAACCAAAATAAAAAACCTAAATTAAATTAAATAAAAATAAACCTATATAAAAATAAATAATAAAAGAAACTAAAATAAATAAAAATACACTACAAGGACTAAATAAACCTAAACCTACCATTGTGCTTAATTTAAAAAAGCCATAAACCCTAAATCCTAAACCCTAAACCTGAAACCCTAAACCCTAAATCGAGAACCCTAAACATTAAACCTTAAAAAACCTTAAACCCTAAAACCTAAATGCCAAACACTAAACCTCAAACTCTAAACCCTAAAATCACCATAAACCCTAAACCCTAAACCGTAAAGGAAAATAAAAATTAAACTAAAATAAAATAAATAGAAACCTAAACTAAACCAAAAAAATAATACCTAAATAAAATAAAAAACTAAACATAAAATAAAAATAAATAAACCTGAAATAAAATAAAATAAAAAACAAAATAAAAACCTAAATAAAAATAAAATTAAAAATAAACCAAAAAAATAAAAAACAAAATAAACTAAAATAAATAAAAATTAAATTAAGTAAATCTAAACCTAAAGGTTTACATAATTTTAAAAAAAACCCTAACCCTAAACCCTAAACCCTAAACCCCAAGTCCTAAACCTACAACCCTAAATCGTAAACCCTAAATTCTAAAACCCTAAACTCTATACTTTAAACTGTAAACCCTAAAACCTAAACCCTAAACCCTAAACACTAAAAACCTAAAAACCTATACCTAAACTAAATAAAACCTAAAAAATAAATTAATAAATAAACTGAAACCTAAATAAAATAAAAGAATAAAATTATATTAAAACCTAATCCTAAAGCTAAACCTAAACTTAAACCTATGTCTAAAATTAAATATTATAAAAAATAGAGGAGGATTTGGAGATGCTAATGGATCTGGAGGTGCTAGTGGATATGCAAATGGTGGATACGAAGGTGAAAGGAGAGACAAAGGTAACAACCATGGTGGTGGCAGAGTGATAGATTATAGATATGATGGAGGATCCTGCTACACATGAGGCAAGGGTGGTCTGACGGGAACTAGAGAAATTCAAGAACGGTCGATCCGATCTGCTGCTTATGGAACTTGTTCTTTCTAATAGAGATGATTCTAGTTATCTAGTGTGTTTCATCTGCTCTATACGTGCTCATTTTTAATGTATGTCATGACTTGTATCCTAGAAAACTTGGTCGCTACTTGGTTAATGAATTCAAAAAGAAGAAATGTTCAATCTAAATTTCTTCTCTATTGAAAAAACCTTAAACTCTGAACCCTAAACCTTAAATTAAAACCTAAATCATAAACCCTAAATACTAAAAACTCTAAAACCCTAACCCTAAACCCTAAACCTTAAACACTAAATCCTAAACCTTAAACTAACCTAAACCCTAAACCCTAAAGCCTAAACTAACCCAAATCCTAAACCCTAAACTAACCTAAACCCTAAACCCTAAATCCTAAAGCCTAAACCCTAAAATAAAACCCAAACATAAAATAAACACAAGAAAACCTAAAATATAATAAAATAAAAAATAGATAAAATCCTAAACCAAAAAAATAAACCTAAAAATAAATCCTAAAAATAAATAAAAAATAAAACCTAAACCTAAGCTAATATAAACTAAGCTAAAATAAAGAAAACCTAAATGTGAACCTAAAATAAACTAAATTTAAAACCTAAACTAAATAAAATAAAATAAACAAAAAGTTATCCTAAACCTAAACAAAAAAATAAAACATAAAAATAAACCTAAAATAAAAACCTAAAACCTGAACCTAAAAAAATAAAATAAAAACCTAAAAATAAAAAATAAAACATAAACCTAGAAAATAAAATTAATAAAAACCAAACTAAAAAATAAGCACAAACATACACATAATCCAAAAAAAATTAAAATAAAAAACCTAAACTAAAATAAATAAACTTAAACGTAACTAAAATTAAAATAAAAACTAAGTAAAAAAATAAAATAATGTAAATGAAACTAGATAAAAATATATTAAATAAACCTACACTTGCTAGCTTACTTAATTAATTTAAAAAGAAACCCTAAATTCTAAACCCAAAACCCAAAAATCTAAAACTAAACCCTAATCCCTAAAACTAACCCTAACCATACTGTAAACCTCCTAAACCCTACTACTTCTCCACCCACTAAACCCTGCACTGGGCCACCCTACTCCTAAAACCCACCACTCAAACTTTCCTACCCTAAATCTAACCCCACCACCCACACTGTGACCTCCTAAACCCTGGGCCCTAAACCTAACTTCCCAAAGCATAAAGCCACCTTAAACCTAAAGCTAATTCTAATAACCTAAATCCACCTAAAAGCCTAAAAACTAAACTTTAAACCCTAAACCTTAAACCCTAACATTAAACCTTAAATAATAAATCCTTAAATGTTAAATCCCTAAACCCTAAAACTTAAAAACCTAAAAATAAAATAAATATAAAACCTAATCCTAAATATAATAATAAAATAAAATAAAATAAATAAACATAAACAAAAATAAATAAATAAAAAAGTAAAAATAAAGTAAAATATAATAATTAAAAGCTTAAACTAAACTAAAAAAATAAAATAAACCTAAGAATAAAATGCCTAAATAAAATTAATAATAAATGTAAAATAAATATATAATTAACCTTAAATAAATTATAATAAAACCCTAAACCTAAAATAAATTAAAAAATAAAACCTAAACCTAAAATAAACATAAAATAAATAGAATAAAATATACCTAAACCTAAACTAAAATAAACTAAACTAAAATAATAAAACATAAACCTAAAATTAAAGTAAACTAAACCTAAACCTAAACTTAGACAAAATAAAATAAAATAAACTAAAAATAAACCTAAACCTAAACTAAAAAATAAAGACTAAAAATAAATATAAAATAAAAACTTAAAACCTAAATGTAAAAAATATAATAAAAACCTAAACCTAAAAATAAAAAATAAAACCTAAACCTAAAAAAGAAAAATAAAACTCAACTAAAAAATAAACTTAAACCTAAACATAAACCTAAGAAATAAACTAAAATAAAAAACCTAAACTTAAAAATAATTAAACCTAAAATAAATAAACTAAAATAAATAATAATAAAAAATTAACCTAAATAAAACCATAAAATAAACTAAACCAAAATAATTAAAAAATAAACTTAATATACTAGATAAGCCTAAACCTATTGATTTACTTAATTTTTTTTAAAATGAAACCTTAAACCTTAAATCCTAAACCCTAAACCCTAAACCCTAAACCATAAACCCTAAAAAACACTAAACCCTAAAGCTCTAAACCAAGAACCTTAAAAAAAAAAGTAACACTTTAAACCCTAAACTCTAAACCTTAAATCTTAAACCCTAAACCCTAACCCTAAAACCTAAACCCTAAGCCCCAAACCCTAAACTTAAACCTAAAGTAATTAAACAAATTATAAAATAAACCTAAACCCTAAATTCTAATAAACCTAAACCTAAACCCAAACCCTAAGAATAGGCAAAACCTTTATGGTAGGAACATGACCGTCTACCAAGATCAGTCTAGATCAGGCAGTGGAGGCGAAGGTGGAGGTGGAAGTTATCAAAGTGGTGGTGGGGGATCTGGACGTGCTGGTGGATATGGAGGTGGTGGTCAGAGTAGTGATGGTTATGGTGGTGGGAGGAGCGACGGAGGTTACAACCATTGTAAAGGTGGGGGGAGGGATCGGGGATATGATGGTAGATCCACTGAGTGGTTCGATAAATGGAGAACTTAAAAACGTCCAATCCACTCGCTTTTGGAACTGTTTTGCGGTAGAAATAATGGTATCTAGGGTTTTGGATTTTCTATATGTGTGCTCATTTTTAAACTAAGTTATTTCTTATGTCTTAGAAAACATGTTGTGTTACTTGGTTGATGAATTATAAAAGAAGAAATTTTGAATTTGAATTTATTCTCTATTAAAAAAAACCAAAAACCCTAAACCCTAAACTAAAACATGAACCCTAAAATTAAAACCTAAACTTTACACCCTAAACCCTAAAAACCATAAACCTTAAACCCTAAACCCTAAATCCTAAAACACTAAACCCTAAACCCTAAACCTTAAACCCTAAAACTTAAAAACTAAACCTTAAACCCTATATCCTAAACCTAAACCCCAAATCATAAAGCCTAAACCATAAACTAACTCTAAACCATAAACCCTAACCCTAAACCCTAAGCCCTAAAAACCTAAAAGACTAAACCCAATCTAAATAAAAACTAAAAATAAAGAAAATAAAAAAGACTAAACCTAAATAAAACAAAAAATACAATAAGATAAAACCAAAATTAAAATCTAAACCTAAACCTAAACCTAAGCCTAAACCTAAATATAAAATAAAATAAAAATAAAAACTAAATTAAATTTAAATAAATAAAGACCAAAACATATAAATAAAATAAACCTAAATAAAATAAAAAAATAAATATAAAATAAAAATAAAATAAACCTAATTTAAAATAAAATAAAAACTAAAAAAAACCTAAACCTACAAAATAAACATAAAAATAAAAATTTCAAATAATAAAAAATAAAATGTAAACCCTAAACTAAAAAAAAAACTAAACCTCAAATACACAAAATAAAATAAACCTAAACCTAAACTTAAATAAATAAAACCTTAACCTAAACCTAAAATAAACTAAATCAATACCCTAAAATAAATAAAATAAAATAAACTAAAAATAAACCTAAACCTAAACTAAAAAAATAAAACCCAAAAATAAACCTAGAATAAAGACATAAAACCTAAACTTAAACATAAAAATAATAAAATAAAACCTATACCTAAAAATAAAATAAAAATAAAATTAAACTAAAAAATAAACAAAAGCTAAACCTAAACCTAAAAAATAAAATAAAATAAAAAACCTAAACTAAAATAAATAAAGTTGAAATAAATAAACTAAATAAAAATAAAAATAAAAATAAACCTAAATAGAAAAAATAAACTAGATAAACTTAAACCTATTGGTTTACTTAATTTTAAAAAAAGCCCCTAAACCTTAAAGCCTAAACCTAAACCCTAAATCCTAAACCATAAACTGTAAACCCTAAGCACTAAAATAAGCCCTAAACCCTAAACCCTAAAACCTTAAAGCCCTTAGCCCTAAACCCCAAACCCTAAATCCTAAACCTTAAACTAACCCTAAACCCTAAGCTAACCACAAACCCTAAACCCTAAACCTTAAACACTAAACCTTAAAAACCATAAACTCTAAAGCCTAAACACTAAACCCTAAACCCTAAACCTTAATTCTAAACACTAAAGCCTAAAACACTAAACCCTAAACTCTAAAACCCTAAACCCTAAAATCTAACCCTAAAAACCTAAATACCTAAAAACTAAAACCTAAATTAAATCAAGTAAATAAGTAAGCCTAAACCTAAATAAAAAATTAAATTAAAATAAAAATATAAACTAAAACCTAATCCCAAACCTAAAAATAAAATTAAATTAAAAATAAAAATAAACTAAAATAAGATAAATAAAAAGCTAAATTAAACTAAAGAATAAAATAAACCCAGGAATTATAAAATCTAAATAATATAAATACTAAATGTAAACTAAAAATAAAATAAACCTATAATAAAATAAAATAAAACTAAATAAAAACCTAAACCTTAAGAATAAACTTAAAAATAAATAAAAAATAAAACCTAATGCCTAAACTAAAAAAATAAATATAAATTAGAAATATAATAAATAAAATAAAATAAACCTAAAATAAATAACAACTAAACCTAAACTACATAAAACCCTAAACTCTAAGCCCTAAACCCCTTAAAACTTAAACCTAAACTTAATAAAACCTAAAAATTAAATAAATAAATAAAACCTAACCTTAAATAGAATATAAAAAAATTATATTAAATAAAAACCTAAACTAAAACCTAAACCTAAATGTCAACCTAAACCTAAACATAAACCTATAAACAAAATAAAATAAAAATAAAAACTAAACTAAAAATACATCAATAAAAAACTTAACTAAACTAAAAAAATAAAATAAACCTAAAAATAAGAAAACCTAAATAAAATAAAAATTAAATGTATGATAAAAATATAATAAAATAAAAATTGACTAAAAACCTAAACCTAAAAAATAAACCAAAAAATAAAACCAAAAAATAAATAAAAATAAAACCTAAACCATAGACTAAAATAAAAAAATATAAACATATAAAAAACTAAATAAAATAAACCTAAACCTAAACAAGAATAAACTAAACTAAAATAAATAAAACATACACTAAACTTAAATTAAACTAAACCTAAACCCAAAACTAAATAAAATAAAATAAACTAAAACTAAACCTAAACCTAAAGTAGAAAAATAAAACATAAATATAAACCTAAAATTAAAACATAAAACCTAAACCTAAAAAAATAAAATAAAAACATAAACCTAAACCTAAAAATAAAAAATAAAACCTGACCCTAAAAATGAACCAAACTATAAAATATACATAAACTTAAACCTAAACCTAAAAAATAAACTAAAATAAAAAAATGTAAATTAAAATAAATAAACCTAAAATAAATAATCTAAACTAAATAAAATAAAAAAATTAAATAAATGAAAATAAATAAATATAAGTGAAATAAACCTAAACCTATCAGTTTTCTTAATTTAAAAAAACCCTAAACCTTAAACCCTAAAACCTAAAACCTAAATCCCAAACCCTAAACCCTAAACCCTAAACCTAAAACCATAAACCCTAAACTAACCTTAAACCCAAAACCCTAAATAAATAAAAAAATCCCTAACCCTAAACCCTAAACCTTGAACCCTAAAACCTAAAACCTTAAAACCTAAATTATAAAAAAATATAAAAAGCCCTAACCCTGAACCCTAAACCCTAAACCATAAAACCCAAACCCTAAAAACTCAACCCTAAACCCTAAAATTGATAACCCTGAACCCCAAACCCTAGTCCCTAAACCCTAAAAAGCTAAAAGCTAAACCCTAAATTAAATAAAACCTAAAAATAAAATAAATAAAAGAACCTAAACCAAAATAAAATAAAAAAATAAAATAAATTAAAACATTAACTAAAGCCTAAACCTAAACCTAAACCTAAACCTAAAAAAATAACTAAAATAAAATAAAATAAATAAAAACCAAAATTAAACTAAAAAATAAAAATGCTAAATAAAATAAAAACTAAACCTAAAATAAAAATAAAACAAAGCAAAAAAAATTAATTAAAATCTAAATAAAAACCTAAAAAAGCTTGAAAATAATAAAAAATAGAACCTAAACTTTATAATAAAAAAAAACCTAAACCTTAGATAAGAATAGAGTATAGCTAAACCTAAACTAAAATAAATAAAACTTAAACCCAAACCTAAAAGAAAATAAACCTTTACCTACTGCTAAACTAAATAAAATAAAATAAACTTAAAAAAACCCTAAACCTAAACTAAAAAATAAAACCTAAAAAAACCTAAAGTAAAACCTAATACCTAAACCTAAGAAAATAAAATAAAAACCTAAACCTAAACATAAAAATAAATAATAAAACTAAACCTAAAAAATAAAATAAAATTAAAATAAAACAAGACCTAAAAATAAACCTAAATACAAAACCTAAACTAAATTAAATAAAAATAAACCTATATAAAAATAAATAATAAAAGAAACTAAAATAAATAAAAATACACTACATGAACTAAATAAACCTAAACCTACCAGTGTGCTTAATTTAAAAAAACCATAAACCCTAAATCCTAAACCCTAAACCCGAAACCCTAAACCCTAAACCGAGAACCTTAAACCCTAAACTTTAAAAAACCCTAAACCCTAAACCCTAAATGCCAAACCTTAAACATTAAACTCTAAACCCTAAAATCACCCTAAACCGTAAACCCTAAATTATAAAAGAAAATAAAAATTAAACTAAAATAAAATAAATAGAAACCTAAACTAAACCAAAAAATACCCAAATAAAATAAAAAACTAAACCTAAAATAAAAATAAATAAACCTGAAATAAAATAAAATAAAAAACAAAATAAAAACCTAAATAAAAATAAAAATAAAATTTAAAATAAACTAAAAAATAAAAAACAAAATAAACTAAAATAAATAAAAATTAAATTAAATAAATCTAAACCTAAAGGTTTACATAATTTTAAAAAAAACCCTAACCCTAAACCCTAAACCCTAAACCCTAAACCCCAAGTCCTAAACCTACAACCCTAAACTATAAACCCTAAATTCTAAAACCCTAAACCCTATAGCTTAACCTGTAAACCCTAAAACCTAAACCCTAAATCCTAAACACTAAAACCTAAAAACCTAAACCTAAACTAAATAAAACCTAAAAAATAAATTAATAAATAAACTGAAACCTAAATAAAATAAAAGAATAAAATTATATTAAAACCTAATCCTAAAGCTAAACCTAAACTTAAACCTAAGTCTAAAATTAAATAATATAAAACATAGAGGAGGATTTGGAGGTGCTACTGGATATGGAAATGGTGGATATGAAGGCAAAAGTAGTGACAAAGGTAATAACCATGGTGGTGGCAGAGGGATAGATTATAGATATGATGGAGGATCCCGCTACTCATGAGGCGAGGGTGGTCTGATGGAAACTAGAGAAACTGAAGAACGGTTGATCCGATCTACTACTTATGGAACTTGGTCTTTATAATAGAGATGATTCTAGTTATCTAGGGTATTTCATCTACTCAATACATGCTCATTTTTAATGTATGTCATGACTTGTATCTTAGAAAACTTGGTCTGCTACTTGGTCAATGAAATCAAAAAGAAGAAATGTTGAATCTAAATTTCTTCTCTATTAAAAAAAAACCTTAAAAGCTGAACCCTAAACCCTAAATTAAAACCTAAATCATAAACCTTAAACCCTAAAAACTCTAAAACCCTAACCATAAACCCTAAACCTTAAACCCTAAATCCTAAACCTTAAACTAAACTAAACCCTAAACCCTAAAGCCTAAACTAACCCAAATCCTAAACCCTAAACTAACCTAAACCCTAAATCCTAAAGCCTAAACCCTAAAATAAAACCCAAACATAAAATAAACACAAGAAAACCTAAAATATATTAAAATAAAAAATAGATAAAAACCTAAACCAAAATAATAAATCTAAAAATAAAACCTAAAAATAAATAAAAAATAAAACCTAAACCTAAGCTAAAATAAACTAAGCTAAAATAAATAAAACTTAAACCTGAACCTAAAATAAACTAAAGTTAAACCCTAAACTAAACAAAATAAAATAAACTAAAAGTAAACCTAAACTAAACTAAAAAATAAAACATAAAAATAAACCTAAAATAAAAACCTAAAACCTGAACCTAAAAAAAAATAAAAACTAAAAATAAAATAAAACATAAACCTAAAAAATAAAATTTATAAAAACTAAACTAAAAAATAAGCATAAACATACACATAATCCAAAAAAATTAAAATAAAAAATTTAAACTAAAATAAATAAACTTAAATGTAAATAAAATTAAAAATAAAAACTTAAGTAAAAAAATAAAATAATATAAATGAAACTAGATAAAAATATATTAAATAAACCTACACTTACCAGCTTACTTAATTTATTTAAAAAGAAACCCTAAATTCTAAACCCAAAATCTAAAATTAAAATAATCCCTAAAATAACTAAACCTGTACCATAAACCTATAACCCTAAATTCCCTAAACCCTAAACCCTAAACTCCTAACTCCCTAAACCCTAACCCTCCCACCCTAAACTGGGCTCTAAACTAATTCTAACCCCACCTAAATCCTTAAATCTCTTAATAACTACCAAACTACCCCACACTACCCTAAACCCACCTTAAACCCTAAACCTTAAAGCATAAAGCTCCTCACCTTAACTATTCTCCCTAAACATAAACCTAACTAAACTAAACTCCCCCTAAACCTAAACTTTAAACTTACCAACCTCATTAAACCCTAAATGTTATCCTTAAATGTTAAAACCCTAAACCTAAACCCTAAAAACTTAAAAATAAAATAAATATAAAACCTAAACCTAAATATAATAATAAAATAAAATAAAATACATCCTAAACTAAAATATAGACCTAAAGCAAATAATAAAATAAAATAAAAAAGTAAAAATAAAGTAAAATATAATAATTAAAATCTTAAACTAAACTAAAAAAGTAAAATAAACTTAAGAATAAAAAGCCTAAATAAAATTAATAATAAATGTAAAATAAATATATAATTAACCTAAAATAAATATAAAAACCTAAATAAAATAAAACCTAAACCTAAAATTAAAATAAATAAACCTAAACTTAAACTATATAAAAAATAAAATAAAAATAAACCTAAACTAAAATAAAATAAACTAAAAAAAAAATAAAACCTAAAACCTAAATGTAAAATATAATAAAACCTAAACTTAAAAATAAAATAAAACCTAAACATAAAACTCAACTAAAAAATAAACTTAAACCCATAAATAAACTAAAATAAAACCTTAAAAAAATAAATAAGAAATAAATATAAATTAACCTAAATAAAATATAAAATAAAGTAAACCAAAATAATTAAAAAATAAACTTAATATACTAGATATGCCTAAACCTACCGATTTACTTAATTTTTTTTAAAACAAAACCTTAAACCTTAAATCTTAAACGCTAAACCCTAAACCCTAAACCCTAAACCCTAAACCCTGAAAAACACTAAACCCTAAAGCCTAAACTGTAACCCTAAACATTAAACCTTAAAAAAATAAAGACTAACACTGTCAACCCTAAACTCTAAACCTTAAATCTTAAACCCTAAAACCTAACCCTAAAACCTAAACCCTAAGCCCCAAACCCTAAACCTAAACCTAAAGTAACTAAATAAATTATAAAATAAACCTAAATGCTAAAATCTAATAAACCTAAACCTAAACCCAAATCCTAAGAATAGGCAAAACCTTTATGGCAGGAACATGACCGTCTACCAAGATCAGTCTAGATCAGGCGGTGGAGGCGAAGGTGGAGGTGGAAGTTATCAAAGTGGTGGTTGGGGATCTGAACGTGCTGGTGGATATGGAGGTGGTGGTCGGAGTAGTGGTGGTTATGGTGGTGGGAGGAGCGATGGAGGTTACAACTATTGTAATGGTGGGGAGAGATCGGGGATATGATGGCGAATCCCACTACTCGAGAGGCTGGGGTGGTTCTGATGGGAACCGGAGAACTTAAAGAATGTCCAATCCAATCTACTGCTTATGGAACTATGTTTTTGTAGTAGAAATGGTTCTAGTTATCTAGGGTTTTGGCTTTTCTATATGTGTGCTCATTTTTAAACTAAGTTATTTCCTGTGTCTTAGAAAACTTGGTGTGTTACTTGGTAGATGAATTATAAAAGAAGAAATTTTGAATCTGAATTTATTCTCTATTAAAAAAAACCAAAAACCCTAAACCCTAAACTAAAACATGAACCCTAAAACTAAAACCTAAACTCTACACCCTAAACCCTAAAAACCATAAACCTTAAACCCTAAACCCTAAATCCTAAAACACTAAACCCTAAACCCTAAACCTTAAACCCTAAAACATAAACCCTAAACCCTAAACCCTAAACCCTAAACCCTATATCCTAAACCTAAACCCCAAACCATAAACCTTAAACCATAAACTAACCCTAAACCATAAACCCTAACCCTAAACCCTAAACCCTAAAAACCTAAAAGACTAAACCCAAACTAAATAAAAACTAAAAATAAAGAAAATAAAAAGACTAAACCTAAATAAAATAAAGAATACAATAAGACAAAACCTAAATTAAAATCTAGACCTAAACCTAAACCTAAGCCTAAACCAAAATATAAAATAAAATAAAAATAAAAAATAAATTAAATTGAAATAAATAAAGACCCAAACATATAAATAAAATAAACCTAAATAAAATAATAAAATAAATATAAAATAAAAATAAAATAAACCTAATTTAAAATAAAATAAAAACTAAATAAAAACCTAAACCTAAAAAATAAACATAAAAATAAAAATTTAAAAAAATAAAAAATAACATGTAAACCCTAAATTAAAAAAAAAACTAAACCTCAAATAAAAAAAATAAAATAAACTTAAACCTAAACTTAAATAAATAAAACGTTAACCTAAACCTAAAATAAACTAAACCAATACCCTAAAATAAATAAAATAAAATAAACTAAAAATAAACCTAAACCTAAATTGAAAAAATAAAACCCAAAAATAGACCTAGAATAAAGACATAAAACCTAAACTTAAACCTAAAAATAAAAAATAAAACCAAAACCTAAAAATAAAATAAAAATAAAATTAAACTAAAAAATAAATAAAAACCTAAACCTAAACCTAAAAAATAAACTAAAATAAAAAACCTAAACTAAAATAAATAAAGTTGAAATAAATAAACTAAACTAAATAAAAATAAAAATAAACCTAAATAAGAAAAATAAACTAAATAAACCTAAACTTATTGGTTTACTTAATTTTAAAAAAAAGCCCCTAAACCTTAAAGCCTAAACCTAAACCCTAAATCTTAAACCCTAAACTATAAATCCTAAGCACTAAAATAAGACCTAAACCCTAAACCCTAAAACCCTAAACCTAAACTAACCCTAAACCCTAAGCTAACCCCAAACCCTAAACCCTCTAACCCCAAACCCTAAACTAAACCTTACACTAAACCTAAAACCATAAACTCTAAAGCCTAAAACCACCCTAAACCTAAAAACTTACCATTCTAAACTCTAAACTAAACTAAACCCTAAACTCTAAAAACAAAATCTAATCAAAACTTAACCTAAAACTAAAACCTAAACTAAATCAAATAATTAAGTAAGACTAAACCTAAATAAAAAATTAAATTAAAATAAAAACATAAACTAAAACTTAATCCCAAACCTAAAAATAAAATTAAATTAAAAATAAAAATAAACTAAAATAAGATAAATAAAAAGCTAAATTAAACTAAAGAATAAAATAAACCCAAGAATTATAAAATCTAAATAAAATAAATACTAAATGTAAATTAAAAATAAAATTAACCTATAATAAAATAAAATAAAAACTAAATAAAAACCTAAACCTTAAGAATAATCCTAAAAATAAATAAAAAATAAAACCTAAAGCCTAAACTAAAAAAATAAGCATAAATTAGAAATATAATAAATAAAATAAAATAAACATAAAATAAATAACAACTAAACCCTTAAACATAAACCTACAATCCTATACCCTAAACACTAAACCCTAAACCCTAAAAAACCCTAAAACCTAAACCCTAAACCCTAACCCTAACCCTAACCATAAAAGCATAAACTCTAAAACCCTAAACCCTAAACCTTAAATCATAAACCCAAAACCCTTAACCCCAAATCTAAACCCTAATCCTTTAACCCAAAACTCTAAAACTAAACCTAAAGTTACTAAATAAATTAAAAAATAAACCTAAACCCTAAAACCAAATAAACCTAAACCTAAACCTAATCCCTAAGAATTGTATCTCCTTCTGATGGAGGTCATGATTATTTCTGGTTGGTACTACTGAGCTTTCATTGCCCTTCAGTTTTGGTGGCTCTCTCCTCTTGTTGGTCTCCTATTGTGTTGGTTTTAGGATGGTCTAGTGTTTAGCAGGCTTCGGAGCTTACTTATTTTCATTTTTCCCTAGCCCCTTTTCTTCCCCGTGAGGGTTTATTGGATGGTGGTTGCTTGATGGTTGGGGTTTTTTCTAGCCTTTTGCTTTCATTTTTAGTTATATGGCATCATGATTATTGGTTGAGCCTAGTAGTGGGATTTGTTCCTTTCTGGGCTGAGTTACTCTATCTGGAGCTGTTACCTACCATCTAGATTTTGTTCCCCTTTTATGGTGTTTTTTTTAAAGTTTTTTTATGGTTTTTGCATGTTGGCTGGATGGCCCATTGGCTTGTCATTTGTTTCTATTATGGGATAAACTTGTATGTGGTCTTGGCTATTCTTTGCTCTGTTTCTATTTCTGCTGATTCTTGTTAATATGGTTGGCTACAACTATGATGTTGATTTATAGATCTACAAAATTTTTGGTTCTTTACCTTTGCTCTTTGTTTATTTTGGGTGGCTTTGATGGTGGCTATTTCTTAGATGTTGTCTTGTTTGGTTGGTTGCTTTACTCTGGTTTGATTTTATTCTTTACTGATTAGTTGCTTATTTAATCTTGATGATAAATACTGGAACTTGGCAAGCTCTTTGTTGTTGACTATTTAGTTTAATCGAGGTAAGTTGGCTATGATGGTTGGGATGTTTCCCCTATTATCCTTTTGGCTAGTAGCACCATATGTGATTGTAACTCTTCTTTTGAAGTTTGGATGCTCACATATCTTGTTTCCCCTTGAGATGAATGTGACTGAGCCTGAGCCTTATCTAAGAATTTTATCATTTTGTTCCTTTTGTGTACTTAACTTGTCCTTATTTCTAGATGCTTATGTCTATCTTAAGTTCTTTACAGGTTTGTGGCAAGTTTTGGGGTTGTAGGAGGTTTGTGCATCTCTCAAAAGATTTTGAGATATAGATGGCTTTAGCTTCCCTTCTTGGAATTTTGTGTTATTTCTTTCTTAGTTTTTGTCTTTTTTTTCTTTTTCTTTGGTTTTCTTGTATTAGGTAGGAGATTTACCTCTTTAGCTTAATTATATATATTTAACCTGTAGTTTAGAGATTTATCCCTTTTAAAGACCTTTTATCCCTTTCTTTCTGGCAATAAATTTCTCCCACTTTTGATTTAAAAAACCGGGTTGTGAGGACCTAGGATCTACTAGATATGAAGGTGGATTAGAGCGATCATGGTTATTAGGAGGCGAGGAGTTACCACCATGGTGATAGTGGAGGGAGAGATTAGAGATATGATCGTGGATCCCGTTACTCAAAAGGCCGCAGTGGTTTTGATGGGAATTGGAGAAACTAAAAATTATCCAATCTGATCTGCTATTTATGGAACTATCTTTACTAGAGATGATTCTAGTTATCTAGAGTTTTTAATTTGCTCTATGCATGCTCATTTTTAATCTATGTCATCTCTTGTATTTTAGAAAACATGGTGTGTTACTTGGTTGATGAATTCAAAAATAAGAAATGTTGATTCTAAATTTATTCTCTGTTAAAAAATAAATACCAAAAACCCTAAACCCTAAATTAAAACCTGAACCCTAAACCTAAAACCTAAACCCTAAACTCTAAACCCTAAACCATAAATCTCTAAACCCTAAACCTTAAACCCTAAAACCTAAGCCCTAAACCCTAAACCCTAAACTCTAAACTAAAAAAAAACCTAAACCCTAAACCCTAAACCTAGAGCCCGTGCATGCCTTTCCCTCTCGGTTTCCTGGTGTTCAAGAAACCCTCATTTCTTTGGCTTTTTTCCATGGATCCTTAATGATCCTCACTGGTAAGGATCTCATTCCTTGGCCTTTGGCCGATTCCCCTCTTCTCCACTAGTTCAAATGGTTGTCTTGGAGTCGGATCTGGTGTCTAGAAAAGCTAAAATGAAGCCTAAAGTTGTTCCTCCTAGGACTGATGATTTCTTGGGTAAATCTAAGGTTGCTTCTTCTAAATCCTTCAAAGATGCCTTATCTAGTAAAGATGCTTCAACCTCCTCTAAATTTTTGATTAATCTTGTTCATACGACATTTAAAGGTGCTCCAATAATAATGTGTTCTGATTTGGATATTGAGAAACTTGCTAAGCCTTATGCTTATACTCTCATTGCCAAATTTTCTTTTTGATGGCCTAATATGAATGATATTCGATTTTTCTTTCATGATTTAAAGCTTTTTAGTGCATTTTCTATTGGTTTGTTGGATGCTCATCATGTCCTCATAAATTATCTAATGATCTTGACTATAGCTAGATTTTCCCTCGTTGATCTTATTATGTTAAAAATTATCAAATTGTGTATCCTTAAATGGACTCCTTTTTTGACATTCAAGAAGAATCTCCTATAGTGCTAGTTTGGATTACTTTGCCTAATCTTAGGATTCATTTTATTAATTATTAATTTCTTCATGTGGTTGGGTCTATTTTTGGTAGACCTTTACAAATTGATGAAGCAACTATGGCTAAATCTCACCCTTTAGTTACTAGTATCCTTATTAAAATTAATGTTATAAAGAAGTTTCCTAAAGAGATTTGGATAGGGTCCAAAAAGTATGGGTACTTTCAACCAGTTGAATTTGAAAACCTTCCTTTGTAATCACTACAAAACCCATGGCCATGTCTTTTCAGATTGTTTCATTGCTCATCCTCAACTTGGAAAAAATTTATTAAAAATCCTAAGCTAATTTATCAACTTGGAGATCTTTTAACTAATAAAAATAAAAGTTTTGTTTCTTCCGAAAAAGATAAAGATGTTGTTGATTGAATTTTTTTAACTTCTGAGAATGCTTTTGAAAATGTTTCTAAAATGATGATGATGCTTTGAATGGCCATCAAATTTTGGCTTCTATTGATCCTATGCTTTCTGGAAATATTCAAGATGATGTTATTCCAATTTTGGTTTCCTCTACTAAAGATTATTGTGATATAGCTCCTGAAAATTTTAAAGATAATGTTTTTCTTTCTAATTTTCAAGAACCTTTAAAAGAAAAGGAAGACTTTAATTTTTTTTTTAATATGGATATTGTTGATGGTTTGGATAAGATGGATGTTGTGCAACCTGCTTCTTGTTTGCTTAACAAATCTATTTTTGTTCCTTCTTTAACAGTTATTTTTGATGATGTTTTGCCTATGGTTTCTTCTCAATTAATGGATACTAATGTTTTAGTGCCTTTTCAATTGGATTCTCCTACCAAATCTGTAGCTATTAAGAGTTCTAATGCTCATTCTGATGATGAATCTTTGGGAAATGAAACTAGTTTTCAAACTATTTTTGTGAAAAATAAAAAATAGTTCAAAAATTTTCCTCCTAAAGTTTCTAGATCAACTCGATCTTCTTCATCTTCTTTGCCTATTAAGAATAAATTTTTAATTTTTTAAAAATGTTCGAGCATTGGTACTCTTGCTATTAGGAATAGGATTAAGAACCATTATAGGGTTTATAATGTTAGTTTCTTCATTATTCTTGAACCTCTTATTTTTTTCTTCTAAAATTATGCATGCGGCTAGAATTATTGGTTTCTCCAATTATTTTTTTAACAATAGCAATAAGATTTGGTTATTTTGGAATAATTCTCTTTGTATTAATGTCATTAATGATTTTCATCAAGTTGTAAATGTGGATATTTATTTTGGTGATTATCATGTCTTTGCCTCTTTATTTATGCTGTTGTAATAAGATTGAGAGGAGGATTCTTTGGGATCAATTATCTACTTTTTCTTCTACTATTATTGATTCTTGGATTATTGGTGGGGATTTCAATATGCACCTTTCTGTGAATGAAAGAAAAGGGAGTTTGGAATGAAAGAAAAGGGGTTCTTTGTCAATTTACATTCTATGGAAGATTTTTGAATATGTTCTTGGAGTGTAATTTGCATGATGTTGGTTTTATTGGCTCTCATTTCACTTGGAATAATCATAGACTTTGGCAACATTTGGATGCCTTATTTAATAATTTTTGGTTAAATCATTTGCCTTTGACTTGGTTTAACACCTTAGTAGAACTCTCTGATCATGCTCCTCTTTGATTTCCATTAAGGATGTTGTTCATAACAATAATGTTATTAAAAAATTTCATTTTCAAAATATGTGGTTGCAAGATAATGGCTTTCTTGATGCTATTGCTTCTAATTGGTATGCTCCTCTTTCTCCTGGTGATTCTGCTTTTGGTATGAAGAGATTGTGGCTTAAACCAAAAAGGCTTAAGCATCATATTAATTGGTGGAATAGATATTATTTCAAAAATATTTTTGATAATATCAAGAACATGGAACAATAGGTGAAAGATTTGGAAGAACTTGTTATTAATGATTCCTCTTTTTGTTCTAACCTTGCTAAAGCTAAAGATAATCTCACTAAGTTTCAGGATATAGAGGAAACCTACTGGAGACAAAAGCCTACTTCTAAACATCTTTCTGAGGGGAAAGAAACACCAAATATTTTCATGCTTTGGTTATGAAAAGGAGAGTTCTTGGGAAAATTCATAAAATTAAGAATTCTGATGGTTCTTGGATCACCAAAAAAGAGGATATTTTTGTTTTTGCTATTAACTATTTTAAAGATCTTATAAATAAAAATTGTCACCTTGACCATTTATTTAACCCATCTATCATTTCTTCTATTATGTCTATGGAGGATAATGATTGCTTGGTTTCTCCTCCTTCGGATGAGGAAATTTTTAATATTCTTAATGGTATGAATGTTAAGGGGTGGCTATTATTCTACTTTATTCTTCCAAAAGCTTGGTTTATTATTAAATTTGATCTTGTTAATGTCGTGAGGGATTTCTTTCTTTGAACTCTAATCCTAAATACTTCACTTCTATAATATTATTCTTATTCCCAAGAAAGATAATCGACTTCTAGAATGATTTCGCACTATTAGTCTTTGTAATTTCTTTTAATAAATTGATTTCTAAAATTCTGACTAGTAGGCTTGGTAAATTTCTTCCTAAGATTATTTCTCCTAATCAAACTAGCTTTGTGAATGGTAGGACTATCTCTGACAACGTCTTGCTTGCACAAGAATTAATTCATGATTTAAATGTAAAACTATAGGTGGCAATTTACTTTTCAAGCTAGATATTGCCAAAGCATATGACAACATTTCTTGTGATTTTGTTAACATCATTCTCTCTTTATTCAATTTCTCTACTAAATTTATCTCTTTGGTTAACAATATCATTTGTAATGTTTGGTTCTCTTTAGTTATAAATGGTGAAAACTTTAGCTTCTTTAAGTCTTCCCAAGGTATTAAGGGTGATCCTTTTCTCCATCACTTTTATTATTGCTATTGAATATTTGTCTCTGGCTTAATTTTTTTGTTTGGAAGAATTCTAGCATGTATTTCAAGAATCTTGGTGGTTTGGCTATATCCCACTTAAGTTTTGCTGATGACTTCATTATATTTTGTAATGGCTCATTACAATATGTTAAAAAACTGATGTTTTTGAATAAGTTTGAAAAGGAAAGTGGCCTCTTGATTAGTACTTAGAAAAGCTATTTTATCTCCTCTATTTCTATTTTTGCTCATAGAATCAATAGAATAAAGGATATTACTGGATTTTCTCATCAATGTCTTCCTATCAAGTATTTAGGTTCTCCTTTATACTGGTCCCAAGAGGTCTCACCTTTTGATGAGGTTATCCGTAACATCTGTAATAAGATTTCTACCCTTGAATTTCATTTTTTATCTTTTGGTAGATTAATTGTTATTAAACTATTCTTTACTCTCTCCTTTTTATTTGCTACTTAATATTGTTCCTACTTCTCTTATTATTATGATTGAAAACTTTTAATAAATTTTTTGGGGCTCAAGTCTTTCGGCCAAAAGACTTCATTGGCCCTCTTGAATAACATGTGTGGTACTTTATTTGAAGGTGGTCTTGATGCAGTCCTTGTTGGATTCCACTAATGGTTTTTCTTTAAACTTTGGTGGAATTTTAGAAAGAATGTTAGTTTTGGGCTAATTTTATGAATTTCAAATACTAAAAAACATCCTTTAACTTGTAGCTATAAGCATGGTGACTCTATTGGTTGGAAATGCCTTTGTTATTAAATGGAAAGTCGATTCTCTCATTTTCTAGGGTATTAATAGTGGCTCCTCTTCTTTTGGCAAGATAATTGGATGGGGAATCCTCTATTGATTCTATGCTTAATACTCACTCTACTTCTTTGAAAGTTAAGCATTTTATTTTAAATGGTGATTGGAATCATTCTCTTTGTCCGACTTGATGATTTCATTTGTAATAATATCACCAAAGATTCTATTGATGGTATTATTTTTTATCAAGTTTTTATCGACATTTCTAGTAATGGTGATTTTTCCTTTAAAGATACTTGGCACCATATTAGAGATAATAAACCCTCTTCTCCTGTCTTTTTTAAGATTTGGAATAACATTATTCCTACCTCTTATTCTATTCTTGTTTGGAGGATTTTAAGGGGTTTTATTGCTGTTGATTCTTTACTTTTGGAGAAAGGTTTTTTATCTTCCTTCTAAATGCTTGTTTTGTTTTCATATTGAGAATGTTAGCCATGTTTTTTTTAATGGTGCTATTGCCTCTAAAGTTTGAAATTCGTCTGAGGACTTTTTCAACATTAGTTCTTTTAATGGTAATTTTACCTTAATGCAGTTGCTTATCTCTTACTTTCTTAATCTTGTCACAAGGGCATATCAAAATTGTTATTTTGATTTGGTTCATTTGGCTTGACATAAATGATGCTAAACATCATAATGTGCCTATGAATCATAAGAGGATTATTGATAGGACTAAAAAAAAAAAAATTTCTTTACATAAGGCTGCAGCTTCTTAATGGTACTAATTTTAGAGGTTGCAAGTTTGTTGATTCTAAATTGGGTATTAAGTTTCCTTATTGTGACATGCCTACTTATAAAATCATTTACTGGATTAAGCCTCTTAAAATTAACACTAATGACTCTGTTGCACTTAACAAATCTGGCTGTGGTGGTATTTTTTGTAATAATCTTGGGAGTATTATCTTGGCTTTTGCACTTGACAAATCTGGCAGTGGTGGTATATTTTGTAATAATCTTGGGAGTACTATCTTGGCTTTCTCCACTCCTTTCTCTACTACTTCTATTATTATGGTTGAACTAATGGCTGTTAATCAAGCTCTTAAGCTTTGTTTGGAGAAGAATTTTCTTTCCATTTGGTTGGAATATAATGTTGAGATGGTTGTTACTATGATCAACTCAAATCACAAGGGTAATGCTCAATTTTTCTACTCAGGAATATTAAAGCTATTATTTTTAAATTGTCTTTTAAGATGACTCATATTTTGTGAGAAGGTAATGCTAGTGCTGATTTTTTTTGCTCGCTTGGGGAGTAATTACTTTTTTTTTACTTTATTTTCCAATGATAATATTCCAAATTCAATAAAGAGGCCTTTCTAACTTAGATAAAATTGGTTTGCCTTTTGTCAAATTTACTTAATTTCAATTTCTCCTTCTATGATGGTGGTTGCTATCCATTATTCTTGGCTGACTTTGTTGCTTGGTCTGGTGCATTTCTATGACGTTTGTTGGCAATGATGGCTGGGATGTTCCTTTTTCCTCTTTGGTTGGTAGCCTTTTTTTTATGATTGTAACCCTTCTTCTAGAGGTTTGGCTACTCACAAAATTTGGTTGCCCCCCTTTTTCTATATTGAGCTTGAACCTTTCTTTCACTCTTCATCCCTTCCTTTTTTTTCTTCCTTGATCTTTCTCTTGCTTTCCTTTCTGCAGGTCTTTCTTCTTTTCTTTTGCTGTCGGCTTGACTTGTGGCTCTTCTCCCTCTCTATTCTATTTATGGTCATTGGTTGTTTCTTTTGTTTTGTTGCTCCTTTTCTTAGGTTTTATTTTCTTTCTTCCGTTGTAATAGTTTGGGGAATTTTCTCTAGGTTGATTGTAGCTCTTGGAGCATTAGTTTTGAGGATTTTCCCTCTTAAGGACTTTTGAACTCCTTTGTGGCAGAAATTTCCCCATGGGTTTTATCAAAAAAAAAAAATCTTAAACCCTAAATAACCATAAACTAACCAAATAAACCTAAACCCTAAAAAAAGAAAAAAAACCTAAACCTAAACTAAATAAAATCTAAAAGAAAATAAAAAAAACTAAACCAAAATAAAATAAATAAATAAAAAAATAAAACATAAACTAAAAAACCTAAACCTAAAAGAAAAAAATAAAATAAAACTATAAAAAAATAAATAAAACCTAAACTAAACTAAAAAATAAAAAATAAAATAAAATAAAACTAAACCTAAAATAAAATAATAAACATAAAAATAAAATAAAAACTAAAAAAAAATAAACCTAAAAAAAAACCTAAAAAAAATGAAACCTAAATCCCAAACTAAAAAAAACTAAACCTAAAATAAAAAATAAAATAAACCTAAACTAAACTAAAATAAACTAAATGAACCCTAAACCTAATATAAACTAAATAAAATAAAATAAACTAAAATAATAAACCTAAACAAAAAAAATAAAACTAAAAGTAAACCTAAAATAAAATAAAACCTAAACCTAAAATAAATGAAATAAAACTAAAACTAAAAATTAACCTAAACCTAAACCTAAACTAAAAAAAAAAAATAAAAACCAAGAGAATAAATAAAATAAACTAAAATAAAATAAAAGAAAATAAAAAGATAAAATATAAATAAATTAAAACAAAAATAAACCTAAACCTACCATCTTTTGTTTAAATAAATAAAATAAATAAAACCCTGACCCGCCACCTATACACAAAACCCTAAACCCTAGGCCACCTAACTGACCCTTCTAAACCCAGGCTGAACCACAGGCCCTGACCCTAACTAGGCACCTACTGGGCCTAAACCCACCCAAACCTAGCACTGGGACCTGGGCCACTCTACTCTTAACAAACTTCTCTTGGGCCAGGCCTGGGCCACTTACTGACTCTTGGGCCCTAAACTCTCCCACAAACCCTAGGCTACCATGGACTACCTCCATAAATCCAGGCCCTCCACAGACTGATAAAAAACCTGGGCTAACTACTAATAAGATAAAATAAAATAAAACTAACTAAACTAAACCTAAACCTAAATAAAATAAAATAAAATAAAAATATAAAATATAAAAACTAAACTAAATAAATAAATAACCTAAAAAATAAAACTAAACTTTAAAATAATAATAAAAAGATAAAATAAAATAAAGATCTAAAATAAAACCCTAAATAAAAAAAACTAACATAAAACTAAAATAAATAAAAAAAATAACAATAAAACCATAAACTATAAAATAAAACCTAAGCTAAAAGAAAACCTTAAAAATAACATAAAATAACAACCTAAAACCTAAACCTAAAAAAATAAAATAAAAACCTAAACCTAATAATAAAAAATAAAACCTAAACCTAAAAATAAAATAAAAATAAATAAACTAAAGATAAACTAAACTTAAACTAAACCTAAAATAAACTAAAATAAACTAAAATAAAATAAATATAAAATAAAATACACTAAATAAAAGAAAAAAATTAAAAATAAAAATAAAATAAACCTAAATAAATAAAAAATAAACTAAAATAAACCTAAACCTCTAATTTTTTTGTTTTTTTATATAAAAAAATAAAATAATAAAATAAAATCAAACCAAAACCTAAACCTAAAATAATAAAATAAAATAAACCTAAAATAAAATAAATAAAATAAAACTATACTAAAATTAAACCTAAACTAATAAATAAACTAAAATAAACCAATAGTAAAATAAATAAATAAATCTAAATAAAATTAAAAATAAACTAAAATAAATAAAAAATAAACTAAACCTCTACTAGTGTGTAAGTATAAATAAATAAAAAATAAAACTTAACCCTAAACCCTGGCTTATAACCCTAACCTAAACCCACCCTACCTAAACCCTAAACCCTACTCCACCCACCCTAAACCCACAACTCACTAACCCAAACCTTCCCTACCCTAAACCTAAACCCACCCTAAACCCTAAACTAATAAACCCTAAACCTAAACCTAAATAAAATAATAAAATAAAATAAAAAATAACCTAAACTAAAATAATCCTACAAATAAACCAAAATCTAATAATAAATATAATGAAAGTAAAATAAAGATAAAAATAAAAAAAAAATAAACTAGACAAAATAAAATAAAATAAACCTAAAAAAAAACCTAAAATAAAATAAAATAAAAATAAAAGCAAGATAAAATAAAATAAATACTAATGAAACCTAAACCTAAAAAAATAAACCTAAACAAAACCTAAAAAAATAAAAATAACACCTAAACTAACTAAAAAAATAGACCTAAAATAAAAATAAAAAAAATAAAATAAAATAAACCTGAACCCAAACTAAAATAAACTAAACTAAAATAAGTAAAACCAAAACCTAAACCTAAAATAAACTAAACCTAAACTTAAACTTAATAAAATAAAATAAACTTAAAATAAACCTAAGCTTAAACTAAAAAATAAATCCTAAAAATAACCCCAAAATAATAACTTAAAATGTTAACCTAAAAAAATAAAATAAAAATCTAAACCTAATCCTAATTATATAAATAAAACTTAAACCTAAAAAATAAAATAAAAATAAAACTAAGAAAAAAAACAAACCTAAACCTAAACCTAAAAAAACAAAAATGTAAAAGAAACCTAAACTAAAATAAATAAACTTAATATAAATAAACTAAACTAAATAAAAATAAAAATAAACCTAAATAAAATAAAAGTAAAATAAACTAAAATAAATGAAAAATAAACCAAATAAACATAAACCTAGGTTTACTAATTTTTTTAAAAACAAACCCTAAACCCTAAACTAAAAATAAATAAAATAAACCTAAAATAAAACCTAAAACTAATAAAATAAAATAAAACCTGATCTAAAATAATACATAAAACCTAAAACTAGAAAATAAAATAAAAATAAAACTTAAATCTAAATCTAAACCTAAAAAATATACTAAAATAAAAAACTTAAATTAAAATAAATAAACTAAATGAAATATAAATAAACCTAACTTAAAAAAAACTAAAATAAATTAAAAATAAACTAAAAAAATTGAAACCTACAAGTTTACTTAATTTAAAAGAAGTAAAAAATAATAAAAAACACCAAACCTAAAATTATTACTAAACCCTAAGCCTACCCTACCTATAACCCTCCCTAAAAACACCCTACCACTCTCCCTCACTAAATTAAACACTAAACTAAAAAAAGGCCTAAACCCAAACCTAAACCACCTAAACCCTACCCTAAACTCTACACTAAACCCTAAACCTCCCAAAACCACTGGGCCCTAAATCATAACCCTAAACCCAGACCCTAAAAATAAATATTAAACTTAAACATAAATTAACCTAAACCTAAAATAAAATAGATAAAACTAAATAAAATAAATCAAAACTTAAACTTAATAAAAAAAATAAAAAAAAACCCAAAAATATTAAACCTAAATAAAATAATAACTAAACCTAAAATAAAAATAAAATAAACCTTAGATAAAATTAAATAAAAAGTAAATGATAACCTAAATGTAAAAGATAAACCTAAAAATAAATAAAAAATAACTCCTAAACCTAAACTAAAAAAAACTAAACAAAAATAAAATAAACAAAATAAAATAAATGTAAACCTAAACTAAAATAAATAAACTAAACTTAAAACTAAATAAAATAAAATAAACTAAAAATAAACATAAGAGTAATCTAAGAAATAAAATCTACAAATAAGTCAAAAATATCAACCTAAAACCTAAACCTAAAAAAATAAAATAAAAACCTAAACTTAAACCAAATAATAAAAAATAAAATCTAAACCTAAAAATAAAATAAAATTAAAACTAAACAAAATAAAAAAAATAAAAAAACCTAATCTAAAATAAATAAACATAATATAAATAAACTAAACTAAATAAAAATAAAAAAATAAAATAAACTAAAATAAATAAAAAATAAACTAAATAAATTTAAACTTATCGAATTACTTAGTTTTTTTTTTAAAAAAAAAACCTAAACCCTAAATTATAAACTTTAAACCCTAAAAGTCATAAACCCTAAATCCTAAACCTAAACCCTAACCTCTAAACACTAAACTCTAAACCTACAACACTAAACCCTAAACTAAAAGGCCCTAAAATAAACCATAATCTTAACCTAAAACCCCAGCACTGAACTAACAAACTAAGACCCCAGCCCACTCCACAAACCCTGGGCTAAACCCTGAGCCCCTAATGACTCTAAACCCTACCAAACCCTAAATCCTACCCAACCCTACCCTAAACCTGACCCTAAACAACCCTAAACCTAAACAAACCTGCTCTAAACCCAAACCCTTAAAACCCTGCCCTATAACCACACTAAACCCTAACCCAAACCCTAGCCTAAACTAAACATTAAAAGCATAAATCCAAAACCTAAACTTAAACCATAAATAACCCAAACCTATCCTAAACTAACCCCAAACCCAAAAGTAACTAAATAAATTAAAAAGAAACTTAAACCCAAAAAAAAAACCTAAACTAAATCTAAACCCTAAGATTGGGCAGAACTTTGATGGCAAGAACCTCACCATCAACCAGGCTTAATCTAGATCCTGATGGAGGGAAAGGCATAAGCAATGGTTATCATAGTGGTAGTGGGGAATCTGGAGATGCTAGTGTATATGGAGGTCTTGGTCAGAGTAGTGGTGGTTATAAAGGTAGGAGGAGTGACACAGGTTGCAGTCGTGGTGGGGGTGGAAGGAGAGATCGGGGATATGATGGTGGATCACTACTCGGTGGTGGTTGAGAACTATGGAAGCGAAGAGATCATCAATCTGCACTATCTTTACATGAAAGACAGTTCTAGTTATCTAGGGCTTTTGATTTGTTCTATGCATGCTCATTTTTAATCTATGCTATCGCTTATGTCTTAGAAAACTTGATTTGTTACTTGGTTGATGAAGTCAAAAAGAAGAAATGTTGAATAAGAATTTGTTCTCCTTTAAAAAAAAAAAAATAAAAACTCTAAACCCTAAACTAAAACCTGAACCCACCTAAACCTAAACCATAAACTCTAAAACCAAAACCCTAAAAACCTAAAACCCAAAACCCAAAACTATAAAACCCTAAACTCTAAAACCTAAACCTTAATCCCTGAAAAGCTAAACTAAACTAAAATAAAATAAAAGCCTAAACTAAAACCTAAACATGAATATAAAAAGAAAATAAAATAAAAAATAAAAATAAAACTAAAATAAAATAAATAAAAACCTAACCTAAATTAAAAATAAAAAACCTAAATAAAATAAAAACTACACCTAAAATAAAAATAAAATAAACATAAAATAAATTAAATTAAAATAAAAACTAAATAAAAACCTAAACCTAAAAAATAAATCTAAAAATTAATAAAAAATAAAACCTAATGCTTAAACTAAAAAAAACATAAACCTAAAATAAAAAAAATAAACCTAAACCTAAACAAAAATAAATAAGACTAAAATAAATAAATACTAAATCTAAAAAAAACTAAACTTAAATGTAAATCTGAACTAAATAAAATAAAATAAACTAAAAATAAACTTAAACCTAAATTAAAAAGTAAAACTTTAAAATAAACCTAAAATAAAAACCTAAAACCTCAACTTGAAAAAGTAAAATAAAAACCTATACCTAAACCTAAAATAAAAAAATAAAAAATAAACCTATAAAATAAAATTAAAAAATCTAATAAAATAAACCTAAAAATAAACTAAATAAAAACCTAAAATAAATTAAATAAACTTAAAATAATTAAACTAAACTAAATAAAAATAAAATTGAACCTAAAAAAATAAAAAATAAAATAAAATAAATAAAATTAAACTAAATAAATCTAAATATATCGGTTTACTTAATTTAAAAAAATTAAAATAAATAAAACCCAAAACCCAAAACCCTAAATCCTAAACCTTAAACCCTAAACCCTAAACCAAAAACCCATAACCTAAACCCACAACCCTAAACCCAAACCCTAAACCCTAAACCATAAACTAACCCTAAACCATAAACCCAAAAAACCATAAACCTTAAAGCCTAAACACTAAACACTAATCCCTAAACCATAAACCCTAAGCCCGATAGCCTAACCCTAAATCTAAACCCTAAAACTCTAAACCCTAAACTTAATCTTAAAGAAACCAAATAAATAAAAAAATAAACCTAAACCCTAAAACCTAATAACCCTAAACCTAAACCTAAACCTAAACCCTAATAATGGGAAGAACCTTGGTTGTAGGAACATCAGCATCAAATAGGCTCAGTCTAGATTTGGCAATGTAGGTGATGGTGGAGGCGATGGTTATTGCAATCGTGGGGGGATCTAGAGGTGCTCGTGGATATGGAGGTGGTGGTCAGAGTAGTGGTCATTATGGAGGAAGGAGTGACAGAGGTTACAATGGTGGTGGTCACGGAGGGACAGATCAAGAATATGATGGCAGATCCCGCTGCTCAAGAGGTGGTGGTTGTCCTAATGGGAACTGGAAAAATTAAAGAACGGTCAATCCGATCTACTGCTTATGGAACTGTGTCTTTATAGTAGAGATAGTTCTAGTTATCTAGGGTTTTTTATTTACTCTATGTGTGCTCATTTTTTATCTATGTCATAGCTTGTGTCTTAGAAAACTTGGTGCGCCACTTGGTTGGTGAAATAAAAAAAAATAATTATTGAATATGAATTTGTTCTCTATTAAAAAAACCTTAAACCCTAAACCCTAAACTAAAACCTAAAATCTAAACCCTAAACCTAAAACTTAAACCATAAACCCTAAACACTAAACCATAAACCCTAAACACAAAACCCTAAACCCTAGAACCCTAAACCATAAACATGTTGACCTCACTTTTGGAGTGAGCTCTCAACTTCCTTATCATAGATCTAGGACTCTATAGACACAAAGAGTTCCTTAGTCTTAAGTCACTTGTAGTGATTAGGTGAGCACTTAACCTAACCCTAGAGACTTAGAAGAGTTAGCCATAGGGGTAGGTTGTGCCTTAGAGATTTAGGAGAACTTGCCTACCCTATCGCCCAAACCAAATCATTGCTTCATTCTTCCAAATCAAATCTTAAATTTAAATCTAAATTCTAAAATCAAATCCAACTATCAAATGATTCAAACCCATGATCAAATTCAAACTCCAAAACCCTTCCTAAGCCCTTTGATTTTATCTTTTGGAATTAGCCTTAACCAAATTCAAATCACAATTCAATTGATTTTCTTAATTATCAAATTCAATCTTAAATCAAATTCTAAATCATAAATCAATTCAAAACTCCAAGTGATTGAAACCCAAATCAAATCAAATTCTTGATTGTAGCCCTTTTAGCCAAATTCTTGAACTTGGCTAAATAATACACAAATCAATTCAAAATTTATGGATTTCCTCATGATTTAAACATTCCTATAGTCATAGATCCAAAAATATATATGAACTATAATTATCAAACCAAATCGAAGATAACCCAAATCAAACCCAAGTTAGCCCTTTTTGACTTGAAATTGTCATATGAACCAAAATCCACATGGATCCAAATTACTTATAATTGGATTTATATTTCTATGGCAAGCCCATTTGTCAATATAATTAAACTTGAATCAAGCCATGATCAAGCCAATTAACCCAAATAGGTCCACTTGACCCAAAGTTACCTAAAAGACCTTTTCGAGCCAAGTTCTAATTCAACCCAAATTAGATTGAACTAAGCCCATCCAAACCTCACAACATGATCAACAATCATCCTAGGTTAATCAATTATCTTGAATTGGGTCAAACTAAGTCAACCTAGCCTCTTGGCCAAGTCAACATTTAGCCCAAATGAAACCCAAATTAGACAAAATCCACCATAAGACAAATTGATTGAAACCATTGATACAAACCCATTCCTAACTAATGATTGAACAAGGCCAAACCCTCACTTGAGCCAAACCAAGCCCATTTGGCTATTTGACCCAAGTTGACCCAAATTGGCCTAAAAAGCCAAAATAGGGCAAATCACAATCCAACCCAAATTGATTGTAACCAATGGCTCAAGTTCATTCAAAATCACTTATTGAACTTGCTAAAAATCATGATTGAGCCTAATTTGACCAATTAGTCAACTTGACCTAACTTAACCCAAATTGACCTAAAGGGTCAAATTAGCCAAAATCCAAACTAAATCCAATTAAACCAAACCAAACCCTACAATCATTTTCAATTAGCCAATTGAACTTGACCCAAACCTTAGTTTGACCCAATTTGACCAATTGGTCAACTTGACCCAAGCTAACCTAATTTGACCTAATAGGTTAAATCTAGCCAAATCAAATCAAATAAACTCCAAACCACTCAAAAATTAGGCTAACCCACTTTTGATGCATCCCAAATCTACCCAAACCAAACTAATAGCCAAATGACAATTTTTACCTTGTTTTTAGGGCACCCCATGAAATAAGAAACATGCTCATTTGGTCATTTTCTTCCCTAGACACTAGGCACCAAGTCATAGGTCTAGTTAAGCACCTAGGACCATGGTTGACCTGACCCAAAGGTGGTTGGGTCGGCCATGATCCATGGCATGGTGAAATCACCTCCTCATCCCCATTAGAGCTTTCCAAACAGCCACAAGACTCCCACTACTCCCTTGATAGCCACCTCCACACCCTCACCCAACCAAACTAAGCCACATCATGCACCCAAAGACCTACACCACCCTTAGTTTTGGCCAATTGATCAAGAAAAATTCAAAGAAGCTATGGTCATTCCATCTAAGGAATGAGGGGGTATTCCCCCCTCATTCTCACTCAAACTCAGACACTCACACTTGATTCAACTTTAGCAACCAAGGAGAGAGTTTCCAGAGAAATTTCCAAGCCTTCCCACACTCCCAAAAATCCCCATTCTAAGTTTTACACAAAACCAAAATAAGGGAGGCCACCTTCGATTCTCATTTATTCAAACCTCCACCAAAGTGCAATTAACTTTGCACACACCTTCCATGGAGCCAAACGAGTGAGAACGAATTATTTCCCAAGCTTCTCGATGGTCGAAGGGTAGAGTTTGATCAAGCTCGAGCACTTACGCTTAGTGGGCTGGTCTTCTGAGCTAACTACACAAAATCAAAGCTCGTGCGGCTCAATAGAGCTTCATTTATACCAAATAAAGCTTTCTCAATCATTAGAACTATCGGTCATAAGCTATGGTGAGGTATGCTATTGAAGCAGATCCTTGAATGAAAATAGGGTGGTCTTTCTTGAAAGAAAATTTCATGTCAAGCGATTTCATCCATTAGATCTTCTTATTGTGCTTCTCTAAAGGTGTGGGATCATTTTCATCTCCATTCGAGCTTGGGTGAGCTTGGATCGAGTGATGATTGATGGACAATAGCCATTGTTCAGTGCTTGGGAGGTGATAGATCATGAAATGTCCATCCCCTATGATTGGGATGAACGGTCCTGATCTAATCATGCTTAGAACCTCTGATTAATCCATTGAAACTATGAGTTTAATTATGATCATCTGATCTTAGATCAGATAGTCCATGGAGTTATGGTGTGCACCACCATCTGAGTCATCACTTGGATATGACAACTTAAATAGAAAATCCCATCATGCCACATGGAAAGCGCATCACATCAACGTGCCATGTCAGCCGCCATGTGGCCTGATGGGATTAAGGCTCTAATTAGGGCTAATTAACTAGTTTTAATCCTAAAACTTCCTAAATTCATAACTAATTCTAGAATAATCCATAAAAATTATAAACTTATGCTCATTTTAAAGATAATTTAGAGTAAATTCTAAGAAAATTATTATTAATTGATTTTGAGTTGTGGATTTAGCTTAATAGGAAATGTAATTAGTCTAATTACTCCTTAATTAATCATCCAATTAATCTCAAACTTTTTATGCATGTTAAGGGGGATGACCTCTACAACCCCTATTTTTTGGGATTTTAGTGGTTGCTTAATTAAAGAAACTAATGGGTTAAGGCTTAATAAGTTTCTTAATATAATTAGTGATAATTAAGCAAATGAATAGTAAATTAATCAATCAATTAATCTTATTAACCTCTGTTAATGATGACAATGTCTAGAGAAATGGATTGGGACTCCCTCTTCCAATATTTTCTTTAAGTCTTCTCTAATCCCTCTTAAATTATTAATTAATTAACACCCTATAATTAATTAACTAACAAGATTAATCAAAAATCCAAATGATACTTGAACTTTAATCGACAAATTGTAAGGATTTAAGGATTGATACTTAGGCTCCCTTCTTTGTCTCTTTCTCTAAGCCCATCTCATTTTGATTAGTTAAGGTTGATTAAGGTTTAATTAATTAATTAATGAATTTAATTAATTTAATTGAATATATTTCTAAAATTTAATCTTGGGTAGCCCTTTGGGTGTTCAATAATCCAAAGGGGGAGGTAATGAAATTATGGTTAGCTCACATGTATGAGAAAACTATAAAAGTAGTTAAGTGAGATCCCTTAAGCTTAATTAACTATTAATCATGAGCCAATTGCATTAGGTCCCTTTCATTTCTTAGGAGCATCACAAATTTACTTTCGATGTGTCTAGATAAATGGATTGGGACTCCCTCTTCCAATCTTTTCTTTAAGTCTTCTCTAATTCTTATTAAATTATTAATTAATTAATACCCCTTAATTAATTAATCAATAAGATTAATCAAAAATCCAAATGATAACTAAACTTTAATCAACAAATTATAAGGATTTAAGGATTGAGACTTTGGCTCCCTTCTTTGTCTCTTTCTCTAAGCCCATCTCATTTTGATTAGTTAAGGTTGATTAAGGTTTAATTAGTTAATTAATAAATTTAATTAAATTAATCAAATCTATTTCTAAAATTTAATCTTGGGTAGCTCTTTGGGTGTTCAATAATCCAAAGGGGGAGGTCATGAAATTATGGTTAGCTCACATGTATGAGAAAATAATAAAAGTAGTTTAAGTGAGATTCCTTAAGGTTAATTAACTATAAATCATGAGCTAATTGAATTAGGCCCCTTTCATTTCTTAGTAGCATTGAAAATTTACTTTCCATGTGGTTGCATATCATATTAGCTCATTATTAATTGTTAATTAACTTAAGGTGATGTAGGTAAGGGTTAATTAATTGGCTTATTTCATACCCTAACCTAATTAAATCATAAAATCAACATAAATACTTCTTCATTAAATCAAAATTATCTCACACATGAGGAATGGGATTAGGATCAACAAATCTCTTTCATTTTCTAAATGAAATCAAACTCAAAATTAAGAAATCTCATTAAAGGACATTAGTTTATTTTAAGTGGCTTTATTTAGTATGATTGTCCTTAGAAATTAATTCGAATGAATGAGATAATGTACTTATGTTCCTTTATTTCTTTCCAATCATGTTAAATGTTACGTCCCATGTGTAATCATGCATTCACTTTTTTAAAAAATTAACTAAATTAAAATGGTTTTTTTATGTCAAATTGCATGAGTTGATTTAAATTAAAAATAGGTGTGGCTATTATCACTATTAAATCAAAAGTTAATTTCAAATGCTCATAAATTAATTATAATAAATGAAGTGATGTTAATTATAAATATCTATAGGTTTACATGTGTTGATAATATAAGATATGAAATATGAAGCTCTCTATCTTTATCTTACATGGATTCACAAAAGAATTACAATTGTATAGTTCATTCGAAAAGCACACAACATTTGTCTAAATCAATTCTTATGCATTTCCATGCTAAGACATAGGAAGAATTTCATACCATATATGTAAATCATATAATAATATCAAATATGACTTCTTGTATGACTTCTTCTTGATGTGGTTCCTTTCATACATTCACCTGTATTGGAGAAAAGTGGTATATTTGTCTAGACACCCAGGGCTACGATGCTTTAAGTAGCCCTAAATTGGCCTTATACCTTATGCCCCTAGCATAGAACAATGGTGTTGTACCCACTTAAAACTCTTATACATGTGTATGTGTGATGTGGCCAATGAATAAGAATCATAATTCATATAAATCAAATACAATTTTTCCATGGGTTTTTCCAATCCATGTAGTTACTTATATATCTATATGTATCTAAGAAAAGTGGTATATTAGTCTAGATACACCGGGGTTGTGAGGCTTTAAGTAGCCATAAGTAGGTCTTGTACCTTACGCCCCTAGTGTAGAATAATGGCTATACTAAAAAATGTGTACATGCTAATGGATGAAAATCTCCTTATTTAAAACATTCATAATTCAATCAAATTATCAAATATAATTAATTTTAAATTAAAGAAATTATGTTATTGTAATAATTCATTCTAATCTTAAGATGCCTTTCTTATTGAATAAGGTTATTTAGACTGAACTGAAACTTAGGACTAATTAAAACATATAATATGCTATTCACTGAAGGAAATTGATTAATTAACTTACTTTAGAAGTGACTTAAGGTAAGGATGAAATAGAGGTTCTCTCTCGTTCTTCTCTTTATAACACTTAGTTGTTAAGTGGACCATATGAAACAAAAGAAAACACTAAGTAAAATCTTTAAATCAATCAAATCACTTAAAGAAAAATTAACCTCTTTATAAATTAAATACCTCGCAGTTAGCAAATTACAACTCTAAAGCCTAGTTAGGACATACCACACAAGCTTTAATTCACGCACATTAGACTAAGTCACCATTTATAGCTTTATGTTAGGGAGCTGTATGGTTTGATGTATGCTTGTTTTGTGATGTATTATTATAGATTGGATGTTTGGGTGTATGTGCGTAGTCTAGATGTTAGGTTGATATTAGCCTAATCATGCTTTCTGCAGGGGATTGTGCTTAAGGGGCTGCTAAAAAAAATATAAATATTTTTTGCTTTGCAGGTTGCTTAGGCCCTAAGCCTAACCCTAGTTAGGATAGGTGGGCTTGGTTACCCATGTGTGGGGTGCTAAGTCAAAATTATTCATATAATTTCTTGGCTTGTATGGTATGGTGAGTTGTAGCATTTATTTTGGGTGTAGATAGATTTACTTTCCTTCTTTTAATGTAATTTTGCATTAGGATTAGGATGAGTATTATGGGGGACTAGGATGAGCATTGGTTATAAGGCCAAGTCTAATGTACCATGTGATATCTTTGGAGCAAGCATATCTAAATCAATCCAAAAATAAGGAAGAAATAGAGAAAATCAAATGAGGAAATGGAAGATGAAGAAATGAACAAGGAAGAATGAAGAATGAAGACCCCCATAACATTCATCAATTGAAATTGTAATTATTCTCATGTAATCTGGGTTGTATAAGAGTAGAACTCGGCTACCCACATTTCTTTTTGGGATGTACGGCGGAACCCGACTACATTACCCTTTTATTCTTTTGCGTTGGATTTATTAAAATTGTTTGATTTTTTTTTTAAGCTTGTGCATTAGAAAAAGCATTCCTTTTCATAGTTTGTTTATGATTGTTGATTATTCTATGGCCTGGATGCGATTAAGCTCGTAAGATAATCTTACATAAAAACTTAGGCATTAAATAAAAATAATAAAATATTTAGCAACCCCTTAGTTGGATGTTATATGTTTAATATCATGAATAATCATCTTGTTTCACTCTTGTTAAGAGAGGTCTTTCATCTTTGTCAGATAAAATGGGCTTAACCTTTGAGAGCCTATGATGGAAGAACACCTCTTTCCCTTTTGATTTGGCCCATGATCAACTTCTCATGCATTTAGGCATACAAAATCCTATAGCCTGTGTAAAAATAAAGAGTCCTAAATTAAATAAAATTTTATAAGAATTTGCATTAGATTTAACTCATTATTCATCCCCCCCCCCATGCTCTAGTCTCTTAAGGAGTGGGTTTAAGGACTTAGTCTCTTTTTTAAATAATAATAACCTAGTCATCTCGTAAAAACATATGACTTTCCTACATGGATTTAAAGCATGGGAGGAGTTAGTTGGATGCCACTCCAAGTGATAATAAGTCCAACAGTCAGGTGATTTACTCTCTCTTATCTAGGTAAACCATATACCCACTTTCGCCTTAGATTTAGGTCATGATTTGGCCCTCGCCAAAGTTCTCTAGATTTAGGATCTGAGGTTGCTATTTCTCCTTACAGGCTACAAGCATAAATCCTCACCTTGGTATTTTCACAATCTTATATTATGGAATTATAAGTCCTAGATTTCTAATAAAATTTCAAATCAAATAAATAAATCTCTTCAATTTCAAATATATAAAGCCCAACTATAAGATAGATTGGAATGCTCACTAAGTTTCCTAGTATCATGAGTACTCCCTACTCATCTATTTTGGTTTCAATAATAACTCTTCCCTTTTAATCCATCCCACTTGATCTTCTAAAATACAACCAATTTATTAATAGTACTATCTTGAATTCTTTGGAGACAACAATCTCCTACTTTAATTCAGAGTATTCTTAAAGGATTCATTTTTCTTAAGATGTAATTAACTATGGGGGGCTATCCTCTATAGAGAACTTAATGAACCTGGTTTAAATAAACCATGCTTCACTTTTCCAAGTAAAGTATAGAAAAAATCTCTAGTACATTCGAAGACCCATCATGCCTTAGGAGTCCTTATTAAGTGATTAAGCCATCGTAGGGTAGTGATTTCTATCTTTTGAGATAATGCACTATTCCTGATGTTATTCCCGATCACCTCAATAAGTACATCCTCAGATCTGGATGGTGTCCCCTCACATATACACACATAAATGAATCTGAAAATAAACACCACAAAACCCTACACACTAAACCCTAAACCTTAAACCCTAAATCATAAAATCTAAACCCTAAAACCCAAAACCATAAACCCTAAAACCTAAAACCTACAACCGTAAAATCCATAAACTCTAAATTCTAATTAGTAAACCCTAAACCTTAAACCATAAACCCTAAAGGCCTGGGACCCCAAAATCTAAAGCATGACCCTCCATCATAACTTAAACCCTAAACCCTAGGCCCACTAAACTCTTGTAGGCTAAACTGAGCCCTGACCCTGGGCCCCCAGGCTCCCTAAACCTGGGCCTACTGAGCTGAGCCTGGGCTAATCCAGTGAGGCTAAATGACCTAAATCTAAACCTGGGCCCTGGGCTGAGGCTAAACTGGGCTTGACACTGGGCTGGGCCTAATGGAGTCTGGGCCAGGCTGGGCTGTCCTGGGCCTGGGCTGAGGCCTGAGCTACCCCAGGGCTGACCTGAGCTGGCTAAAGCCCTAGGCCCTGGGCTGAGCCCCTAGGCTGGGCTTTAAGCCCAGGCATCTGAGCCATGAAGGCTGAGCCCTAGGCTGAAGCCAAAGGCTGGGCCCTGGGCTGGCCTGCCTGGGCCCAGCCAGCCCTGGGCCCTGAGTCTAGGCCCTGGGCTGGGCCTGGGCCCTGGGCCATGAGCCTGGACTTGGGCCCTGAGCTGAGCTAAATCCCTCTGAGCCCAGGCTGGGCTGAGCATGGGCCTGATCTTGGGCTTGGGCATGGGCCCCAGGCCCTGGGCCACCACCTGGGCCAGAAACCTGGCCCAACATGATGGTGACCCTGAGCTGGAAGCCCAGGCTCCAGGCCCTCCAGGCCCTGGGCCAGGCTGACTCTGGGCCTGATCCTGATCTAACCCAGGCCCTTGGCCCTGAGTCTCTTTACACCTGAGCCACTGGCCTAACCTAAACCTAAACTGGGCCCTAAACCTAGGCCAAATCCTAAATAGGCCAAAACCAACTAAACCTAAACTAAACTAAACTCCACAAACCTAAAATATAAACCTAAACCTGAGCTAAACTAAACCTAAACTAAGAAACCTAAACCTAAACTAAAGGCCAAAAAACCAAAAAAAATGCTCCTATCAAGTGCTATAGCAATTTCCCTTTCCCCCTCTAATTTTTAGTTTTATGGCCGCTGCTTGCCGGCTATTTTGCGTGATTCTCATTGGATTCTTTCTTGAATCGATGGTCACTAGCCTATTTCATGTTTTTATTGGAGTAATACCACGAATTGGCTTCTTCCTTGATGATTCATTAAGGAATATTGAAGGATCCTATGGATCCCGCTATGGCATCAATTATCTTCGCTTCAACTGCTTTGAAATCATTCAAAGACGTTCCAGTTTGGATTTCTCTCCCCAATATGTGACTTCATTTCATTAACCATCAATTCCATTTTATTGTGGGTGCTTTATTTGGTCGACCATTGTAAATTGACCAGATAACATCTATAAAATATTATCTTTCATTGGATAGAATCCTTATTGAATTGGACATTACCAAGAAACACCCCAAAGAAATATGGTTGGTATATGAAAATTATAGTTATATGCAAAGAATTGAATTTGAAAATTTCCCTGTTATTTATTCTCATTGTAAAATCCATGGGTATGATAATTTTGAATGCTTCATTCTTCATCCTCACATAAAAAATCCCTGTTAAGGAAACTTCTATTCCTATCCCTAGGTCGATCACTATTAAATATAAAAAATTACATCAGAAAAAAAAGGAATTTTTGAATGTTCTTATTAAGGATATTTTACCTCTTCTTCTGTGCAATTTAAGGCTTCAAATGTGAGCAATAATAATTTTTCTAAAGTTTTAAATGATGATTCTATTTCCTCCGATTCAATCCCTACATCCTTTCTGACTTTGATTGATGAAAATGAAGCTTTGATTGAGAATATAAATGATGATATTAATGTTATGCATCATTCAAATTCAATGGATAATATGGCTTTAATACATCATGATAATCAGGTTGAAAAAATTGATTCTATTTTCCAGATTCAGGATGATTTAAATTCTCAAAAAGATTTGGGCTTGTCTAATAGTTTGTGTCATGAAAAATAAGGGCTTGGTGTTCACACTTGCCTTTTAATAAATCTATTTATGCTCTCTCTCTTTCTATTCCCGATGCTCATTTGGCTTTAATAAATTTTAATGTCTTGGAAGAAGGAGAACTCATTTCTAATTAAAAGATTTCTTTTAAATCTATGACTAATGTTGCTAAATTTTTCTCAGATGATGATTATATGGGAAAAGAAAATCGTTTCTAAACTTATCATGCTAAAAAGAGAAAAAAATGTTAAAAAATTCCCTCCCAAATTGCCAAGAAACACTAGATCAGCTATGGCCTCCCTCTCCTCTCTTAATTAACCTTTTATTAACCCCTTTTTATTTTTTTATGTTTAATTTTATTGTTTGGAATGTTAGAGGGATTGGTACCCTCTCTATTCATATCTGTATTAGAAATCTTTGTCCCATACATAATATTTCCTTACTTATTTTTTCTAGAGCCTCTTATTCATGCTAACAAAATTAACCATGTTGCTTGAATGATCGGTTTCAATAAATTTTTCTCTAATTTTAGTAATATGATTTAGTGTTTTTGGAATAACTTTATAGAGGTTTCTATTCTTGATGATTTTCAAAAAGTTGTCAATGATCAAATCTCTTGTGGTGATTATTATGTTTTGGGCTTAGATCTGGTAGAAATCTTCTTTGGGATAATTTGAGGAATTTCACTACCTCTGTCAATAAACCTTGGTTTGTTGGTGGTGATTTCAACACTATTTTATTCACTTCTGATTGAAGTTATGGTTGCTCTCCTAATATTCATTCCATGGAAGAATTTTCTAATATGATTCTTGATTATAATTTGATTGATATTGGTTTTAAATGTTCTAATTATACTTGGTAAAACTCTAGACATTAATAAAGGTTGGATCAGATTCTTTTTAATACTCATTAGATTACTCAATGGCATATTACTTCTATCGATCATTTAAGCAGAACCTTGTCTGATCATGCTCATCTTTTGGTTTATAGGAAAGATAATTATAATAGATTAAAAAATTTCTCTCCTTTTAGATTTCATAACATGTGGATTCAGCATATTAATTTTTTTAATGTTGTGGCTAACAATTGGAAAGCTCCTTTACATCTTGATAAGTCGATTATGGGGATGAATAGACTTTAGTTTAAGCTTAAATGAGTAAAGTAAAATCTAGGTTGGTGGAACAAGCATTGTTATAATAACCTTTTTGCTAATATCTAAGATATGGAGAAATTGGTTTGTGATCTTGAGGTCTCTATTATGTCTGATCCTTCTAAGATTAAGGACTTGACTAAGGTGAAAGATAAACTTATTAATTTTCAAAATATGGAGGAGACTTATTGGCTTCAAAAGATCTTTAAACATATTGCATTTGATAGGAATACTAAGTATTTCCATGCTTTAGTTGTAAAGAGAGCTTTAAATAATATTAAAAATTAAAGATGGCAATCAGAATGGATTATGGAGAATAATGATATTAAGGTTTTTTTTAATTACTTTAGAAATATGCTTAATAAGAGTTTCTCTTATGAAGCTATTTCTAAATCACTTGATTCCTTCTATTATTCAATGATGACATTGATTTGCTTACTATTGTGCTAATGAAGATGAAATTTTTAAAGTCTTAATAATGACAAAGATTATGTTTGGTATAGGTTTCACTTCTCAATTTTTTGGTTATTATTAAAATGATTTGATTGATGTTGTGGTTGATTATTTTAATTGTAATCCTTTTCATAAATATATTTCTAGCACTTATATTGTTCTCATAAGAAGATAATCCATACTATTGGGTGATCTTAGACCTATTAATCTTTACTTCTTAATAAGTTGATTTCCAAAATTCTTGCCATCGCTTAGTCTTTTACTTCATAAGATTATCTCTCTCAACCAAACTAGTTTGTTAGAAAGATATTTCTCTTTTGAGGATTAATTCATGACTTAGATACTTTGACTAGATGTTGAAATGTTCTTTCCAAATTAGATGTTACCAAAGCTTTTGATAATATCTCTTTAGATTTCCTTTTCCATATTATGAATTTATTTGGGTTTTGATAAATTTACTTTATTAAACTTGTATTATAATGCTTTTTTTTTATTTTTCTTAATGGGAAAATTTGGGCTTAACTTCTTCCCTTAAGACAGGGGATCCTTTATCTTCTTTTATTATTGTTGAGTACTTATCTAGCATCAATGAGTTATTTTAAACAATCAGTATGTACTATATAACTCTTGGTGGTCTTCTATTTCCAAGCTTTGTAGATGTTTTCATTACTTTTGCAATGCTTCTATTCAACATTAAGAACCTCAAGATTTTAAATAAATTTGGTTTGAAAGTGGTCTTTCTATCAATGATAACAAAGTTTATTATTTCTTTTAAGTATCTCTAATAAAATCTATCAAATCCACCATATCTAATTTTAAACATCAACACTTACCTCTTAAGTACTAGGGTGCTCTCTATTTGAAGGTCCAAAATGATCCCATATTTTTATGAGTTAATTCAAAATTTTAAATAAAATTTTGTTTGGGAATTCCATTTGCTTTCCTTTGGTGGCGGCTCACTATTAAAAGAATCAATTCTATTTCTCTTTGATTCAAACTATTATTCCCACTAATTCTACTCTTATTTGAGAATAAATTTTTTTTGGGATCAATAATTCTATTAAAATAATGCATTGGACATCACAGCATAAATGTTGTGGTCCTTTGGGTGAAGGTGGTCTTGGTTGCAAAATTATTTGTGAAGCTATGATTGCCTTCTCTCATATGCTTTGGTGGAATTTTAAAAAGAATGATAGCATTTGGGCTAATTTTATGGTGGAAAAATATTGATAAGGTAAACACCCTCCTATCTATGCTTATAAAGTTGGTGACTCTCTAGTTTGGAAAAGCCTTTGCTCGATTAAATGGGTTGTTGAATCATTAATATCTTGGGGTATTAATTCGGGCTCTTCTTTCTTTTGGCAAGATAATTGGATTGATAATGGCTCTTTTGACTCCCTTTGATCTACACAATCTACAGCTTCTATCAAAGTTAACTCTTTTTGGCTTAATAATAATTGGAATGAAAACAAACTTGAGAACTACATTCATATTTCTATTTTTGACAATTTTTGCAACATCACTATCTTTTCTAATAAACCTGATCAAATTCTTTTCAAGCTCTCTTACAATGGTGATTTTGTTATTAAAGAGGTTTGGAAATTTATTAGAAATAAACAAAACACCTCTAATGTTTTCATTAAACTTTGGAACAATATCATTTCCATTTCTTATTCTATTTTAGCTTGGAGGATTTTGAATGACTTCATTCCTGTAGATTCTTTGCTCTAGCTTGAAGGGTTTTATTTACCTTCTAAGTGCTATTGTTGCTATCATATTGAAAATGTTAATCAAGTTTTTGTCAATGGTGCAATTACTTAGAAACTTTGGATATGGTATGATGATTTATTTAACACTAACTATTTCCATGGCTCTCTTTCATTATATCAACTTCTTGAAGTTTGTTTCCTTAAAACTGTGAAAGGTCATATGAAAGTTTTAATTTTTATTACCGTTATTTGGTTCATTTGGATGGATCAAAATGATGCTTAATATCGAGGAATTCCTATGAACCATAAAAGGATCCTTGCTAGAACTAAAGAAAAAATTCATGCTTTGTTTAATGCAAATTTAATTAGTAATCTTCAATTTAGAGGTGATAAATTTGTGGCTGAGAAATTGGGTATCACTTTGCATGATGACCCTTCCTACAAGAGTATTAGGATTATACATTGGATTAAGCCTAATGAAAATTTTATTAAGATCAATACTAAGGGTTTCGTTTACCCTAATAAATATGGTTGTGGTGGAATTCTTAGGGATTCTAAAGGTGTTGTCATTTTCGCTTTTGCCTACCCCTCAAAGCTTGTTCTATTATTTATGCAAAGCTCATGGCTGTTAATAAAGCTAATGATATTTGTTTAAGCAAAGAAATCTTTAATATGAGGATTGAAGTTGATGCTCTTCTTTTACTTGATATTCTCAATACTAATAAAAGGGGGAATGCTGACTTATTTTATCTTCTTAATCACACTAATAGGGTTCTTTCTCAACTTTGCTACAAATTTTCTAAAATTCTTTGTGAAGGTAATGCTTCTGCAGATTTCCTGGCTAATTTGGGAGCTAAATTAAATGACCTTATTTTATTTGATAACCATAGCTTACTTAAGCATCCGCATGGTCTGGTCAATCTAGATAACACTAGACTACCTTACCTCAGATTTTAACTTTCGATTATTTTGTTGATCATATTGTAATGGTGGTTTTATTCAGTCTCTTTTTTGGTTGGTTTACTTTTTTTGTGCATCCCTTAGCAGGAATTGGTTTTTGCTATTTTTCTTTAAGGTCCTGGTCAATCTCACTTTATATGAAAGCTACATTGTTGGTTTTAGTTTATTTCAAAACTTAAACCCCCTTCCTCTTTACCCCGTTGTATACTTGACTGGCCCTTATTTGGGTCATAGTGGTGCTATTTTTAATTAGTTTTCCTATCCTCTCGGACTGGTTATTTTCTTTATATGGCTTATGTTATGCTTCTTTTGTCACACAGCTAGTGATGTTTTAGGGGTTTCTTATTGAGTTATGGTTGTTCATGATTTTTTCCTACCCCTTATACTAATTGATGTTGGGTTTGCCTTAGGTTTTGGCTGGCTGTTACCTTATTTGAATTGGATTTTGGCTGCTATGGTTGGTTCTGCTAGATGCTGCAATTTGTTTCTTCCATCTACCTGACTATTTTTTATGGTCATTTTTTCATGGCTACTATTGGTCTCTTCTGGTTTGGCTTAGTTTTGGGCTTTTTGGTGGTTGATGTTCTCCTTTTGGTTTTCTTGGGGGCTTCAACTAGTTGATTTTTCCCTCTGCCTTGTGGATTAGAGGTAGCTTTTTTCTAGTTGTTTCCCTCCTAATTTCTCTTTTGTGGTGATTATTTTCTCTTTAAGGTTTGGAAGGGGCTTTGTTTTCCTCTGGCCTTGTTCCTTTCCTCGCTGATTTGCTGCTTGTGGTTGGGTGGTTCTCTTAGGATTTTATACTATGGTTTTATGTCCAGCTAAGTGACTACCAATTTTGTTTCTTGGTTTTTTTGAAGATCTCCAGGTAGGTTGTGGCTATGCCTGCTATTATTCTTTCCATCTATTTTGTGTCGTATTGAATTAACATCTTATTTTAGCTAGCTGCTCCTTTTATTGAATTGTAGCTTCTACTACTATGTTTGGTTGTTCGGTCACAGCTATTGGCCTCTTCAGAATTTGCTTAGGTTTGGTATTTTTTTATTCTTTTTGGTTATTTTCTTGGTTTGGGTTGGAGTTTTCTTTTTGTTGGTTGTTTTCTTTGTTGATTGGTATGAGGGTAGCTGGTTTTTTTTTTTCTTCCATACCTAGGTTTCTGTTTACTAGAGGAGATGGTTATGGCTATTTTTGTCTATGCCTCTTGGTTTGGTAGGCGCTCCTCGGGATTGGTCAGTTCTTTCTTGAGGGCTGGTTGTGGCTCTCTCCGGCTTGGTGGCATTGGATGTCTTGGATGCTTGTGCCTTGGCTTTGTGTCTTAGGATTTAGATTGGCTGTTAGTATTGAATCCCTTTAGTTTATTTTGCTCTCCTTGTTTCTTGATATTTGCGTCTTTGTGGGTGGTGCTGGATTTGCTATTTTTCCTACTTCCTTGGTGGTGGTTTTGATGGTATTTTTTGGATGCCCTCTTGGTCTCCCTATAGCTTTCCTCTCTGTGGTGCTGTTTATCTTCTACTGTTTAGATATTTGGGTGGAGGTTTTGCCATTAGATTTGGATTACTATTGCTCTATAGATAGTCGTGGGTTGTTGTTATGCCTTTGGGGTTGTTTTGTTGGCTTGTGTTGTTACTGCAATTCATGCTGACTGCTACTGTTTTATTTTTCTCTTCCTTTTGGTGGTGGCTTTGTTGGAATTATTCCTTGGTTCTTTTTAGCTTGGCCACTGATCCTACTGTAACTTCTGGGGTGCTAGCTTTATGTGATTGGTCTGTTGTGGGTTTTGGTTTGGTGTTTGCTTTTCTCTATTTGTTTGGTGCAGGACCTGGGTCCCTATGGGCTATTTTCCTTAGATGGTTTGCTTATATCAGGTGTGCTGACTATGATGGAATTGATGTTTCTTCATATCTTCTCTCTGATTGGTAGCATTGCATATGACTATAACACTTCTCACGAAGTATGGATCCTCATATGTATTATTGCCACTTGAGAAGATCTTAACTGAGCCCAAGCCTTCTCTTTCTCAACTCTCTCTAAATTGGTTACTTTATCCTTTTCCCTTGAGCTATGATTATTTCCTTTATAGTGTTTTGCAAAATTCTTTTGCAGGTTGGAACTTTACAGATGGAATGAGCTATACTAAGTCAACTCAACTGTTGTTGTTGTGGATCTTGTTTATCTTGCTTTCTCAAAGGGATCAAGAGCTACTTCTGACTAGTCCTTTTACTACTTTCATGAGTTTAATAGTCTTATTTTGTGCCTGTTTATCATATGCTTTTTAGCTATTGTACTTTTTTTTGTTTTTGTTTTGTTTTCTTTTCCTTTTATATTGTACTTAGATATGGGTTTGGCTCTTTAGGTTTCTTGTGGCTCTGAGAGTAGTAGAACTTTGAGCTTTACCCCTATTAAGGACATTGTATCTTTTTCTTTTTATGGTAAAAAATTCAAACTTTTTCGAACAAAAAATAACCCCAAAACCCTAAACCCTAAATCCTAAAACCTATAAGCCTAAACTTTAAAACCTAAACCCTAAATCCTACAACCCTAAACCCTAAACCCTAAACCCCAAACCCTAAATCCTAAACTCTAAACCCTAAACCCTAAACACTAAATAAAAAACCTAAAACCTAAACCTAAACTTAATAAAACCTAAAAAAATAAATAAATAAACCTAAATAAATAAAAAATAAAATAAAAATCTAAACTAAAGCCTAAACCTAAACCTAAACCAAAAAATCAAATCAAATAAAAAAATAAAAATTAAACTACAATAAAATAAATAAAAACCTAAACTAAACTAAAAAACAAAATAAAGTTAAAAATTAAAAAATCTTAATAACTAAACCTAAAATAAAAATAAAATAAACTGAATATAAAATAAAATAAAAACTAAATAAAAACCTAAACTTAGAACATAAAACTAAAAATAAAATGTAAAAATAAATAAAAAATATAGCCTAAACCCTAAACTAAAAAAACATTAAACTTAAAATAAAAATAAAATTAACAAAATAAAATAAACCTAAACTAAAATAAATAAAACCTAAACCTATACCTAAAATAAACTAAATCTAAACCTAGGCCTAAACTAAATAAAATAAAATAATCTTGAACATACACTAAAAAAAAAACATAAAATAAAAACCTACAACCTAAACCAAAAAAAATAAAATAAAAACCTAAACCTTAACTTAAACCTAAAAATAAAAAATAAAACTAAGCCTAAAAAATAAAAGACAAATAAAACTAAACTAAAAAATAAACCTAAATCAAAAAAATAAACTAAAATAAAAAAACCTAAACTAAAATAAATAAATCTAAAAATAAATAAACTAAAATAAAAATAAACCAAAATAAAATAATAAATAAAATAAATAAAATAAACTAAAATAAATAATTAAATTAAACCTACTAGTTAATTTAAAAAATATACTAAACCCTAAACTAAACCCTAACTAACCCCATAATAACCCTAAACCTAAACCTCACTGAGCCATAAATCCTAAACCTACCACCTAAATGATCTGGATACCCACCACCCAGGCCACTAAACCCTAAACCTAGGCCCAAACCTTAAACACACTAAACCTAAACCTAAACCCTAAACTAAATCATAAACCCTAAAACCATAAACCCTAAACCCTAAAACCATAAACCCTAAGCCCTAAATGTTAAAAACTAAATCGAAATCGAAAAATAAAAAATAAAACCTAAACCTAAAAAATATAATGAAAATAAAACTAAACAAAAAAAATAAACTTAAACTTAAACATAAACAAAAAAAGAAACTAAAATAAAAAACTTAAATGGAAATAAATAATAAACTATAAAATAAATAAAATAAATAAAATAAAATAAAATAAACTAAAAATAATAAACTGTCGGGTTTTGCTTAATTTAAATATAAAATAAAATAATTAAAAATAATTAAATTAAAAATAAAATAAAATAAAACCCTAACCTTAAATCTAAAATCAGTGAGCCTAAACCCTGAGCACTAAACCAACACTAACCACCATAAAACCTGGCTAAATCCTCGACAGGCCCCAGGTCTGACCCTAAATCTAAAATAAACACCTACCCAATCCTAAACCTGAGCCATAAATAAGGCCCTAACCTACCTGACCTGACCCTGAGCCCTGGGCCCCAGACCTGATAAACCTAAATAAACTCAAAAATAAACCACTCTGGCTGAGCTTTAAACCTAAAAACCACTGAGTCTCCCCCTACCCAAACCTGACCCTAAAACCCTGATCATGCTCAAACTTCCTGACTAAACCTCTCCTTCCTAGGCCACTTAAACCTCTACTAAAACTGGGCCACCAACCTAAACCCTCCACACCCTGACCCTCACCAAAAAACATACTAAACTAAATAAAACCAAAATAAAATAAAACTTAAACCTAATTAAAATAAAATTTTAAATAAACTAAAACCTAAACCTAAACCTAAATCGATAAATAAAATAAACTAAAAAATAAAAACTAAACTAAAACAAAATAAATAAAAACCTAAACTAAACTAAAAAATAAAATAAACCTAAAAATAAAAAAACAACTAAATAAAATAAAATAAAATAAACATTAATTAAACCTAAAATAAAATAAAATGATAACTAAATAAAAACCTAAATGTAAAAAATAAACCTAAAAACAAATAAAAAATAAAAGTTAAACCTTAAACTAAAAAAAAAAAACCTTAAACCTTAAAAACCAAATAAATAAAGCAAAATAAACTTAAACTAAAATAAATGAAACCTAAACATAAACCTAAAATAAACTAAACCTAAACCTAAACCAAAACTAAATAAAATAAACTAAATTAAAAATAAACTTAAAATTAAACCTAAACTAAAAAGTAAAACCTAAAAATAAACCTAACATAAAAAGCTAAACCGTAAACCTAAAAAAATAAATTAAAAACCTAAACCTAAACATTAAACTAAAATCTAAACATAAACATAAGAAACAAAATAAAAATAAAACTAAACTAAAAAAATAAACAAAAACATAAACCTAAAACTTTAAAATAAACTAAAATAAATAACCTAAACTAAAATAAATAAACCTAAAAAAAATTAACTAAACTAAATAAAAATAAAATTGAACTTAAATAAAAATGAAAAATAAAATAAATTAAAATAAATAAAAAAATAAACTAAATAAAGATAAACCAAATGATTTGAATTTAAAAGTAAAATAAAAAAAAAAAACCCTCCCTCTAAAATACTGAAACCCAACCAGACACTGACTAAACCTAAGGCCATCCTAAACCCACCCAAACAACCTAAACCCAACACTAACCCTACTGAGCCATTCTAATCAGGACCCTAAATGTCTGCGCCTTACCACTAAATTACCTAACTGACCTAAGATACACCACACTATATTAAACCTAAACTCTACCCCTCCTAAACTCCACAAAACCCTAACTCTAAAACTACAGCAAAACCCTAAACCATAAACTGAACCCTAAACCATAAACACTACCCTAAACCACAAAACTATAAAACCTAAACTAAACCTAGGCCAAAACCCCAAACCCAACCCCAAAACTGATCCTAAAAACTAAACCTAAACCACAAACCATAAACCCTAAAATAAAAACCATAAACCCTAAATACTATAGAACCCTAAAATAAATAATCCTAAATGAAATAAAACCTAAAATAAAATAAATATAAAAAATCTAAACCTAAATAAAATAAAAAAATAAAATAAAATAAAAATCGGAACTAAAACCTAAAACTAAACTTAAACCTAGAAATAAAATAAAATTAAAATGATGAACTAAACTAAAATAAAGTAAATAAAACCAAAACTAATCTAAAAAATATAATAAACCTAAAAATAAAAAACTAAAAAAACTAAAAATTAAACCGAAAGTAAACATTAATTAAACCTATAATAAAATAAAATAAAATTGAATAAAAACTAAACCTAAAAATTAATCCTAAAAATAAATAAAAAGAAAACCTAAACCATAAACTAAAAAAGAACCTAAACCTAAGAAAAATAAAATAAACAAAATAAAATAAATCAAAACAAAAATAAACTAAACTATACTAAATAAAAACTAAACCTAAAGCTAAAATAAACCAAACCTAAACCTAAACATAAATTAAATAAAATACAATAAACTAAAAATAAACCTAACCTAAATAAAATAAATAAAACCTAAAAATAAACCTAAAAAAAACCTAAAACATAAACCTAAAAAATAAATTAAAAACCTAAACCTAAACAAAAAAATAAAAAATAAAACCTAAACATCAAAAATAAAATAAAAATAAAATTAAACTAAAATTAAACCTAAACGTTATCTTAAAAAAAATAAAACCTAAAAATAAACCTAAAAAAATAAAATAAAACCTAAACCTAAAAATAAAAAAATAATCTAAACTAAAAATTAACCTAAACCTTAAAAATAAAATAAAACCTAAACTAAATAAATAAACCTAAAATAATTAAACTAAACTAAATAAAAATAATAATGAACTTAAACAAAAATAAAATTAAAAAAAACTACAATAAATACAAAATAAATTAAATAAACCTAAACCTATTAATTTACTTAATTTAAAATAAATAAATAAATAAACCTAAACCTAAATAGACCCTAAACCCTAAAAAAACCCTAAATCCTGCACTCACATGCCCTAAACACTAAACCTAAATAACCCCAAACCACTAAACTAAACTTTAAACCCCAAACCCTAAACCCTAAATCATAAAGCCTGATTCCTAAACCATAAAAACCTAAGAACCACAACCCTAATCCCTAAACCCTAAACCCTAAAACCCTAAACATAAACCACTAAACCCTAAACCATAAATACAAACCTACTAAAAACCTAAAAAAATAATCCTACATGAAATAAAACCTAAAAATAAAATAAATATAAAAATCTAAACCTAAATAAAATAAAAAATAAAATAAAATAAAAACCTAAACTAAAACCTAAACCTAAAACTAAACTTAAACCTAAAAATAAAATAAAATTAAAAAGATGAACTAAACTAAAATAAAGTAAATAAAAACCAAAACTAAACTAGAAAATAAAATAAATCTAAAAATAAAAAACTAAATAAAATAAAAATTAAACCGAAAATAAACTTTAATTAAACCTAAAATTAAATAAAATAAAATTGAATAAAAACTAAACCTAAAAAGTAATCCTAAAAATAAATAAAAAGAAAACCTAAACCATAAACTAAAAAAGAACCTAAACCTAAAAGAAAAATAAAATAAACAAAATAAAATAAATCAAAACAAAAATAAACTAAACTATACTAAATAAAAGCTAAACCTAAAGCTAAAATAAACTAAACCTAAACCTAAACATAAATTAAATAAAATACAATAAACTAAAAATAAACCTAACCTAAATAAAATAAATAAAACCTAAAAATAAACCTAAAACACAAACATAAACCTAAAATAAATTAAAAACCTAAACCTAAACAAAAAAATAAAAAATAAAACCTAAACATCAAAAATAAAATAAAAATAAAATTAAACTAAAAATAAACCTAAACGTAATCTAAAAAAAATAAAACCTAAAAATAAACCTAAAATAAATACATAAAACCTAAACCTAAAAAAATAAAATAAAACCTAAACCTAAACCTAAAAATAAAAAATAAAACCTAAACCTAAAAATAAACTAAAAATAAATCTAAACTAAAAAATTAACCTAAACCTTAAAAATAAAGTAAAATAAAAAACCTAAACTAAAATAAATAAACCTAAAATAATTAAACTAAACTAAATAAAAATAATAATGAACTTAAACAAAATAAAAATAAAATAAACTACAATAAATACAAAATATATTAAATAAACCTAAACCTATTAATTTACTTAATTTAAAATAAATAAATAAATAAACCTTAAAACCTAAACCCTAGACCCTAAACCCTAAATATCCTAAATCCTACACTCTATACCCTAAACACTAAACCCTAAATAACCCAAAACCCTAAAACCCTAAACTTTAAACCCTAAACCCTAAACCCTAAATCATAAAGCCTAATTCCTAAACCATAAACCCTGAACAGTAAACCTTAAACCCTAAAACCCTAAACCCTAAACCCTAAACATTAAGCTATCCCTAAACCCTAAACCCTAAAGCCTAAAAACTAAACCCTAAACCTTAACCATAAACCCTAAATCCTAACCCTATTGGAGGTTCTAGTGGATATGATGGTGGTTATGGAGGTGGTGGTTATGGTGGAAAAACCTGGAGGTGGGGGATCTAGAGGTGTTGATGGATCTAGAAGTGCTGGTGGATATGGAGGTGGTGGTTATGGAGGCAGGAGGAGCAATGGAGCTTACAACCATGGTGGTGGCCAAGGGATAGATCCGGGATATGATGGAGGATTCTGCTACTCTAAAGACAAAGGTGGTTTTAAAGGGAATTGGAAAATTGATGAACGACTAATCTAACCGATTGCTTATGGAAATATGTCTTTATAGTATAGATGGATCTAGTTAACTAGGGCTTTTTATTTTCTCTATGCATGCTCATTTTTTATCTATATCATCACTTGTATCTTAAAAAACTTGGTCTCTTAGATGGTTGATGAAATCCAAAAGAAGAAATGTTGAATCTGAATTTGGTCTCCATTAGAAAACCCTAAACCCTAAACCCTAAACATTAAACCCTAAAAACCCTAAAAACCCTCAAACCATAAACACTAAACCCTAAACTCTAAACCCTAAACTAACCTAAACCCTAAACCTAAATCCTAAATCGTAAACCCTAAACCCTAAACCCTAAACTAAAAAACCCTAAACCCTAAAATAAAACCCAAACATAAAATAAGAATAAAAACCCTAAAATAAAATAAAATAAATACTAAATAAAAACCAAAGCCTAAAAAATAAATCTATAAATAATACCTAAAAATTAAACCTAAACCCTAAACTAAATATAAACCTAAACCTAAAATAAGTAAAATAAAATAAACCTAAACCTAAACTAAAATAAACTAAACTAAAATAAATAAAACCTAAATTGAAACCTAAAATAAATAAAACCTAAACCCCAAATTAAATAAAATAAAATAAAATAAAAATAAACCTAAACCTAAACTAAAAAATAAAACCTAAAAATAAACCTAAACTAAAAACCTAAAACCTAAATCTAAAATAAAAAATAAAAAATAAAACATAAACCAAAAAATAAAATTAAAATAAAACTAAACTAAAAAATAAACTTCAACCAAAACCTATATTGAAAAAATAAACTAAACTAGAAAACCTAAACTAAAATAAATAAACCTTTAATAAATAAACTAAACTAAATAAAAATAAAAACAAACCAAGAAAATAAAATAAAGAAAATAAACTAAAATAAATAAAAAATAAACTAAATAAACCTAAACCTACTAGTTTACTTAGTTTTTTTTAAAAATAAATAAATTCCTAACCCTGAACCCTAAACACTAAAACTAACCAAAACCCTAAACTATAAACCCTAACCCCTAAATCCTAAACCCTAAAACCCTAAACCCTAAATCCTAAACCCTATAGTGAAACCCTAAACCTAAAACCCTTAATCCACTAAACCCAAAACCTAAATCCTACACCCACAACCCTCCTACACCCACACTAAACCCCAAACCCTAAACCCTAAACCCTAAACCCTAAACCTCAAACCCTAAAAACATAAAAAACTAAAAACCTAAAAACCTAAACCTAAACTAAATAAAACCTAAAAATAAAATAAAAAAAAAACCTAAACCTAAATAAAATATAAACCTAAACTAAATCCTAATCCTAAATCAAAAAATAAAATAAAAACTAGATTAAAATAAAATAAATAAAAAGCTTAACAAAGCTAAAAGTTAAAATAAACCTAAAATAAAAAACCAAAATATAATAAAACTAAACATAAGAAAATAAAATGGACCTAAAATAAAATAAAATAAAACTACATAAACACCAAAAATGTACTATATAAATATAACAATAAACTAAACACTAAACCAAACATAAACCCATATAAGCAAAATAAAATAAACATAAACCTAAATCTAATAAAAGATATACTAAACCCCAAAACCAAAATAAACAACCTAAACTACCTACCCAAACCCTAAACCCTAAACCCTAAACTCCTAAACCTAAACCTCCCTAAAACTAACCCTAAATAAAACTTTGCTGGGCCCTAAACCACTAAACCTAACTAAACTTTAAACTAAACCCTAAACCTAAATGACCTGGGCTTTAAACACAGATAAACTGACCATAAACTCCATAAACTATAACCACTATAACCTAACTAAAATCCCAAAAACTAAACCCTAAACTTAACAAACTGACCTAAAAAACCACACTAAAAACCATAAACTCTAAACTAAAATAAACCACTAAACTAAACCTAAAAGAATAAATAAAATAAAACTTGAAAATAAAATAAAAAAAGACTTAAACCTAAATAAAATAAAAAATAAAAAAATAAAAACATAATCTAAACTAAAATAAATAAAAAAATCTAAACATAAAAATAAATTAAAATAAAAAATAAGAAAATAAAACAAAATAATTAAAAACCTAAACTAAACTAAAAAGAAAAATGAACTTAAGAATAAAAAACCTAAATAAAATAAAATAAACCTAAAATAAAATATAATAAAACTAAAATAAACATAAAAAATAAACCTTAAAATAAATAAAAAATAAAACTAAAACCCTAAACAAAAAAACCTAAACCTAAATAAAAATAAAATAAACCTAAACCCAAACTAAAATAAACTAAACTAAAATAAATAAAACCTAATCCTAAACCTTAAATAAATAAAACCTAACCTTAAACCAAAACTAAATAAAATAAAATAAACTAAAAATAAACCTAAACCTAAACTAAAAAAATAAAACCTAAAAATAAACCTAAAATAAAAACTTAAAACCTAAAAATTTAAAAAAAACAAAATAAAAACCTAAACCTAAACCTAAAAATAAAAAATAAAACCTTAAAAAAAATAAATAAATAAATAAAACTCAACCAAAAAATAAACCTAAACCTAAACATAAACCTAAAAATAAACTAAAATAAAAAACTTAAACTAAAATAAATAAACTTATAATAAATAAATTAAAATAAATAAAAATATAAAATAAAACTAATTAAAAACAATAAATAAAAAGAAACCCTGAAACCCTAAATCCTAAACCCTGAACCTACATCCCTAAACCCATAAACCCTAAACTAACTATAAACCCTAAATAAAATAAAATAAAAATAAAAAAAAAAACCCTAAATACATAAGCTTAACCTACACCCCTACAATCAAACTGACTAAATGCTAAAACCTTAAACCCTAAGCCCTAAACCCTAAACCCTAAAACCTATAACCCTAAACCCGAAACCCGAAACCATAAAACTTAAACATAAACCTATACCTAAATTTAAACCTAAAAAAAAACTAAAATAAAAAACCTAGACAAAAATAAATAAATCTAAAATAAATAAGCAAAACCAAGTAAACATAAATAAAAATAAAGAAATAAAATAAATAAAAAAATAAAAATAAACTAAATAAACATAAACCTACCGGTTTACTTAATTTAAAAAAACTGTAAACCTTAAAACCTAAACCCTTAATCTTAAATCTAGAACCTTAAACCTACAACCCTAAACCCTAAACCCTAAATTCTAAACCCTAAAAAACCCTAAACCCTAAAAGCATAAACCCTAAAACCCTAAATTGTAAACCGTTAACCCTAAACCCCAAACACTAAATGTAAACCAAAAGTAACTAAATAAATTGAAAAATAAACCTAAACATAAACCTTAAACCCTCAAAAGCTAAAAACCTAAACTAAATAAAACCTAAAAATAAAATAAATAAATAAAACCTAAACCAAAATAAAATAATAAAATAAAATAATATAAAAATATAAATTAAAACCTAAACATAAAATAAAATAAAAAAAAATTAAACTAAAATAAATAAACTTAAACTAAACTAAAAAAATTGAAATAAAATAAAACTAAAACTAAATGAAAATAAAATAAACTTAAACTAAAATAAAAAAACTAAATAAAACCTAAATAAAATGAAAAAAAAAAAATAAGCTAAATAAAATAAAAATAAATTAAACTAAAATAAATAAAAGTAATGAAATAAACCTAAACTCTTAAGTTATTTAATTTTAAAAAAAAATAAAAAAAAAAAAAGTAAACACAAACCCTAAAACCCATACCCACCCTAAACCCTAAACCTAAACAACCCTAAACTTTAAACCTAAACAGAACCTCTAAAACTAAACCTAAACACTAAACCCTAAATCCAAAAAACCTAATAAACTAAACCTAATTTAAATAAAACCTAAAAATAAAATAAATAAATAAACCTAAATATAAATAAAATAAAAAATAAAATAAAATAAAAACATAAACTAAAACATAAACTAAAATTAAAATAATATAAAAAACTAAACCAAAATAAAATAAATATGAACCATATCTAAGCTGAGAAAATAAAATAAACCTAAAAGAACCTAAATAAAATAAATACAAAATGTAAAATAAAAATAAAATAAAAGTAAAATAAAATAAAATAAAAACTAAATAAAAACCTAAGCCTTAAATAAACAAAATAAAATAAATCTGAACTTAAAATATATTAAACTAAATTAAAATAAATAAAACCTAAACCTAAACCTAAAATAAATCAAACCTAAACCCTCAACAAAATAAAATAAAATAAATTAAAAATAAACCTAAACCTAAACTAAAAAATCAAACCTAAAAATCCTAGAATAAAAACCTAAAACTAAAAAATAAACTAAAAATAAAACTAAACTAATAAATAAACATAAACTAAAGCTAAACTTAAAAAATAAACTAAAATAAAAAACTTAAACTAAAAAAATAAATCTAAAATAAATAAACTAAACTAAATAAAATAAAAAATAAACCTAAATATAAATATAAAATAAAATGAACAGAAATAAATAAAAATTAAACTAAAGAAACTAAATAAACCTAAACCAACTAGTTTTAATTGAAAAAACCACTAAACCCTAAACCTTAAACCCTAAATCCAAAACCCTAAACCCTAAAACTAACCATAAACCCTAGACCTATAATGCTAAACCCTAAACCCTAAAGTCTAAACTAACCCTAAACCCTAAATCATAAACCCTAAATAAAATAGATAAATAAATCATAAATAAATATGCTAAACCCTAAATCCTTAACCCTAGAACTAACCTTAAACCCTTAACCTACAACCCTAAACCCTAAAAACCTAAACCCTAAACCCTAAAGATAAAACCCTAAAACCCTAAACCCTAAACCATAAACCCTAAACCCTAAAACTAAAAAACCTAAAAAGAAAAAATGTAATAAAATTTAAAAAAATAAAAATATATATAAAAAAACCCTAAACCCTAAAACCTAAAACCCTAAATTGTAAACCCTAAACCCCAAACCCTAAACCCTAAACCCTAAAAAATGCAAAGCATAAACCTTAAACTCCTCCTCAACCTTCTCTCGACACTCTAGTACTTTCTTGTTCCCTTGCATTTTCCTTGCGGCGTGGCTGATTTTTTATCCTCCTTGATCATAATTTCTAGATTTTTGGTCTTTGTTTGGCCTCTAATGTGAGTGCCCCTTGCTCTTTCAATGGCAGAGGTGCCACTTTTCGTGCAGCCAAGCTCTTCGAACTTAGAGGCATCGACGAGGGCTTCCGATTTACAAGGTATTATGGATCCAACTCCATCTATTACTCTGCCTACTGTTAAGTCCTTCACGGATGCATTATCTAGTAAGAACACATCCTCTAATGCTTCAATCAATTTGATTTCAACATCTTTTCATGGAATGCCTGTTGTAATGTGCTCAGATCTTGATGTGGAAAACTTGGCGATGCCTTTCGAATTCTCTTTAGTATGTAAATTTTCCTTACGTCATCCAACTCTTGATAACATCCAATCCTTTTTATAGCCTAAAACTCTCTATCATTTTTGCTATCGGATTGATTGATCCTATGCATATCCTTATTCAGCTATCTAATGACTTAGATTACTCAAGAGTTTTTGCTCGTCGCTCTACTTTGTGTATAATTGTCAAATGAGACTTTTGAAATGGTCTACCCTTTTTGATGTCAAAGAGGAATACCCAATTGTTCCTTTATGGCTAGCCTTTCCAAACATGACAATACATTACATTACCCATCAAGTTCTCTTTGCGGTTGGGGCTCTCTTTGGTTAGCCCCTTCAAATTGATCAGGCCACTGCTGCGAGATCACGACCATCAGTTGCTCATATTTTAGTTGAGATTGATATTACCAAAAAGTATCCCTAAAGAAGTATGGATTGGCTCTGAGAAATTTGGTTATAATCAAAAAGTGGAATTTGAAAATTTCACTATTTTTCTAAACACTGTAAGATTCATGGTCATGATCATTCTGAATGCTTTCTGTTGCATCCTAATCTTAAAAAGATTAAACTGTCAAATCCTAATCCCACTCTAGCAAATGAAAAAACCAATAAATTGGCTTATGTGCCTAAAGTCACTTAAAAGGGATTACTATCTACTAATTTGTCTATTAGAGTGAATTCTGAGCAGGTTAATAATAAGGCTCATGAGGTTCATGAGGAGGCCAATGATAACTTACCTATTATTGCTTCTAATTATAATAATTTGGTTCCTCTAGATAATACCTTGATTCATTCTACCTTACACCTTTTGGCTAATTAACCTGACGAGACTCATATGAACACTAGTGGTGACTTGAATGGGAACTTTAGGTTGGAACAAAATCTGAAAACTAATTTTGAAAGTGCCCATTTGATGAAAGAACAAAATCTGAAAAATGTCAATCCTTTGGTAGTGGAATAAAATCTGAAAAGTATTTTTGAAACTGAACATGAAAATTGTGCTATTAATGGTTTCATAACCTCTCCCTCTCCTACCCTTCAGAGTGATACTCAGGCTAACCCAATTCCTCATCTTAATTTTGACACTGGAGAAGGGGAAATTATAATTAGGAATATTTTTGATAGATACTGGCCCTACTCTAAATTTCATAAATCACTCTCTCTTGGATGGAGATACTTTGGACATAGATAGACCTTTTCAAACTACTACTAAGAAAAATCCTTTAAAGCTAGAATGTTCACTAATAGCTCCACTAGAACCACTAGATCTTCTCTAACTTCCAATAAATGATTACATCATGTGTCTTTCTTCTTCTTATTTTTTATCCTTCGATTATCTTTCCATTTTGTCTTCTTATTTATTATGATTAATTTTCTTATTTGGAATGTTAGGGGTATTGGGACTCTCATTGTCTGTAACCGTGTTAGATTCCTTTGTCATACTCATAACATATCCTTACTTATTATTATTGAACCATTCATACACTCCTCTAAGATGAATTGCTAGAATGCTTAGCTTTCAAAACTTCTTTTATAATATTAGTAATAAAATTTGGTATTTTTGGAATAATTTAGTCAACATCTCTATCTTTGATGACCTTCATCAATTGGTTAATGTTCAAATCTCATTGGGTGAATTTTTTGCTCTTGGTTCATTTATTTATGCATCTTGTAATAGAACTGGTAGGAGCATCCATTAGGATAACTTAAGAACCTTTGCCTCCTCTGTCAACAAACCTTGGTTGGTTTGTGGTGATTTCAATACTATTCTCGCTTCCTTAGAAAGAAGGGGAGGTTGCTCTTCTAACATTCATTCCATGGAAGACTTTTCTAATATGATTCTTGGTTGTAATCTAATTAATATTGGCTTTTCGGGTTCGACTACACGTGGCATAATTCTAGACTTTAGCAATGGCTTGATAGGACCCTCTTTAATTCCCTTTGGATCAATCAATAGCCTCTTACTTCAGTTGAACATTTAAGCAAAACTTTATCTGACCATGCTCTGCTTTTGATTTCTGTCAAAAATCCCTCCACTAGACCATCCTCCCCTACTCCCTTTAGATTCCAAAATATGTGGATCCATCATAGCGAATTCATTAATGTTGTTTCCATTAATTAGTGGACTCTTATTCATCCTGATAATTATGTTAAAGGCATGATTCACCTTTGGCTTAAGCTAAAAAGGCTTAAACTAAATCTAAGTTGATGGAACAAGCATCATTTTAAAAATCTTTTTGCTAATCTCAAAAATATGGAACAACTTATTTGCTCTCTTGAAGATGCTGTTTTGACTGACTCTAATAAGCTTGATGAATCAAATGCAGCTAAAGATAACTTGATTAATTATCAGAATATAAAGGAAAACTACTGGCGCCAAAAGTCTGCTAGCCAACATATTACTGATGGTGATAGAAACACAAAGTACTTCCATGCTCCTTTTTAAAAAAAAGAAAGCCTTAAACTCTATTAAAAAAATCAAAACGATAACGACACCTGGATTATTGATAATAATGATATTAAAGATTCTTTCATACATCATTTTCAAAATTTATTAAACAACAACCCCTCTTTAGAAGCTCTCTCCAACACACACCTGATCCCCTCTACAATCTCTAATGATGAAAACCACTTGCTTAGTTTGCGTCCTACGGAAGCTGAGATTGGTAGTATTTTAAATAGCATGAACACTGATTCTATTGCCAGCCCTGAATGCTACACGACTTAATTTTTCTAACATTGCTGGCCTATTATTAAGACTGACCTTATTGATGCTGTTGCTAATTTTTTTGAGGGCAATCCTTTACTTAAATATTTTTCTAGCACTTCCATTGTTCTCATTCACAAAATTAATAATCCTGAATCTTGGGGTGATTTCAGACCTATCAGCCTTTGCACCTTCTTTCATAAACTCATTGCTAAATTGATTGCTAATAGAATTAGTCCGTTGCTACCTAAAATTGTTTCCCCCAACCAAACTGGCTTCATTAAAGGTAGAGCTATATCTGATAACATACATCTAGTAGAAGATGATTCATGACATTGACGTTCCTATCAGAGGTGGTAACATTCTTTTTAAACTGGACATCACTAAAGCTTTCGACAACCTCTCTTGGGATTTCCTCTTTCAAATTCTTCATTTTCTTGGGTTTTCTGATTATTTTATCCCTCTCTTTCTATTATTATTGTTGAATATCTATCTAAGAGTCTGAATGATCTTTTTTACAATAATCCTAGGATGTTTTATAGAACTCAAGGTGGTCTTCCAACCTCTCATCTTAGTTTTGCTGATGACTTTATAATCTTTTGCAATGCCTCAATTCCTCACATTAAAACTATTAAGAATCGTTAAAATAAATTTGGCAACGAAAGTGATCTTTTTCTCAATGAAGGAAAAAGTTGTTTCATTCCTTCTTCTAAAATCCCGAGCAGTAGGACCAACCAAATCTTGAGAATTACTAATTTTCAACAACAACTTCCTATTAAATATCTTGGTGCTCCACTTTTTAAAGGTCTGAAAAGATCTCACCTTTTTGATGAGCTAATCCAAAAAATCTCTAACAAAATTTTTGTTTGAGAATTTCATTTACTTTCATTTGGTGGTAGGCTAACTTTGATTAACAGCACCCTTAACTCCATGCCTTTGTATCTCATTCAAACCATTATGCCGACCAACTCTACCACCAATTACTGCTCATTAACAAATTTTTCTGGGGATCTAATAATTCCTCTAAAAAAATGCACTGGACCTCTTGGTATAAAACCTGTGGCACTTTTATTGAAGGTGGTCTTGGATGTAAACCAATCAAGGAAGCTATCACTACTTTTTCTTATAAAATTTGGTGGAATTTTAGGAAAAACAATAGTCTGTGGGCTAATTTCCAGACTGCTAAATACTGCAAGGGTAAGCACCCTCTTATCTGCCCCTATAAAGCAGGAGATTCTCCAATTTGGAAAAGACTTTGTTCCATTAAATGGGATGCTGAATCTTTAATTTCCTGGGGGATTAACTCTGCATCCTCTTTCTTTTGGCAAGATAACTAGACTGGAGGTGGGTCCATTGACGAATTACTTTCTACTCATTCCACTGCTGCTATTAAAGTGAACTCCTTCTGGCAGAATAATATGTGGAACAATAGTAAGCTTTATATTCCTCCTCTCTTTAAATAAGCATACTACTATTCCTATCATTCCTACCAATTAAGATCGATCCTTTTAAGCTTTCACATAATGGTGATTTCAACTTTAAAAATGTTTGGATTCACATTAAAGAAGCTCATGATTTTTCCTAGGTGTTTTCCAAACTTTGGAATAACAATATCCCTACTTCTTATTCTATTCTTACTTGGCATAGTTTGAAAAACTTCATCCCTATTGACTCCTTATTGTGGGGTAAAGGTTTTCAATTACCTTCAAAATGCCAATGCTGTTTCCACATTGAGAATGTGAACCATGTTTTTGTTAATGGGGCCATTGCTTCAAAGCTTTGGATTTGGTATGATGACCTCTTTAACATTTTCATTTTCAATGGCTCCTTAAATTTATACCAACTCCTTGAAGTTTATTTTGACAACACTACTAAAGGTCACATTAAAGTCATAATTGATATCACTCTTATTTGGTTCATATGGATGGACCAAAATGATGCAAAACATCGTGGGATCCCTATGAACCACATGAGGATAATTGCTAGAAATAAAAACAAAATTCGTGACTTCTTTAATGCCAAATTAATTAAATACAAACAATTCAAAGGGTGCAAATTTGTGGCCAATAAAATAGGTTTTAATTTTTTAGATCAACCCATCTGTAAAGATGACAAGATTATTTATTGGGTAAAACCACAGGCCAACACTATTAAAGTTAACACTGATGGCTTAGTCTCTCCTAAAGGTTCAAGCTGTGGTGGCATTTTCAGAAATCTTAATGGAAAAGTCCTATGTTCTTTTGCATACCCCCTTAATCCTTGCTCTGTTTCTTTGCTGAGCTCATGGTAGTGTCCAAAGCTCTTGAAATTTTCCTTCAAAAAGGTTGGCTCAATATTTGGATTGAGGTGGATGCCCTTCTATTGATTGATCTTTTGACTTCCACAAATATGGGCAATATAGAATTGTACTACCTTCTTAAGCAAACTAGAGCTCTCCTTGCCCAACTCTACTTTAAAATCACTCATGTATGTTATGATGGTAATGCATGTGCTAGTTATCTGGCCAATCTTGGTGCTAGATTGGATGGTATAAAATTCTTTGATCAACTAACCCTTCCTAAATATTTGCATGGCTTGGTTAATCTAGACAATACTGGGCTTCCTTATCTTAGAAATTAATCTAATCTATTGGATTCACCTGTTTCAATACCTCTTTTACTACATGATCATTTTTTATTTACAGTTGTTACTTCTTTGGTCTTTGCTTATCCATCAACCTGATATCCTTTGTTGTTTACTTTTCGATCTCTATGGCATGTGTTGTTGGTATAATTGTCCTAGCTTTAATTGGGAGCTTACTGCTTCTATTATTTTTACAATTAATGTGCTGCTGCTCCTTTGGAATTTGCTGATGCATCATTAAATTACTCCTTGCTGGTCCTTTACTGAGCTAAGTGGCATCTGTTATTGGTTTAATTATCCCAACCTTGTTTGGGGTCTTGCTATTTCTACCTCTCCTATGCTCCACAACCTTACCTTCACAACCTGTAAGGAGAGTTTTTGAAATATCCTTGCTATAACTTTTTCTCTGTAGATTTGGAATTATTTCTTGAATTCCAATATTCCTGATGCTGTGGGACTACCTACTAGTCTGATTCTTTGTGTTCCTTTACTCTTTAATGGTTTATCTTATGTTGGATGCAACATCTATGTTGAAGGTTTAATTGTTGGCTGTTGGACTTTTGGGCCTTTTATCCAGTAGGCTGCACTTGGAGTTGGTTTAATGTATTTGCTGTATGTCATTACTAACCCCAGTTTGCATACCTGTAAGGAAAGAATCTGTAATACCCTTGTTATTAATAATGGTTCATTGCAGGTTTGGAATTGTTTAATGACTTCCTTTCAGTATGATTTCTCTGAGGATGATAGTTTTGCAGCTAGCCTGCTCTCCTTTGTCCTAAAGGATTTCATTGATGAGAACCTTTTGAATCCCTATTGTGGCTCTATTGCCCACTACTTTTTATTGGCTTATCCTATGGTTGCAATAATTGTAGTATTGTTTTAATCTATGGTTGGATTCCTGGATTCACTGTCCTGCAGGCTAACCTTGTGTTTATTAGGTATTTATTGCCTGGTGTTCTTCTGATTCTCTTTGCGATTCTCATCCGGGATGCTGCTGATCATTTTATCTATTGTTTTTTAACTTTTGGCTTAGTTAAAATTGTGTAGATCCAACCTGTTGGTAATTACTATCCTATTGCTCTTCATGCTACTTTTGGGGTTTGTTTTGTTTTTTTCAGTTGTCCTCTCTTAAGGTTGTGGACTGCATGATGGCTTTTATTTTTTTGCATGGCTATTTCTTACCTCTCATTTCTCTAAATGTTTGTGCTGTTAACATCTAGGATGATGCTATTTTCACCTGCTATTATTTTTTACTTTCTGGTTCAGCTAGTCTTGGCCAAACCACTTCCTTAACTTCTGGGATTTAACTTATGCATTGTATAATTTGAATGGTTGGTTTTATGGCCAACTTATTATTATTTTCCTTCTTATTTGTTGGATAGTCTGGATAATTGAGTCTTATATCTAGCAAGCTGCTGCTGGGGTTGTTTATCTGGTTCATCAGGGTGCTTTTGGTGTTGTCTTGCTGATTGTCTTTGATAACCTCATTTTCTCTATCTGTCAAGAGAGATTTTGCAATTTCCTATTCAATTTTATTATTTCCTTGTAGGTTTGGACTTACTTAATGGCTTCTCAGTTTGCCTTTACTGTGGTTGCGGGTTTAACTGCTAGCCTGATCAGCTTTATCTGGAAGGTTTTTCTGTTGATTATCTTTTGAACCCTTTCTATTGCTATTTTACATCTCTGCTTTTTGTTGGAGTTTTATATGGTGGGTGTAATTTTTGCTTTATTGCCACAACTGTTGGCTTTTGGATTTTAGGATCCTTTGTCCAGCAGGTTATCTTTGTGGTAATTATCTATTTCCTGCCTTTTATTTTTCAAACTATTTTTGCTGTTAACAATTGGGCAACTGATGATTTCTCCTGTTGCTATTTTAACCCACTTGGTTCTATTAAAATTATGCAGATCCCTGTGATTATCCATCTGATTATTTGGATATTTACTTATGTTTTGTTTTCTTTAATTGGGTGGACTCTTGGCCAGCTTGTTGGTATTAACTATCTTAGTTGTTGGTTGAACTGGATTAATACTATACATGCTGTCTCTGGGGTTTTAGTTTGTTTTGTTTAGCAAGCCTCTTTTGAATTGTTGATTGCATGGTGGCTTTTTCTTTAAACCCCCTTATTGATTTATTATATGCATATCATCTAAATTCATTGGTTTACTTTACCTGCTGATGTTTTCTCCATCCACTTTCAATTAAACTTGTATCTATTGCACTATTTATTCTAGATGGGTGGCTTTATGGCCAGCTAGCTAGATTTTGTTATCCTGGTTGTTTATTCTCTTGGATATTTGTTGTCTTGGTTTTTCAGGATTCTATGTTAGCTCCATCTTTGTTGGTAGGACTGTGGTCTATGCTCGCATGTTGTTTCGACATTCTTCGATTATTTTGGTGATTGGTGTCAGCCGTCCAACCCTATTTTTATGCTCTATCTATTTGGTTACTAACTACTGCAATGTTTACTCTGATTGAGAGGTTTTATGGTCAACTTGTTGTCTCTTGCTGTCTTGGCTGTTGATGTCTTGGTTGTTGTTGTCTTGGCTATTTTTTGTCTTGGTTATCTGCTATCTTGTTTTTTCTGGATTCTAAAGTTGACCCTCATTTGAATCCCCTTTTTGATTTATCTTCTGGTGGGTTTCAATATTGCATTAACTATTTTGTTGTTGGGGTTGGCTTTCTGATTGCCCTTGCAATTTATGTCTGGGCTACTATTCATCTCCTGATAGTTGTGATCTACATTATCTGCTGTTATCTCTATTCCCATCTAGGTTTGGTTAGGTTTGTGCAGTTATCTTCTTGGTATGCACTGTCTATTCTGAATGGGTGGTACTATGGACAGCTACTACCTTTTGCTATCTTGCTGTCTTGGTTGTTTGTTGATCTGGATTATCTAATTTTTGGTCCTCAATGCTGCTACTGGAACTGTAGCTTTGATTATCTTTATTTGGTGCTGCTTTTGGTAGGTTGTCGTCTATTTCCTGTGTTGGGTTATGCTACCTTCCTATACAATTGATTTTTGCCAACTACTGATATGGATATTAATAAGGGGGTTGTTCACATCTGCATTCATTATTATGATTGGGTTCATTTTCTGGCCTTTACTTCTAGGCTGTCCTCTTGGTCTAAAAAATTCATATATATATCATATGTTTGGGATGGTGTTATTTATAGGCTCATTGACTTGCTTAGCAGGATTTCAGCAGACTGCCTTTTCTATTGTTTCTTGTGGAGGGTTTATATGCTGGCCTATTTCTCTTCTTGGATATGACTTTTCATGAGGTTCTGGTAAAGATGGCTCATTCTGATATGTATAAGTATTCTCATGTCAGGATGACTATATTGATGATACTTTTCTTACATGGGACCCCTTATCCTTCCGCCCTTTGCAATTTCCTCTCTTTATAATATATTGTTTTATTTAGGTTTGCAGGTAATAAAGCCCATAAGACTTTCAACAACTGTCGCTATCTTCTCGCAGGTTTGTTGGCTATGATGGCTGTGATGATTTCACTCCCTTTTGGTTTGGTAGTAGCTCTTGTGATGTAACCTTGCTGAAGTTTGAATGCTCATATTTGCATCTGCCCCATCTTGGTGTGACTGAGCCAGAGCCTTCTCCATCATAATTTTTTACTATCATTCTCTGATTATGCTATTTTCATTTATCTTTTTGACTGTATTACCTTAACTGCTCTAATATCTTTTTATTTACATTTTTCTAGGTGTTTCTCTCTTGTCCTCTTGCAAGTTTGCTCCACAGTGTTATGCATTCTCACGTCCTGTAGAGCATTGGCCCTAATCTTCCATTGGCCTATTAAGTTAATCAATTTTTATCTTTTGATTACTTTAATGTCTTCTTTTGCTCTTGGATGTACTTAGATAGGGGATTTACTCCTTAGGTTGATTGTTGCTCTTTGAGCAGTAGTTCTGGGGTTTATCCCATTTAAGGACCTTGTAACCCTCTTTTTGTGGCAATAAAATACCCCCTACATGGGGTTTCCCTAAAAAAACCCTTAAACCATGAAAACTTAAAAACCTGAACCTAAACTAAATAAAACCTAAAAATAAAATAAATAAATAAAACCCAAACCTAAAAAAAATAATGAAAATAAAATAAAATAAAAACCTAAACTAATGCCTAAACCTAAACCTAAAAATAAAAATAAAATAAATTAAAAAATAAAAGCTAAAATAAAATAAAATAAATAAAAATCTAAACTAAACAAAAAAATGAAATAAACCTAAAAAAAATCTTAAAAAAATAAAAACTTAAAATAAAATAAACTAAAATAAATAAAAAAATAAGCTAAATAAACCTAAACCTACTAGTTTTCTTAATTTAAAAAAACACCCTAAACCCTAAACCCTAAATTGTAAACCCTAAATCCTAAACCTTAAACCCTAAACCTAACTAATGTAACTAAATAAATTAACAAAATAATCTTAAACCCTAAAACCTAATAAACCTAAACCTAATCCTAAACCCTAAGAATGGGCAGAACCTTGGCGGCAAGAACATCACCGTCAACTAGGCTTAGTCCAGATCCGCAGTGGAGGCGAAGGTAGAGGCGATGGTTATCGCAATGGTGGTGGGGGATCTAGGTGGTGGATATGGAGGTGGTGGTCAGACAAGTGGTGGTTATGGAGACAGGAGGGGCGATGAAGGTTACAACCATGGTAGTGGCAGAGGGAGTGATCGGGGATATGATGGTGGCCTACTAGAGAAGTCAGGGTGGTTTAGATGGGAACTGGAGAAAATGAAGAATAAGACCTAAATCCTAAAAATAGAAACAAAATATAAATAAAAAATAAAATCTAAACCTTAAACTAAAAAAAATCTTAACCTAAAATAAAAATAATGTAAACAAAATAAAATAAACATAAACCTAAACTAAAATTTGCTAAACTAAAATAAATAAAACTTATACTAAAAGATAAAATAAATTAAAGCTAAACCCTAAATTAAATTAAATAAAAAAAATAAAAATAAACCTAAACCTAAACCTAAGTAAAACAATAAAATAAAATAAAATAAAAACATAAACTACAACCTTAACCTTAACCATAACTCAAAAAATAAAAATAAATAAAAACTAAACTAAAATAAAATATATAAAAACCTAAACTAAACTAAAAAATAAAAAACCTAAATAAATTTGAAACTAAACCTAAAGTAAAAAAATGAAATAAACCTAAAATAAAATAAAAGAAAAACAAAATAAAAACCTAAACCAAAAAAGTAAAACCTAAAAATAAATAAAAATGAAAACCTAAACCCTAAACTAAAAAAAATACCAAAACCTAAAATAGAAATAAAATAAACCTAAACCTAAACTAAAATAAACTAAACTAAAATAAGTAAAACCTAAACCTAAACCTAAACTTAAACCTAAACTAAATAAAATAAAATAAACCAAAAAATAAACCTAAACCTAAACAAAAATATAAAACCTAAAATTAAACCTAAAATATAAACCTAAAACTTAAACATAAAAAATAAAAGAAAAACTTAAATCCAAACATAAAAATAAAAAATAAAACCTAAACCGAAATAAAATAATAATAAATCTAAAGCAAAAAAATAAACATTAACTTAACTTTAAACCTAAAAAATAAAATTAGAAACCTAAAATAATATCAACAAACCTAATTTAAATATCTAGACTAAAATAAAATAAATATAAAGCAAAATCAAAATTAAAAATATAATAAATAAAAAAATAAACTAAATAAACTTAAACCTACAAGTTTACTTAATTTAAAAAATTAAAAATAATAAAAAAACCCTAACCCTAAACCTGAAACCCTAAAACTAACCCTAAACCTACAACCCTAAACCCTAAAACTAACCCTAAAGCCATAACCCTAAGCTATAACACTAAACCATAAACCTAAAACCCTAAAACAAACCCTAAACCCTAAACCTACAACCCTAAACCCTAAAACTCAAAACCCTAAACCTAAAACCATAAACTCTAAACCCTAAACCCTAAATGCTAAACCTTAAAACCTTCAACCCTAAACCATAAACCCTAAACTCCAAACCCTAAACCCTAAACTTTAAACCTAAAACCCTAAACCCTAAAAACCTAAAACCTAAACCAAAACTAAATAAAACATAAAAATAAATAAATAAAAAAATAAAAACCTAAATAAAATAAATAAAATAAAATAAAAACATAAAATAAAACCTACACCCAAACCTAAACCTAAACCTAAACCTAAACCTAAACCAAACCCTAAAAATAAAATAAAATAAATATAATTAAAATAAAACTAAAATAAAATAAATAAAAACATAAACTAAACTAAAAAAATAGAAGAAACCTAAAAATAGAAAACCTAAATAAAATAAAAACTAAATGTAAGATAAAGATAAAGCTAAAATAAAATAGAATAAAAATTAAATAAAAACCTAAACCTAAAAAATAAACCTAAAAATAAAACCCAAAAAAAATAAAAAATAAAACCTAAACCATAAACTAAAAAAAAACACCTAAGCCTCAAATAAATAAAATAAAATAAACCTAAACCTAAATTAAAATAAACTAAACAAAAATAAATAAAACCTAAACCTAAACCGATTTTAAACTAAACCTAAACTTTAAAGTAAATAAATGAAATAAATAAAAAATAAACATAAACCTAAAGTAAAAAAATAAAACCTAAAAATAAACCTAAAATAAAAACCAAAAACCTAAACCTAAAAAAATAAAATAAAAACCTAAACCTAAACCTAAGAATAAAAAATAAAACCTGAACCTAAAAAATAAAATAAAAATAAAACTAAACTAAAAAATAAATAAAAACTTAAACCTAAACCTAAACCTAAAAAATAAACTAAAATAAAAAATGTAAACTAAAATAAATAAACCTAAATTAAATAAATTAAAGGAAAACACATAAAAATAAACTAATTAAACCTAAATCTATCGATTCGCTAAATTGAAAAAAAAACCATAAATTCTAAACCCTAAACCCTAAACCCAAAATCCTAAACCCTAAACCCTAAACCATAAACCCTAAAACTAACCATAAACACTAAACCAAAAACCTACAACCCTAAACCCTAACTAACTCTAAACCCCAAACCCTAAATCAAAAATTTTAAGAAAATACTCTATCCTGAAACCCTAAAACCTAAACCCTAAACCCTAAAGCCCTAAACCTTAAACCTTAAACCTTATGCCATAAACACTAAAAGCTACCACCTTAAACCTTAAACCCTAAAGCCCTAAACCTTAAACCTTAAACCCTATGCCGTAAACCCGAAAAGCTACCACCTTAAACCCTAAACCCTAAACCCTAAACCCATAACCCAAAACACAAAAACCTAAACACTAAAACCCTAAACCTTAAACCCTAAACCCTAAACCCAAACCTTAAACCGCAAACCCTAAACCTTAAACTAACCCTAAACCGTAAACCTTAAACTCTAAAATCTAGAAAGCTAAAAACCTAAACCTAAACTAAATAAAACATAAAAAAATAAATAGAAAAACCTAAACCAAAATAAAATCAAAAAATAAAATAAAATAAAAACAAAAATTTAAACATAAACCTAAACCTAAAAATAAAAAAACAAACTAAAATAGAATAAATAAAAACCTTAACTAAACTAAAAAAATAAAAAATCTTAATAAAATAAAATTGAAACATAAAATAAAAATAAAATAAACATAAAATAAAATTATATAAAAACTAAAAAACCTAAAAATAAATAAAAAATAAAACCTAGACCCTAATGTAAGAAACACTGAACCTAAAATAAAAATAAAATAAACCTAAACCTAAACTAAAATAAATAAAACCTAAACCTAAATCTAAAATAAACTAAACCTAAACCAAAAGCCAAACTAAATAAAATAAAATAAATAAAAATGAACCTAAACCAAAACTAAAAAAAACCTATAAATAAACCTAAAATAAAAACCTAAAACCTAATCCTAAGAAAATAAAATAAAAACCTAAACCTAAACCTATGAAAAAAAGATAAAATGGAAACCTAAAAAATAAAATAAAATCAAACTAAACTAAAAAATAAACCTAAACCTAAACCAAAGAAAAAATAATAATAAAAAATATAAACTAAAATAAGTAAACTAAATTGAATAAGAATAAAAAAATAAACCTAAATAAAAATAAAAAATAAAATAAACTAAAATAAATGAAAATTAAACTAAATAAACTAAAAAAATCTAAACCTATCACTTTAGTTAAATTTTAAAAAATATATAAACCCTAAATCCTGAAGCTTAAACCCTAAACCTACAACCCTAGAAAACCCTAAACCCTAAACACTAAACACTAACCCAAAACCCTAAACCCTAAAAGCATAAACCCTAAAACCCAAAACCTTAAACCCTAAACCATAAACCCTAAACCCTAAACCCTAAACCTAAACCTATAGTAACTAAATAAATTAAAAATTAAACCTAAAGTATAAAACCAAATAAAGTTAAATCTAAACCTAAACCCTAAGAATAGGTAGAACCTTGATGGCAGGAATATCACCGTCAACCAGGCTCAATCTAGATCTAGCGATGGAGGCGAAGGCGATGTAGTCATTATCGTAGTGGTTGTGGGGGATCTGAATGTGTTGGTGAATATGGAGGTGGTGGTTAGAGTAGTTGTGGTTATGGAGGCTGGAGAAGTGATGAAGGTTACAGTCATTGTGCTTATGGAGGCAGGAGATCAGGGATATGATGGTGGATCTCACAACTCAAGGGTCTGAGGTAGTTCTAATGGGAACTAGAGAAATTGAAGAATGGATGATTCGATCTTCTGCTTATGGAACTTTATCTTTATAATAGAGACGGTTCTAGTTATCTAGGTTTTTTATTTTCTCTATGAGGGTTCATTTTTTATTTGTCTTCATTGTGTCTTAAAAAAGTTGGTGTGTTACTTGTTTGATGAAATCAAAAAGAAGAAATGTTGAATCTAAATTTATTCTCTGTTAAAAGGAAAACAAAAACCCAAAACCCTAAGCTAAAACCTAAAATGTAAATGCTAAACCCTAAAGCCCCTAAACCATAAACCCTAAATCGAAAATGCTAAAACCCTTAACATTAAACCCTAAACCCTAAGCCCGAAACCTAAACCCTAAACCCTAAACACTAAACCCCAAGCCCTAAATCATAAACCATAATTCCTAAAAAGCTAAAAACTTAAACCTAAACTAAATAAAACCTAAAAATGAAATAAATTGAAAAACTAAATAAAAATATAATAAAAAATAAAATAAAATAATAACTTAAGCTAAAACCTAAACCTAAACCTAATCCTAAATTTAAAAAGAAAATAAAATAAAAATAAAAACTAAAATAAAATAAAATAAATAAAAACTTAAACTAAACTAAAAAATAAAAAACGTAAATAAAATAGAAACCAAACCTAAAATAAAAATAAAATAAATATAAAATAAAATAAAATGAAAACTAAATTAAAACCTAAACCTAATAAAAAAACTATAAATAAAACCTAAAAATAAATAAAATAAATTCTAAACACTAAACTTAAAAAAAAACCTAAATCTAAAATAAAAATAAATTAAACTTGAACATAAAATAAACTAAACTAAAAAAATAAAACCTAAACCTAAACCTAAAATAAACAAAACTTAAACCTAAACCTAAACTAAATTAAGTAAAATAAACTAAAAATAAACCTAAAGCTAAACTAAAGAACAAAACCTAAAAATAAACCTAAATAAAAACCTAAAACCTAAACATGAAAAATAATATAAAAACATAAACCTAAACCTAAAAATAAAAAATAAAACTTAAACCTAAAAAATAAAATAAAAATAAAATAAACTAAAAAATAAACCTAAACCTAAACCTAAACCAAAAAAATAAACTAAAATAAAAATATTAAACTAAAATAAATAAACTAAACTAAATAATAATAAAAATAAACCTAACTAAAATTTTAAAAAGGGTAAATTAAAATAAATAAAAAATTAACTAAATAAACATTAACCTACTAGTTTACTTAATTTAAAAAATAATAAAAAAAAAAAAAACTCCAAACCCTAAAACTAACCTAAAACCCTAAACCCTAAACCCTAAACCTACAACCCTAAACCCTAAAGCTTAAACCCTAATACACTAAACCCAAAACCCTAAACCCTAAACTGTAAACTCTAAAACCCTAAACCCAAAATTCTAAATCATAAACCCTAAACCCTAAGGCCTAATCCCCAAACCTTAAATCATAAACCCTAAACCCAAAACCTTAAAAACATAAAAACCTTAACCTAAACTAAATAAAACCTAAAAATAAAAAAAATACAGAAAACCAAAACCTAAATAAAAGAATAAAATAAAATAAAAACCTAAACTAATCCTAAACCTAAACCTAAACCTAAAAGTAAAATTAAATAAAAAATAAAAACTAAATTAAAATAGAATAAATAAATACATAAACTAAACAAAAAAAATAAAAAACCTAAACCTAACCAGAAACTAAAAAAAATCATAAACCTAAAAAATAAAACCTAAAAATAAATCCTATAAAATAAATATAAAATAAAACATAAACCCTGAACTAAAAAAACCTAAAGCTAAAATAAAAATGAAATAAATAAAATAAATAAATAAATCTAAACCTAATCTAAAATAAACTAAACTAAAATAAATAAAACTCAAATCTAAACCTAAACCTAAAATAAACTAAAAATAAAGTAAATCTAAACTAAAAAAATAAAACCTTAGAATAAACCTAAAATGAAAACCTAAAACCCAAACTTAAAAAAATAAAATAAAAACCTAAACCAAAAAATTAAAATAAAAATAAAACCTAAACAGTGAAAATAAAATAAAAATAAAACTCAACTAAAAAAAAACATAAACATAAACCTAAACTTAAAATATAAACTAAAATGAAAGAACTAAACTAAAATAAATAAAGCAAAAATAAAAAAACTAAACTAAATAAAAATAAAAAATAAACATAAAAAAATTAAAATTATAATAAAGTAAAATAAAAAGAAAATAAACAAAATAAATCTAAACCTACTGCTTTACTTAATTTTTTTAAAAAAATCTAAACCATAAGCTAACCCTAAACCCTAAACCCTAAACCCTAAACCCAAAACTTTAAAACCCAAAAGCCTAAAGCCTAAACACTAAATCCTAACCCTAAACCCTAATCCCAAACCGTAAACCCTAAACCCTAAAACCCTAAACCCTAGAACCCTAAACCATAAACCCTAAACCCTAAACACTAAACCCTACAAACCTAAAAAGCTAAACACCTAAATCTAAATTAAATAAAACCTAAAGAAAATTTATAAAAAAACCTAAACCTAAATAAAATAAAAAATAAAATCAAATAAAAACCTAAACTAAAACCTAAACGTAAACCTAAAAATAAAAATAAAAATAACTAATAAAAATAAACTAAAATAAAATAAATACAAACCTAAAGTAAACTTAAAATTAAAATAAAATTAAAAAAAATATAAATAAAATAAAAACTAAATGTAAAATAAAAACCAAATAAACAAAAAAAAGAAGCCTAGTGCTAAAAAATAAACCTAGAAACAAAACCTAAAAATAAATAATAAATAATAAATAAACCCTACACTAAAAGAACCTAAACATAAAATAAAAATAAAATAAATAAAATAAAATAAACCTAAACCTAAATAAAAATAAAACCTAAACTAAAATAAATAAACATAAAATAAATAAACTAAACTAAATAAAATTAAATACTAAACCTAAATAAGATATAAAATGAACTAAATAAAACTACTGAAATTTAGAAAACCCTAAATAGTAAACCTAAATCCTAAACACTAAATCTTAAACCTAAACTAACCCTAAACCCTAAACTCTAACCCTAAACCTTAAACCACAAACCATCTAAAACCCTAAACCCTAAACCTTAGACCATAAATCCTAAACTTGAAAAACTCTAAACCCTAAACTTTAAACCTTAAACATTAAACTCTAAGCTAACCCTAAACCTTAAACCCTAAACCCTAAATTATAAACCCTAAACCCTAAAACCCTAAACTTTAAAACATAAACTAACCATAAACCTAAAACCTAAACCATGAAACCCCTAAACCCTACAACCTATACCCTAAACCTTAAACCCTAATCTAATCCTAACACCTAAGCTAACCTTGAACCCTAAACCCTAAAACCCTAAACCCTAAAGCCTAAACACTAAATCCTAAACACTAATCTGAAACCCTAACCCTAAACCCTAAAACCCTAAACCCTAAACCATAAGCCCTAAACCCTAAGCCTTAAACCCTAAACCCTAAAACCTAGAAACCTAAACCTAAACTTAATAAAACCTAAAATAAAATAAAAAAACCTAAACCTAAATAAAATAAATAAATATAATAAAATAAAACCTCAACTAAAACCTAAAACTAAAAAAAAATAAAATAAAAAATAAAAATAAACTAAAATTAAATAAATAAAAATCTAAACTAAACTTAAAAATGAAATAAACCAAAGAATAAAAAACTTAAATAAAATAAAAACAAAATAAAAACCTAAACCAAAAAATAAAACCTAACAATAAATAAAAAATAAAACCTTAACCCTAAACTAAAAAAGAACCTAAACCTAAAATAAAAATAAAATAAAATAAAACTAAACCTAAACTAAAATAAACCATACTAAAATAAATAAAACTTAAACCTAAACCTAAAATAAACTAAACCTAAACTTAAACCTAAAATTAAATAGAATAAAATAAACCTAAACCTAATTTATAAAATAAAACCAAAAGATAAACCTAAAAATAAAATCCTAAAACTTAAAGCTAAAAAAATAAAAAAAAATCCTAAACCTAAACTTAAAATTAAAAAATAAAGCCTAAACCTAAAAAATAAACCTAAACCTAAATCTAAAAAATAAAATAAAATAAAAAGCCTAAATTAAAATAAAAAACTAAACTAAATAAAAATAAAAAATAATCCTAGAAAAAATAAAAATAAAGTAAATTAAAATGAATAAAAAATAAACTAAATATACTAAATAAACTTAAATCTGTAGGTTTACTTGATTTTTTTTAATTTAAAAAACCTTACACCTTAAATTCTAAACACTAAACCATAAATGCTAAATCATAAACCTACAACCCTAAATGTTAAAATAGCCTAAACCCTAACCCTAAACCTTAGACCCTAAAAGCATAAACCCTAAAATTCTAAAACCTAAACCCTAAACCCTAAACCCTAAAGCCTAACCTTAAACCCTAAACCCAAAACTTAAACCTAAAGTAACTAAATAAATTAAAAAAAATAAATCAAACCCTAAAACCTAATAAATATAAGCCTAAATGTAAACCCTAAGAATGGGTGAAACCTTGATGGCAAAGACATCACCGTCAACCATGCTCAGTCTAGATTATTGCATTGATGGTGGGGGATTATTGCTTTGGTGGTGGGGATCTGCAGGGGCTGGTGGATATGGAGGCGGTGGTCAGAGCAATGGTGGTTATGGAGGTGAGTGGAGCAATAAAGGTAACAGTCATGGTGGTGGAGGAGGGAGAGATCAGAAATATGATGGTGGAGCCCACTACTTGAGAGGCCGTGGTTTGATGGGAACTAGAGAAACTAAAGAACAGTCGATCTAATCTACTACTTATGGAACTGTCTCATTATAGTAGAAATAGTTCTAATTATCTAAGGCTTTGATTTGCTCTATGCGTGCTCATTTTTTTATCTATGTTGCCACTATGAGTCACTATAGCACCCAAGAGGAGGGGGGCATGAATTGGGTGATATTAAAAATTTTAAATGTTAAATCATAAATTTTAAGTTTTATTAGAAAATTTATTTTTGATTTTATAATGATAAGATACAATTCTTAATGCAGGAAAAGTAAAAGTATAGTAAAGTAAAGAGAGATAATAGGCACACAATTTTTACATGGTTCGGCCAAACCCCAAAATCAGCCTACGTCCACGCCTAGCCACCCTTGGCTAGAAAACCACTAAATACAAAATAGCTTATAAATAGTACTCTCTTATAACAGGGCGAGTACAACCCCTACAAAGGGACGAGTACAACCCCAATATAAATTTTACAACATGAAAAGAAAAATACAAAATAATAAATTTTGATAAAATATATCCCTCACAAATATACCAAGCTATCCAATTCAGAAAGTTATCTAACAACTTATAAATGATCACTTTACAACTAATTAATTTGGGAAGATAGAATGCTCACTTAGTTTGGATAAAAAAATATTAAATAAATATCTTAAAGTGATCTTACTAAGATGTTTATGTTATTACATATTGTAGATTAAAATAAAATGATTTCAAAATAAATTCACAATAGACCCAAGATGTAAACTAATAGTGTAAGAAAAATTAACTTTCTACTAAACTTCCTTTTTATTAATTATTAAACAATGAAAATAAAAAGCTTTACTAAATTTTAGTAAGATAAAATTTTAAAATAAAGAATATTAATTGAAATAAAATGATAAGTGACAAATAAAATAATTTAATTTTTAATAAATTTTTATTTTGTTAAAGAAACTAGATTTATAATAGATCTAGCATATACTCTAAAATTCCAGCAATAATTTATTTATTTCAACCAAAATGAAGCCTTGAATTAATGAAACTAATCACAAAATACTTAAATAAAATTAGTATATGATATATTTAAGTTAACTAGTAAGATTTTAATTAAAAAGAGAGATTTATCAAATATAAAAATAATTTCAGCATAATAAATTAATTTGAAATGCTTAAAATATACTTCTAAAATAGATCTAAGAATTAATGATCTTTCAAATAAGACTAATGAAGAAATATTTCAAGAAACCAAAAGAAATTTGTAGGAAGATAAAAATTTCAACAAGTTGAAATAAATACTACAAACTATCACAAGAGTTTTTCACAAAAAAATGATTGAAGAAACTTTGATGTAAAAACATAGAATTTGATGCTAAAGACTAATCCACCAAAAAGTATAAATTGGAAAGAATAAATAGATTGTGAAAATAGTATGAACAACTAAATAGGGATTAAGATCAACAAAATAAACTCAAGTAATTTGACAAAGCTTGCTTAGTTAAAGATGTTGAAACTTCCAAACTAAGGATTTGATCTTGAAATATTTAGAGAACACCTAGAAGGAAAATCTAGGAAATTTTCTCTTAGATTTAGTGGAGGGCTTTTGAATTTGAACGAGGAATGCTTTCATGAAGAGAATGAGGGCTATTTATAATCAAGAAGGTCATTTTGAATTATTTCAAAAAATATATTATTCTAACATCATTTTATTATATAATAATTTAATACTCAATAAAAATATAGTTTATATTAAAAAATATTAAATTCAAATAGCCAAAATTTGGCTATTCACATTGGCAAGTCAAAAATAATCAAATATGGCTCTTAATATATTCAAAGCATATAACATGCAATCATTATTAAAATTAGCTAATGTTTCAAAAGTCATAATAAATACAATTTTAATCAAACGTGGGTCATGTAACCTATCAAATTGAAGGAAAAAATCCAAGGAATCCATTGGAGATGAAATCAGATATAATTGCCTTAATTATAAAATGGCTTTGGCTAAAATACAAATTTCCACATATTTTTCTTAATTTTGAAATATGACATTTAAATATTGTGATATAATTTATATATAATCATACATATGTTAGTTATCATATAACATTAAAATCAAATTAAAATATTTAATTATATTAAGTATATAAACTAATTATACTAGTCATAATTTATTATCATTTATTAATTTGACAATTCAAATGCTATGTATGAAACATATAATTCAATGTTAATTAGATAGAGATTTATATAAATTAACCTCATTATCATTATTTAAAATAAATAAAATTAATATGTTAAGTTGTGAGCAAATTGATTCATGCTAATGAACTCATATGAATTTCTAAGATACTTATAAATGCATATAACCCAAAATATTGTATCTTAAGCTTCACATTATCCATTTTGATTTATCTTTCATTCTTCTATTTTTGCAATTTCCTCAAACATATTATGAGATTTATTGGATTTGTAATTAGCAATTAATATATCTAAAACACATAAAACATACATTAGAACATCCAAGCATTTGTTTGTTATCATCAAAATTGATCGGATTGAACATTAAGAAAACAACCACTTGTGTCTTAGAAAACTTATTGTGTTACTTGGTTGAGAAAATCAAAAAGAAGAAATGTTGAATTTGAATTTGCTCTGTTAAAAATAAACCTTAAACCCTAAATCATAAACTAAAACTTGAACCCTAAACCTAAAACCTGAACTCAATAATTTGTTAGAGCCTTTTACTATGCTGGCTGAACCTGTGTTGATCTTTTTGGATTGGACTTTTTGGTTTCTGGTGGTTGGTGGTTTCCTTTGTCTTACTTTTGTGTGGTTGTTTTATCTTCTAATGATTAGCACTGGCTGCAGCTTATGTTTCCTTAAGTTGATGGTTTCATTTCTAAGTGGTTTAGTCATTTGTGGTTGCTAACCCTGGTTTAGCTTGGTGAGTGGTTGTTGTTGGGACTTTGGCTTGAGGGCTCCTATCTTGGTTTTGTTTGTTATTTCTCTATTAATTGGAATTAGACTGGTGCTTGCTGATGGTTGGTTCTAATTTTCCCTGGTTTGGAGCATGGATGGGTATTTAATTAATTACTATTGTTGGTGTTTTAACTTTGTTGTAGCCTCTCTATGGGTTATTGTGATTAGTCTATTGTGGTTTTTTTCCATGGTATTCTACTAGCTAATTATTGCTTAATTGCTCTCTATTTAATGGTGTTGGATCTGGAACTCTATGGGCTGCTGGCCTGGATGTTATCTTGTACCAAGAATGCTAGCTATGATGGCTTTGATGTTACTCACCGTTTCTCTCTAGCTGGTAGCATTATATATGATTGTAACCCTTTTTATGAAGTTTGGATGCTCATATGTATTGTTGTCCCTTGAGATGATCCTAACTGAGCTTGAGCCTTCTCTTTCTCAGCTCTCTCCTTTTCTTCTCTTTATCTTTATCCTTTTAACTATGAATTTTGCCTTTGTAGTGTTTTGCAAATTTCTTTTATAGGTTGGAACTTTATAGAGGAAATGGTCGTTGCTCAGTCAACCCAAGTGTTGATGATGTGGATCTTACTTATTTTCTTTCTCAAAGGAATCATGAACTATTGCGGCCTAATCCTTTTACTATTTTTAGGGCATATTTTAGATTTCTGTGTCTTTTTCTCTTATGCTTTTTAGGCAATATATTTGCTCTTTTGTTTTCTTTTTTTTTTCTAATATACTTAGATGGGGGTTTAGCTCTGTAGGTTTCTTGTAGCTCTATGAGCACTAGAATTTTAGAACTTACCTCTTTTAAGAAAATTGTATATTTTCCTTTTATGTCAATAAAATTCTAACTTCCCCCCAAAAAAAAATCTAAACCCTAAGCCCTAAACCCTAAACCCTAAACAACCCTAAACTACAACCTTAAAACCCTAAACCCTAAACCCTAAACCCTAACCTTAAACCTAAACCCTAAACCCTAAAAACCTTAAACCCTAAACCCTAAACGGATAAAACTTAAAATCCTAAACCCTAAACACTAAACTCTTAGTCCTAACCCAAAACCTTAAACATGAGACCCCAATCCCTAAACCTAAAACTAAAGTAACTAAATTAATTAAAATATAAAGCTAAACCCAAAAACATAATAAACCAAAACCTTAAGAAGGGGCAGAACCCTGATGGTAGGAACATCACGGTCAACCAAGCTCTGTCTAGGTATGGAGATGGAGGCAAAGGTTGGGGAGGTGATTATCATAGTGGTGGTGGGGAATCTATAGGTTTTGTGGATATGGAGGTGGTGGTTGGAGTACTGGTGGCTATGGAAGTGGGAGGAGGGACGGTGGTTACGTCCGCGGTGGTGACGGAGGGAGAGATTAGGGATATGATGGTGGATCCCGATACTCGAGAGGCCAGGGTGGTTCTGATGGGAGCTGAAGAAACTGAAGAACGATCGAACCGATCTGTTGCTTATGGAACTGTGTCTTTATAATAGAGATGGGTCTAGTTATCTAAGGTTTTTAGTTTGCTCTATGCATGCTCATTTTTTATCTATCTCATCATTTATTTCTTAGAAAACTTGGTGTGTTACTTTGTTGATGAAATCAAAAAGAAGAAATGTTGAATCTAAATTTATTCTTTGTTAAAAAAAATCAAAAACCATAAACCCTAAACTAAAACTTGAACCCTAAACCATAAACCGTAAACCCTAATCCCATAAATCCTAAACCCTAAACCCAAAACCGTAAACCCTAAAGCCTAAAGCCTAAACTTTAATCCCTAAACTCTAAAACCAATAACCCTAAGCCCTAAACCCTAAACCTAAACCCCAAACACCAAACCCTAAACCCTAAACCCTTAACCCTAAAAACCTAAAAACTTAAACCTAAACTAAATAAGACCTAAGAATAAAATAAATAAATAAAACTAAACCTAAATAAAATTAAAAGAATAAAATAAAATAAAAAATTAAACTAGAACCTAAACCTAAAAAAAAAATAAAATTAATTAAATTAATAATAATAAATTAAAATAAATTAAATAAAATCCTAAAGTAAACTAAAATATAAAATAAACTTAAGAATAAAAAACCAATATAAAATAAAAACTAAACGTAAAATAAAAATAAAATAAACCTAAAATTAAATTAAATAAAAACCTAAACCGAAAAAAATAAACCTCAAAATAAAACCTAAACCATAAACTAAAAAAAACCTAAACCAAAAATAAAAATAAAATAAATAAAACTAAAATAAATAAAACTAATAAAATTAACTAAATAAACTAAAATAAACTAAAAAAAAAAAAAAAAAAATAAAAAAATAAAATAAAACCAAATAATAAAATAAAACTTAAAAAACCTAAAATATAAAAATAAGCTAAACCTAAAAAAAAAAGAAAAATAAAATAAACTAAAAAATTAAATCAGCCTAAAAATAAACTAAACTAAAACCTAAACTAAATAAATAAAATTAAAATAAATAAACTAAACTAAATATAAATTAAACTTAAATAAAAATAAACCTAAAATAAACTAAAAAATAAACTTAATAAACCTAAACAATAAACCTAAATCCTAAATCACTTAAACCCCTAACCCTAAACCCCACTAAACCCAATCATAAACCCTAAACCTAAACCTAAACCTTAAATAAAATAAACCCTAAAAATAAACCTAACCCTAAAACCTAACCATAAACCTAAATCTCAACCTAAATGTGGTAAATTAAAATAAATCCTAAAACCTAATGGCGAATGGTATCACCTTGAGGTGATTATTTCTAGTTGGTCCTACTGAGCTTTGGTTGCCCTCTGGCTTTGGTGGCTCTCCCCTTTTATTGGTCTCCTACTATATTGGTTTTAGGCTGGCCTGGTGATTGGCAGACTTCAGAGCTTGCTTTCAATTTTGGCTGTCTGGCATCATGATTGTTGGTTGAGCCTGGCCATTGGCTTTGTTCCTTCCTAGGCTCACTTACTTTATCTTGAGCTGTTACCTACCATCTAGTTTTTGTTCCCCTTTTCTGGTAGTTTTTTTAAGTTTTTTAATGGTGTTTGCCTATTTGCTGGATGGCCCATTGGCTTATCATTTCTTTCTACTGTGGGATGAACCTGTATGTAGTTTGGGTTGTTCTTGTTTCTGTTTCATTTCTACTGATTCCTACTACTATTATTGGCTAGGTGGCCTTAATGGCTGGCTGCAACTGTGCTGTTGGTTGGTGGATCTACAAAATTTTTGGTTCTTTACCTTTGGTCTTTGTTTATTTTGGGTGACTTTTATGGTGGTTATTTCTTGGCTGTTGTCCTATTTGGTTAGTTTCTTTACTCTAGTTTGGATGTTAGTTTCCTATTTAATCTTAATGATAGATACTAGAACTTGGCTAACTCTTGGCTATTGGTTGTTTTGTTTAATTGAGGTAAGTTGGCTAAGATACTGGGATATTTTCCCTATTATGTGATTGTAACCCTTCTTCAAAAGTTTAGAAGATCACATATCCTACTTCCCCTTGAGATGAATGTGATTGAGCCTGGGCCTTATTTAAGATTTTTATCATTTTGTTCCTTTTGTGTACTTAGCTTGTCCTTATTTCTAGATGCTTATCTCTATCTTAAGTTCTTTGTGGGTTTGTGGCAGGTTTTGGGGTTGTAGGTGGTTTGTGCATCTCACAAAAGTTTTTGGGATATAGGTGGGTTTGGCCACCCTTCTTGGAATTTTGTGCTATTTCTTTCTTAGTTTTTGTCTATTAATTCTTTTTCTTTCATTCTCTTGTAATAGGTAGGGGATTTACCTCTTTAGGCTAATTATAGCTCTCTGAGTAGTAGTTTCGATATTTATCCACTTTAAGGACCTTTTATCTCTTTCTTTTTAGCAATAAAATTCTCCCACTTTTGATTTTTTTAAAAAAAAACCTAAGAATGGGCAGAAACTTGACGTTAGAAACATCACCGCAAACCAGGCTCAGTCTAGATCTAGCAATAGAAATGAAGGAAGAGGTGGCGGTTATCGCAGTGGTTATGGGGGATCTGGAGGTGGTGGTCAGAGCAGTGGTGGTTATGGAGGTGGAATGAGCGATGGAGGATACAACCGTGGTGGTGGAGGAGGAGAAATCATGGATATGATGGTGGATCCCGCTACTTGAGAGTCTGGGATGGTTTTGATGGGAACTGGAGAAATTAAAAAGTGGCCGATTTGATACGCTGCTTATGAAATTATCGTTACAGTAGAGACAATTTAGTTATCAAGGGTTTTTGATTTTCTATATGTGTGCTCATTTTCTATCTATGTCATTGCTTGTGTCTAAGAAAACTTGGTGTGTTACTTGGTTGATGAATTTGAAAAGAAGAAATGTTGAATCTGAATTTGTTCTCAATTAAAAAAAATATCAAAAACCCTAAACCCTAAACTAAAACATGAACACTAAACCTACAACTTAAACCCTAAACCCTAAACTCTCAAAATTATAATCCCTAGACCCTAAACCCTAAACGCCAAACCCCAAACCCTAAATCCTAAAATGCTAAACCCTAAATCTTAAACCCTAAACCCTAAACCCTAAACCCTAAACCCTAAATCCTAAAAACCAAAAAACCTAAACCTAAACAAAATAAAACCTAAAAATAAAATAAATAAATAAACCTAAACCAAAATAAAATAAAATAAAAACATAAACTAAAACCTAAACCTAAACCTAAACCTAGACCTAAACCTAAAGATAAAATAAATTAAAAAATAAAAACTAAATTAAACTAAAATAATTAAAAACCTGAACTAAAAAAAAAATAAAAAACCTAAAAAAAAAAACTAAACCTAAAATAAAAATAAAATAAACTTAAAATAAAATACAAAATACTAAATATAAACCTAAACCTAAAAAATAAACCTAAAAATAAAACTTAAAAATAAATGAAAACTAAAACCTATCATAAACTTAATAAAAAAAACCTAAATCTAAAAATAAAAAATAAAATAAAAAGAAAACTAAACTAAAAAATAAACCTAAACCTAAACATACACCTAAAAAATAAACTAAAATAAAAAACCTAAACTAAAATAAATAAACTAAACTAAATAAACACAAAAATAAAAATAAACTTAAATAAAAAGAAAAAATAAAATAAACTAAAATAAATAAAAAATAAACTAAGTAAACCTAAACTTACCATTTTACTTAATTTTAAAAAAAATAATAAAATAATAATAATAAAACCCTAACTCCTAACCTTTTACAACCCTAAACCCTAAAACCTACCCTAAAAACCCTAAACCCTGCACTATTTAAAAAAAAAACATAAACCTTAAACCTTAAACCCCAAAAAACTACTAAAACCATAACTTAAACCTAAACCCTAAACCCTAAACCCAAACACTCTTACACTACCTTATCATACCCTAAACCTCAGTAAACCATAAACCATAAACCAAAACCCTAAAACCTAAACCTAAATAAGAAAATAAAATAAAATAAACCTAAACAAAACTAAACCTAAAATAAAATCAAAAATAAAAACTAAACTAAATTAAAATAAATAAAAACCTAAACTAAACAAAATTAAAATAAATTAAAATAAAATAAACCTAAAATAAAAAAATTATATAAAATAAAATTAAACCTAAAATAAGAATAAAATAAACCAATGATAAAATAAAAGGAAAACTAAATAAAACCCAAACTATAAAATAAACCTAAAATAAAAACTAAAAATAAACAAATAATAGCATCTAAACCTTAAACTAAAAAAAACTTAAACATAAAATAAAAATAAAATAAACAAAATAAAATAAGCCTAAACCTAAACTAAAATAAGCTAAATGAAAATAAATAAACCTAAATAAACTAAAACCTAAACATCCTAAACTAAAAACTAAATAAACATAAAATAAACATAAACATAAGAAATAAAATAAAAAAACCCTAAAATAATAACCTAAAATCTAAACCATGAAAAATAAAAAATAAAGCCTAAACATTAAAAATAAAATAAAAATAAAAAAAACTAGAACCTAAACCTAAACCTAAAAAAATAAACTAAAATAAAAAAACCTAAACTAAAATAAATAAATGTAATATAAATAAACTAAACTAAATAGAAATAAAAATAATCCTAAATAAAATAAAACAAAATAAATAAAATAAATAAATAAATATATAAACATACTAATTTACTAATTTTTTTTTAAATAAGAAAATCCTAAACCCTAAACTCTAAACATTAAAACCTAAAACCCTAAACCCTAAATTCTAAACCCTAAACCCTAAACCCTAAACTATAATCCATAAACCCTAAACCAACATTGACCTAAACCCCTGACCTAAACCTATAAACCAAAAAAACTCTAAAACCTGGGCCCAAACTGACTATAAACCACTAAAACCATAAACAGTAAACCTTAAACTACCCTAAACCTAAACCCTAATCCAAAAACCTAAACCTAAACCTAAACCTGGGCCACTAAACCTAAACCTAAACCCCACAAACACAAATCTAAATGACCAACACTAAAACCTCCACCTCAACCATAAATCCCCCAAACCTAAACCTAAACCCTAAGCCCTAAACCCTAAACCCTAAATCTTAAAACTTAAACCCTAAACCCTAAACCCTAAAAACCATAAACCATAAAACCTAAACCCTAAACCCTAACCCCAAAATTTAAACCCTAAACCCTAACTTTAAACCCTAAACTTAAAGTAAGTAAATAAATTAAAAAGAAACCTAAGCCCTAAAACCTAATAAACCTAAACCTAAACCTAAACCCTAAGAATGGGCAGAACATTGACGATAGGAACATCACCATGAACCAGGCTTAGTCTAGATCTGGCAGTTGAGGTGAAGGCGTAGGTGGCAGTTATCGCAGTCGTGGTGGGGGATCTGGAGGTGCTAGTGGATATGGAGGTGATGGTCGAGTAGTGGTGGCTATGGAGGCAGGAGGAGCAACAGAGATTACATTCATGGGGGAGGAAAAGGGAGAGATCAAGGATATGATGGTGGAACAAATTAAGTGGCCGAGGTGGAACTCATGGGCACTGGAGAAACTGAAGAATGAAGGATCCAATCTGTTGCTTATCGAACTGTGTCTATATAATAGAGACGGTTCTAGTTATCTAGGGTTTTTAATTTGCTCTATGCATGCTCATTTTTAATCTATTTGTCCCTTGTGTCGTAGAAAAGTTGGTGTGTTACTTAATTAATGAAATAAAAAAAACAAATGTTGAATTTGAATTTGTTTTCTTTTTTTTCTTAAAAAAAACCAAAAATCCTAAACCCTAATCTAAAACCTAAACCCAAAGGCTAAAACCAAAACCTTAATCCCTAAACCCTAAACCCTTAAAACCCTAAACCATAAACCCAAAATGCTAAACCCTAAACCTTAAAATCCTAAACCCTAAACCCTAAATTACTAAAAACCAAAACCAAAATAAATTAAAAACTAGAAATAAAATAAACAAAAAACCAAAACAAAAATAAAATATGCAAAATAAAATAAAATTTAAACCAAAACCTATACCTAAACCTAAAAATAAAATAAATAAAAAATAAAAAAATAACTAAAATAAAATAAAAAAACCTTAACTAAATAAAAAAAGAAAAAACCTAAATAAAACAGAAACTATACATAAAATAAAAATAAAATAAACTTAAAATAAAATAAAAACTAAATAAACACCTAAACTTGAAAAATAAACCTAAAAATAAAACTTAAAAATTGATAAAAAAACTAAACCTTAAACTAAAAAAAGAACATAATCCTAAAATTAAAATAAAATAAACCTAAACCTAAACTAAATTAAACTAAACTAAAACAAATATAACCTAAACATAAAATAAACTAAACATAAACCTAAACCTAAATAAAATAAAATAAAATAAATGAAAAATAAAGCTAAACATAAAGTAAAAAAAATAAAAACTAAAAATAAACCTAAAATAAAAACCAAAAATCTCAACTTAAAAAAATAAAATAGAAACCTAAACTTAAACTTAAAAATAAAAAATAAATCGTAAACCTAAAAAATAAAATGAAAATAAAAATAAAATATTAAATAAACATAAACCCAAACCTAAACCTAAAAAATAAACTAAATAAAAAATCTAAACTAAAAACATATAGACATAAAATAAATAAACTAAACTAAATAAAAATAAAATTGAACCTAAATATAAATAAAAAATAAAATAAACAAAAAATAAACTTAAAAAGAGAAACCTAAACTATGTCGATGCTTGATTTAAAAAATAAATTAAACAAATAAACAAAACCCTAAACCCTAAACTTTAAACCTCCAACCCTAAACTTTAAACCCAAAACCCAAACCCTAAACCTTAAACCCTAAAACCCCAATCCTATAACCCTAAACCCTAACCCTAAACCCTGAAACCTAAATCATAAACCTAAACTAAAAAAGCCTAAAGCCACAAACCTCTAAACCAAAACCCTAAACTAAACCTAAACCTAAAATCTTAAATCTGACCTAAGCCCTAAACCTAAACCCTAAACCTAAACCCCAAACCCTAAACCCAAAATCCTAAACCCTGGCTAAACTAACACTAAACCTAAACCTAAACCTAAACCTAAAGAAACTAAATAAATAAAATAAATCTAAACCCTAAAACCTAATAAACCTAAACCTAAACTCAAATAAGAAGAACCTTGGGACAGGAACATGCTTCAATCTAGATGTGTGGAGGCAAAGGTGAAGGTCATAGTGGTGGTGGGAGATCTAGAGGTGCTTATGGATATGAAGGTGGTTGTAGAAGTAGTGGTGGTTTTGGAGGCAGTTGGAGAGATAGAGGTTACAATCGTGCTAGTCACGGACAGATAGATTGAGGATATGATAGTGGATCCCCACTACTCGAGAGGTGGTGGTGGTTTTAATGCAAACTAGAGAAACTGAAGATCGGTCGATCCGATCTGCTGCTTATGGGAATGTGTCTTTACAGTAGAGATAGTTATATTTATCCATGGATTTTTGATTTTCTCTATGCGTCCTCATTTTTGATCTATACCTTGCTTGTGTCTTAGAAAACTTGGTGATCTGCTTGGCTGGTTAAATAAAAAAGAACAAAGGTTGAATATGAATTTGTTCTCTATTAAAAAAATAACCTTAAACCCTAAACCATAAACTAAAACCTAAACCCTAAACCTAAAACCTAAACACGAAACCCTAAACCCTAAACCCTAAACCCAAAAGCCTAAAATTCTAAACCATAAACCCTAAACCCTCCTAAAACCTAAAACTCTAAATCCCAAACCCAAAACTCAAACCCTAAACTAAACTCATCACCCAACACTAAACCCTAAAGAAACTCCAATTCCTAAACCATAAACCCTAAACCTGCAACCATAAATCCTAAACCCTAAAGCACTAAACTCTAAACCCTAAACCCTAAATCTAAACCTAAAACTAAACACTTAACCTAAACCTAAACCTAACCCTAAACTTAAACCCTAAACCTTAACCTAAACCCTAAACTATAAACCCTAAAATTAAATATAAACCTAAACCCTAATCCTAAACCCAAGCCTAAACTAAATCCTAAACCTAAAATAAAATAATAAAACATAAACCTAAAAAAATAAAATAAAAACCTAACCTAAACATAAAAATAAAAAATAAAACATAAACATAAATAATAAAATAAAAATAAAACTAAACTAAAATAAACATAAACCTAAACCTTTAAAATAGAAAAAAATAATAATAAACCTAAATTAAATAAACTAAACTAGATAAAAATAAAAATGAACCTAAATAAAAATATAAAAATAAAATAAACTAAAAAAATAAACAACAAACCCCGAAAAAAATTTAAACAAATTAAATAACATAAATAAAATCGAACCAAATAAAATTAAATAACCTCAAAATAAATAAAAAATAAATAAACCCTAAAACCTCTAAACCGCTAAACCTAAAAAATTTAACAAAACCTTATAATAACCTAAACCTCCTTAACCCCAAACCCTTAAATTTAAACCCTAAACTCAAGCTAAAACCCTAAACTAAAACAAACCCTAAACCCTAAACACTAAACATTAAACCATAAACCCTAAACCCTAAACCCTAAAACCCTAAACCTTAAACCCTAAAGCCTAAACTAACCTTAAATCAGAAGTTATCCCTAAACCCCAAACCCTAAACCCTGAAAACTCTAAACCCACAAGCCTAAACACTAAACCCTAAAGCCTAAACCCTAAACCTCACCCTAAACCCTAAACCCTAAACCCTAACCCTTTCGCAGGAAGTCAGTGGATCTGCAGGTGTGTGGATGGATGGATGGGCTAAGTGGAGGAGCTGACTGGTTACAACCAGGTGGTGGTGGAGGGAGGGATCAAGGAGCATGCATGCATCTTACTGTGAGAGGCGGTGGTTCAGATGGAACTGTAACCAAAGAATGGCTCCATCCACTCATGATCAAGGAACTGTCTTTCCAAAGATAATGCTGCACTAGCTATTTGAGGTTTTTTATTTTCTCTATGCGTGCTCATTTATTATTTATGACATCGCTTGTATCTTAGAAAACTTTGTCTGCCACTGGATTGATGAAATCAAAAAAAGGAAATGTTGAATCTAAATTTGTTCTCTTTTAAAAAAAAAATCTTTAACCTTAAACCCTAAAAATCATAAAAACCCTAAACTCGGAACCTTAATCCCTAAACCCTAAACCATAATTAATCCTAAAATACTAAACCTTAAATCCAACTCTAAACCTTAAACCTTAAATCTAATCTTTAAATTCCTAAATTTTAAACTATAAACCTAAAACTTAAAACCTTAAACTAGAAATCCTTAAACTATAAACTCAAATTAAACTAAACACTAAAACCCTAAACTCTAAAACTATTAACTATAAACATGCCCTTAACTTAAACTCTAAACTTTAAACTTAAACCTAAACTCCTAAACTATAAACTTAAAACCTTAAATCGTAAACTCCTAAACTCCAAACTAAAACTTTAAACCCTAAACTTTAAAACTATAACTCTAAATCTAAAAACCTAAACTTAAATCTAAACTTAAACCATAAACCCTTAAACTCCTTAACACTAAATCTTGTAACCCTAAATCTCTAAAACTATAAACTTTAAAACCAGAAACTAAATCCTTAAACTAAAAATTAACTCTAAAGTTTAAAGTATAAACTCCTAAATCATAAACTTTAAATAAACCTCAACACTAAACTATAATCTTAAACTAAACATTAAACCTAAACATTAAACTCTTCCTAAACTTTAAACCCTAAACTTTAAACTCTAAATTTCTATATAAACACTAAACCCTAAAGTAAAACCTAAACACTCAAACCTAAACCCTAAACCTACAACTAAAACTAAAACCTTAAACTTAACTAAACTAAACTTAAACTTAAAACTAAAATCTCTATCCTTTAAACTCCTAAACTAAATCATAAACCCTAAGCCCTAAATCCTAAATTCTAAAACACTAAATCCCAAACCCTAAACCCTAAACTAACTGTAAACCCTAAGCTAACCCTAAACCCTAATGCCTAAATAATAAACCTTAAACCCTAAACCCTAAACCTTAACCTTAACCCTAAACCCTAAACACTAAAACCTTAAACCCTAAACCCTTAAACCTAAAACATTAAACCCTAAACCCTAAATGCAAATCCCAAAACCATAAACCTTAAACCTTAAACTTAAACCTAAAGTAACAAAAAATAAAGCTAAACCCTAAAAGCTAAAAAACATAAACCTAAACCTAAACCCTAAGAATGGGCAGAACCTTGATGACATGAACATCATCATCAACCAAGTCAATCTAGATCTGGTCATGGAAGCTAAGGTAGAGGCAATGGTTATCGCAGTGGTGGTGGGAATCTGGAGGTTCTAGTGGATATGGAGGTGGCGGTTATGGAGGCAGGACGAACAATGGAGGTTATAGCTGTGGTGGTGGTTCCAGGAGAGATCAGCGATATGATGGCGGATCCCACTACTAGATAGGCGGGGGTAGTTCTGATGGGAACTAGAGAATATGAAGAACGGACAATCCGATCCACTACTTATGGAACTATGTCTATATAGTGGGGGGACAATTCTAGTTATTTAGGGTTTTTCATTTGCTTTATGCTTGCTCATTTTTTATTTATATTGTCGCTTGTCTTTTACAAAACTTAGTGTACTACTTGCTTGATGAAATCAAAAAGAAGAAATGTTGAATCTGAATTTGTTATCTATTAAAAAAAATTATAAACCCTAAACCATAAACTAAAACATAAACCCTAAACCTAAAAACTAAACACTAAACACTATCATAAAAAAACCCTAAACCTGAAACACTAAACCCTAAAACCCTAAACCTTAAACCATAAACCCTAAATCCTAAAACCTATAACCCTAAACCCTAAACCATTAACCCCAAACCCTAAACCCTAAACCCAAAACTAAGAAAACCTAAAACCTAAACCTAACCAAAATAAAACCTAAAAATAAAATAAACCCTAAACACTAAACTTTAGTAAAATAAAGTAAAGTAAAATAAAATGATAACCTTAACTAAAACCTAAACCTAAACCTAAAAATAAAATAACATAAACTAATAAAAATAAACTAAAATAAAATAAATAAAATGTTAAACTAAACTAAAAAATAAAATAAACCTAAGAATAAAAACCTAAATAAATTAAAAACTAAACATAAAATGAAAATGAAATAAACCTAAAATAAAATAAAATAAAAATTAAATAAAAAACTAAACTTAAAAAGTAAATGTTAATTTGAAACCTAAAAATAAATAAAAATAAAACTTAAACCCCAAAATTAAAAAAAGGAATTAAACCTAAAATAAAAATAAAATAAACCTAAACTTTAAGTAAAATAAATAAAACATAAACCTAAACCTAAAATAAACTAAACCTAAACCTAAACCTAAACTAAATAAAATAAATTAAACTAAAAATAAATTAAACCTAAATTTAAACCTAAAAATAAACTTAAAATAAAAAAAACTAAAACCTAAACCAAAAAAATAAAATAAAAACTAAAACCCTAAACCCTTAACCATAAACCCTAAAAACCCTAAACCCTAAATCCAAAAACTTACAATCGTAAACCCTAAACCCTAAACTCTAAACCCTAAACGAAACCATAAACCCTCAGCTAACCCTAAACCCTTGCTATCTAGGCTGCTGCTTCTCAGATCCCTGTGTTTATGATCTACCTATTTGGTTACTAACTATTACAATGTCTACTCTGAATGAGAGCTTTTATGGCCAGCTAGCTATCTTTTGCTATCTTGGATGTTTGTTGTCTTGGTTCTCTGCTATCTTGTTTTATCTGGAATCCAATGTTGACTCTCATTTGAATCACCTTTTTGATTTTTCTTCTGTTGATTCCATTATTGAATTAATTATTTTGATATTGGAGTTGGATTGCTGATTGCAATTGTTGTTTATATCTGGGCAGTGATCTACCTTATCTGCTGTTGTTTCTTTTCCCATCTTGGTTCGCCAGTTTGTGCGTATCATCATTGTGATTAAGCATCTATCCACTTGGTATGTAATCGCCTATTCGAATGGGTGGTACTATAAGCACCTACCGCCTTTGTATCTTGTCATCCGGTTATTTGTTGATCCGATTATCCAATTTTCTATCCAAAGATGTCGCATCGGGCTATAGTTCTGACTATCTTTATTTGGTGCTATTTTTTAGTGGGATGCAGCCTATTCCCTGTGTTGGGTTATGCTTCCTTCCTTTACAATTGCTTTTTTCCACTACTATTATGAATATTAGTAAGGGGGTTGTTCACATTTGCATTCATTATTATGATTGGGTTCATTTTCAGGATTCCAATGTTGGCTCTATCTTTGTTGGTTGTAGGACTTAGGGTCCCAAGCAAGCTATTTCACATTGTCGCTCGATTGTCTTTGATGATTGTTTTCTGGGATGCTGCTTCTCAGATCCGTATGTTTATGGTCTACCTATTTGGTTACTAACTATTGCAATGTCTACATTGAATGAGAGCTTTTATGGCCAGCTAACTATCTTTTGTTGTCTTGGTTATTTGTTATCTTGCTTATCTGCTATCTTGTTTTATCTGGATTTCAATGTTGACTCTCATTTGAATCCCCTTCTGGATTTTTCTTCTGGTGGGTTCCATTGTTGCATTAATTGTTTTGCTATTGGGGTTGAATTGTTGATTGCCCTTGTTGTTTATATCTGGGCAGTGATCTACCTCATCTGCTGCTATTTCTTTTCCCATCTTGGTTCAAGTTTGCATCATGTGATTAAACATCTATCCACTTACGTAATGCCTCATTCGAATGGGTGGTACTATGGGAATCTGTTGCCTTTTGCTGTCTTGTTATCTTGCTTGTTTGTTGATCTAGATTATCCAATTTTCTATCTAGCTTGCTACTACTAGGGCTGTAGTTTTGACTGTCTTTATTTGGTGCTATTTTTGGTGGGATGCAGTATATTTCCTGTGTTGGGTTATGCTGCCTTCCTTTACAATTTCCTTTTGCCAACTACTGTTATGAATATTAATAAGGGGGTTGTTCACATCTCCATTCATTATTATGATTGGGTTCATTTTCTGGACTATGCTTCAAGGCTGTACTCCTGACCAGAAAGATTCATATTTATATCATATGTTTGGGATGGTGTTATTTATAAGCTCATTGACTTGCTTTGTAGAATTTTAGCAGGCTGTCTCTTCTGCTTTTTCTTGTGGTGGGTTTTTATGCTGGCCTATTATACCTCTTGGCTATGATTTTTCATGAGGTTCTGGCAAAGATGGTTCATTCTCATATGGATAAGTATTCTCATGTCATGGTTTTCCTGCATGAGATCCCTTATCTTACTGCTCTTTACAATTTCCTCTCTATTTTATCTATGGTTTTGTTTAGGTTTGTAGGTAATAAAGTCCATATGACTTTCAACAAATGGCTGCAATCTTCTCACAGGTTTGTTGGCTATGATGATGATTTCACTCCCTTTTGGCTTGGTAGTAGCTTTTGTGATGTAACCCTTCTGCTGAACCATGGATACTCATATTTGCATCTACTCCAACTGGGTGTGACTGAGCCTGGGCCTTCTCTATCACATTTCTTTACTATCATTCTTAGATTATGCAGCTTTTAGTTATCATTTTGTTTGTATTACCTTAACTGCTCTAACTTCTTTCTTTCTACATTTTTGCAGGTGTTTTTCTCTTGTCATCTTGTAGGTTTGCTCCAGAGTGTCTTGCATTCTCACATCCTGTAGAGCACTAGCGCTAATCTTCCATTGGCTTATTATGTTAACCAATTTGTATCTTTTGATTGCTTTATTTTGCTTTTCAGACTTAGATAGGGATTTACTCCTATCATTGTAGTTTTGACCAATAGTTCTAGAGTTTATCCCCTTTAAGGACTTGTAACCCTCTTTTTGTGGCAATAAAATTCCCCTACATGGGGTTTAAAAAAAAAAAAATCTAACCCTAAACCCTAAAAGCTTAAAAACCTAAACCTAAACTAAATAAAATGTAAAAATAAAATAAACCCTAAACCCTAAACCTAAATAAAATAGAAAAATAAAATAAAATAAAAACCTAAACTATACTAAAATATAAAACAAACCTAAGAATAAAAAACTAAAATAAAATAAATAAAAATAAAAGGAACCCAAAATAAAATAAAATAAAAACTAAATATAAAAAATAAACCTTAAAATAAAATCTAAAAACAAATAAAAAATAAAACCTAAACCCTAAACTAAAAAAAAGCATAAACCTAAAATAAAAATAAAATAAACCTAAACCAAAATAAAAATAAACCGAACTAAAACAAATAAAACCTAAATCAAAAATAAACTAAACATAAGCCTAAACTTAAACTCAAAAAAATAAAATAAACTAAAAATAAACCTAAACCTAAAGTAAAAAATAAAACTAGAAATAAACCTAAAATAAAAACCTAAAACTTCAACTTAAAAAAATAAAATAAAAACCTAAACCTAAACCTAAAAATAAAAAATAAATCCTAAACCAAAAAACAAAATAAAAAAATAACTAAACTATGAAATAAACCTAAACCTAAACCTAAAAAAATAAACTAAGTAAAAAATCTAAACTAAAATAAAAAGACGTAAAATAAATAACTATACTAAATAAAAATAAAATTTAAATTAAATATAAATAAAAAATAAAATAAACTAAAATAAATAAAAAAATAAACTTAATAAACTAATGAAACCTTAACCTACTAGTTTTAATTTAAAAAAATATATAAATAATTAAATAAAAATCCTAAACCCAAAACCCTAAATTTTAAACCCTAAACCCTAAAACCCAAACCCTAAACCCAAAACATAGCCTAAACCCTAAACCCTAAACCCTAAAAACCCAATCCTAAACCCTAAACCCTAAACCCTAAAAACCTTAAATGATAAAGCCTAAACATTAAACCCTAAACCCTAAACCCTAAACGCTAAGCCTAAAACCCTAACACTTAACTTAAACCCTAAAACAACAAAGCCTAAACCCTAAACCCAAAGCCCTAAACCCTAACACTAAACCTTAAATCTTAAACCCTAAACATAAACCTAAAGATACTAAATAAATATAAAAGTAATCCTAAACCCTAAAACCTAATAAACCTAAACTTAAACCCTAATAATGGGAAGAACCTTGATGGCAGGAACATCAGCATCAACTACGCTCAATCTAGATCTGGAGATGGAGGCGAAGGCGAAGTGGCAATTTTTGCAGTGGTGGTGGGGGATCTGGAGGTGCTAGTGGATATGGAGATGGTGGTAGGAACAGTGGTGGTTATGGAGGCAGGAGAATCGGTAGAGGTTACAGCCGTGTTGGTCACGAAGGGATAGATCGGGTATATGATGGCAAATCCCACTACTCGAGAGGCTGTGGTGGGTCTGATGGGAACTGGAGAAATTAACGATCGGCCTCTTCGATCTGCTGCTTATGGAACTGTGTCTTTATAATAGAGATAGTTCTAGTTATCTATGGGTTTTTGATTTGCTCTATGCATGCTCTTCTTTTATCTATATCATCGCTTCTGTCTAAGAAATCTTGATGCGATACTTGGTTGGTCAAATCGAAAAGAAGAAATGTTGAATATGAATTTGTTCTCTAATTAAAAAATAACTTTAAACCCTAAACCCTAAACTAAAATCTAAACTCTAAACCTAAAATCAAAACCCTAAACTCTAAACCAGACAAATCATAAACCCTAAACACTAAATCCTAAACCCAAAACCATAAACCCTAAAATCGTAAACCATAAACCTTGAACCCTATACCCTAAACCCTAAACCCTAAACCATAAAACCTTATACCCTAAAATCCTATATCCTAAACCCTAAACCCTAAACCATAAAACCTACAACCCAAAACCCAAAACCCAAAACCCTAAATCTCTAAACTCTAAATTCTAAATCATAAACCGTAAACCCTAGACCTTAAACCATAATTCCTAAACCATAAACCCTATATCCTAAACCTTAAACCTACAACCCTAAAGACTAAACCTTAAACCCTAAATCGTAAACCTAAACCTAAACCTAAACCTAAACCCTAAACCATAAACCCTAAACCTAAACATAAACTAACCCTAAAGTTAAACCTAAACCTAAACCCTAAACCCAAACCTAAGCCTAAACTAAACCCTAAACCTAAAATACCAACCTAATACCTAGACCTAAAAAAATAAAATAAAAACCTAAACCTAAACCTACAAATAAAAAATAAAGCCTAAACCAAAAAATTAAAATAAAAATAAAACTAATCTAAAAAATAAATCTAAAAATAAACCTAAACCTTAAAAATAAACTAAAATAAAAAACTTGATCCAAAATAAATAAACCTAAAATAAATAAACTAAACTAGATAAAAAAATGAACCTAAATAAAAAATAATAATACAATAAACTAAAATTAATAAAAAAATAAACTATATTAACAAAATAAACCTAAACCTACTCATTTACTTAATTTAAAAAAATCTAAAAAAATTAATTTAAAACCCTAAACCCTAAATCCTAAACCCTAAATCTAAAAATCCTAAATCCTAAATCCTAAAACCTAAACCCTAAACCCTAAACCTTAAACTGTAAACCCTAAACCCTAAAAAAACCTAAGCCCTAAAACCTTAAACCCTAAACCCTAAACCATAAAGAATCCCTAAACCCTAAACCATAAACATTAAACTCTAAACCCTAAACCTTAAAACACTAAACCCTAAACCCTAAAACCATAAACCCTAAAACCTAAACTAACCCTAAATCATAAGCTATCCCTAAACCATAAATGTTAAACCCTAAAAATCCTAAACCCTAAAGCCAAAACACTAAACTCTGAACCCTAAAGCCTAAACCCTAAACCATATCCTTAAACCTTAAACCTTACTGGAGGTGCTGGTGGATGTGGAGGTGGTAATTATAGAGGTGAGAGGAGCGACGAAGGTTACAGCCATGGTGGTGTTGGAGGGATAGATATGGGATATGATGGCAAATCCTGCTACACGAGAGGCAAGGGTGGTTCTAATGGGAACTATAGAAACTAAAGAATGACTGATCCAATCTACTGCTTAGGGAACTATGTCTTTATAGTAGAGATGGTTCTTGTTATCTAGGGTTTTTGGTTTCCTCTGTGTGTGCACATCTTTTATCAATGTCATCGCTTTAATCCTAGAAAGCTTGGTCTGCTACTTGGTTGATGAAATAAAAAAAGAAGAAATGTTGAATCTAAATTTGTTCACTATTAAGAAAAAACCTTAAACCTTATACCCTAAATCATAAACTGAAATCTAAACCCAAAACCTTAAACCCTAAAGACCATAAAAACCCTAAACTTGAAACCCTAATCTGTAAACCCTAAACCCTAAACTAACTTAAACCTTAAACCATAAACCCTATACTAACCTAAACATTAAACCCTATATCCTAAACCATAAACTTAAAAACCTTCAAACCTTAAACCTTTAATCGTAAACCCTAACCTTTAAATAAACCCTAAACCTTAAAATTCTAAACCCTAAACCTTAAACCCTAAAACCTTAAACCTTAAACCCTAAACCCCAAACCCTAAACCTTAAGCGCTAAACCCTAAACCCTAAAAAATAAAACCCTAAATCATAAACCTTAAACCTTAGACTTTATGCCCTAAACTCTACAACTCTAAATCTTAAACACTAAATCTTAAACCCTACTCTAAACCCTAAACCTACAACCCTAAACTATCACCAATAAACCTAAATCTAAAACTATAAATCTTAAATCAAACACTAAACTTAAATTTAATTAACCTTAACCTAAACCCTAAACCTAACCTTAAAACTAAAAACCCTAAACTAAAACCCTAAACCTTTAACTAACTAATAAACCTACAACCTAAACCTAAACTTAAACCTTAAACCTTAAAGTTTAAAACCCTAAACTAATGGTAACCTAAAATATAAACTCTAAACTCTAAAGAGACTTTAAACTTAAACCTAAACATTTTAAACCCTAAAACTATAAAACCTAAAGCTAAACCCTAAACCTGCTAAACCTAATTTAAAACCTAAATCCCCAACCCAAAACCTTAAACTAATCATAAACACTAAGCCAACCCGAAACCCTAAAGCCTAAACACTAAACCTTAAATCCTAAACCCCAAACCTTAACCCTAAACACTAATCACTAAAATCTTAAAGCCTAAAACCTTAAACCCTAAAACCCTAAACCTTAAACCCTAAGCCCTAAATCCTAATCCCTAAACCCTAAACCCTAACTTTAAGCTTTAACTTAAAGTAACAAAAAAATAAGCTAAATCCTAAAAGATAATAAACTTAAACCTAAACTTAAACCCTAAGAATGGGCGTAACCTGACAAGAACAACACACGCAACCGTGCTCGCCTAGATTTGACTGGAGGCTAAGTCAAAGTGGTTATCTGTGGGGATTTGGAGGTGGGGATATGGAGGAGGATGAGCAATGGAGGATATAATCATAGTAGTGCCAGAGGGTATATGATGGTGGATCCCTACTTGAGAGGCGGGGGTAGTTTCGATGGGAACTGGAGAATCTAAAGAATGGATGATCCAATCTACTACTTATGGAATTGTGTCTTTGAAGTGGGGATGATTCTATTATCTATTTTTTCATTTTCATTTGCATACCATTTTTATCTATGTCGCCGCTGTACAAACTTGGTGTGCTACTTGCTTGATGAAATTGAAAAGAAGAAATGTTTTAACCTCATTTTATTCCCTAGTAAAAAAAGCCATAAACCCTAAACCCTAAACCATAACTAAAACATAAACCCTAAACCTAAAACTTAAACCCTAAAACCTAAACCTAATACTTACAAAAAAAACCCTAAACCCGAAACCCTAAACCCTAAACTCGAAACCCTAAACCCTAAAACCCTAAACCCTAAACCTAAACCTTAAATCCTAAAACCTACAACCCTAAACCAAAACCCTAAACCCTAAACTAACCCTAAACACTAAACCCTAAATCCTAAAAATCTAAAACCCTAAACCTAAACATAATAAACCTAATAATAAAATAAACCCTAAACACTAAACCTAAATAAAATAAAAAAATAAAAAAATTGAAAACCTTAACTACAACCTAAACCAAAACCTAAAAATAAAATAAAATAAACTAATAAAAAACTAAAATAAAATAAACAAAACTTAAACTAAACTAAAAAATAAAATAAACCTAAGAATAAAAAACCTAAATAAAATAAAAACTAAACGTAAAATGAAAATAAAATAAACCTAAAGTAAAATAAAAAGACTAAATAAAAACCTAAAACTAAAAACTAAATGTTAATCTAAAACCTAAATATAAATAAAAAATAAAACCTAAACCCAAATTTTAAAAAAAAGACTTAAACCTATAATTAAGTTAAATAAACCTAAACCTAAACTAAAATAAATGAAACCTAAACTTAAAATAAACTAAACCTAAACCTAAAATAAACCTAAACCTAAACCTAAACTAAATAAAATAAATTAAACTAAAAATAAACTAAACTTAAACCTAAACCTAAACTAAAAAAATAAAAATTAAAAATAAACTTAAAATAAAAAACTTAAAACCTAAACCTAAAAAGATAAAATAAAAACTGAAACCTAAATTTAAGAATAAAAAATAAAACCTAAGCTTAAAACATAAAATAAAAGAAAACTAAATTAAAATAAATAAACCTAATATAAACAAACTAAACTAAATAAAAATAAGAATAAACCTAAATAATATAAAAAATAAAATAAACTAAAATAAATAAAAAAATAAACTAAATAAACTTAAACCTACTTGCTTAATTAATATAAAAAAAATAAATTAAAAAAAAAAATACTAAACCCTAAACCCTAAACCCTAAAAACCCTAAACCATAAATTCAAAACTCTAAACCCTAAACACTAAATTGTAAACCCTAAACCTACAACCCTTAACCTTAAACTTTAAACCCTAAAAATCCAAAAACCTTAAACCCTAAACACTAAACCCTAAACCCTAACCCCTAAACCCTAAACCCTAAACCCTATGGGACAGAATCAACTTTTGTTGTAATTAATATCTATTTGCAGGCTCACCTTGCAGTTTTTGGCTGTTTGTTGCCTATTTTTATCTTGCCTAACTTTGCTACTTGCTTCTAGGCTGCAGCTGATCACCTAATCTGCTGTCTTCTCCACTTTAACTCTGTTAAAATTGTGCACAACACTATGATTACCCATCTACATAATTGGATTTTAGCTTATGCTTCGCGTGATTTTAGAGATTCACTGACCTTTGAGGTTATTGAATGGTTGTTGGCTTTTGCTTTGTTGCTTGTCTCTTTTATTAGCTTTTGGGCTGCTGATGATCATCTTATTTAGCTAGCTTTGGCCTGATCCTTTCCCTATCCTTCTAAGACTTTACATTTGTTTTGTATATTTGCATTGGGGGGTTTTTTTTGGCCAATTTGCTATTAATTTTCATCTTGGTTGTTGGTTGATTTGGATCCTAGACTCCATTGTTCAGCAAGCTATTTCTGGGGTTGTCCTTCTTGTCCAGCAAGGTGCCTTTGGAGTTGCTTTGCTGATTGCTTTGGGTAACCTGTGTCTTCCAACCTTCCAGGTGAGTATCTGGTATCTCCTGTTTATCCTTATCTCTTTGTAGTTTGGACTTTCTTAATGGTTTTTCTGTTTGATTTCTGCCACGATTTTTTTATTAGTTCTTTTTGGGTTTTTTCTAAGGGATTGTCTATTTGTATTAGGTGGTTCTTTAGCCAACTTGCTGTTCTTTATTATCTTGTTTGTTAGCTTCTCTAGATATTTGATTCCTTTATTCGGCTAGTTGCTTCTAGGGTTGTCTTTCTTATTCAGCAGGGTGCTGTTGTTTTGTTGATTGCTTTGGCTACTTTATTTTCCCCTTTCTGCCAAGAATGTGTTTTCCTATTTATTCTTATTTCCTTGCAGAATCAAGTTTTCTTCATGGCTTCTAGTTTTCCTACCCCGTGGTTGGGGGTTTAGCTGCAAGCCTATTTTCCCATGAAGGATTTTCTATTTCAAATTTCACTGATTTCACTACATTTTCTACTCACTTGCCTCAGTGCCTTTCCCTCTCTATTTGGAAAGCATCTTCCATTTTGATGGGGTTGGTTTACCAACTTGTTCTTTCTATCTTGGTGGTTGGCTGTTATGGATCATTGAATCTTATTTAGCCTCCTGCTACTATGGTTGTCTATCATATTTTGTAGACTAATTTTGATATTATTTTGCTTAAATTTGGTGGTGGTAATAATTGCATTATTGCTTACACTCATGGCCATTGGATTTTTGGGTCCTTTATCAAGCAGAACGTCTTTATGGTTCTCAACTATTTTATGCCCATTCTGGTTATGGGCTTTTGGGTTTTTGTTGTTATCATATCCCTTTACCTTCTTCTTATCTTGTTATCCCATTTCTGGTCATTTGGGCTTAGGGTATGCTATTTCCTTATCTAGGGTTGTTTTTTGTGGTTGTTGTTTTTCGCATAATAATTGATTATTAGCTTTTGGGTTTTCATTAGCATTTGACCGCACTGACATATGCTATTATTTTTCTTATGCTACATTTGCAGAATCATTGTGATATATACTTGCCTCTCTTGATTTTAATCTTTGCATTGTTTAATCTCATTGGGTGGATTTATGGCCACCTTGCTAGCTATTACTCTCAGGGTTGTTGGCTGAACTGGATTAATGAGTTTGATCATAAGAAAACTATTTCTGTGGTGTTATCTCTGATTGTCTCCTATTAGATTATCTATGGTGGGGAGCAGCCCTTTACCTGTTTCTTCTAATCTGCTATTGTACTTCCATTTCTTATGGTAATTTGTGCTTAGGGTATGCTATTTCCTTTTATAATTGTTGTTCTTAATTTTTTGAAACAAGGAGGTTGTTAAGAGCTGCATTACTTATATTCTTTGCTTATCTTTTGATGGGAAATAACCGAGTCGCCATCGGATTGTTTACCAAGAATGTATATTTATTAATGTCCTACAAGATTGGAATGGGGTTAATTCCTTGCTCTTGTCTTTGCTAGGCAGTAGATTTCAAAATTAGCTTATTATCCTTAGATGAATGACCTGACATTGATGACTCTCTTTCATTTGAGTTGGGATTATCATGCCATGGAGCCTAATATGATGACATATATTTGGCATGGGATCCCCTTACCCACTTTTCTCTTTGCTGCTCTTTCCACTTCTGTGTATACAACTTTGCCTATTCTTGTAGGTATTTTGGTTCAAAAGATCTTCATCAAATGGCTGCTATACAGGTTTGTTGGCTATGATGGCTATGATGCTTTCACTCCATTTTGGTTTGGTAGTAGCTCTTGTGATGTAACCCTGCTGCTGAAGTTTGGATGCTCATATTTGCATCTACCCCAACTTGGTGTGACTGAGCCTGGGCCTCTTCTATCCCACATCTTCATTATTACCATTTTCAAATTTTGCTGCTCTCACTTATCATTTTCTCTGTACTACTTTAATTGCTCTAACTTCTTCATGTCTACAATCTTGCAGGTGCTTTTCTCTTTTTCTCTTGCAGGTTGCTCCATAGTGTCATGCATTCTCACTTCCTATAGAACATTGGTCCTCATCCTTCATTTGCTTACTTTTGTTAATCACTTTGTATCTTTAGCTTGCTTTACTCTTTTCTTTTGCTTCTGGATGTACTTAAAAAGTGGATTTATTCCTAGTCGATTGAGCAGAGTTCTAGAGTTTATCCCTTTAAGGACCTTAGCCCCTTTGTGGGTAATTCCATATATGGGGTTTCCCACAAAAAAAAATCCTAAACCCTAAACCCTAATCCTTAAACCCTAAATGCTAAACCTTAAAACCTAAACCCTAAACCTTAAACCCTGCAACCCTAAACCCTAAATCCTAAACCTTAAATCCTAAACCCTACAATCCTAAACCATAAACCCTAAACCCTAAACCCTAAACCCCAAACCTAAACCTTAAACCCTAAATCCCAACTAACCCTAAACCCTAAACCCTAAACCCCAAACCTAAACCTTAAACCCTAAATCCCAAATAACCCTAAACCCTAAAAACCTAAACCCTAAACCCTAAACCAAAACTCTAAACCCTAAACCCTAAATCCTAAACACCAAACCCTAAAACCCTTATTCTTAAACCCAAAAACATAAACTAACCCTAAGCCCTAAGATAACCATAAACCTTAAAATACTAAGCACTAAACTTTAAATCCTAAACCCTAAACCCTAAACCATAACCCTAAACCGTAAACTCTAAAACCCTAAACCCTAAACCCTAAATCCCAAAACCCTAAACCCTAAACCCTAAACCCTAACCCTTAATCACTAAACTCTAACCCAAAACTTAAACCTAAAGTAACTAAGTAAATAAAAAAATAAACTTAAACCCTAAAAGCTAATAAAATTAAACCTAAAGCTAAACCCTAAGAATGGGTAGAACCTTGTGGAACATCACCGTTTACCAAGCTCAGGTTAGATCTGACCGTGCGAAGGCAAAGGCAGCGGTTATCGTAATGGTGGTGGGGGATCTGGAGGTGCTGGTGGATATGGTGGTGGCATTTATGGTGGAGGGACGAGCGATGAAGGTTACAAACATGGTGGTGGTGCTGGTGGAGGGAGAGATCAGGGATATGATGGCAGATCCCGCTACTCGAGAGGCCAGGGTGGTTCTGATGGAACTAGGGCAACTAAAGAACGACCGATCCAATCTACTGCTTATGGAACTTTGTCTTTATAATTGAGACAATTCTAGTTACCTAAGGTTTTTGATTTGCTCAATGCATGCTAATTTTATATTTGTGTTGTCGCTTGCATCTTAGAAAACTTGGTGTTCTACCTGGTTGATGAATTTGAAAAGAAGAAATGTTGTACCTAAATTTGTTCACTGTTAAAAAAACCATTAACCTAAACCCTAAACCCTAAACTAAAATAGAAACCCTAAACCTAAAACCTAAAACCTAAATCCTAAACCTTAAAACATAAAGCCTAAATCCTAAAAACCCTAAACCATAAACCCTAAACCCTAAACCCTAAACCCTAAATCCTAAAACCTACAACCATAAACCCTAAATCTTAAACACCAAACCCTAAACCATAAATAATAAACATTAAACTAACCCTAAACCCTAAACCCTAAAAACCTAAACTTAAACTAAATAAAACCAAAAAAAACCCTAAATCCTAAACCTAAATAAATTATAAAAATAAAATAAAATAAAAACCTAAACTAAAACTTAAACTTAAACCTAAAAATAAAATAAAATAAACTAATAAAAATAAACAAAAATAAAATAAATAAAAACTTAAACTATACTAAAAAGTAAAACTAACCTAAGAATAAAAAACTAAAATAAAATTAAAATGAAGGTATAATAAAAATAAAATAAACCTAAAGTGACAGAAAATAAAAATCAAATATAAACTGAACATAAAAAAGAATCCTTGAAATAAAACCTAAAAATAAATAAAAAATAAAACCGAAAACCCTAAATTAAAAAAAAACCTAAACTTAAAATAAAAATAAAATAAACCTAAACCAAAACAAAAATAAACTATACTAAAATCAAGAAAACCTAAACCTAAACTAAATGAAATAAATTAAACTAAAAATAAACTAAACATAAACCTAAACATGTGCCTAAACTAAAAAATTAAACCTAAAAATAAACATTAAATAAAACCTAAAACCTAAACCTAAAAAAATAAAATATAAATTTAAACTTAAACTTAAAAAGAAAAAATAAAACCTAAACCTAAAAAAATTAAAAAATAAATAAAACTAAACAAAAATAAATAAACCTAATATAAATAAATAGAACTTAATAAAAGAAACTTAAATAAATAAATAAAAAATACTAAAATAAATAAAAAATAAACTAAATAAACCTAAACCTAACACCTTACTTAATTTAAGAAAAAATTAATACAAAAAAACCCTTAAACCATAAACCTACAACCCCAAGCCCTCAACCTTAAAACTGCATCCGTAAACACTAAACCCTAAACCCTAATCCCTAAATCCTAAAAAACCATAAACCTTAAATCTTAAACCCTAAACACTAAACCTTAACCCCTAAACTAAACCTAAATTAAATCTTAAACCTAAACTATAAAATCTAAACCATACAATCAGAACACTAAACCTAAAACTAAACCCTAAGTTCTAAAATCTAAAACCTAAACCTTAAACCCTAAATGCTAAACAACTAAACTTCTAAAATTAAACCCTAAACCCTAAACCTAAACCTAAACACTAAAGTTTAAACCTAATACAAAACCCATATCTAATCCTAAATCTAAACTAACCCTAAACCTGTTAACCTAAACTATAACTGGTGTTAAACGTTAAAATGCTAAACCCTAACAACCATAACCCTAAACCATTAATGCTGAACCCTAAACCCTAAACCTTAATCCCTAAATCCTAACCTTAAACCCTAAACATAAACCTAAAGTAACTAAATAAATAAAAAATAAAATACAAAAAAAACTAAATAAAATACTAAACCTAAAAAATAAATGCTAATCTAAAACCTAAAAATAAATAAAAAATAAAACCTAAACCCTAAACTTCAAAAAAAGACTTAAACCTAAAATAAAAATTAAATAAACATAAACTTAAACTAAAATAAATAAAACCTAAATCTAAACCTAAAATAAACTAAACCTAAACCTAAACCTAAACTAAATAAAATAAATTAAACTAAAAGTAAACTAAATGTAAAACTAAACCTAAACTAAAAATTAAAACCTAAAAATAAACCTAAAATAAAAACCTAAAACCTAAACTTAAAAAATCAAAATCAAAATCAAAACCTAAATCTAAAAATAAAAAATAAATCCTAAACTTAAAAAATAAAATAAAAATAAAAATAAACTCAAATAAATGAACCTAATATAAATAAACTAAATAAAATAAAATTAAATTAAACCTAAATTAATATAAAAAATAAAATAAACTAAAATAAATCAATAATAAACTAAATAAACTTAAACCTACCAGCTTACTTAATTTAAGAAAAAAATAAATTAAAAAAACCCCTATACCCTAAACCATAAACCCTAAACCCTAAAAACCTTAAACCCTAAATCCTAAATCCTAAATAATAAACCTTAAATGCTAATCACTAAACTGTAAACCCTAAACCTACAACCCTAAACTTGCAACCCTAAACACTAAACCCTAAATCTTAAACCCTAAAAAACCATAAATTTTAAAACCTAAACCCTAAACCATAAAGTCTAAACCCTAACCCCTAAGCCCTAAACCCTAAACTCTAGTTAAACAAATTTAACTAAAATAAACTTAAACTAACTAAACTAAATGATAAACTTAAACCTAAACTCAAACTAACTAAACCCAACTTTAAACTTAAACTTTAAACCTTAAACCTAACTTAAAACCTAAACCCTAAACTTTAACTAAATTAAACTTAAACCTTAAACCTAAACTTTAAACTAAACCTTTAAACCCTAACCTTAAATCTTAAACCTATAATTTAAACCTTAAACCTAAACCCAAACCCTAAACCCTAAACCCTAAACCTTGAACACTAAACCTTAAAAACCCTAAATCTTAAACCCTAAACCCTTAACTAACACTAAACTCTAATCTAACCCTAAATCCTAAATCCTAGACACTAAACCTTAAACCTTAAACCATAAACTGTAAACCATAACCCTAAACCCTAATCCCTAAAACTGTAAACCCTTAAACCCAAAATCCAAAACCCAAAACCCTAAACCCTAATCACTAAATCCTAACCCTAAACTCTAAACCTAAACCTAAAAGCTAATAAACATAAACCTAAACCTAAAGCCTAAGAATGGGTAGAACCTAACGGCATGAACATCACCTCAACCAAGCTCAGGTTAAATCTTCTCATGGATGCAAAAATGGAGGCAGCGGTTATCACAGTGGTGGTGGGGGATCTGGAGGTATTGGTGGATATCGAGGTTTATGGAGGAGGGACGAGTGACAGAGGTTACAACCAAGGTGGTGGAAGAGGAAGAGATCAATGATATGATGGTGAATCCTGCTACTCGAGAGGCGGGGGCAGTTCTGATGGAAACTAGAGAAACTAAAGACCGATCAATCCGATCTACTACTTATGGAACTATATCTTTATAGTAGAGATGATTTTATTTATCTATGGTTTTCAATATTCTCAATGTGTGCCTATTTTTTATCTATGTCATCGCTTGCATCTTAGAATACTTGGTGTGCTACATGATTAACGAAATCAAAAAGAAGAAATGTTGAATTTCAATTTGTTCTCTGTTAAAAAACACATTAACCCTAAACCCTAAATCTTAAACCCTAAACTAAAACATAAACACAAAGCCTAAAACCTAAAACCTAAAACCTAATCCCTAAACCCTAAACCCTAAACCCTAAACCCTAAACTTTAAAATCCTTAAACCCTAAACCATAAAACCTAAATCCTATACAAAAAAATAATAATAAAACACATAAACCCTAAACCCTAAATCCTAAAACCCACCACCCTAAACCCTAAACCATAAACCCCAAACTAACCCAAAACCCTAAAAACCCAAAACCTAAACTTAAACTAAATAAAACTTAAAAATAAAATAAACCCTAAACTCTAAACCTAAAAAAAATAAAAAATTAAAAAAATTAAAAATTAAAAAAATAAAAACCTAAACTAAATCCTAAACCTAAACCTTAAAAAAATAAAATAAACTAATAAAAATAAAATAAAATAAAATAAATAAAAACCTAAACTAAATTAAAATCTAAAATAAACCTAAGAATAAAAAACTTAAATAAAATAAAACTAAACATATAATAAAAATAAAAGAAACTTAAATTAAAATAAAATATAAAGTAGATAAAAAATTAAACATAAAAAATAAACTTTAAAATAAAACCTAAAAATAAATAAAAAATAAAACCTAAACCCTAAATAAAAAAAAAATCTAAACCTAAAATAAAAAAAAAATAAACCTAAACCTAAACTAAACTAAACTAAACTAAAATAAATAAAACCTAAATCTAAACCTAAACCTAAACTAAATGAAATAAATTAAACTGAAAATAAACTCAAACTAAACCTAAACCTAAAAAAATAAAATAAAAACTAAAACCTAGACCTAAAATTAAAAGATAAAATTGAAATCTAAAAAATAAAATAAAAATAAAACTTAACTAAATTAAATTAACCTAATATAAATAAATTAAACTATGTACAAAATAAAATTAACCTAAATAAAAATAAAATCTAAAAAATCTAAAATAAATAAAAAATAAACTAAATAAACCTAAACCTACTAGCTTACTTAATTTAAGAAAAAAATCAATAAAAAAAACCCCTAAACTCTAAACCTACAACCCTAAACCTACAACCCTAAACCATTAACCCTAAACCTACAACCCTAAACACTAAACCTTAAACCCTAAACCCTAAAAAACAATAAACCTTAAACCATAAACCCTAACCCCTAAACTTTAAACCATAAACCATAAACCCTAAACTAACACTAAACCCTAAAACCTAAACGATAAACCCTAAACCCTAAACCCTAAAACCCAAAGACTAAACCAAACTAAATCTAAACCTTAAAGATCTTAAACTAAACCTAACCTTAAACCTAAACCTAAACCAATAACAAAACCAATCCTAAACCTACCCTAAACTTAAACTTAAACCTAAACTCCTAAATAACCCTAAACCCTAAAACCCTAATCCCCAAACCCAAACCCTAAACCTTAAACCCTAAACCCTAAACCCTAAACCCTAAACACTAAACCATAAACCCTAAGCTAACTCTAAGCCCTAAACCCTAAATCATAAACACTAAACCTTAAACCCTAAACCCTAAACCCTAAACCCTAACTCTAAATGTAAAACCAAAAATCTTAAACCATAAACCTAAACCCTAAACCCTAAACCCTAATCCCTAAACCCTAACCCCAAATCCTAAAGACTAAACATAAACTTAAAGTAAATAAAAAAAAAAAAATAAACACAAACCCTAAAAGCTAATAAACCTAAACCAAAACTTAAACCCTAAGAATGGGCAGAACCTTGACAGCATGAATGTCACCGTGCTTAGTCTAGATCTGGCATTGGAGGCGAAGGTAGGGGCGGTAGTTATCACAGTGGTGGTTAGGGATCTAGAGGTGGGTGGAGGTGGCTGTTATAGATGGTGGAGGAGTGGCGGAGGTGGCTGTTCTAGAGTCTTCAAAGAAAGAGAATTCACTTCTCATCAAGAGATTTCTTCTAAATCTGTGACTAATGTGCTAAATCCTTTTGAATGATGATCCAAAGGGAAAAAAATGGCTTCCAAACTTTATATTTGAAAAGATATTGTTAAAAGTTTCTTCCCAAATTGCTAAGAAATACTATAGTTGTTACGGCCTCTCTCTCTTCTCTCAATTAACTTTTACTATCCCCCCGACTTTTTTTTTTTTTTTATGTTTATTTTTTTAGTTTTGAATGTTGGAAGGATTGGTTCCCTCTATATTCATAACCGTATTAGAAATCTTTTTCGTATCCATAATATTTTTTTATTATTCTTGAACCACTTATTCATGCTAATAAAATTTACCATGTTGCTAGAATGTCCGATTTCAATAAATTTTTCTCTAAAGTTAGTAATAAGGTTTGGTGTTTTTGGAATAACTTTATAGACGTTTCTATTCTTGATGATTTTCATCAACTTATCAATGATCAAATCTCTTATGGTGGTTATTGTGTTTTGGGCTCTTTTATTTATGCATCTTGTAATTGATATGGTAGAAATCTTCTTTGGGATAACTTGACTAATTTTGCCACCTCTGTCAGTAAACCTTGGTTTGTTGGTGGTGATTTCAACACTATTTTGTTCTCTTCAGAACGAAGTGGTGGTTGCTCTCCTAATATTCATTCCATGGAAGAATTTTCTAATATGATCCTTGCTTGTAATTTGAATAATATTGGTTTTAAGGGTTCTAATTAAACTTGGTAAAACTCTAGACTTTGACAAAGTTGGCCAAGATTGTTTTTAATACTCATTGCATTGCTCAATGGCCTATTACTTCTATAGATCATTTAAGCAGAACCTTGTTTGACCAAGCTCCTCTTTGGTTTCTATTAAAAATAATTCTAATAGATTAAAGAATTTCTATCATTTTAGATTTTAGAACATGTGGATTCCCCTAAACCCTAAACCCTAAACCCTAAACCCTAAACTAATCTAAACCCTAAACTTTAAACTAACCTAAACCCTAAAGCCTAAACCCTAACCCCAAACTAACCTAAACCCTAAACCCTAAATCTTAAACCCTAAACAAAAAATCCCTAAACCCTAAAACCTTAAATAGTAAACCCTAAACCCTAAACTAAACCCTAAACCCTAAAAACCCTAAACCCTAAATAGTAAACCCTAAACCATAAACCCTAAAACACCAAACCATGAGCCCTAAACCCTAAAACCCTAAATTCTAAACCCTGAACACTAAACCCTACAACCTTAAACCCTAAACCCTAAACCCCAAACCCTAAACCCTAAAATAACCCTAAACCCTTTAGCCTAAATTGTAAACCCTAAACATTAAATCCTTAAAACTTAAAAAGGTTGACCTAAACTAAATAAAATGAAAATTTTAAATAAATAAAAAACCTAAACCTAAATAAAAAATAAAATAAAATATAAATCTAAACTTAGTCCTAAACCTAAAAATAAACTAAATTAAAAAAAATAAACATAAAAATAAATAAATAAATAAAATAAAATCTAAACCTAAAATAAAATAAAATAAAAACTACTTAATCCTAAATAATCAACCTGAAAATAAATAGAAAATAAAACCTAAACCATAAACTAAAAAACAACATAAACCTAAAATAAAAATAAAATAAAGAAAATAAAATAAAAAAACTAAAAATAAAATAAACTAAAATAAATAAAATTTAAACCTAAACCTAAACCAAAACCAAAACTAAATAAAATAAAATAAACTAAAAATAAATTAACCTAAACTAAAAAAAATAAAACTTTAAAATAAACCTAAATTAAAAACCTAAGACCTAAACCTAAAACAATAAAATAAAAATTGAAACCTAAACCTACAAATAAAAAATAAAACCTAAACAAATAACAAACATAAAAATAAAAATAAACTAAAATAAATAAACTAAACTAAATAAAAATAAAATAAACCTAAATAAATATAAAAAATAAAATAAATAAAACTAAATAAAAATTAAACTAAATAAACCTAAACCTATGGCCTTACTTAATTTATGAAATAAATAAATAAATAAAACCCAAAAAACCAAAACCCTAAACCCTAAACCCTAAAAACCCTAAACCTTAAATCAAACCTAAACCTAATCAAATCAATCTAAACCTAAACTTAAACCTAAACTCTAAATCCTAAACTAAACCTAAACTCCTAAATCTAATCCTAAACCCTAAACCTCTAAATCCTACCCTAAACCTAAACCCTAAACTTAAACTCTAAACTATAAACCTAAACCTTAAACCTTAAAACTATAAACCCTAAACTACTAAACCTTAAATTCTTAAACTCTAAACCTGACAACCTTTAAACTATCAGATCAGATCCCTAAACTCTAATCCCTAAACCTTAAACTTTAAGCCTTAAACCCTAAAACTTAAACAACCCTAAACCCAAACCCTAAACCCTAAGCCCTAAACCTTAAATTCTAAAACCCTAAATCCTAAACCCTAAACCCTAAACTAAGCATAAACTATAAGCTAACCCTAAATGCTAAAGACTCAATTGTAAACCTTAAACTCTACCCCTAAACCCTAAACACTAAAACCTTAAACCCTAAAACCTTAAACCCAAAAAACTTAAACCAAAACCTAAACCCTAAACATTAAACCCTAATCCTTAAACCCTAACACTAAACCCTAACCCCAAAGCCCTAGACCTAAACCTTAAAATTAACTAAAAAAATAAAGCTAAACCCTAAAAGCTAATAAACCTAAACCTAAACCTATAACATAAGATTGGGCAGAACCTTGACAACAGAAACATCACCGTCAAGCAGGCTTAATCTAGTAATGGTCATGGAGGCAAAGGTGGAGGCAGCTATCAGAAGGACTGAGGTGCCGGGGATATGAAGGTGGAGATTATAGAGGCAGGATGAGTGACCGAGGTTATAGCCGTGATGATGGCAAAGGGAGAGATCAGGGATTTGATGGCGGATCCAGCTACTTAAGAGGGGGGAGGTTTTGATGGGAACTAGAGAATCTGAAGAACTGTCGATCCAATCTAAAACTTATGGAACTATGTCTTTATAGTAGGGATGGTTCTAGTTATCTAGGGTTTTTTATTTGCTCTATGCATGCTCATTTTTGATCTATTTCATCTCTTGTGTTCTACAAAACTTGGTGTGCTACTTCCTTGATGAAATCAAAATGAAGAAATGTTGAATATGAATTTGTTCTCTGTTAAGAATAAAACCATAAACCCTAAACTCTAAACCTTAAACCCTAAGCCATAAACTAAAACATAAACCCTAAACTCCCTAAACCCTAAACCCTAAAACCATATAAAACCCTAAAACCCTAAATTATAAACCCTAAAAAAACCCTAAACCCTGTCTAAAGTCTAAACCCTAAACTAAACTAACCAAACCCTAAACCCTAAAAACTAAACCTTTTAAAACTAAAAAAAATAAACCCTAAACCTAAACCTAAATAGAAATAAAATAAAATAAAATAAAAACCATTACTAAAACTTAAACTTAAACCTAAAAATAAAATAGAATAAACTAAAATAAAAAAAATATAAACCTAAACTAAACCAAAAAAACAAAATAAACCTAAGAATTAAAACCTAAATAAAATAAAAATTAAACATAAAATGAAAATAAAATAAACCTAAAATGAAATAAAATAAAAACTAAATAAAAACCTAAATTTAAAAAAAAACACTAATCTAAAATAAATTAATAAATAAAAAAACCAAAACCTTAAACTAAAAAAAGACTTAAACCTAAACCTAAACTAAAATAAATTAAATTAAAAAAATAAAACCTAAACCTAAACATAACATAAACTAAACATAGGCGTAGACCTAAACTAAATAAAATAAATTAAACTAAAAATAAACTAAACCTAAACCTAAAATAAAAACCTAAAACATAAACCTAAAAAAATGAAATAAAAACTAAAACCTAAATCTAAATATAAAAAATAAAATTTAAACAAAAAAATAAAATAAAATTAAAACTAAACTAAAATAAATAAACTTAATATAAATAAACTAAACTAAATAAAATAAAATAAACCTAAATAAACATAAAAAATAAAATAAACTAAAATAAATAAAAATTAAACTTAATAAATTAAATAAACCTAAACCTAGCGACATACATAATTTAAGAAAAAAATAAATTAAAAAAACCCTAAACCTTAAACTCTAAACACTAAACCCTAAAAACCCTAAACTTAAATCCTAAACCCAAAAACCTAACCCTAAACCCTAAATCTACAACCATACTAAACCCTAAATCTTAAACCCAAAAAAATCATAAACCTTAAACCCTAAACCCTAAACCTCAAACCCTAAACCCTAAAAACCCTAAACCTTAAACCCTATACCCTAACCCCTAAACTTTGAACCCTAAACACTAAACCCTAAATTAACCTTAAATCCTAAACCCTAATCCCTAAATCCTAAACGTTAAACCCTAAAATCCAAAACTATCCTAAACCATAAACCTAAAACCTTAAAACATAAACCCTAAACCCTACAACCCTAAATCTAACCTAAACCCTAAACCCTACAACCTTAAGACTCTAGACTCTAAACCCTAAACCCTAAACTTTAAACCCTAAACCTCAAATCATATACCCTAAATAACCCTGAACCCTAAAACCCTAAACACCAAACCCTAAAATTAAACCCTAAACCCAAAACTAACCCTAAATCTTAAACCCTAAACCCTTAAAACCTAAAAGCCTAAAAACCTAAACCTAAACTAAATAAAACCTAAAAAGAAAATAAACCCTAAACCTAAATAAAATAATATCAAAACCTTAACTAAAACTTAAACCTAACCCTAAAAATAAAATAAAATAAATAAATAAAAATAAACTAACATAAAATAAATAAAAACATGAACTAAACCAAAAAATAAATTGAAACCCAAGAATAAAAAACCTAAATAAAATAAAAACTAAACATAAAAAGAAAATAAAATAAACCTAAAATAAAATAAAATAAAAACTAGATAAAAAACTAAACCTAAAAAAGTAAACCTTAATCTAAAACCTAAAAATAAATAAAAAATAAAACCTAAACCCTAAACTAAAAAAAAAGACTAAAACCTAAAATAAAAATAAAATAAACCTAAACCTAAACTAAAATAAACTAAACTAAAATAAATAAAACCTAACCTAATCTTAAAATAAACTAAACTTAAACCTAGACCTAAACTATATAAAATAAATTAAACCAAAAATAAACTAAACCTAAACCTAAACCTAATATAAAAAACAAAACTTAAAAATAAACCTAAAATAAAAACCTAAAACCTAAACCTAAAAAAATAAAATAAAAATTGAAACCTAAATCTAAAATAAAAATTATAATCTAAACATAAAAGATAAAATAAAATTAAAAGTAAATGATATAAATAAACCTAATATAAATAAACTAAACTAAATAAAAAATAAAAATAAACATAAATAAATATAAAAAATAAAATAAACTAAAATAAATAAAAAATAAACAAAATAAATCAAAACCTACCAGCTTAGTTATTTTAAGAAAAAAATAATTGAAAAAAAACCCTAAACCCTGAATCGTAAACCCTAAACTCTAAAACCCTAAACCCTAAATCCTAAACCCTAAACCCTAAACTCTAAACCCGAAACCCTAAATTTTAAACTCTAAGCCTACAATCCTAAACCCTTAACCCTAAACCTGTAACCCTAAACACTAAACCCTAAAAATCCATAAACCCTAAACCCTAAACCCTAAACCCTAAACTAACCCCTAAACCCTAAATCCTAAAACCTAAAACTTAAACCCTAAACCCTAAACCCTAAATCCTAAAACCTACAACCCTAAATCCTAAACCTTAAAACCCAAATCCTAAACCCTAAACCCCAAACCCTAAACCCTAAACCATAAACCCTAAACTGACCCTAAACCCAAAGAACCTAAAAATAAACCTAAACTAAATAAAACCTAAAAAGAAAATAAATCCTAAACCCTAAACTTAAATATAATAAAAAAATAAAATAAAATAAAAACCTAAACTAAAACCTATAAATAAAATTAAATAAATTAATAAAAATAAACAAAAATAAAATAAATAAAAAACTAAACTAAACTAAATAATAAAATAAACCAAAGAATAAAAAACCTAAATAAAATAAAACTAAACATCTAATAAAAATAAACCTAAAATAAAATAAAATAAAAACTAAATAAAAAACTAAATAAAAAAAACCTTCAAAAAAAACCCATATAAAACCATAAATTTAAAAAAAAACTAAACCTACAATAAAAATAAAATAAACCTTAAATTAACTAAAATAAATAAAACCTAAGCCAAAACCTAAAATAAACTAAACCTTAACCTACATCTAAACAAAATAAGATAAATTAAACTAAAAATCAACTTAACTTCTACATAAACCTAAAATAAAAATAAAACCTAAAAAATAAACCTAAAATAAAAACCTTAAACCTAAACCTAAAAAAATAAAAAAATGGAAACCTAAACCTAAAAATAAAAAATATAAACTAAACTTTAAAAATAAAATATAAATAAACTAAACTAAAATAAAGAAACCTAATATGAATACACTAAACTAAATAAAAACAAAAATAAACCTAAGTAAAAATAAAAAATAAAATAAATAAAAATAAACTAAATAAACTAAATAAACCCAAACATGTCACTTACTTAATTTAAGCAAAAAAATCAATATAAAAAACCCCCTAAACCCTAAACCATGATCCCTAAACCCTAAAAACCCTAAACCTTAAATCTTAAACGCTAAACCATAAACCCTAAACCCAAAACTCTAAACCCAACTTCAACCTCAACCCTAAACCACTACCACAAAACCATAAACTATAAACCCTAAACCTTAACTAAACTTTAACCATTCCCTTAACCCTAAACCTAATCCTGGACCTAAATGTTCTCTAAACTAAATGCTAAAACTAAACCTAAATGATAAACTCCAAAATCCAACTCCTAAATCTAAACCTAACCTAAACCTAAACCCACCTAAATTCTCCCAAATCACCCTAACCTTAAACCTAAACCCTCCTAAACTCAAACTCAAACCCTAAACTATAAACACTAAACCCTAAAACTCTAACTAACCTTTAACTCACTAAACCTAAACTTAAATCCTAAACATTAAATCTTAAACCCTAAAGCCAAACCATAAACCCTAACTCTAGATAAACCATGAAACCCTAAATCCTAAAACCCAAATTCCTAAATCATAAACCCTGAATCATAAACCCTAATCACTAAACCCTAATCGTAAAACATAAACCCTAACCATAAACTTAAAGTAACTAAATAAATAAATAATAAACCTAAACTCTAAAAGCTAATAAACATAAACTAAAACCTAAACCCTAAGAATGGGCAGAACCTTGATGGTAGGAAAGTCACCATCAATGAGGTTCAGCTTAGATCTGGTGTTGGAGGCAAAGGCGGAGGCGACAATTATTGTAGTGGTGGTGGGAGATTTGGTGGTGCTGCTAGATATGAAGGTGGCAAAAAGTATAATAGAGGTTACAACTATGGTGGTAGCGGAGGGAGAGATCAGGGCCATGATGGCGAATCCCACTACTAGAGAGGTGGGGGTGGTTCTGATGGGAACTAAAAAAACTAATGAACAACCAATCCGATCTGCTGATTATGGAACTGTGTCTTTATAATAGAGACGGTTCCGTTATCTAGAGTTTTTTATTGGCTCTATGTGTGCTAATTTTTATCTATGTCATTGCTTATGTCTTAGAAAACTTGGTGTGCTACTTGGTTTATGAAATCGAAAAGAAGAAAAGTTGAATCTTAATTTATTCTATTTTAACAAAAAATTCTAAACCCTAAACCCTGAACCCTAAACTCTAAACCCTAAACCTTAAATCCTAAATAAAAAAATATAAAAACCCCTAAACCCTAAACCTTAAACCCTAAATCCAAAAACCTATAACCCTAAACCTGAAACACTAAACCCCAAACCCTAAACCCCAAATCCTAAACCCTAAACCCTAAAAACTAAACCTAAAACTAAATAAAACCTAAAAAATATATAAAAAAGCTTAAACTTAAGAAAAATAAAAATAATAAAATAAAATAAAAACCAAAACTAAAATCTAAACCTTAACCTTGAGCTAAACCTAAACTAAAATGTATAAATAAAATAAAAGAAAAAAAATTAAACAAAAATAAAATAAATAAAAACTTAAACTAAACTAAAAAAAAAAAAAAAACTAAAAATTAAAAAGTAAAATTAAATAAAAACTAAACCTAAAATAAAAATAAAATTAAATTAAAAAAACAAAATAAAAACCTAAATCTAAATCTAAAAATAGAAAAAAATCTAAAAAATAAAATAAAAATAAAACTAGAATAAAAAATAAACCTAAACCTAAACCTATAAAATAAACTAAAATAAAAATCCTAAATAAGAATAAATAAACCTAAAATAAATAAACTAAACTAAATAAAAAAATAAACCTAAATAAAAATTAAAAATAAAATAAATAAATAAAAATAAACTAAATAAACCTAAACCTATAAATTTACTTAATTCAAAAAGATAAAATAAAAAGAAAAAAAGAAAAAAGCTTAAACCCTAAACCCTAAACCATAAACCCTAAAAGCCATGAACCCTAAATCCTAAATCTTAAACCCTCAACCCTAAACCCTAAACCCTAAACCTACAACCTTAAACCCTAAACCTTAAACCCTAAATGCTAAAAAACCCTAACCCTAAACCCTAAACCCTAAAACCCTAAACCATAAACCCTAAATATTAAACTAAACCCTAAACCCTCAAATCTAAAACCTAAACAATAAACCATGAACCCTAAAACCCTAAATCCTAAACCCTAATTTATCCCTAAACCTTAAACTTGAATAAACCCTAAACCTTGAAACTAAACCCTAAACCATAAACCCTAAACCCTAAACCCTAACCCTAAACCCTAACCCTAAACCCTAAACCTGAATTTTTAATCATTCTAGTTTGGATTTCTCTCCCCAATATGCAAGTCCATTTCGTTAACAATCAATTTCTTTTTGTTATGGGTGCTTTATTTGGTCAGTTATTTCAAATTGATTAGCATTGACTACGAAATCACATCCTTCAGTGGCTAAAATACTTGTTGAATTGGACATTACCAAGAAACACCCCAAAGAAATGTAATTGGAATCTAAAAATTATGGTTACATGCAAAGAATTGAATTTGAAAATTTCCATGTCTTTTGTTCTCACTATAAAATCCACGGGAACGATAATTCTGAATGTTTCATTCTTCATCCTCACCTTAAAAGGAAAATCCCTATTAAGGAAACTACTATTTCTAACCCTAGGCTTACCACTATTAAATATTAAAAAACTACTTTGGCAAAAAGGATTTTTTGAATGTTTCAAATAAGGCAAATTTACCTTTCACTTCTTTTGAGCAATTGAAGGCTTCTAATGTTAACAATAATAGCTTTTATAAACTTTTGAATGTGGATTTTGTTTCCTCTGATTTAATCATTGCATCCTTACTGGCTTTGATATATAAAAATGAAGCTTTAATGGAGAACATAAATGAAGAATTTAACTATGCATAATTCTAATTCAATGGTGAATATGGCTTTAATACCTCAAGATAATCAGGTTGATAAACCTAATTCCATATTCCAAATTTAGGATGATTTAGCTTCTCAAAAAGATTTGCTTTTATCTAATAATTTAGTTAATGATGAGGAAGGTTTTGGTGTTCCCACTTGCCTTTTTAATAAATCAGTTTCTGGTCCCTCCCTTATTATTCCTGGTGCTCATTTATCTTTAATAAATTCTAGTGTCATGGAAGAAAGAGAATTCACTTCTCATTAGGAGGTTTCTCCTAAATCTATGATTAATGTTGCTAAATATTTTTTGGATGATGTTTCAAAGGGCAATGAAAATGGCTTCCAAACTTTATATTTGAAAGAGAAAAATGGTAAAAATTTTCTTCCCAAATTGCTAAGAAACACTAAAGCTATTGGGGTCTCCTTCTCTTCTCTCAATTAACTTTTACTCCCCCCCCCCCTTTCTTTTCTTTACTTTTAATTTTAAATTTCCAATTTTAGAGGAATTGATACCCTCTCTATTCATAACTGTAATATAAATATTTATCATATCCATAATATTTATTTACTTTATATTCTTGAGCCACTTATTCATGCTAATAAAATTAGCCATGTTGCTAAAATGATCAATTTCAATAAACTTTTCTGTAATGTTAGTAATAAGATTTGGTGTTTTTAGAATAACTTTATAGACATTTCTATTTTTGATGATTTTTATCAGGTTGTCAATGCTCAAATCTCTTATGGTGATTATTGTGTTTTGGGTTCTTCTATTTTTGCAACTTGTAATAGATCTGGTAGAAATCTTTTTTGGAATAACTTGACTAATTTTGCCACCTCTGTCAGTAAACCTTGGTTTTTTGGTGGTCATTTCAACACTATTTTGTTCTCTTCTGAATGAAGTGGTGGTTGCTCTCCTAGTATTCATTCCATGGAAGAATTTTCCAAGATGATCCTTGATTGCAATTTTAATAATATTGGTTTTAAGAGTTCTAATTATACTTGGCAAAACTCTACACTTTGGCAAAGGTTGGACCAGATTCTTTTTAATACTCATTGGATTACTAAGTGGCCTATTACTTCTATACATCATTTAAGAAGAACCTTGTCTGATAGTGCTCTTCTTTTGGTTTCTATTAAAAATAATTCTAATAGATTAAAGAATTTCTCTCCATTTACATTTCAAAACATGTGGATTCAGCATATTAATGTTGACCTAACTTTCAAAGTAAGTCCTCAACCTCCTCTTCTTAGACCTAGGGATCTTCTAGACACTAAGACTTCCTTAATCATAAGACACTTATAGTGATTAGGTGAACACTTAACCTAAACCTAGAGACTTAGAAAAGGTTAATCACAGGATTAGGCTATGCCTTGGGGATTAAGGAGACTTACCTACTCTATAGCCTAAATTTGATCAGTGCTCACCTTCTCAAACCAAACCTCAAATTCAATTCAAATATAAAAACTAAATTCAAATCCAAATCAAATGATTGAAGCCCATGATTGAATCCAAAATCTCATTGAAAGGGAGAGAGAGAGAGAGAGAGAGAGAGAGATTAAACTAGTTCTAAACATCAAACAAAATTTATTTAGAATTAAATCAAAATAAAAACTAAAAATAAATGTTATATATATAATATATTAACTATTAAATCAAAATAATTAATTTATCAAATTATGAATCCATATTATCAATAATTATTAATCATAATTAAAATTATCTTATTTTATACACAACTTGTAAATTTTCATTCAAATTATTTACTAAAGTTATTAAAATTATGTAAAAATTTTAAAATCATTTTTTTAAGAAAATCACGTTTCACCATATTTTAAAAAAATATGAAAAAGACAAAACTATTAAATGACCTACTCCTTGCTAATTTATGTGATCATGATAACACAAAAAATTCAAAAAAAAAAGAAATAAAAAGAGGGAATGTGGGAGAAGTTGAGCATGTAGGACAATGTTGGCATCTCTCTCTCTCTCTCTCTCCCTCTCTCTCTCTCTCTTTCTCTCTCTCAACTAGTAGAAAATATGACACACTAAAAAAAATGAGGCCCCATCTTTCTTCTCATCTCCCTTCAGGCAAGAGAAGCCGAAGCCCTCTCATTCCTACTTCACTTAAGAGCAACTCTCCCATCCCAACCGACCCTAAGAAATAAAAAATAAAATTCTCTCTGAGCACCTCTCCTCTGTTGGATGCAAAGCCAAAAGCAAACTCTCCCTCACATCCATCTCTTCTTCTCAACCAAGTGAAGCCTAGCCGACCCAAGCAGCATCCACGCCACCTTCTTCCTCTAGTGGGTGACCTCTCTTACCTCACTTTCTCTAAAATTGAGAAACAGTAGCATGTAGCAAGTATATGATCAAGACTTCCTTGATCCCAACTAGCCCCCATAAATCTGGCTACCTGCAAAAAGAACATGGGACATCCCATGAATTTCTTAATGATCGATCGAACCATGCCACTCACATGGCCTAGCCACAAGTGAACTCTCCCTCTATACCTCCATCCTCGTTCATAAATACCACTACTTTCTCCATGCGTCGGTCCCATTCTTCATCACTTCTCCCATTGTATCGTTGGTCACAAAAAAGTCCCTTTGAAGGTCTGGTGGATGGTTCTCTGGATTCAATGTGAAGAAACAATCCCTACCTAAAATTGTTAAAGCCATTGATTTGGTCCTCCACGAGCCCACCATTGAGGTCTCAATGGAGGAGATCAGTTTGAAGAAGATTCAGAAGATCATAGATGACATGATTGCAGTCATGTAAAAGGCCCCTAGTGTCAACCTCGTTGCTCCATAGATTGGTATTCCTTTGAGGGAAATGAGCTGAGTGAACATGGAATAGGAGCAAGTATTGATGTAGAGCAGTATGTCGATGATTTAATTGCCCTGAAAGCCATCCTTAATGATCTACAAATCAAAGGCACTGTTGGTAGCACCTGGAGGGTTCTTTTATGATCCATGGTGGTATGCTCAGCTTCTAGAGGCTTTTTAACCTATTATTATCAATTCCCTAAGACATCATATATATATAATCTAGGTGAAGATTATTATTCTTGAAGAAATAAAGGAATACATTAGCTACACTCCTAAGAGTGAAACTGATGCACAAGACCATCAACCTTTTGATCTGCTGGTAATAATTAATCCAAAGCTTCAGAAGAAGGGAAGCAAAAATTACTTTATTCTTTGAATGATGTTTGAGCATTGATGGATTTAGATATAAATGCTCTCTTTGGAGGTTGCTTAAGCCCCTAGGCATTATTCAAGTTAGAACAAGTTGGCTTAGTTACCCATGTGCAAGGTGCTAAGACCAAATTATGATATAACTGCTTGAGATTGTATGTATGTTTAACAAACCTCTATTTTCTAGGTGTAGTTAGATTTACTTTTCCTATTCTTAATATACTTTTGGAATTAGGAATTAGGACTAGTGCCATGGGGGATAAAGATGAGCATTCGCTAGAAGGCTTTGTCCTAGGAGGCCATGTGATGTCTTTGAGTGGAGCAAATTAAATCAAAGAAAAGAACTAAAGACATGAAGAATGAAGACCGCCCATAACATTCATTCATTATGAGTTGTAATTATTATTTTGTAATTTTTGGTTGTATAAAGGTAGAGCTTGGCTACCCACCTTTTTTTTTGGGTGTATGGCGATACCTGACTGTGTCGGCCTTTTATTCTTTCATGATAGTTATAAAAATTGGTTGATGATTTGTCAAGGATGTGTAGTAGAAATGGCATGATTTTCTTAGTTTCTTAAATGATTGATGTTTGAATGTTTGGTATTGATGCAATTAAGGTCTTAGGAAAAAATAAATATTTTACCCAACTATAACTCATAAATGAAGTTTTAAATAATTTATAACCTCACATAAATCCTAGGCATTAAATCAAAATAGATAAAAGATTTAGAAATCCCTTAGCTAAATGTTGTATGTCTCACATCATGCATGCATATTGCTTCACTCTTACTAAGATAGGGTTTCCATCATTGCATGATAGGGGAAGGCTTGACCTTTGAGGGCCTCTTCTATGGTGGAAAACACTTCTTTCCCACTGATTTGGCTATTAATCTAACTTCATCATGCATATAGGCATACAAAATTCCAAAACTTTTGTCAAAATGAAGTGCCCAAAATAAAATAAAATTTGAAAAGATTTGAATTTATAGATTAAGTCATTACTCATACCACTCACACTCTAGTATCTTAAGGAGTGGGTTTAAGGAATTTTGTCTCTTTCTAAATTAATAATAGCCCAAATATCTTGCAAATGCATAAGACTTTCCTACATGGTTTCAAAATCATAGGAGGAGTTAGCTGGCGGTCACTCCAGGCGGTTATAAGCCCAACAGTCGGGTGGTTTATTCTCTCTTATGGAGGTGAACCTTATGCCCATTTTATCTTAGACTTAGGTCATGCTTTGGCTTATGCCAAAGCTACCTAGAAGGTCTAAGGTTGGTATTTCCTTCAAGTTACTAGCATAAATCCTCACCTCTTTGGCATTTCCACAACCTTGTGTTCTTGGATTATAAGTCCTAGTTTTCTAATAAAATGTTAATTTCAATAAAAAAAATCTATTCAACTTTAAACATATAAAGCTCAACCATAGGATAGATTAGAATTCTTATAGTCTTCATAATATCATGAGCATTTCCTACTCATTCCCTTTGGTTTTGATAATAAGTCTTCTCCTTGAACAATACTATTTAATTTTCCAGTACAAATAATCTTTTGATAGTCTAGCCTTGAAATCTTTGGAGACCTTAATTTCTACTTTAATCAAGACTATTCTTAAGGAATTCCCATTCCTTAGGATGTAATTAATTATGGGGGCTTACCTCCATAAGGAATTTAATGAACCCAACTTAAAATAAACCCTACTTTACTTTTCCATGTAAAGTAGGGGAAACATCTCTAGTATATTTGAAGACCCATCATACCTTAGGATTCCTTATTAGGTGATCAGGTCCATTATAGGGTGATGATTTCTACCTTTCAAGATAGTGCATCATTCTTTAATGTCATACCCAATAACTTCAGTAAGTACCCACTAAGATCTTCATGGTTTCCCACATCTCAAAAATAAACATAATAATTAATTTTTTTTAATGTTATGGCTAACAATTGGAAAGCTCCTTCACATCCTGATAATTCAATTAGGGGGATGAATATACTCTGGTTTAAAATGAAATGACTTAAATGAAATCTGGTTTGGTGGAACAAGCATCATTTTTAAAATATTTTTGCTAATATGAAGGATATGGAAAATTTGGTTTGTAATCTTGAAGTTTCTATTATGATGAAACCTTCCAAGATTTTGGACTTGAAAGAGGCGAAGGATAAACTTATTAATTTTCAAAATATGAAAGAAACTTATTGGCATAAAAAAGCTTCAAGTAAACATATTGCAAATGGTGAAAAGAATACTAGGTATTTACATGCTTTAGTTAATAAAAAGAGAGCTTTAAATACTATTTACAAAATTAGAAATGATAATGGATAATGGATTATGAAGAATAATGATATTAAGGATTTGATTATTAATTATTTTAGAAATATGCTCAAAAAGAGTTGTTCTTATGATGTTATTTATAAATCACACTTGACTCCTTCTATTATTACCAATGATGACAATGCTTTTCTTACTATTTTGCCTAATGAAGATGAATTTAAAGTTCTTAATACAATGAACATAGATTATATTGTTGGATTGGAGGTTTCACTACTCAATTTTTTAAAAATTGTTGCTTTATTATTAAAAATGATTTGATTGATGTTATGGTTGATTTCTTTAATGGTAATCCTTTTCCTAGATATTTTTCTAGCACTTCATTTATTCTCATACCTAAGAAAGATAATCAAGGCTATTGGAGTGAGTTTAGACCAATTAGTCTTTGCACCTTCTTAGCTTAGTCCTCTTCTTCATAATATTATCTTTCTCAACCAAACTGGTTTTGTTAGAGGTAAATATATATCTTATAATATTTTACTTGCCTAATAATTATTTCATGATTTAGATGCTATGACTAGAGGTGGAAACATTCTTTTCAAATTAGATATTACCAAAGCTTTTGATAATATCTCTTTGGATTTCCTTTTTGATATTTTTAATTTATTTAGGTTTTCTTATATAACTATTTTTTCTATTAAAAATTGTATTAATAATGCCTGGTTTTCTATTTTTCTTAATGGGGAAGCTCGGGTTTCTTTCCTTCCACCCATGGCTTAAGACAAGGGGATCCTTTATCTTCTGCTTTATTTATCATTGTTGTTGAATACTTATCTAGGAGCATCAATGATTTATTCTTAAATAATCCTAGTATCTATTACAAAACTCTTGGTGATTTTTGTAATTTCCCATTTAAGCCTTGTGGATGATTTAATTATTTTTTGCAATGCTTCTATTCATCATATCAAGAATCTTAAAAATCTTTTAAATACAATTCATAGAGAAAGTGGTCTTACTATTAATGATGACAAAAGCTATTTTATTACTTCTTCCAGTATCTCCAATAATAAAATCAATTAAATCTTGCATATCACTAATTTTAAACATCAACATTTACCTCTTAAGTACTTTGGTGCTCCTCTTTTCGAAGGTCCAAAATGATCCCATCTTTTTGATGAGTTAATTCAAAAAATTTTAACTAAAATTTCTATTTGGGAATATCATTTACTCTCGTTTAGTGGCAGACTCACTATTCTTAAAAGCACTCTTAATTCAATGCCTCTATATTTCATTCAAACTATTATTTCTACTAATTCTACTCTTATCAAAATTGATTGCTTTCTTAATAAATTTTTTTGTGGATCTAATAATTCTATTCAAAGAATGCATTGGACATCCTGCATAAATTTTTTGGCCATTTGGGTGAAGGTGGTCTTGGTTGCAAACCTATTTGTGATGCTATTATTGCCTTCTCTCATAAGCTCTTATGGAATTTTAGAAAGAATGATAGCCTTTGGGCTAATTTTAAGATGGAAAAATACTACCAATGTAAAAACCCTCTTATTTGTGCTTATAAATTTGGTGACTCTCCAATTTGGAAACGGCTTTGCTTCATTAAATGGGTTGCTAAATCCTTAACATCTTGGGGTGTTCATTCGTGTTCATCCTTCTTTTGGCAAGAAAATTGGATTGGCAATGGATCTATTTACTCCCTTTTATCTACACACTCTCCTGCTACTATCAAAGTTAACTCTTTTTGGCTTAATAACAATTGGAATGAAAATAAACTTAGAAATTATATCTCTATTTCTATTTTTGATAACTTTAGAAATGCCCCTATTTTTTTAAGCAAACCTGATCAAAATTTTTTTAAGCTCCCTTACAATGGTGAATTTGTTCTTAAAGAGGTTTGGAATTTTATTAGAGATAAGCAGAACTCCTCTAATGTTTTCATTAAACTTTGGAACAACATCATTCCCATTTTTTATTTGATTTTACCTTGGAGGATTTTGAATAACTTTATTCTTGTAGATCTTTTGCTCTAAAATAAAGGGTTTTATTTACCTTCTATGTGCTATTGTTGCTTTCATATTGAAAATGTTAAACATGTTTTTCTCAATGGTTCCATTGCTTCCAAATTATTGATATGGTATGATGATTTATTTAACTCTAATTGTTTTCATGGTTTCCTTTCTTTATATCAACTTCTTGAACCTTGTTTCAAAAAAAATTATGAAAGGTCATATCAAAATCTTAATTGCTATTACATTTATTTTGGTTCATTTGAATGGATAGAAATGATGCTAAATATCATGGTATTCCTATGAATCATAAAAGGATCCTGGCTAGAACTAAAGAAATAAATCATGCTATGTTTAATGCTAATTTAATTAATAACATCCATTTTAGAAGTTACAAATTTGTGGCTAAAAAATTAGGTCTCATTATGCCTAATGTTTCTTTCAATAAGGCTATTAGAATTATCCATTGGATCAAACCTAACGAGAACTTTATAAAAATCAATACTGATGGATTAGTTTAACCTAATAAATATGGTTGTGGTTGTATTATTAGAGATTCCAAAGATACTATCATTTGTGCTTTTGCTTATCCCCTCAAAGCATGTTAAGTTATTTATGCTTAGCTTATGGTTGTTAATAAAACTATTGATAGTTTTTTGAATAAAGGCCTCTTTAATATTTAGATTGAAGTTTACACTCTTCTTTTACTTGATATGCTCACTTCTAATAAAATGGGAAATACTGACTTATTTTATCTCCTTAATCACACTAAAACCCTCCTCTCTTAAGTTTGCTACAAAATTTCTCATATCCATCATGAAGGTAATGCTTGTGCGGATTTCCTAGCCAATTTGGGTGCTGAATAAAATGAGCTCACCATATTAGATAATTAAAACTTACCTAAGCTGTTGATAGGCTTGGTTAATCTAGATTGCTCTAGACTGCCTTACTTCAAACTTTAACTTGTGGCTTTTTTTTGTTGTTCTTTGGCTATGGTGTTTTCTTTGAGCCTTTTTATTGATTACTTCTTTTGTGCTTTCCCATATTGAAATTGCTCCTTGTTATTCTTCTTTAGGGTCTTAGCTAACCTCATTTTCTATGAGTGCAACCTTGTTTGGTGGATGCTACTGTTTATTTCTACCCTCTGCCTGGTTGTCTTGGGTGGTGTTTGTTTGAAAGCTATTTTTAGTCTTTTCATTTCTATCTTAGTGTTGGGTTTTTAGGCATTTGCTACTTTCTTTTTCTGTTTTGGCTCACTTGCTAATGATTGTTGGTTATTCCTCTCACTTGTGGCTTGAAGCTTGATGTTTTTTGGTTGTTGCCTTCTTATTTTCTCTTTGGTGGTGGTTATTTGTTTTCTGGGGTCTAGAAGGGACCTTATTTTTCTTGGGTCAAGTTCCTTTCCACCCTGGTTTGCTGGTGGTGGGTTGGTGGTCCTCCTAGGCTTGCATTTCCTTGGTTGTTTATTTGGCTAGGTGATTACCACAATTATTTTTTTATTTTTGGTAGCCTCCAATTGGGTTGTGGCTATGACTTCCATCTATCTTTCCCACTGAATGAGGTTTGCCTCATATCTGGGCTGGTTGATTTCTTATCTGAGTTGGATATTTTGTTGTTGTGGAGGTTGGTTGGGTGGCCTTGTTGGCTGGCTGAGTTTATTGGCTATGTTGGTTGGCTGGGTTGGTTGACAGGGTGGCTATGTTGGCTGGTTTTACCTCCCCCGTTGGTGGCAGATATTGGGGGTTGTTGGTGGTTTATCTTTGGTTTGGATTTGGCTTGGTCAAGGCTATTTGTTGGCTATTATTTTTTCTATTTTATTGATTAGGGCTTCGTGATTAGTTTTGTTGGTTTTGGTTTGGTTCTTTTGGTTATGTTTTCAACCTCCCTTGTAATGGTCTTCCTCTGTTGGCTGTAGCTGCTTATCTTTTGCTTTATCTCCTACTTGGGTGGCATCTTAGCTGTGGGTTTATTTTCTCCTCCCATAAATGTTGTTTCTTGGTGGGCTAGGCAGCTTTATTGGTTGTTTGCTTCTATTTTGTTGCTAGCGAGCTCTTGTAGTTTTTTATCTTGGTTTTTGGTTTGATGTCATTTCAGGTTGGCTGGTTGAAGGCTGTTTATTGGTCGTTGTTTTGCCTTGGGTGTTGGTGACTTGATTTGGTGTCTTGGATTTTATTTTGGTTGTGGGTATTACCTCTTTTAGGTGAATTTTTCTCTCTTTGTTTCATAATACCAGCCTCTTAGTTTGTGGTGGTGGTTTTGCTGTTACACATGCTATTCTTCTTGGTATCCTTCTTGGATGCATTTAGTCTTTTTTCTTATTTGTCTTGGTGGAGGTACAACACACCCTTTTACCTTTTGCTTGTCTACTTGGGTTATCCTCTACCTGGATTGGATTGGTAGCTGCTATTGGTGTTAGCTGTCCACTATATTTGGGTATTGGTTTGTTGTTGCTTTGGGGACAATCTTGGAATGGTTTTTTTGGCTTCGGTCCTATCTATTATGGACTGTGTTGTTATCCCTATTAATGGTGCTTGCTCTTTTTGGTATTTATCCTCCCTTTTGGTGTTGGATTTGGTGGTTTTCCTATTGTCCCTAATGGATGGCTATTGTCTACCTTACTGGGCTTTCATTATTTTGGTGGCTTTGTGTTTGGATGTTCTATTTACTGGTTGGAAGACTTTGCAGCATTGTTGGATGATGATCTCTAGATGACTGCCTATATGAGGTATGCTAGCTATGATGGCCTTGATGTTTCCCTCTATTTCTTGTTTTGGTTGGTAGCACTATATGTAATTGTAACCCTTCTTCTGAAGTTTGGATGCTTACATATAGTGTTGCTCCTTGAGATGATTGTGTCTGAGCCTGAGCGCTTTCTTTACTTTTCTCTTTCTATTTATGCCTACTTAATTGTACTCATCCTTTGCTTAGAATGTTGTAGATGTCTTTTATAGGTTGGCAATCTAGCCAATGGATTTTCCTATTATCAAAGAAATCAAGTGGATTTTGTTATTGCTCATATGGATCTTCTGTTGTTGTTGATTTGGTTTTTCTTTTGCTTCTCTTTACTTAATATTATAATAGTTTGGGGATTCATCTCTTTAGGTTTTATTATAGCTCTTTGAGCATTACTTTAGAGATTTATCCCCTTTATGGACTTTATACTCCTTATTTGGTGGCAATAAAATTCCCCTAATTTTCCCCAAAACCTAAAACTCCTAAACCCAAACCTAAACTAAACTAAACCAAACTACCAACCCTAACCTTAAAGCCCTAAATCCTAAACACTAAATGATAAACCCTAAACCTAAAACCTAAACCATACCCTAAACTCTAAACCATAAAACCTAAACTTAAATAAATAAACTAAAATAAAATTAATTAAAAACCTAAACCCTACACCTAAAACCTAAACCCTAAACTCGAAACCCTAAACCCTAAAAGCTCTAAACCCTAAACCACAGGCTCCTAAACCTTAAACCCTAAACCAAACCTAAGACCTGAGCCACACCCTAAACCCTAAAACTCTAAACCCTAAACATTAAATCCTAAACCTAGAACTTTAAATCATAAACCCTAAACTCTAAACCCTAAATCCTAAATTCAAAAAATCTAAAACCTAAACCAAAACTAAACTAAAAAACCTAAACATATAAAAAAAAAATCAATTAAAATAAAAATGTAAACTAAAACCTAAATCTAAACCAAAACCTAAAAATAAAATAAAATATAATATAAAATAAAAACTAAAATAAAATAAAATAAATAAAAACCTAAATTAAACTAAAAAATAAAATAAACCTAAAAATAAAAAAACTAAATAAAATAAAAACAAAATCTAAAATAAAAATAAAATAAACCTAAAAATAAAATAAAAAAAATAAAGCCTAAAAATAAAAAATAAAACTTAAACTTAAAAAATTAAATTAAATTAAAACTAAACCAGAAAATAAACTAAAACCTAAACCTAAAAATAAACTAAAATAAAAAACCTAAACTAAAATAAATAATCCTAAAATAAATAAACTAAACTAAAAAAATAAAATAAACTCAAATAAATTAAAAATAAACTAAATAAACCTAAACCTACCAATTTACTTAATTTAAAAAAAAACCTAAACCATAAAACCTAAACCTTAAACCTTACAGACCCTAAACCATAAATTCTAAACCCTAAACTCTAAAACCTAAACCTATAACCATAATCCCTAAACCTACAACCTACAATCCTAAACCCTACACCCTAAACCTTAAACCCTAAAACCCTAAACCATAAACCCTAAACCCTAGAATAACCTTAAACCCTAAACCCTAAACCCCAAACTAACCCTAAAAACCCTAAACCCTAAAGCTTCAACACTAAACCCTAAACTCTAAATGCTAAACCTTAAACCCTAAACCCTAAAACCCTAAACCTTAAAACCCTAAACCCTAAACCCTAAACCTTAAACCCATATCCCTGAAACAAAACCAAACCCAAATCCTTAAACCCTAAACCCTAAACCCTAAACTTAATACTAAAGTAACTAAATAAATAAAAAATAAATCTAAAGCTTAAAATGGGTAGAACCTTGATGACGGGAACATCACCGTCAAGGTGAAGGTGGAGGCATCAATTATCATAGTGTTGGTGGGGGATCTAATGGTGCTGGTGGATATGCAGGTAGTGGTCAGAGTAGTGGTGGTTATGGAGGTGGGAGGAGTGATGGAGGTTACAGCTGTGGTGGTGGTAGAGGGAGAGATTGTAGATATGATGGGGGAACCCATTACTTGAGAGGCGAGGGTGGTTCTGATGGGAATTAGAGAAACTAAAGAATGGCCGATCTGATCTCCTGCATATGGAAATGTGTCTTTACAGTAGAAATGGATCTAGTTTTCTAGGGTTTTGATTTACTCTATGCATGCTCATTTTCTATCGTTGTCACTTGTGTCATATAAAACATGGTGTGCTACTTGGTTGATGAAATCTAAAAGAAGAAATGTTAAATTTTAATTTATTTTCTATTAAAAAAAACCTTAAATCTTAAACCCCAATCCCTAAACCCTAAAACCTAAACATAAATGAATAAAATAAAATAAAAATAAATTAAAAACCTAAACTAAAACCTAAACCCTAAACCCTAAACCTACACAAAATTAAATCCTAAACCTAAGCTACCTAAACTCAAACCCCACCCTAAACCTAAACCCTAAACCCTAAACCCTAAAAACCAAAAAACTTAAACTAAACTAAATAAAACCTTAAAAAAAACCTAAACCTAAATAAAATAAAATAAATAAAATAAACTAAAATTCTAAACTAAAAATAATCCTAAACCAAAATATAAAAATAAAATTTAAAAAATGAAAACTAAACTAAAATTAAATAAATAAAAACATAAACTAAACTAAAAAATTAAAAAAACATTAAAGAACCTAAATAAAATAAAAACAAAACCTAAAATAAAAATAAAATAAACTGAAAAAATATATTAAAAAACAAAACTTAAACTTAAAAATAAAAAATAAAACCCGAACCTAAAAAATAAAATAAAATTAAAATAAAACAACAAAATAAAACTGAACTTAAACCTAAACCTATAAACTAAACTAAAATAAAAAAACCCAAACTAAAATAAATAAAAATAAAAGAAACAAAACTAAACAAAATAAAAATAAAAATAAACCTAAATAAAAATAAGAAAATAAAATAAACTAAAATAAATAAAAAATAAACTAAATAAACCTAAACCTACGAGTTTACAAAATTTTTTTAATAAAAACCTAAACCTTGAACCCTAAACCCTAAACCCTAAACCTTAAAACCCTAAACCCTAAATCCTAAACCCTAAACCCTAAACCTACAACCCTAATTGCTAAACCCTAAATCTTAAACCCTAAAAACCTAAACCCTAAACCCTAGACCATAAACCATAAACTATATAAAACCATAAACCCTAAACCGTAAAACCTAAACCTTAAACCCTAAACTAACCCTAACCCAAAACCAAACCCAAAATAAACTCTAAAACCCTAAACCCTAAAAGGCTAAACCCTAAACCCTAACCCTAAACCCTAATCATTAATCCCTAGCCCTCAACCCTAAACCTTAAACCCTAAACCCTAAACCTAACCTAAAGTAATTAATTAAATAAATAAATAATAAACTTAAACCCTAAGAATGGGCAGAACCTTGATAGCAATAACATCACTATCAACCAGGCTCAGTCTAGATCAGTGGAGGTGAAGGCAGAGGTGGCAGTTATCACAGAGGTGGTGGGGGTTATGGAGGCCCAGATGGTTATGGATGTGGTGGTCAAAGTAGTGGTAGTTATGGAGGTGGGAGGAATGAAAGAGTTTATAGTAGTGGTGGTGGCAGAGGGAGAGATCACGAATTTGATGGTGGATCCTGCTACTTGAGAGGCAAGGGTGGTTCTAATGAAAATTAGAGAAATTGAAGAATAGCCAATCCAATCTGCTACTTATGGAATTATGTCTCTACAGTAGAGACAATTCTAGTTATCTAAAATAAACCTAAAATAAAAACCCAAGCTTTAATATTAAAATGAAAAATAAACCTAAAATAAAAACTTAAAACTAAAACATAAAAAAATAAAATAAAAACCTGACCTAAACTTAAAAATAAATAAAACCTAAATGTTAAAATAAAATAAAATAAAATTAAGATAAAAGATAAACATAAACCTAAACCTAAACATAAAAAAATAAACTAAAATAAAAAACTTAAACTAAAATAAATAAGCTAAACTAAATAAAAAAATTAACCTAAATAAAAAAAAAAATATAATAAACTAAAATAAATAAAAATAAACTAAATAAACCTAAACCAACCAGTTTACTTAATTTTAAAAAAAATGCTAAACCTAAAGTAAACCCTAAACCATAAAAACCTAAACCCTAAACCATACCTAAATCTTTAACCTTAAACCCTAAACTAACATAAACCCTAAACCCTAAACTGAACCTAAACCCTAAACCCTATACCCCCTACAACCTTAAACCCTAAATATTAATCCCTCAAAACCCTAAACCCTAAACCCTAAACCCTACACCCTAACCATAAACCTCAAACTCTAAATTCTAAACCATAAACTTACTTTCACTTTGTATTCTGAGCTGGGTTATATTTTTGAACTCTTGCTTTTAGGTTGGTTCAGTGTTTGCTACCTAGTGGTTACTAACTTTTTCAGCCTAGGTTAGCTTGGTTTTTTTAGCTTGGTGGCTAATATCTTCTCTGCCTTGTTACTCTAGTTGCTGGTGGATGAGATGGCTTTGGCCCTAGCTTTATTATGTTTTCTGCACTACTTGGTTTGTTGGCTCTCCACTTGAGCTCAAATTACTTTTATTGGTTTTTTCATGGTTGGATGGGTGACCTTCCTAGTGGGAACAATTGTTGGTTGTTGCCTTTCTGGGCATTATTTTTGAGAATTTCTTGGCTGCTTTTTAGGGATTGCCTCCTGGTTCCTTGTTGTTCATTGCTAGGTCCTTCTTTTGCATTAGTTTGTGTTTTCTTATTCTTCTGGGATTAGCCTCTGCTGGGTGCATTATTTGCATAACATTTTATATTATTTTTATTCTTCCTATAGAGTTAGTCTTTATTGCTAGGGAAGTTTGGCTTTTCAACCGGTCCTGGCTAGCTGCTACTGTTTCATTTATATGGTGGTTGTGCTTCTTTTAGAGCTCCATTTTATGGTGCTTTATTAGTTTTATGCTTATCCTTAGCTGTTGGGAATGCTACCTTTGTTGATTACTTATGATGGACTATTCTCTGGTAGTTGCCTTATGGCTATTTTACTTAGTTGGTTTGGTTGGAGGACTTTTAGTAGTCTGTGGAATCTTGCTTGGTTGATTTTTTCATTGTTGGTCTGTTCCTTATTCTTGGACAATTTGCTAAAGCCTTTTACTGTGCTGACCAAACCTTTGTTGATCTTTTTGGATTGGACTTTTTAGTTTTTAGTGGTTGGTGGCTGCCTTTCACCCCCTTTTGTGTGGCTATTTTGTCTTCTATGATATGCACTGGCTGCAGCTTATGTTTCCATCAATTGATGGTTTGGTTTCTGAGTTGTTTAGTCATTTGTGGTTGCTCACCATGGTTTGGCTTAGTGACTACTACTTATTGGGACTTTGGCTTGAGGGCTCCTCTCTTGGTTTTGTTATTTGTTTCTATGTTGCATGTTGATGGCGGGTTCTAGTTTTACATAGTTTTGAGCTTGGATCGGTATTTGGATATTGGCTATTGTTGGTGTTCTAACTTTGTTCTATCCTCTCTCTAGGTTATTGTGATTAGTCTATTATGGTTTTTGTTTATTGGTTTGGCTGCGAGCTAGTTGTTGGCTGGTTGCTCTTTATTTAATGGTGCAATATGTGAAACTCTACGAACTACTAGCCTTGGATGTTTGCATGTATCAGGTATGTTGGGTATGATGGCTTTGATGTTACTCACCTCTTACCTTTGGTTGGTAGCATTACATATGATTGTAACCCTTATTTATGAAGTTTTGATGCTAATATGTGTTATTGACCCTTTAGATGATCCTAATTGTGCCTGATCCTTCTCTTTCTCAGCTTTCTCCTTTTCCTCTCTTTATCCTTATACTTTTGAGCTATGACTTTTTCCTTTGTAGTGTTTTGCAGATTTCTTTTACAGGTTGGAACTTTACAGAGGGAATGGTCATTAATCAGTCAACCCAAGTGTTGTTGTTGTGGATTTTGCTTATCTTGGTTGGCTCATCCTTTTACTATTTTCAGGATTTATTTTAGTCTTACTCTATGTCTTTTTCTCTTGTGCTTTTTAGCTGTTATCTTTCCTCTTTTATTTTCTTTTCTTTTCCTAATGTACTTAGATGGGTGTCTAGGTCTTTAGGTTTCTTATTGCTCTAAGAGCAGTAAAATTTTAAAGCTTTACCCCTTTTAAGGACAATATATCTTTTCCTTTTATGGTAATAAAATTCTAACTCCTCCCCCCCCACCTAAAAAAAACCCTAAACCCTAAACCCAAAACCTGAAACCTTAAACCCCAAACCCTAAAGCCTAAACCCTAAACCCGAAACCCTAAAAAGCTAAGAGCCTAAACCTAAACTAAATAAAACCTAAAAATAAAATAAATAAAAAATCCACAATGAAAATAAAATAAAAATATAAAATGAAAAAAACTAAAACCTAAACCTTAACCTAATCCAACAAACGTAATAAAATTAAAAATAAAAAACTAAACTAAAATAAAATAAATAAAAAACCTAAATTGAACTAAAAAATAAAAAACTTAAAAAAAATTAAACCTAAAATAAAAATAAACTAAATTGAAAATAAAATAAAATGAAAACCAAATAAAGTCCTAAACCTAAAAAAATCCTAAATTAAATCAAAAATAAAACGTAAACCGTGAACTAAAAGAAAAAAAAACCCTAAACCTAAAATAAAAATAAAATAAACCTAAACCTAAACTAAAAGACATTAAACTAAAATAAATAAAACCTAAACCTAAACCTAAAATAAACTAAACCAAAACCAAAACCTATACTAAATAAAGTAAAATAAACTAAAAATAAACCTAAACCTACACTAAAAAATAAAACCTGAAAATAAATCTAAAATGAAAACCTAAAACCTAAACTTAAGAAAATAAAATAAAAACCTAAATCTAAAAAAAAAGAATCATTAACCTAAAAATTAAACTAAAAATAAAATTAAATAAAAAATAAACCTAAACCTAAAAAATAAACTAAAATAAAAAACCTAAAATAAAATAAATACACGTAAAATAAATAAACTAAACTAAATAAAAATAAAATAAATAAATGATACTAAATAAACTAAACCTACCTATTGTTATTGTTTTAAAGATAAAATAAAAAGGCTGAACCCTACCCTAAACCCTAAACCCTAAACCCTAAACCCTAAACCCTAACCCTAACCCTAAACCCTAATGCTAAACCTAAACCATGAACCTTAAACCCTAAACCTTAAACACCTAAACTCTAAAACCCTAACCCTTAAACCCTAAACTAACCCTAAACCTACTTATAAATCAAAATAAACCCTAAACCTAAACTAAATAAAACCTAAAAATAAAATAAATAAAAAATTATTTAAACTAAATAAAATAAAATAAATAAAACAAAATAAAAACTTAAATTAACACCAAAGCCTAAACATAAAAATAAAATAAAATAATAAAAATAAACTAAAATAAAATATAAAAAAACTTAAACTAAATTAAAAAATAAAATAAACCTAAGAATAAAAACCTTAAATAAAATAAAAATAAAACATAAAATAAAAATAAAATAAACCTAAAATAAAATAAAATACAAACTAAATAAAAACTTAAACCAAACAAATAAACCTTAAAATAAAACTTAAAATTAAATAAAAAAACCTAAACCCTAAACTAAAAAAAAAACCTAAACCTAAAATAAAAATAAATTAAACAAAATAAAATTAACCTAAACTGAAACAAAAATAAGCTAAACTAAAATAAATAAAACCTAAACCATAACCTAAAATAAACTAAACCTAAATTTAAAAATAAACTAAATAAAAGAAAATAAACTAAAAGTAAACCTAAACCAAAATTAAAAACATTAAAACCTAAAAATAAACCTAAAATAAAAACCTAAAACCTAAATCTAAAAAAAATAAAATAAGAATCTAAGTAATAATATATGATGTAAACCTAAATAAAAAAAATAAAAATAAATTTCAACTAAAATAAACCTAAACTAAACCTAAAATAAACTAAAATAAAAACCTTAACTAATATAAATAAACCTAAAATAATAAACTAAATATACAATAAAAATAAACCTAAAAAAAATAAAAAATAAAATCAACCAAAATAAATAAAAAATTAACTAAATAAACCTAAACCTACCAGTTTAGTTTATTTTAAAAAAAACTATAACCCTAAACTCTAAACCCTAAACTCTAAACCCTAAATCTTAAAATTGTAAAACCCTAAACCCTATTCCCTATACCCTAACCCTAACCCTAAACCCTAAAACCTAAACCCCAAACCCTAGACCTAAACCTAATTAAATAAATTAAAAAATAAACCTAAACCCTAAAACTAAATAAACTTAAACCTAAACCTAAACTCTAAGAATGGGCAGAACCTTGATGGCAGGGACATCACTGCCAACCAAGTTCAGTTTAGATCTGGCAATGGATGCTAAGGTGAGGCAACTATTATCACAAAGTGGTCGGGGATCTGGAGGTGCTGTTGGAAATTTAGGTCATGGTTGGGTTAGTGGTGGTTATGAAGGCGGGAGTAGCAATAGAGATTACAACCATCTTGGTGGTGAAGGGACGATTGGGGATACGATGGTTGATCCTGCTACTAGAGATGCGAGGTGGTTCATGGGGCGAATGATTGATCCTATCTGCTGCATATGGAACTGTATCTTTACGGTAGAGATGGTTCAAGTTATCTAGGGTTTTTATTTGCTCTATGCGTGCTCATTTTTTATCTATGTCATCGCTTGTGTCTTAGAAAACTTAGTGTGTTACTTGGTAGATGAAATCCAAAAGAAGAAATGCTAAATCAGAATTTATTTCTATTAAAAAAAACCAAAAACCCTAAACTAAACTCTCTAAACCCATAAAAACAAACTAAAACCCTAAACCACAAAAACACTAAACCCCTAAACACCTAAACCCTAAACCCCAAACTATAAACCCTAAACCCTAAACCCTAAACCCTAAAACCTAAAATCTAAACCCTAAACTTGAAACACTAAACTCTAAAAAAACCTAACCTTAAATCCTTTAATCCACCCTAAACCTTAAACCCTAAATCTTAAAGTAAACCCTAAATCATAATAAACAAACCCTGCCTACTCTAAATCATAAACCAAACCCTAAACCTAAAAAACTCCACAACTGGGCCAAACTGGCTATTTAAATCACAAAATAAGATAAATAAGTGAGCCTAGTATATAAGAAGTAAAATAAGACAAAACAACTATATAATAAAATAAACTAATAAGAATGAGCTAAAATAAAGATAAATAAAACCTAAACTAAACTAAAAAAATGCATAAACCTAGTATAAAACAAATAAGATAAAACTAAATGTGAATAAAATCAAATGGGCACGAAATAAAATAAGATAAAGGCCTTACACTTTGGAATCTTAAACCTTAAATCCTGATCCTTAAATCCTAGGCTCAAAGCCCTAGGCCATATACCTGACCCCTACCACATGCCTGAGCTAACATTCCCTACCCTAAGGCTGACCCAGAAATGACCTGGAACCCAGGCCACATGACCCTGGGCCTGACCCACAACTGAGCTCAAGATCATAAACTAACCCTGAGCTGGTTGTTCCAAAATCCCAACACTAACACTAAACCCTAAATCCCAAACCATAAACCTTACCCTAAACTCTAGGCCACAAATCCTAACCTACACCTGAGCTAAACTAAATAAACCCTAAAATAAAATAAATGGAAAACTTAAATAAAGTGGAAGAAAATAAATAAAATATGATCATACACTAAAACCTAACTTAAACCTAAAATAATATAAATAATAATAAAAATAAACAATAAATAAAATAAATAAATTAAACTAAAAATAAAATAAGCCTGGAATAAAACCTGATAAAATAAAAATAAAAAATATAAATAACATAAAATAAACTTTAAAAAAAATAAGATAAAGATCACTAAACCCAGGCCACTAAACCTAAATCCTAGGCCCACACTAGATCTGGCCCTGAGCCCTAAACCCTAGGCCACCTCCCCAATACCACAAACAGGCCCACCCTGGGCTCCACTGACCCTATCACCTGGGTTCTAAATCACAAAATGACTGGGCCCTCCACAGGCCACAGGCCCCTGGGCCTTGGGCCACTGACCTGGGCCTGGGCCAACTCAGGCTGGCTCAGATCCATGAATATCCTGGGCCATAAATCCTAAATCATAAACATGAGCCCTGGGCCGATGATGGGTGGGCCACTCTGGGCCACTGCTGATGTTAAGGCTTTAAACTGGGCCACACACTGACTCACTTGCTAAAAAACTAAACTCTGATCTGACTAAGTGAGCCCTAGGCCCAGAGTCTGGCGTGACCTGACCTGGGCGGAGCCCTGGGCTAGGCTCACAGGTTGTGAGCCACTGATCACTGAGCTAGGCTGGGCCCCTAACCACTAGGCATTAGGCTAGATGCCTGGGCCCTACTGACCTAGGCCAAAACCAAAACACTTAAAGCAGGACACATTAAACTCAAACCCTAAAATCCCCCTAGGCCCTAAAGCCAAACCCTAAACCTTATGCCTGACCACAACCTAAATCCTAACCATAAAACAGACCCTAAACCCTAAGATCATGACCCATGCCTGAGCCCCAAACCCACAAAAACCTAAATTTAAACTAAATAAAACCTAAAAATAAAATAAATAAAAAAATCTAAACCTAACAAAATAAATAATAATAATAATAAAATAAAATAAAAACTTAAAATGAAAACCTAAACTGAAAAATAAATTAAAATAAACTAATAAAAATAAACTAAATTAAATTAAATAAAAACCTAAACTAAACTAAAAAATAAAATGAACCTAAGAATAAAAACCTAAATAAAATAAAAATTATATTTAAAATAAAAATAAAATAAACCTAAACTAAAAAAATAAACACTAAATAAAAACCTAAATGTAGAAAATAAACCTAAAAAATACTAATTAAAATCTAAACCTAAAAATAAAATAAAATAAACCTAAAAATAAAAATAAAATCCTAAAAATAAAAAAAAAAATAAAAAAAAAATAAACAAAATAAAATAAAAATAAAGCTAAACTAAAATCAATGAAACTATAATAAATAAAACCTAAACCTAAACCTAAAATAAATTAAACATAAACCTAAACTAAATAAAATAAATGAAATTAAAAAATAAACTAAACCTACACTAAAAATAAAATTTAAAAATAAACCTAAAAATAAAACCTAAAAAAAAGTAAATCAAAACCTATAAACCTAGAAATAAATAAATTAAAAATACACAAACCTAAACCCTAAGCCATAAACTAACCACAAACCTAAAAGAACCCTAAACCCTAAATAATTAAAACCTTAAACAAAACCAAAACCCTAAAACACACCACGAACACAAAATAATAAATAAAAATACCCTAAAATACAAAAGAAAAAACCTAAACTTAAACTAAATAAAACATAAAAATAAAATAAATAAACCAAACTAAATTGAAATAATATAAGAACATAAACTAAAACCTAAACCCAAAGAAAAAAAATAAAATAAAAAAATAAAAACTAAAATAAAATAAAATAAATAAAAACTTAAACTAAATTGAAAAAACATAAATAAAATAAAACCTAAACCTAAAATAAAAATAAAATAAACTTAAAATAAAATAAAATAAAAACTAAATAAAAATCTAAACCTAATACAAAACTAGATTAAAATAAAACACTAAACCTAAAAAGAAAGAGCCTAAATAAAATTAAAATAAACCTAAAACCATAAAATAAATAAAACAAACCTAAAACCTAACCTAACTTTATAAAATAACAAAATAAAACTCAAAATAAATTAAAACCTAAACTAAAAAGTTAAACCTAGAAATAAACTAAAATAAAAACCCAAAACCTACACCTAAAAAAATACAGTAAAAACCTAAACCTAAAAAAAAATTAAAACTTAAACCAAAAAAATAAAATAAAAACCTTAACCAAAACCTTAAGCTAAAAATAAAAAAAGAAAACATAAACCTAAAAAATAAACTAAAAATAAAACTAAACCTAAACCTAAACCTAAATCAAAATTAAAAAACTAAACTAAATAAAAAAACAAACCTAAATTAACATAAAAAATAAAATAAATTAAAATAAATAAAAAAACTGAATAAACCTAAACCTACTAGTTTACTTAATTAAAGAAAAATTAAAAATTTAAAATTTAAAAAAAAATTAAAAAAACACCCCACTTAAATCTACCCACCTACCCTAAACCTTAAACCCTAAAACGACCCTAAACCCTAAACTCCTAATCACCCTCAAAACCTATACCCTAAACCTTAAAATCCAAACCCTAAACCCACCTAAACTAACCCTAAACCTAAACTAACCATAACCCATCCTAAACTTTACCCCAACCCACCCTAAACCCTACCTATAACCTAATACCCCACCCTAAACATAAACCTCTAAACTAAACTCCACTAAACTAAAGCTGAGCCTAAACACTAAACCCTATAAATTACCTTAAATCTTAAACTAAACTAACCTACACCCTAACTCTTAAACCTTAAACTACCACTTAACCTTTAACTACCCTAAAACCCAACTATCAACCTTAAAATCTAACAAACTCCTAAACTCCCAAACCTACCACTAAACCTAAACCCTAATCCCTAAACCTTTAAACCTAAATCTCTAAACCTAAACCTAAACCTCTAAACTATACAAAACCATAAACCACAAACCCATAACTAAACCTTAAACCTAAACTAACCTCTAAAACCCAAAACCCAAAACAAACTCTAAAACCCTAAACCCTAAACCCTAAAAAGGCTAAACCCTAAACTCTAAAAATCTTAAACTTTAAAGCCTAAACACTAAACCTTAAACCCTAAATGTTAAAGACTAAACCCTAACTCTTAACCCTAATCCTTAATCCCTAGCCCTAAACCTAACCTAAAGTAATTAATTAAATAAATAAATAATAAACTTAAACCCTAAGAATGGGCAGAACTTTGATGGCAAGAACATCACTATCAACCAGTCTAGATCTGGCGGTGGAGGTGAAGGCAGAGGTGGTAGTTATCACAGAGGTGGTGGGGGTTATGGAGGCGCAGATGGTTATGGATGTGGTGGTCAAAGCAATGGTAATTATGGAGGTGGGAGGAATGAAAGAGTTTATAGTAGTGGTGGTGACGGAGGGAGAGATCACGAATTTGATGGTGGATCCCACTACTTGAGAGGCGGTGGTTCTAATGGGAATTAGAGAAAGAATAGCCAATCCAATCTGCTACTTATGGAACTGTATCTTTACAGTAAAGACAATTCTAGTTATCTAAAATAAACCTAAAATAAAAACCCAAACTTTAAAATTAAAATGAAAAATAAACCTAAAATAAAAACCTAAAACTAAAACCTAAAAAAATAAATTAAAAACCTAACCTAAATTTAAAAATAAATAAAACCTAAACGTTAAAATAAAATAAAATAAAAACTAAGATAAGAGATAAACATAAACCTAAACCTAAACCTAAAAAATAAACTAAAATAAAAAGCTTAAACTAAAATAAATAAACTAAACTAAATTAATAAAATTAACCTAAATAAAAATAAAAAATATAATAAATAAAAATAAATAAATAAAAACTAAATAAACCTAAACCAACCAGTTTACTTAATTTTAAAAAAATGCTAAACCTAAAGTAAACCATAAACCCTAAAAACCTAAACCGTAAACCCTACCTAAATCCTTATCCTTAAACACTAAAGTAACATAAACCCTAAACCCTAAACTGAACCTAAACCTTAAACCCTATACCCCCAACAACCCTAAACCCTAAACATTAATCCCTCAAAACCCTAAACTCTAAAACTTGAACCTTAAACCCTAAACCCTAAGCCCTACACCCTAACAATAAACCTTAAACTCTAAATTCTAAACCTTAAACTTATTTTCACTTTGTAGCCTGAGCTGGGTTATATTTTTGAACTCTTGCTTTTGGGTTGGTTCGGTTGTTGCTACCTAGTGGTTACTGACTTTTTCAGCCTAGGTTAGCTTGGTTTTTTTAGCTTGGTGGCTAATATCTTCTCTGCCTTGTTACTCTAGTTGCTGGTGGATGAGATGGCTTTTGCCCTAGCTTTATTATATTTTCTGCACTACTTGGTTTGTTGGCTCTCCACTTGAACTCAAATTACTTTTACTAGTTTTTCATGGTTGGATTGGTGGCCTTCCTAGTGGGAACTATTGTTGATTGTTGCCTTTCTGGTCCTTATTTTTGAGAATTTCTTGGCTACTTTTTAGGGGTTGCCTCCTGGTTCCTTGTTGTTCATTGCTAGATCCTTCTTTTGCATTGGTTTGTGTTTTCTTATTCTTCTGGGATTAGCCTCTGCTGGGTGCATTATTTGCATAACATTTTATGTTATTTTTATTCTTCCTATCGGGTTAGTCTTTATTGTTGGGGAAGTTTGGTTTTTTGACTTGTCATGGCTAGCTGCTACTGTTTCCATTATATGGTGGTTGTGCTTCTTTTGGACCTCTATTTTGTTGTGCTTTATTGATTTTCTACTTTTCCTTAGCTGTTAGGGATGCTACCTTTGTTGGTTACTTATGATGGACTATTCTCTGGTAGTTACCTTATGGCTATTTTACTTAGTTGGTTTGGTTGGAGGACTTTTAGTAGTCTTTGGAATCTTGCTTGGTTGATTTTTTTGTTGTTGGTCTGTTCCTTATTCTTGGACAATTTGCTAAAGCCTTTTACTGTGCTGACCGAACCTTTGTTGATCTTTTTGGATTGGACTTTTTAGTTTTTGGTGGTTGGTGGCTGCCTTTCACCCCCTTTTGTGTGGCTATTTTGTCTTCTAGTGATATGCACTGGCTGCAGCTTATGATTCCATCAATTGATTGTTTGGTTTCTGAGTTGTTTAGTCATTTATGGTTGCTCACCATGGTTTGGCTTGGTGACTACTACTTATTGGGACTTTGGCTTGAGGGCTCCTATCTTGGTTTTGTTGGTTGTTTCTATGTTGCATGCTGATGGCTATTTCTAGTTTTCCCTAGTTTTGAGCTTGGATCGGTATTTGGATATTGGCTATTGTTGGTGTTCTAACTTTGTTCTATCCTCTTTCTAGGTTATTGAGATTAGTCTTTTATTTAATGGTTTAATATGTGAAACTCTACGGACTACTAGCCTTGGATGTTTGCATGTATCAGGTATGTTGGGTATGATGGCTTTGATGTTACTCACCTCTTACCTTTGGTTGGTAGCATTACATATGATTGTAACCCTTCTTTACAAAGTTTTGATGCTAATATGTGTTATTGACCCTTTAGATGATCCTAATTGTGCCTAATCCTTCTCTTTCTCAGCTCTCTCTTTTTCCTCTCTTTATCCTTTTCCTTTTTAGCTATGACTTTTTCCTTTGTATTGTTTTGCAGATTTCTTTTACAGGTTGGAACTTTATAGGGAATGGTCATTACTCAATCAACCCAAGTGTTCTTGTTGTGGATCTTGCTTATCTTGGTTTCTCAAAGGAATCATGAACTACTGTTGGCTCATCCTTTTACTATTTTCAGATTTATTTTAGTATTACACTGTCTTTTTCTCTTGTGCTTTTTAGCTGTTATATTTCCTCTTTTATTTTCTTTTCTTTTCCTAATGTACTTAGATGGGTGTCAAGCTCTTTAGGTTTCTTATTGCTCTAAGAGCAGTAGAATTTTAAAGCTTTACCCCTTTTAAAGACATTATATCTTTTCCTTTTATGGTAATAAAATTCTAACTCCTCCCCCCCACCCCCACCTTAAAAAAACCCTAAACCCTAAACCCTAAACCCTAAACTCTAAACCCCAAACCCTAAAGACTAAACCCTAAACCTGAAACCCTAAAAAGCTAAGAACCTAAACCTAAACTAAATAAAACCTAAAAATAAAATAAATAAAAAATCCTGAATGAAAATAAAATAAAAATATAAAATGAAAAAAAAAACTAAAACTTAAACCTTAACCTAAGCCTAAAAAGATAATAAAAATAAAAATAAAAAACTAAACTAAAATAAAATAAATTAAAAACCTAAATTAAGCTAAAAAATAAAAAACTTAAAAAAAATTAAACATAAAATAAAAATAAAATAAATTGAAAATAAAATAAAATGAAAACCAAATAACATCCTAAACTAAAAAAAATCCTAAATTAAATCAAAAATAAAACCTAAACTGTGAACTAAACAAAACAAACCCTAAACCTAAAATAAAAATAAAATAAACCTAAACCTAAACTAAAAGACATTAGACTAAAATAAATAAAACCTAATCCTAAACCTAAAATAAACTAAACCAAACTATACTAAATAAAGTAAAATAAACTAAAATAAACCTAAACCTACACTAAAAAATTAAACCAAAATATATCTAAAATGAAAACTTAAAACCTAAACCTAAAAAAAAAAGAAACATTAACCTAAAAATTAAACTAAAAATAAAACTAAATAAAAAATAAACCTAAACCTAAAAATAAACTAAAATAAAAAACCTAAAATAAAATAAATAAACGTAAAATAAATAAACTAAACTAAGTAAAAATAAAAATAAAATAAACTAAATGAACTAAATAAACTTAAACCAACCTATTTACTTAATTTAAAAAAAATGAAATAAAAAAAGGCTGAACCCTAAACCCTAAACCCTAAAACTAAACCCTAAACCCTAAACTACTCCTACCTCCTAAACCCTCCCACCCTCTAAACCCTGACCCTAAACTAATGTTAAACCTAAAACACCCTAAACCCTAAACCCTCTCTAACCTACCACCTACTAACCTTAAACTATCGTAAATAAAACCCTAACTAAATAAACCTAAAATAAAATAAATAAAATATTTAAACTAAATTAAATAAAATAAAATAAAACCTAAATAAACACCAAAGTCCTAAAAATAAAAAATAAAATAAACTAAAATAAAATTTAAAAAAACTTAAACTAAATTTAAAAATAAAATAAACCTAAGAATAAAAAACTTAAATAAAATAAAAACAAAACATAAAAGAAAAATAAAATAAACCTAAAATAAAATAAAATACAAACTAAATAAAAAGTTAAACCAAAAAAATAAACCTTAAAATAAAACCTAAAATTAAATAAAAAAAACCTAAACCCTAAACTAAAAAAAAACCTAAACCTAAAATAAAAATAAATTAAACAAAATAAAATTAACCTAAACCCAAACTAAAATAAGCTAAACTAAAATAAATAAAACCTAAACCTTAATCTAAAATAAACTAAACCTAAACTTAAAAATAAACTAAATAAAAGATAATAAACTAAAAGTAAACCTAAACCAAAATTAAACATTAAAACCTAAAAATAAACCTAAAATAAAACCTAAAACCTAAATCTAAAAAAAATAAAATAAGAATCTAAACGTAATAATAATATATAAAACCTAAACCTAAATAAAAAAATAAAAATAAATTTCAACTAAAAATAAACCTAAACCTAAACCTAAAAAATAAACTAAAATAAAAAACCTTAACCAATATAAATAAAACTAAAAAAAATAAACTAAACTAAATATACAATAAAAAATAAACCTAAATAAAAATAAAAAATAAAATAATCTAAAATAAATAAAAAATTAACTAAATAAACCTAAACCTACCAGTTTAGTTTATTTTAAAAAAACTATAACCCTAAACTCTAAACCCTAAACTCTAAACCCTAAACCCTAAAACCATAAACTGTAAAACCCTAAACCCTATTCCCTATACCCTAACCCTAACCCTAAACCCTAAAACCTAAACCCCAAACCCTAGACCTAAACTTAACTAAATAAATTAAAAAGTAAACCTAAACCCTAAAACCAAATAAACTTAAACATAAACTAAACTCTAAGAATGGGCAGAACCTTGATGGCAGGGACATCACCAACCGTGTTAGGTCTAGATCTGATGCAGGCAACTATTTTCGCAAGGGTGGTGGGGGATCTAGAGATGCTATTAGAAATTGAGGTCGTGGTCGGGTTAGTGGTGGTCATCGAGGCGAGAGTAGCAACAGAGGTTACAACTGTCATGGTGGTGAAGGGATAGATTGGGGATATGATGGTGGATCCTGCTACTAGAGATGTCGAGGTGGTTCTGATGGGAACTGGAGAAACTGAAGAACGATTGATCCTATCTGCTGCATATGGAACTGTATCATTACGGTAGAGATGGTTCAAGATATCTAGGGTTTTTATTTGCTCTATGCGTGCTCATTTTTTATTTATGTCATCACTTGTGTCTTAGAAAACTTAGTGTGTTACTTGGTAGATGAAACCCAAAAGAAGAAATGCTAAATCAAAATTTATTTTCTATTAAAAAAAACCAAAAACCCTAAACTAAAACCTAAACTCTAAAACCCCACCTAAACCCCAAACCAAAACCCACCACAAAACCCCTAAACCCTCACTAAACCCTAAACCCCCCAGGCAGTAAACCCTGCCTTAAACCCTAAACCTAAATCCTAAACCTAAACCTAAACCACTAAATCTTAAAGTAAACCCACCTTAAATCAAACCCTATCCTAAACCTAATGCTAAACCAAAACTAAACCCTAAACCCTAAAACCTAAACCCTAAACCCTAAAAACTTGAAAACTAAACCTAATCTATATAAATCCTAAAAATAAAATAAATAAGTAAACCTAAACCTAAATATTAAGAAAAAGTAAAATAAAATAAAAACTTAAACCTAAAAAAAATAATAATGACTAATAAAAAATAAACTAAAATATAAATAAACCCAAAAACTAAAATATACAATAAACCTAAATATAAAACCCTAAATAAAATAAAACTAAATGTAAAATAAAATCAAATAAACTGATAAAATAAATAAACCTTGACTTTCCTAAACAGGCCTAAATCCTCAATCCATGATTGTAAACTTAAAATACAAACCATACCTAAAACAGCCTAGGCCTATGCCTAAACCAACACTTAAACCCTTACTACACTTAAATAAAGTAAAATAAATAAAATATAATCTGCACTAAAATAAACTTAAACCTAAAAATAATATAAAATACACTATAAAATAAACAAAATAAAATAAATAAATAAATTAAAAATAAAATAAACCTGGAATAAAATACCTAAAAATAAAAACTAAATATAAAATAACTATAAATAAACCTAAAAATAAAATAAAATCACCCAAACCTAAACTAAACCAAATCCTAACACTAATCTAACCCTGACTACCCACCCTATCACAGGCCTGTTCCTCACCACCCTGGGCCACACACTCAAACCTCCCTCATCCTAAACCCATTGACTGATCCTAACTGGCCTACCTAAACCCTCTCTAAACCCCCCTGACCTCCCTAAACCCTGTCTATCATAACTCCTAAACCTAAACCTAAAATATATCTATACCCTAAATCATGACCATCTAAAATGATACCTCACTACCCACCATCTTAAAACTAAACTAAACTAAATCTAAAACTTAAATCACTGGGCCCTAAATCTCTGATACCCTAAACTCCAAACCTACTACCTACTACTATAAACTGAGCCCTGATCCCTGACTAGCTGAGCCAGCCAGGCCTAAACCTTAACCACCTAAATCCTAAAAATCCTAAACCCTAAACCCTAAACTAACCAGGAAAATCATAAAATGATTAAAGTCTACCCTAACATTAAATCCAGGCCTAAACCCTAAACTGAATGACCCTGGGCCTTGGCCCTACTGACCTAAATCTTAAACCAAACCCACCTACCTAATCATAAAAAACCCCACCACTGACCACAACCTAAACCTGATTTAAACTAAATAAACCTAAAAATAAATAAAATAATCTAAACCTAACTAAAATAAAATAATAATAAAATAAAATTATATTTAAAATAAAAATAAAATAAACCTAAAATAAAAAATAAACACTAAATAAAAACCTAAACCTAGAAAATAAACATAAAAAAACACTAGATAAAATCCTAAACCTAAAAAATAAACCATAAAATAAAACCTAAAAAAAATAAAAAATAAAATCCCAAACCATAAACTAAAAAAAAACCTAAACATAAAATAAAAATAAAATAAACAAAATAAAATAAAAATAAAGCTAAACTAAAATAAATGAAACTATAATAAATAAAACCTAAACCTAAACCTAAAATAAATTAAACATAAACCCTAAACTAAATAAAATAAATGAAATTAAAAATAAACCTAAACCTACACTAAAAAATAAAATTTAAAAATAAACCTAAAATAAAACCTAAACCTAAACCTTAAAAAATAAAATCAAAACCTAAACCTAAACTTAAAAAATAAACTAAATTAAAAAACCTACTCCTAAACCTTAAACCCTAAGCCATAAACTAAAACCTAAACCCTAAACCTAAAACCTAAACCCTAAACCCTAAACCCTAAAACCAAAACCCTAAAACCTACACCCTGAACCTAAAAATAATAAATAAAAAATACCCTAAACCCTAAACCCTAAAAGCTAAAAACCTAAACTTAAACTAAATAAAACATTAAAAAAATAAATAAACCAAATTAAATCAAAATAATTTAAGAACATAAACTAAAACCTAAACCCTAAGAAAAAAAATAAAATAAAAAATAAAAACTAAAATAAAATAAAATAAATAAAAACCTAAACTAAATGAAGAAAACATAAATAAAATTAAACCTAAACCTAAAATAAAAATAAAATAAACTTAAAATAAAATAAAATAAAAACTAAATTAAAATCTAAACCTAAACAATAAACCTAAAAATAAAACCTAAAACTAAATTAAAAATAAAACCTAAACCCTAAATTAAAAAAGAAACCTAAACCTTAAATAAAAGTAAAATAAACCTAAACCTTCAATAAAATAAATTACACTAAAATAAATAAAACCTAAACCTAAACCTAACCCTAAACTTTATAAAATAAAATAAACTAAAAATAAATTGAAACCTAAACTAAAAAGTTAAACCTAAAATAAATTAAAATAGAAACCCAAAACCTACACCTAAAAAAATACAATAAAAACCTAAACCTAAAAAAATAAAATTAAACTTAAACAAAAAAATAAAATAAAAACCTTAACCAAAACCTAAACCTAAAAATAAAAAAAGAAAATATAAACCTAAAAAATAAACTAAAAATAAAACTAACTAAACCTAAACCTAAACCTAAATTAAAATTAAAAAACTAAACTAAATAAAAAAATAAACCTAAATTAATATAAAAAATAAAATAAATTAAAATAAAAAAAACTGAATAAACCTTAACCTACTAGTTTACTTAATTAAAGAAAAATTTAAAAATTTAAAAATTTTAAAGAAAATTAGACACCCTAAACCTTAAAATCTAAACCCCAAACCTACTACCCTAAACCTTAAACCCTAAAATACTAAACCCTAAACCCTAAACCCTAAATCCTAATCCCTAAAACCCTATACCCTAAACCTTAAACCTTAAAATCCTAAACCCCAACCATTAACCTCTCTAAACCCTAAACCCTAACCATAACCTATAACCCATCCTCTCTAAACCCTAAACCCTCCTGCTTACCCTCCCTAAAACCATAAACCCTAAACCCTAACCATAAACCCTAAACCTCTAAAGTAACCACTCTAAAGCTAAACCACAAAACACTAAACCTTCTCCACCCTAAACCCCCCACCCTTAACCTTTCCTTTAAACTCCCTAACCTTAGACCCTAAACCCTAAAGCCTAAAAAATAAACTAAACCTAAACTAAGAAAATAAAATAAAATAATTAATTAATTAAAATAAACTAAAAATAAAATAAACCTAAATAAATTAAACTAAACTAGAACTTAAACTAAACTAAATAAACTAAAATATATAAACTAAACAAATAAAACCTAAACAAAACTAAAATAAAGAAACTAAATAAATTAACCTAAACTAAAAACCTAAAAACCTAAACCTAAACTAAAAAATAAAAGAAATAAACTAAACTAAATAAACATAAACCTAAACTAAACCTAAACCTAAAAAAATAAAATAAACAAAACCTAAACCTAAACTTAAACTAAAAATAAAAATAAACTAAATAAATAAACTAAAACCTAAACCTAAAAAAATAAAATAAAGCCTAAAAAACTAAACTCAAATAAATTAAACTAAAATATAAAATAAAAACTAAAATAAAATAAACCTAAACGTAAAATTAAATAAAATAAAAAATAAAAATAAATAAACTTAAAATTAACTAAATAAACTAAAATAAACCTAACTAAACTAAATTAGATAAATATAAATAAACTAAACCTAAAGCCTAAATAAATAAACCTAAACCTAAGCTAAAATAAAATAATCCTAAACTAAACTAAAAATAAACTAAATAAAAGAACCTAAAATAAACTAAAATAAATAAATTTAAAAAAAACCTAAAATAAATAGAAAATATAAATAAATAAAAAATAAACTAAACTAAACTAAACTAAATAAAATTAACTAAATAAACTAAACTAGAAAATAAAATAAACTAAAAAATAAACTAAATAAAACCTAAACCTAAACCTAAACTAAAAAAATAAACCTAAACTAAAACCAAACCAAACCCAACCTCCTCCTTGTCCCAAGGGCTCTCTTCCCCCTGGCGATTTTAATTTCCTCTTGGTGGAGCGCCCTTAACTAGAGATCTCTGCTATTTTGGCTTCGAATCATCCGATTCCAAAGGTTGATCACACTGGGTAATGCTCCATTCTTAATCCTGGTTACTATGGTGAGTTCATTTCCTATGGTTCCACCTCAAATTTTGGATGCTTTGGCTAGGGCACCTGACATTTTGTAGGTTGGTGGCTCTAATGCTACAAACTTGATAAAATCATTTAAGGATGCTTTCTGGTAAGGCTTCTTCATCTAATGCTTCATTTAATCTCATCTCAACTTCTTATTATGGTTTTCCAGCCATAATGTGCTATGGTATGGATGTTGAAATGTTGGTAAAACCATTTGAATTATCTCTCATTAGAAATTTTCTTTGTATTGCCCAATTTGGATAAGATCAGCACCTTTTTTTCATAATCTTAAGCTTATGGGTGTTTTCTCAATTGGTCATATTCACCCCCGACTTATTCTGATTCAACTTTCTAATGATTTGGATTATTCTCAAGTTTTTGTGCATCGTTCGTACTTCATTTTTAATTGTCAAATGTGCTTACTGAAGTGGTCACCCCTTTTTGACATTAAGGAGGAATCTCTTATTATCCCTGTGTGGTTATCTCTTCCTAATATGCACATTCATTTTGTTACACATAATGTGCTTTTTTCTATTGGGGATTTTTTTGGTCAGCCTTTGCAACTCATCCAAGCGACCAATGAGCGATCTCGCCCTTCTATGGCTTGAATCCTAGTGGAATTAGACATAAAATATGAGTATTCACAAAAGGTTGAATTGGAGAATCTTTCAGTTTTTTGTTATCATTATAAAATTCATGATCATAATAACTCAGATTGCTTTATTCTCCATCCTCATTTGAAAAATTGAAATCCACCCAAGGACAATCTAGTTCCTAGTAACAAGCTGATCCTGACATATGTTCAAAAATCAGCCTCAGATCTTAAGAATGGTATGAAAGCTGCTATTAAAGTTGATTCCTTGAATATTGGGATTATCCCTATTGAACCTATTTTGGATCTTACGGTTGCTAGGGATTCAACTAATTTTTAGAATGGAAAGGATGAACTACCTCTTACCTCTTCTTTAAAATTGAATATTTTTAATACAGAGAAAAATAATTTTTCTATGTTATTGGATGATGAATCTATTTCCTCTGATTCTATCCCTACTTTTATGTTTGCTTTGATCAATGAAAATGACAATTCCAATGAGGATTTAAATGATGTCGATCAAGCCAAAAATGTTCCTGATCCAGATTTAACTGTTTGTGCTTTAAATGGTCCTAAGTCATCACCATCTCTCATTTTTATTCTTGATATTCATGTTAATCCTACTTTTCAACTTAATTTAGATTTTGTAGAGGGTGAACTTCCCTCTAAACATGATTCTAGGGAAAAAGGAAATCATTTTCAAACTTATAAAAAAAGAAAAAAGTGTTAAAATTACCCTCCCAAACTATCCAAAACACTAGATCTACTATTATCTCTCACTCATCTATCAATAAAGCTTTGTACCCTTTTTTTCCATTATGTTTAATTTTCTTATTTGGAATGTTAGAGGGATTGGTACCCTCTCTATATGTAATCATATTAGAAATCTTTGTGCATTCATAATATTTCTTTACTCATTATTTTGGAACCTCTCATTCATTCTAATAAAATTAGCCATGCTACTAGAATGATCAGCTTTAATAAATTTTACTCTAATGTAAGTAATAAGATCTGGTGTTTTTAGAATAATTTCATTGTGGTTTCTATTATTGATGATTTTCACAAGTTGTTAATGCTCTAATCTCCTATGTTGACTATTGCATTTTAGGCTCCTTTGTTTATGCTTCTTGTTATAGATCTAGTCGTAATCTCCTTTGGGATAATTTGAGGAACTTTGCTACCTCCATCAACAAACCTTGGTTTGTGGGGGGTGATTTCAACACTATTTTATTTTCTTCTAAATGGAGTGGTGGTTGCTCTCCAAATATTCATTCCATGGAATAATTTTCCAATATTATCCTTGATTGTAGTTTGAATTATATTGGTATTATGGACTCTAACTACACTTTACAAAACTCTACATTTTGGTAAAGGTTGGACAAGATTTGTTTAATGCCATTAGATAACCCAATGGCCTACTACTTTTGCTGATCACTTAAGCATAACCTTGTCTGATCATGCTCCTCTTCTGGTTTCTAAGAATAATTTTAATGGGTAAAACCTCTCTCTCTTTTTTGATCTGAGAACATGTAGTTCAACATATTGATTTCTTTGTTTGTTGTAGCTAGAATTGGAAATCCCCTTTACATCTAATAATTCAATTACGGGGATGAATAGACTATGGCTTAAACTTAAAAGACTTAAAAAAATTTGGGTTTGTGGAACAAGCATTATTTTAAAAACCTTTTTGCTAATATTAAAGATAATGAAAATTTGGTTTATTACCTTTAAGTGTCTATTATGTTTGACCCTTCAAAGCTTACTGATTTGACTAAAGCGAAAGATAAAATTACCAATTTCTAAAACATGGAGGAGACTTACTGGCGCCAGAAATTGGCTAGTAAACATATTACGAATGGTGACAGGAATACTAGATATTTTCATGCTTTGGTTAACAAAATAAGAGCTTTCAATAATATTCTAAAAATTTTAAATGATAATGGAGATTGTATTTTGGAGAATAATGAGATTAAGGATTCAACTATTAATTACTTTAGAAATATCCTTAATAAGAATTGCTCTTATGAAGCTATTTCTAATTCTCAACTGATTCCTTCTATTATAAATAATATTGATAATGATTTGCTTACTTTGGTGCCTAATGAAAAGGAAATTCTTAAAGTTCTTAATAGCATGAACACTGATTCTATTGCTGGTCCTAAGGGTTTCAGAACTCAATTTTTTGAAATGTTGGTTTATCATTAAAAATGATTTGATTGAGACTATGATTGATTTTTTTAATGGTAATCCTTTTCCCAGATATTTTTTTAGTACTTCTATCATTCTCATTCCAAAGAAAGATAACCTAGATTATTGGTGTGATTGTAGACCTATTAGTCTTTGCACCTTCTTCAATTAGCTGATATCCAAAATCCTTACCAATAGACTTAATCCTTTACTTAATATACTTATCTCTCTTGACCAAACTAGTTTTGTTAGAGGTAGATCTATTTTTAATAATATTTTAGTTGCCCAAGAATTAATTCACAATCTTGATGCCAAGACTAGAGGAGGCCACATTCTTTTCAAACTTGATATTACCAAAGCCTTTGATAATATCTCTTGGGATTTCCTTTACCATATCCTAGATTTAATTGGAAATTCTAAAAAATTTATTTTTCTCATAAAAAATTGTATCAATAATGCCTTGTTTTCGATTTTGTTTAATGAGGAAGCTTTGTGCTTCTTTCCCTCTTCTCATGGCTTAAGACAAGGGGATCCCTTATCTCCATATTTATTTATTATTATTGTTGAGTCTTTATCTAGGATCATCAATGACTTATTCTTAAATAATCCTAGTACATACTATAGAACTCTTGGTGGTCTCCTTATTTCCCATCTAATTTTTGCTGGCAATTTCATCATTTTCTGCAATGCTTCCATTCATCACATCGACTATCTTAAGAATTTTTTAAATAAATTTGGTAGAAAAAGTGGCCTTTCGATCAATGATAACAAAAACTATTTTATCATGTACTATAAAATCTCAAATAATAATATTAATCAAATCCTTCATATCACAAATTTTAAACATCAACACTTACCTCTTAAGTACTTGGGTGCTCCGATCTTTAAAAGCCTGAAATGTTCCCATCTCTTTGATGAGAAAATTCAAAAATTTTCAAATAAAATAAATGTTTGGGAATTCCATTTACTATTTTTTGGTGGTAGGCTCACTATCCTTAAAAGCACTCTCAACTCTATGCACCTTTATTTGATTCAAACCATTATTCCACTAATGCTACTCTTATCAAAATTGATCGTTTGCTAAACAAAATTTTTTGGGGCTCTAATAATTCTATCAAAAGAATGCATTAGACATCTTGGCATAAATGTTGTGGTTCTTTGGGTGAAGGTTCTATTGGTTGCAAACCTATCTGTGAAGCTATCACTGCATTCTCTCATAACTCTGGTGAAATTTTAGAAAGAATGATAGCCTTTAAGCTAATTTTATGATGAAAAATTTTTTCAAGGAAAACACCCTCTTAACTGTGCTTATAAAGTTGGTGACTCTCTTGTTTAGAAAAGTCTTTGTTCCATTAAATGGGTTGCTAAATCATTAATTTCTTGGGGTATCCAGTCGGGATCTTCTTTCTTTTGGCAAGACAATTAGATTGCAGCGGATTGATTGACAATTATGTACTCTACTACTATCAAAGATAATTCATTTTGGCTAATAATTGGAATGAAAACAAACTTGATAATATCCCTACTTCTCCTTTTAACAACTTTAAAATATTCCTGTTTCTTCTAGCAACCCTGATCAAATTCTTTTTAAACTTTCTCATAATGGTAATTTTGTTCTTAAAGAGGTTTGCAACTTTATTAGAGATAAACTTCAGCCTTCTAATATTTTTAGTAAACTTTGGAACAATATCATTCCCATTTCTTATTTAATTTTAGCTTGGATGATTTTGAATAACTGTATTCCTGTGGACTCTTTGCTCTAGACTAAAAGGTTTTGTTTACCTTCAAAGTGCTATTGTTGCTTTCATATTGAAAATGTAAATCATTTCTTTATCAATGGTCCTAATGCTTCTAAATTATGCTTTTGTTTTGATGATTTATTTAATACCAACTATTTTCATGGCTCTCTTTCTTTATAGCAACTTGTTGAAGCCTATTTCAAAAACAATGTGAAAGGACATATAAAAGTTTTAATTGCTATTACCCTTATCTGGTTCATCTGGATAGATGTGTATGATGCTAAATATTGTGGTATTCTTATGAACCATAAAAGGATCTAGGCTTAAACTAAAGAAAAAATTCATGCTCTTTTTAATGATAGTCTTATTAGTAACATTCATTTTAGAGGTCACAAATTTATCGAAAAATTAGTGTCATTGCATGATCTTGGCCCTCATAAAGGTGCTAGAATTATCTATTGGATCAAACCTAAAGACAATGTGATTAAACTTAATATTGATGGTTCTATTACTTCCAATAAATATGGCTGTGGTGGTATCCTTAGAGATTCTTTAGGTACTATCATTTGTGCTTTTGCCCACCCTCTCAAGGCCTATTAAGTTCTCTTTGTTGAGCTTATCGTTGTTAATAAAGCAATTGATATTTATTTGAATAGAGGTTTCCTCAACATCTAGATTGAAGTTTATGCTCTCTTGCTTTTCGATTTCCTTAATTCCAATAAAAATTGGAATGCTGAATTATTTTATCTTCTTAATCATACTAAAGTTTTGCTTTCTCAAATTTCTTTTAAATTTTTCACATCTTCATGAAGGTAATGCTTGTGCTGATTATTTAGCTAATTTAGGTGTCAACTTGACTGAGCTCACTTTATTTGACAACCAAACTTTGCCTAAATTATTAAGAGGTTTGGTTAATATGGATAATATTGGATTGCCTTATCTCAGATTATAATTTCTTTGATTGGTTTTATCCTTTTTTGATGATCTTTGTTTTTTTTTTTGGCATTATTAAACCATCTTAGGGTTGTGGTCAACTTCTAATTTTCCCTCTTCAAATTTTTTTTTGGCCTGGTTTTTGCTCCCATATGGTTTTTATCAGTACAGCCTGGTGTGTTTTGGTTTTTTTAGCTTGGTGGTTGGTAACTGTCTAGCTAGGATTTTATCAAAATTTTCCCTTGGCTATTTCCTATTTCCTTCTTCTGGGTTACAGCTTTAGCTAGTGTAGGAATTTCCTTCTATATGGGTTTTGCCTCTTTTCTGGCCTCCCTACAAATCTATTATACCTGCTACTATGGTGGTAGACTATGCGGCTTGGTTGGTTGGTGCAATTTTGCTATTTGGGTTGGTTGGATGGTTGTTTTGGGTGGTTTATCTCTTGCCCTTTTTTGGCACGGTGGAAGTGGTTGGCCAGCTATTATTTTCTCTATTTTACTGATTGGGGTTTGGTGGTTGTTGGGAGTATTTATGGTTGGATTTTTTTGGTTATGGGTTGGACCTCTTCTTATATCTGAGGCTTTGTGTTTGGGTATTGTTTTGAAATGGCGGGTTGACGGCTACTGTATGGTTGTTATTGGGCCCTGGCTGCTAGTGTTTTGTTTGTGTGCCTTTCTTGAGCTATTTTTGTTATTTATCTTATTATCTATTTTACTGGGCTATGTATCTTTTTGTCTTTGGCTAGATTTTCTACCCTTCTAGATTGGTTTTTCTTTTGCCTTGATTGGGTTTGGAGGTAGTTGTTTTTCTCTTCGCCTTCTCAAGCTATTTTGGATGCTTCTAGCTTGATGACTATTGTTGGTCTTGATACTGATGTTTTTGGGTTGAATGACTTGGATTTGAGGTGGTTCACTAGATGGATTAGTTGGATAGCTGTTTGGACTATTTGTTTTGGCTGGCTAGATTGGTTGGAGGAGTGGCTATCTTAGCTATTTTTTTTTTGCTCCTTTGGTGATTACTTTAGGAAATTACTTATTGTCTTTCTATGATTGTTTTCTTCTAGTTTCCTCCTGCTTCGTCTCATCTCTCTTGGCTGTAGAAGAACACCATCTTCCTACAGAGATGGCAGCTTTGCTCCCCACCCCTCTTGCTGTTAGGCTGGATTTTTCTGTTTGGTGGCTGGAGGATCTGAGAACTTATGGTCTTCCTTTTAGCTCTTGTTTGTCCCTTCTTAGTGTTGTTACCCATATCATGATGTTTGCTCATCTTGAATTGGTTATTCTCATTTGGTGGTGGCTCTAATGGTGCTCCTTCTATTTTGCTACTATCCTTTCATGTTGCTTAACCACCTATCTTTTTAAGCTTGAATGTTCTGGTGGATTGGTGGTTGGCTGCTATATTTTCTATTTTGAGGATTTTGCAGGCTTGCTGGAGGACCGTCTTTGGATTAGGTGTGACATGAGGTATGCTAGCAATAATGGCCTTGATGTTTCCCACTCTTTCTTCTTTTGGCTAGTAGCGCTATATGTAAGTGTGAATGTCTTGCTCCTTGAGATGATTGTAACTGAGCCTGAGCCTTTTCTTTACATTACTCCTTTTATCTTCTCTTACTCTTTATGCTTTATTAATTGTACTCATCCTTTCAAAAGTATGTTATAGATTTCTTTTATAGGCTGGAAGACTCTTTTAGGTGGATCTTACTAGCATCAAAAGGACCAGATGAAGTTGGTTGTTTCTTACATGGATTTTCTTTTGTTGTTTATTTCGTTGCTTTTCTTTTTCTTTCTTTCCTTAATTAATGTAATAGTAAGGGAGTTTATCTCTTTAGGACTTATTGTTTCTCTTTGAGCATTAGCTTAGAGCTTTACTCCCTTTAAGGACTTTGTACCTTTTCTTTGTGGCAATAAAATTTCCCTGATTTTCCTAAAAAATAAAAGCCCTAAACCTTAAACCCTAAACCATAAAACCTAACCCTAACCCTAAACCCTAAACCCTAAACCCTAAACCCTAAACCCTAAAACCCTAATCATAAAAATTGAACTTAACCCTAAACCTGAAAAACCCTAAACCCTAAACCCTAAACTTTAAACCATAATCTAACCCTAAACCCTAAACCATAAACCCAAAAAACCTAAACCCTAAAGTCTAAACCCTAAACCTTAAACCTTAAACCCTAAACTAACCCAAATGTTCTCTCTACTTCATTTGATGAGCTTGGGACTTCTGTTGAGGTAGTTTACCTTTAATTAGGTAATCCATGAATGGTTGCCTCCAATCTAACTCCTCACTAACTCCTAATCCTTGTTAGCAATGGCAACCTCCCCTTCAAGAGAGTTCTTTTTGATGAGTTCAATATTAATAATTGATAAGGCTTGTCTATTTTGGATCTTTATTGATATGGACTCATCCTTTGGACAGGCCAAGTCCTTGGCAAGCTTTGCTAAAGCATACGTTATGGCATTCTATCCTCAAGAAATCTTATAAATTGTAACCTCTAGGATTTGGGCCAATAACTCTATGGTGTACTTATGGTAGTGATGGAGCTTGGGATTTATAACCTTATATGACCCAACAATTTGTTTGATAACTAGTTAAGAATCCCCAAAGATGTTGATATTTTGGATGCTTAGAGTAACGACTAACTCCAAATCGGCAATCAAAGCTTCATATTTGGCTTCATTTTTGCTGCAGGGATTGGACATATGATATGATAATCTCATCACATCACAATCTAGAGTTAAGAGAACTATTCCTACCCCTGCCTTTCCTGGAATAGTAGATTATTGTTCTTGTCCTCTTTAAGGAAGACACACCATCAAAGTACATCTCTCAGCATTGAATGCTAGTATCTCTAAGTTCATGATTTGTTCATCAGGGAGATCATCACTAGTTAGAGAGTCACTAGGAAGTAGGTGTGCTGCTAAGAAATCCCTTAGTGCTTGTCCTTTCATCGCATGGTGGGATACAAATAAAATGTCAAACTATGAGAGGATTATGGACCGTCATGCCAACCATCCAGATAGTGTCGGTTGTGTCATTAGATACTGTAGTAGATTGATCCTAGAGAATAAGTTCACCTTATGAGGAAGCATGTTGTGTTGTTTCTTTGGGATGCAAAGATTAAAGCTAGGCAATGCTTCTCAATGGGTGGATAATTAGCCTAAGAAGGGATCAGATGATGGCTGAGGTAGTAGAGTGCATTTTCCATCCCTTCATCATTAGCTTGGGTCAACAAAGCACCAAGGGAGTCATCTAATGCAGCTGTGTAAAGTATGAGCACCTTGCTAGGATAGGGGCTACCAGAATTGGTAGTGTCATTAGGTAATGCTTGATGTCTTCGAAGGCATGCACACACTTATCATCCTACTTGTACTTGGTATCCTTTTTAACAAGTGTTGAGAATGGCTTGACATCTTTATGATAGGTTAAATATAAAGCATCTTAGATATGCCAACTGCCCTTGGAATGATCTAAGTTGAGTTAAATTTTTAGGGGTGGCATTTCTAATATCACCTTGATCTTCTCCAGATTGATTATGATTCCCTAGTGTCGTACAACAAACCCAAGGAATTTCCCTGAAGCTACTCTAAATGCACACTTCAGGGGGTTCATTTTGAGGTTAAATTATTTAACTGTTTGAAAACTACTCTCAAGTCAAAGGTATGGTCTTCCTTTTCTCTACTTTTGATGATTGACATGATGATGAATGAATGAGTTAGTCAAAGATTTGAGTCATAGCCCGCTAGTACTTAGCACCAACATTTTTAAGATTGAAGAGCATGATTTTATAGCAATAGATTCTGATCAGGGTTCTAAAAGTAATATTTCTTTCATCTTTAGGAACCATCTTTATTTGGTTATATCCAGATGAGCCATCCATGGAAGAGAAGACTATATGAGATGAGGCAATGTCCACCATCTGCTCCAGGATTGGTAGTGAAAATTCATCTTTTGGACATGCTTTTATTAAATCCATAAAATTGACACATATATGAATTTGTCCATTCTTTATCTTAATTAGGATGATGCTGGCTAACCAGGTAAGGTATTTTTCTTTCCAGATGAAGCCAACATTGATCAGTTTCTTCACTTTAGAAATGACTTGTTGTTCTATGTCTAATCGCATGTGCCTAGGAGCTTGCTTGATAGGGTTAGCAGTAGGCTCTATTGCTAATTTATGGACTACTACATCAAGAGCCAATCCAGTCATCTCTTCATAACTCCATGCAAAGTGGTCGTTAAACTCAGTCAATAGCCCAATAAAGTCATTGGTTTCAATTTCATTGAACAAAGAATTGATGTATGTCAGGCGTGGTCTTCTTAAGCTCTTAAGTTGATTTCTTTGAGCTCATCAATGATTGACTTGATCTCTTCTTCAAACTCTGGCAGTGCATCTTTGACTTAAAAATCATTTGGATCATCTAAAGTTTCTAAGCACAACTCCTTATATGAGTTAATGTGATTTGAAAAGAAATTATTAATTCCAAATGATTGGTGATGACTAAGCAGTAATCGTCATCATCGATTGGAACCACTACACCAAATCTTAGTCCCAGTCTTGATTGAGAGCTTTTGCATTTGTTCTTACATTTTATTTTGAAGTAGTCTGACCTGTGCTTTGATCAAGAATGTGGGATTAACCCTTTCTTTGCTAAATTATGAGCACAAGGTAATTACAAATCAAAAGGTAATTCTATTAAATTTTTATAGGAATCATCTTCAATTTCTACATCAACTTCTTGAATTGAGGATGATGCTTCTAGAAAGAACCCCTAAGTCTTCACACCTGTGGATGACTTATGGGCTTTCTTAACTACCAAGCCCTCAACTTTTTGAGAAGAAAGTGGGGTTAGAGCAAAGGTTCCCAACTGATGCCTAACTTATTCACATATAGACTTGGATACACTTATGCTTTACTTTTGAGCTTGGTCTTCATCGCTATCTGGCTCAAGTGTCATCTCCAAGAGAATCTACTACTAAGTAGTGCTGACTGGTGTGCTAAACATATAACACTCATCCTATGGACTAGATTCTAAGTCTATATGGATAGCAGGTGTACTCCTGGTAGTTGGGACATATCTTCTATTGGGTGGCCAATAAGGAGATTTTCCACCTCTAAAATTGCCTCTAAACTAGCCTCTTCATCTACCTGGTGGAGGTCAGGTCATCCTACCTATATATTCAAATGGAGTAACGAACTGTGGGTGGAATTTAAAGTTAGGCACCACTTCCTCCTCCAAATCTATTACTTGTTGATTTTGAGGGAGGTAGTAAGCTGCATGGTCATTTATGCCGAACGTATGAACTGTAAATGACTTGAGATCTCCTTTGACATAGTAGACGATCCCACCTCTCAAAAACTTCATACACTAATGTAGAAATAATGGAACTATGATGTTTTCATGTATCCATGTTCTCCCAAACAAAGTGTTCAAAGATGTATTTGAGTCTATAATGTGAAACTTGGCTTCGATCTTTCAATCATCTATCTCCAAGGGCAACACTATGGAGCTTAAGGCCCATTGACCTCACTTTTGGAGTGTGGTTCAATCTTCTCATCTTAGACTTAGAAGTCTTCTAGACACTAAGACTTCCCTAGTCATAAGATACTTCTAACAATTATTAAAACACTTAACCTAAGCTTAAAGACTTAGAAGGGTTAACCATAAGATTTGGTTATGCCTTAGGGATTAGGATAATCGACCTACTCTACAACCCAATCCAATCCATGTTCACCTTCTCAAACCAAACCTCATGTTCAATTTAAACATCAAATTCAAATCCAAATCTAAATCCAAATTCCAAAACCAAATGGTTGAACCCATGATCAAATCCAAATTTGAAACCCTTCTTAAGCCATATGACCTATCCCATGGACTTAGCCAAATCTTAATCCAAATCAATCCAAATTCAATTGATTTTCTCATAATCAATATATATCTTCAATCATCCTTCAAAATATAAATCAAATCTACATTCAAATGATCAAAACTAATTCAAATAAATCAAATTAAATCAAAACCCTTCCTAAGCCATATGACCTATCCATGGCCTTAGCCAAATCTTAATCCAAATCAAGTTAAACTCAATTGATTTTCTCCCAAATCAATCATATTTTCAATCATCTTCTCAAATTTAAATGAAATATACATTTAAATGATCAAAACTAAATCAAACTAAATCAAAATCCAAACCTAAGCCACATGACCTAACTCCATGTACTTAGCCAAATTTCTTCATTCCAAAACCCAAATTCAATTTATTTTCTCATGAATCAATCATACCTTCAATCATATTCACAAATATAAATAAAATCTATAATCATCAACCAAAATCAATCAAGTCAAACCCAACTTAACTATTTTGACTTGAAATGTTCAAATGAACCAAAACCCATTTGAACCCAAGCTAGTACTTGAATTTATATATCAATCCCAAATCCATATATAAACTCAACTAAATCAAACTCAACCCAAAATCAAGCCAACTAACCCTAATTGGTCTACTTGACCCAAAGTGGCCAACTTGACCTATTTGAGCCAAGTTCTAATCCTACCCAAATTAGATTGAACCAAGCCCATCAAAACCTCCCATCATGATCGTTGATCACTCTAGGTTGATCAATTATCATAAATTAGGTCAAACCAAGTCAACTTGGTCATTTTATCAAGTCAACCACTTAACACATATGAACTTAAACTAGCCAAATTTCAACCTAAGCCAAATCCCTTAAAATAAATGATTCATACCAAATCAAAATCAATATTTGAATATGACTTGACCTTCAATTGAGTCAAACCAAACCCGATTGGCCCTCTTGACCCAAGTTGACCCAAATTGACCTAAATAACTAAATTGGGTTAAATCAAAATATAAACCAAATTGATTGCAACCAATGGCTCAAGTTCTTTCTAAAGTGATTATTGAACTTGACCAAAGCCATGATTGGACCTAATTAAACCCAATTTACCTAATTAGCCCAATTTGACCTAAAGGTTCAAGTTGGCCTAAATCAAAACCAAATCAATATTAATTGAAACCAAGCCTACAATCATCTTCAATTGGTCAACTAAACCCAAACCAACACCCTACCCAAGCCAATATGGCCAATTTGATCAAATTGGTCAACTTAACCCATTTGACCCAAATGAATTCAAATGAGCCAAAATCAAATCTAAGCCAAACTAAACCAAAACAATTGAATGAAAACATCCCAAATGATCAAATGAACTTGGCCCAACCCTTGGTTTAACCCAATTTGACCAATTGGTCAACGTGACCCAACCTAACCTAATTTGACCTAAATGAGTCAAATTGAGCCAAACTTAACCAAATCAACTCCAACTGACTTGAAATTTGGGCTAACCCACTTTTGGCTCATTTCAAATATGGTCAAATCAAATCCAATGCCAAATGAACATTCTACCCTTATGTCAAGGGCATCACATGAGGCAAATCACCCATGTAAGTGGTCATTTCCATTCCTTGGCCACTTGGTAATTGCCCAATGGTCCACCTAGGCACCTAGGACACTGCTCAACCTAATCCAAGGGGTGGTTGGGTCATCCATGACCCATGGGAGGTGAAATAACCTCACCCTCCCCATAGGAGCATTTGAAACCCATAGCAAGAAGCCAAACCAGGTCCCATTGTCTGATCAAGATGAAGGGGTGGGAGGTTGTGGGTGGGCGGGGGGGTTGGGAGGCTATACACCCCCTCGTTTTCACTCAAACACACATAAAAATCAAATAGGACACTCCCATTTTTGACCTAACTTCCCCACTTCTCCATCAAACTCAAATTAACTTTGCATGCACCTTCCCTAGGCATCGTCAATCAAGCAAGTACAAATCATCTCCCAAGCTTCTCAAGCACTAAAGGTTGGACTTTGATAAAAGTCAAGCTCCAAATCATCAATTAGTGGCCTTCCGAGCAACATGTTGAGGAATTGATCTAATTGTTGCTCAATAGAACTTCATCTCTGCTAGATGAAGCTTCTTAAATCATGTGATCCCCCAGTCTTGAGCTTCGGTGAGGTATGCTTCAAAAATAGATCCTTAGCTCAAAATGGGTTGGAGATTTTTGAAGAAAACTTGCATATCGTGTGATCTTGACCAATGGATCCCCTCCGATCGATGTGTGATGGTGTGAGATCCTTTTGGAGTTTATTCGAGCTCGGGTAAGCTCGAATCAAGTGAGAAATGGTAGAAAAACTCCATGCTCCCTCACTCGCATGATGTTAGATCAGGCACTATATGTTCCGCATGATCGGAATGGACGGTTGTGATTAAATCTACTAGATCGATTTGATTTAGTCTTATCAAGCTTTAGGATTAATCATAGTAGTCCGATCTTAGATCGGATGGCGGATGAGAAAGCACATCCACTCGCCATGCAGGCACTGAGTTGAATAAGTTTTATGTAGCCAATCCTGAGGCGCCACATGGCCAATAAGATTAGGCTTTAATTAGGCTTAATTAATCATTTTTAATGGCTTAAACTTCTAAAAATCTTAAAAAATCATAGAGAAATAAAAAATGCAAATAAATACTAATTTTAAATGTATTTTGAGGAGAATTAATTAAAAATGATCTTAACTAATTTTGAATTGTAATTAAGGTTTAATTACAAAATTAATTAGCTTAATTACTTTTAAATTACATGAGCAATTAATCCCAAATTTTGTGGGTTAATTTAATGGGATGATTGACACCCATGATTTTCTTGGGATTTATTGCTTACTTAATTAAAAAAATGACTAATTAAATCATACCTACTATTTTAAGTTAATTAATTATTAATAGATGTGATGAACAGTAATAAATTGGTTAATTAAGTTTATTAATCATTATTTAATAGTAAGTGAACTGAAGAATAAGGTTGGAACCCCTTTTTGGAAGTTCATTTCACCATTTTCTAAAATGAAATAAATTAAAATTTAACTAATTAATTAAATCACTTAATCAAATTGAAATCTTTATCACATCTGACCTTAATTAATTAAATTATGGGGTAGATCTCTAGGTGTTTAATAACCTAAAGTTGTTTAATGAAATTATGGTTACTCCACATGTGTGGGAACACCATAAGAGTAATTAATTAAGTCTCATAATCTAATTACCTATTAATCATGAGCCAATTGCATTAGGCCCCTTTTATTTCCTAGGATCATTGCAAGTTTATTTTCTATGCATATCATGTTGCTCATAATTATTTAGTTATTTACTTTAAGGTGACATTAGTAAGGGTAATTAATTCATCAAATTAAGGGTTCAACTTAATTAACCATTTAAATCAACTTATTTAAATTTCCTTAAATTAAATAAAATCACTAATGTGGGAATGAGTTTAAAATAGCAAGTGATGATTTCTCTTCTCCTCTTTAAATAAAATCAAATCCAAAACTTAGTAAATAAAGAAGCTTTAGTTTTCTATAAATAATCTTATTTGATTTAATTATCCTTAAAAACTAGTTTGGTTGAATGAATCACATGCTTATATTTGATTGTCCTCTTTCCAATCTTGTTAAATTTGGTATGTCATTTGAATTCATGCATCCATCTTTTCAAAACCAAGTAAAATAAAATGGATTACCTTTATGAAAGCTTGCATGTATTGATTTAATTTTATATATGCATGGCTATTATCACTATTAAATTTAAATGTATGTTTCAAAAGCTTATAAATGAATAATAATATGTGTTATGATGCTGGTTATAAATACATAAGATTGAGTTCTTTTTCCTCTATTCATGTATTGATTTATATAAGATTGAATGATAATGGGTATATAGTCTAGACATCCCGGGAGTGCAAGGCTTTAGCTAGCTCCAAGGAGGTTAATTGATTACCTCACTTCCGTGGTTTGTTACTTGGTTGATGAAATCAAAAAGACAAATGTTGAATCTGAATCTATTCTTCATTAAAATTAAAAAAAATAAAACCAAAAATACTAAACACTAAACTAAAACTTGAACCTTAAACCTAAACCCTAAACTAAACCCTAAACCCTAAAACCCTAAACCCTACCCTAAAAGAATTAACCCTAAAATCCTAAACCCTAAACCCTAAACTCTAAACCCTAAACCTAAACCCCAAACCCTAAACCCTAAACCCCAAAGCCTAAACCTAAAACTAAAGTAACTAAATAAATTAAAAAAATAAACCTAAACCCTAAAACCTAATAAACCTAAACCAAAACCTAAACCCTAAGAATGGTTAGAACCTTGATGACAAGAACATCACCGTCAACTAGGCTCACTAGATCTGGCAATGGGGACGAATGCAAAGGCGATTATCATAGTAGTGGTAGGGGATCCGGAGATGCTTGTGGATATAGAGGTGGTGGTTAGAGTTGGGATTGTTATGGAGGAGGGAGGAGCGATGCAGGTTACAGTCATGGTGGTGGCAAAGGGAGAGATCAGGGATATGATGGTGGATCCCACTACTCGAGAGGCTGAGTTGGTTCTGATGGGAACCAGTGAAAGAGGAGTTGATCCGATCTGCTGCTTATGGAACTGTGTCATTATAGTAGTGATAGTTCTAGTTATCTAGGGTTTTGATTTGCTCAATGCATGCTCATTTTTTATCTATGTCTTAAAAAAATATTGTGTTATTTGGCTGATGAAATGGAAAAGAATAAATGTTGAATCTGAATATATTCTCTATTAAAAAAAACCATAAACCTTAAACTAAAACCTGAAACTTAAATCTACAACTTAAACCCTGAACCCTAAATCCTAAACCCTAAAATGTAAACCATAAACCCTAAACCACAAATAAAAAATCCCTAAACCATAAATACTCACCCCAACCCACTAAACTCCTACCCTAAACCACCTAAAATCACTAACATTAAACTCCTCACCCTCCAAACCCAAAACTTAAAACCCTCCACAACTAAACTCCTAAACTCTCCCTAAACCACAACCTCTAAAGCTAAATCCTAAAATAACTCCTTGCTGACACTAACCTAAACTAAACTAAACTAAACTAAATAACCTTAAACCCTAAACCTTAAATCCTAAACATAAACAGCATAAACACTAAACCTAAACTTTAAACTCCACCATAAACCCTAAACCTCCCTAAACCCTAAACTTAAACACTAACTAAACTAAATAAAACCTAAAAATTAAATAAATAAAAAAAACCTAAATCTAAATAAAATAAAAAAATAAAAAAAATAAAACCTAAACTAAAACCTAAACCTAAACCTAAACCTAAAATAAAAATAATAAAAAATAAAGATTAAACTAAAATAAAAAAAAAAGAAAGACCTAAACTTAACCAAAAAAAATAAAATAAACCTAAAAATAAATAACCTAAACAAATTAAAACTAAACATAAAATAGATTTAAATTAAACCTAAAATAAAATAAAACAAAAAATAAATAAAATCCTAAAACTAAAAAATTAACCTAAAAATAAATAAAATAGAAAACCTAAACCCTAAACTAAAAAAAAACCTAAACTTAAGATAAATAAAAGAAAGTAAACCTAAATCTAAACTAAAATAAATAAAACCTAAACTTAAACCTAAAATAAACTAAAATAAATCCTAGACTAAATAAAATAAAATATACTAAAAATAAACCTAAACCTAAAAAAAAATAAAAAATAAAACTAAATTATAAAATAAATATAAACCTAAACCTAAACCTAAAAAATAAACTAAAATAAAAAACCTAAACTAAAATAAATAAACCAAAAATAATAAACCAAACTAGATAAAAATAAAAATAAAATAGGCTAAAATAAATAAAAAAGAAACTAAATAAACTAAATCAACCTCAACCTATCGGTTTACTAATTTATTTATTTTTTTTAAAAAAAATCCTAAATCGTAAACCATAAACCCTAAGCCCTAAATCCTAAACCCTAAAACCTAAACCCTAAAACTATCCCTAAACCCTAAACTTACAACCCTAAATCAGAAAACATAAACCCTAAACCTATCCCTAAACCCTAAACCTTAAACCCTACATCATAAACCCTAAACCTTAAACCCTACTCCCTAAACCCTAAACCCCAAACTAACCCTAAACCCTAAACCCTAAACCCTAAACCTAAACAAACTCTAAACTACTATAAACTAACCCTAAACTCTAAGCTAACCCTAAATCCTAAACCCTAAATCATAAAAACCTTAAACCTTAAAGGCTAAACATTAAACTATAATCTCTAAACCCTAAACTCGAACCCTAAACCCTAAACCCTAAAGCCCTAAACCCTAAAATACTAAACCCTAAACCCTAAACCCTAAACCCTAATGACTTGAAAACCTAAACCTAAACTAAATAAAACCTAAAAATAAAATAAATAAATAAACCTAAACCTAAGTAAAATAAAATAAAAATAAAATCAAAACCAAAACCAAAACCAAAACTTAAACCTAAAAATAAAGTAAAATTAAAAATTAAACTAAAATATAATAAAATGAAGAAAAACTAAACTATATTAAAAAAGAAAATAAACTTAAGAATAAAAAACCAAAATAAAATAAAAACTAAACATAAAATAAAGATAAAATAAACATAGAATAGAATAAAATAAAAACTAAATGAAACCCTAAACCTGAAAAATGAACCTAAAAATAAAACCTAAAATTAAATTAAAAAAACCTAAACTTTAAACTAAAAAAAACCTAAACCTATAATAAAAATAAAATAAACAAAATACAATAAACCTAAACCTAAATTAAAATAAATGAAACCAAAACCTAAACATAAAATAAACTAAACCTTAACTTAAACCTAAACTAAATAAAATAAAATAAATTAAAAAAACCTAAACCTAAATTAAAAAATAAACCTTAAAAATAAACCTAAAATAAAAACATAAAACATAAGCCTAAAAAAATAAAATAAAAACTTAAAGCAAAACCTAAAAATAAAAAATAAAGAAAAAAAACTCAACTAAAAAATAAACCTAAACCTAAACCTAAACCTAAACCTAAACCAAAAAAATAAACTAAAATAAAAAACCTAAACTAAAATAAATAAACCTAAAATAAATAAACTAAACTAAATAAAAATAAAAATAAACTTAAATAAAAATAAAAATTTAAATTAAATTAAATATATAGAAATTAAACTAAATAAATTAAATAAACTAAATAAACCTAAACCTACTGGTTTACTTAATTTAAAAAAAATCAAAACCTTAAACCCTAAAACTATAAACCCTAAACCCTAAACCCTAAACCATACCACAAACCCTACCCTACCATGCACTAAACCTAAACCTAAACTCCTAAACACTAACCTAAACTATAAAATAAATCCTAAAAACTAAACCTAAATCTAAAGTAACTAAATAAATTTAAAAATAAACATAGACCCTAAAATCAAATAAATTTAAACCTAAACCTAAACCCTAAGAATGGGAAGAACCTTGCGATGGAGGCGAAGGCGGAGGCAGCAGTTATCATAGTGGTGGTGGGGGATATAGAAGTGCTCTTGGATATGGAGGTCGTGGTCAGAGAAGTGGTGGTTATAGAGTCAAGAAGAGCGATGGAGATTACGTGGTGGCGGAGAGAGAGATCAGAGATATGATGGTAGAATTGGAGAAATTGAAGAACGGCGATCCGAAAAGCTGCTTATGGAACTATGTCTTTATAGTACAGATGGTTCTAGTTAACTAAGGTTTTTGATTAGCTCTATGCATGTTAACTTTTGATCTATGTTGTCATTTATGTCTTAGAAAACTTGGTGTGTTACTTGGATGATAAAATCAAAAGGAAGAAATGCTGAATATGAATTTGATCTCTATTAAATAAAATACCAAATACCCTAAACCCTAAACTAAAACTTGAACCCTAGACCAATAACCTCAACCCTAAACCCTAATCCATAAACCCTAAAAACCCTAACCCTAAACACTAAACCCTAAAAGCTTAAATCCTAAATACTAAATGTAAACCCTAAACCCCAAACCGTAAACCCTAAACCCCAAACCAGAAACCCTATACTTTAAACCCTAAACCTTAACTAACGAACCCTAAACCCTAAACCTTAAAACTGAAATCATAAAATCAAAAAACTTAAACCTAAACTAAATAAAACTTGAAAATAAAATAAATAAATAAACTTAAACCAAATAAAATAAAATAATAAAATAAAATAAAAACCTAAACTAAAACCTAAACCTAAACCTAAAAAGAAAACAAAATAAAACTAAACTAAAATTAAATAAATAAAAAAACTTAAACTAACTAAAAAATAAAAAACTTAAATAAAATGAAAATTAAAACTAAAATAAATAAAAAAAAAAACTAAATAAAAACCTAAACTTAAAATCTAAACCTAGAAAATCAAAAAAATAAAACCTAAACCTTAAACTAAAAGAAACTAACTAACCCTAAAATAAAAATAAAATAAACCTAAACCTATGCTAAAATAAACAAAACTAAAATAAATAAAACTTAAACCTAAAGCTATAATAAACTAAACAAAAACCTAAACCTTAACCCTAAATAAAATAAAAAAAACTAAAAATAAAGTTAAACCTAAACTAAAAAATAAAACCTAAAATTAAACCTAAAATAAAAACCTAAAACATTAACCTCAATAACAAAATAAAAACCTAAACCTAAACCCAAAATAAAAAATAAAACCTATACCTAAAAAATAAAATAAAAATAATCCTAAAGCTAAACTTAAACCTAAAAAATAAACTAAAATAGAAAACCTAAACTAAAATAAACAAACTAAACTAAATAAAAATAAAAATAAACCTAAATTAAAATAAAAATAAAATAAACTCAAATAAATAAAAAATAAACTAAAAAAACCTAAACCTACAAGTTTACTTAATTTAAAAAAATGAAAAAAAAAACTCCTAAACCTACAACCCTAACCCCTAAAATCTATGTGTTAAAACCTTAAACCCTAAATACTAAACCCTAAACTTTAAACCCTAAACCCTAAAAACCTAAACCATAAATTCTAAACCTTAATCCTTAAAACCTACAACCTTATACCTTAAAACCTACACCCCAAATCCTAAACACCAAACCCTAAACATTAAAAACCTAAAAACCTAAACCTAAACTAAATAAAACTTAAAATAAAATAAATAAAAAAACCTAAACCTAAATAAAATAAAAACTAAAATAAAATAATATTTTAAACTAAAACAAACCTAAACCTAAACCTAAATTTTAAAAAATTAAATAATATTAAAAATAAACTAAAATAAATTAAATAAAAACCTAAACTAAACAAAAAAATAAAAAAACCTAAATAAAATAAAAACTAAATGCTAAATAAAAATAAAATAAACTTAAAAATAAAAAAATTTAAAATTAAATAAAAACCTAAACCTAAAATATAAGATTAAAAAAAGCTAACAATAAATAAAAAATAAAATTTAAACCCAAAAACTAAAAAAAAACTAAAACTAAAATAAACAAAATAAAATAAACCTAAACTAAAATAAATAAAACCTAAACCTAAACCTAAAATAAACTAAACCTATAGCTAAAGTAAATAAAATAAAATAAACTAATAATAAACCTAAACCTAAATAAAAAAAATAAAATCTAAAGTAAACCTAAAACCTAAACCTAAAAAAATAAAATGAAAACCTAAACGTAGACCTAAAAATAAAAAAATAAAACCTAAACCTAAAAAAAAATCAAAATAAAACTAAACTACAAAATAAACATAAACCTAAACCTTAAATTAAAAAATTAAACTAAAATAAAGAAACCTAAAATAAATAAACTAAACTAAATTAAAATAAAAATAAACCAAAATAAAAATAAAAAATAAAATAAACTAAAATAAATAAAAGTAAACTAAAAAAAACTAAATAAACCTAAACCTACTTGGTTTGCTTAATTTTAAAAAAAAAAAGACCTAAAAACCCTAAACCCTATAAATCTAATCCACCTTAACCCACCTTAAACCCTAAACCATGAACCCTAAAAAACCCTAAACCTTAAACCCTAAAAAACTAAACCCTAAACACTAAAAAACTAAACCTAAACTCTAAACAAACCCTAAACCCTAACCTAAAAACCCTAAACCCTAAACCCTGGCTAAATCCTAAATCTAATCTAAGCACAAAACCTTAAATCTAAAGCCCTAAACCCTAAATCCTATGCCATAACCATAAACCCTAAAACCTTAAACCCTATACCCTAAACAATAAACATTATTCGACACCCTAAAAACTTAAAAACTAAACTTAAACTAAATAAAACATACAAATAAGATAAATAAAACAACCTAAACCTAAATATAATAAAATAAAAATAAAAACATAAATAAAATTAAAAATAAAAACCTAAATAAAATAAAAAAATAAAATAAAATAAAAACTAAATCAAACCTAAAGGACCTAAACCTAAAAATAAATAATAAAAACCTAAACCTTAAATTAAAATAAAAAACATAAACCTAAAATAAAAACAAAATAAACCTAAACCTAAATTAAAATAAATTAAACCTAAACCTAAACATAAACTAAATAAAATATAATCAACTAAAAATAAACCTAAACCTAAACTAAAAAAAACCTAAAATTAAAACTCAATATAAACCTGAAAAAATATAATAAAAACTTAAACCTAAACCTAAAAATAAAAAATAAAACCTAAACCAAACAAAAAATAAAAATAAAACTCACCTAAAAAATAACCAAAAATAAAAAACTTAAACTAAAATAGAAAACCTAAAATAAATAATCTAAACTAAATAAAAATAAAAAATAAACCTAAATAAATGTTAAAAATAAAAATAAATTCAAATAAATAAAAAATAAACTAAATAATCCTAAACCTACGAGTATACTTAATTTTTTTTAAAAAAAAACCCAAACCCTAAATCCTAAACCCTAAACCCTAAATGCTAAACCCTAAAACTAACACTAAACCCTCCCTAAACCTACAACCCTAAACTACTACCCTAAACCCTAAACCCTAAACCACACCCCAAATCTGACTTAAATCCACCATAAATCCTAAACTCTAATCCATACTCCCTAACTAAACCCTCTAAACCTCCTAAACTAACCTCCCTAAACCTTAAAACCTAAAACCCTAAACCTAAAGCTAGCCAAACCCTAAACTAATAATCCATAAACCCAAAATGCTAAACCCTCACCCACCAGCCACTAAATGCTAAACCCTAAACTCTAAACCTGACCTAATCTACTCATCCTGCGCCTAAACCTAAACTAAATAAAACCTATAAAGAAAATAAATACAAAAGCTTAAACCTAAATAAAATAAAATTGAAACTAAAACCTAAATTTAAACCTAATAATAAAATAAAATAAAAAATCAAAATAAACTAAAATAAAATAAATAAAAACCTAAACTAAACTAAAAAAATAAAAATACTGAATATGTTAAAAATTAAAAATAAATTGAAACTAAAATAAAAACTAAATAAAAACCTAAACTAAAATTATAAACCTAAAAATAGAACCTAAAAATAAATACCAAATAAAAGATAAACCCTAAACTTAAAAAAACTTAGACCTAAAATAGAAATAAAATAAATAAAATAGAAGGAACTTAAACCTAAACTACAATAAACTATACTAAAATAGATAAAACCAAACCCTAAAGCTAAAATAAACTAAACCTAAACTAAATAACTAAAAATAAACCTAAACTTAAACTAAAAAATAAATCCTAAAGATAAACATAAAATTAAAACCTATACCTTAAAAAATAAAATTAAAACTTAAAAATAAAAATTAAACTTAAACATAAAAAATAAAATAAAATAAAAGTTAACTAGAAAATAAACCAAAACCTAAACATAAACCTAAACTAAATAAAATAAAATAAGCTAAAAATAAACCTAAACTTAAACTAAAAATAAAACCATAAACTATACCTAAAATAAAAACCTAAACCTTAAACTTAAAAAATGAAATAAAAACCTAAACCTTAACCTAAAAATAAGAAATAAAACTAAAATAAATAAAATAAAATTGAACTAGAAAATAAACTAAACCTATAAAATAAAAAAAATAAAATACCTAAACTAAAATAAAAAAAACCTAAAATAAATAAATTAAACTAAATAAAAATAAAAAGTAAAAATAAACCCAAATAAAAAAATAAACTAAATAAACATAAACCTACTGGTTTACTTAATTTTTTTAAATAAAACCCGTAAACCCTAAACCCTAAACCATAAAACTATCCCTAAAACCTAAACCCTAAACATACAACCCTAACCCAAAACCCTAAACAATAAAATTGTAAAATCTAAACCCTAATCTTTAAACCCTAAACCCTAAACCTAAGCCCTAAACCCTAAAACTCTAAACCCTAAACCCTAAAACCTTAAACCCTAAACCCTAAACATTAAAACCTAGAACCCTAAACCCCAAAACCTAAACCCTAAACTTACCCTAAACCCAAAGCCCTAAACTAACCCTACACCCTAAACCTTAAGAATGGGTAGAACCTTGATGGCAGGAACATCACTATCAACTAGGCTTAGTCTAGATCTACTGGTTGAGGTGAAGGCGGAGGTGACGATTATCACAGTGGTGGTGGGGGATCTGGAGGTGTTGGTGGATACGGAGGTGTTGGTTGGAGTAGTGGTGGTTATGGAGGTGGGAAGAGCGATGGAGGTTATATCCATGGTGGTGGCAAAAGGAGAGATCAAGGATATGATGGAGAATCTCACTACTCGAGAGGCGGGGTGGTTTTGATGGGAAATGGAGATATTGCAGAATGACCAATCCGATTTGCTACTTATGAAATTATGTCTTTATAGTGGAGACTGTTCTACTTATCTTGAGCTTTTGATTTGCTCTATGGGTGCTCATTTTTTATCTATGTCATCACTTGTGTCTTAGAAAACTTGGGGTGCTACTTGGTTGGCTAAGAAGAAGAAATGTTGAATATGAATTTATTTTCTATTAAAAAAAACTTTAAACCTTAAACCCTAAACCTTAAACTAAAACTTAAACCCTAAACCTAAAACCTAAACCATAAACCCTAATCACTAAACCCTATAACCTAAACACTGAAAACTCTAAACTTTAAATACTAAACCCTAAACCCTAAACCCTAAAATTAAAACTTAAACCCTAAACCTAAAACTTAAACCATAAACCCTAAACCTTAAACCCTAAAAACAAACTCTAAACCTTAAATACTAAACCATAAACCCTAAACCCTAAATTGTAAACCCTAAAACCCTAAACCCTAAACCCTAACCTCAAAACCCTAAACACTAAACCCTAAACCTTAAACCTTAAACCCAAAACCCTAATCTAAATCCTAAAACTGACAACCCTAAATCCTAAACCCTAAACTAACCCTAAACTAACTCTAAATCCTAAACCCTAAATTAAACATAAACCCTAACCCTAAACCCTAAACCCTAAACCTTGAATAAAGATGTCATTAGGAGTAGATCAAAAGAATGACATTATCCTAACATAGTTATGGTTGCTAAAGAAAATGTCCTCAAGAGACTTTCCCTTGAAAGATTTGAATACCCTAAACCTTAACCATAAATCATATTATAATACCATATATTATAGTATAATGTAGCATCATATATTTGAGCATGTAGTGATGTGTTTTTAGATGTTATAAGATGTTTTGAAACTGTGCCTTATAGTCTATATTAATATAAATCATAAAATAGTGATTTAATAAATTAGATGATGAAATTTGTTAAATTTAAAGTGGGAATTAGGTTGTAGTACCAAAGGTGTGCTATAACACTTATTGTCTAAAAAGTAAGATTTTATGTTCAAAATAAATATTATATGTTGTAGCATAGTTTAGCATCATATATCATAATATATTATTATGCACATTTTAAATTCTTTTAGTATTTTACAATCATGCAGTTGAGCCTACATTATCAGTATTTATAAAAATATTGATTTAGACTTTAAAATGGTGGAATTTGGCCAAATTCATGATAGGTAGAGCATGGCATCATAATATATAGTTTCAATTTAAAATATGTAAGTTATACAAATAAGATATATAGGTTTTTTTGTTTAGACTAATTTTATGATTTTTTATCTTAAGCAATCCCTTGTGATGTGATATACAATTAATATAATATAATATGTTATAGTGTATTATAATATAGGATGCCCTAACATAGTGTAGCATCATGCATCATAGCATACTATTGTGTATTACTACTTGTTGTTTAGCATATTTTTGTTTGTTATAGTATGATGTAGTAGACTTTGTATAGGTATAATTCATAAAAATATTGATTTATAGGCTGAGATATTGGGATTTGGCCAAATTTAAGGTAAGCTTTAGGGAAATTCATTAAGGGTGTGCTATGGTGTGTCATTTAATCAAAAGAATGGAATTTTGCATCCAAAATAAATGTTCATTTTTCAACCAAATTTTATAAATTTTTTTCTTAAAGTAATTCATTTTAAGGTGCAATGTAAGATAATATATTATATGAAAGCACATTAAAATATAATGTACATAACAATAAAACTTCACATATATATATGAATGTGGTGGTGTGTTACTAAATGTTATTGAACATTTTAGTATGTTTTACTTTTATTATAATACATTGGGTCAAAACTCACAAAAATGTTAATTTGAAGGTTGAGATGGAAGAATTTGGCCAAACTCACGGCACACACCAAGAAGAAACACCAAAATTATGCTATTTTGTACCAATTCTAATAGAAAAATAACAAATTTACATCCAAAATGAACATCATTCATATTTTGAGAAAATTTTATTATTTGTTCCTTTTAAGTGATTCTAATGAGGTGTGATGTTAAATAATATATTATCTTTATAATATAATATAGTGTGTTAATTTACACTATAATATGTTTAGAATGATATTGTATAGTTAGTTTGAGATTGCACCACCACAAATCATAAAATGTTAATTACAATATTAAGATGATGTAATTTGAATAAATACATTGCTATGCTTTTGGTTGCAACATTAAAGGTGTTCATAAGAGAAAAAAATAAGAGTTGCTGAGAATTCCATGTCAAGGATATAGAGGGAAATCTACTAGGGGATCAAATATGCATTGGACATGACATGTGAGGGGTCTATGTTGAGGGCATAAAAGAGGAAAATTTATTGGTGATAAGGTTTGAATTTGATTTTATTATATGATTTATGGAAAAAAGATCCTAGGCATAAAAATCTATAATCCACTAGGATTAAGTTCAAATTGACTTTAATTTATTTTATTTTAATTATTGCGGAGACATATCTGCTAGAGATTTGGGCTCAAGTTTGTTGGGGATCAGATATGTGAACCTTCCACTTGGGAAGTAGGTTTGGGCTATCCATTAGGGATTGGGATTTGAGTTTAATTTCATAGATTTATTTGGGGATGTATCCACTGGGAAAAAGAGTTTAGTTGGACTTATTTGATTTAGACACTACTAGGGGAGTTGGTTTAATTTGGCTCCACTAGGGAGCTGATTTTAAATTTGATTTATTTGTTTGAATTATTAATATATGATTTGGGGCTCCACTAGGAAGAAGAGTGTAATATAACTCCACTGAGGAAAATTAGATTTGGTTTTATTTAATCAAGTTAATGTATGGACCCTGTCATTATGCGATGGACCCAGTGAGAAGGGGCTATATTAGACTTGACTTACCCCAAGTTTACAAATTGAAAGGGATAGTCTACCGGTTGTGGGGTAGGGCTAGCCAACCTAAGGGGTTTTCTTTTGGTGTGCAATGGATATGCTAAAAAGAAGGCATAACAGACTTACATCTTCCAAAGCGAGGAACAACCAATGGGATGACCTATTGGATGCACAATAAATCAAACCTAATCTAGAGAGACTACTAAGTGAATGTCATTGGGACTTATGTCAACTCAAAAGTAGTTAGAGTTAATTTTATTTTAATTTCATGTGATTTGATATGGTTTATTTGGTTTATTTTGATTTTTAATTGAGGACATATATGTTGGGGATGTGAGCTCGATCAAATTTGATAGATTTATTTTAAGGATCATGTCAGTGTGCGATGGACCCACTGAGAAGGGGCTATATCAGACTTGTCCTACCTCAGATTTATAAATCCAAAGGGATAGTCTACTGGTCATGGGGTAGAGCTAGCCAACCAAAGGGGTTGCCTTTCGGTGTGTAATGGTTGTGCTAGGAAGAAGGCATAATATACTTACATCTTTTAAAGCACGGAATAACTGCTGGGGTGACCTGTTGGTAGCACAACAAATCAAACCTGACTTAGAGGTGACTATAGAGTGAATGCCGCTGGGGGCTTATATCAACTCAAGAGTAGTCAAGTGATTCTATAGGTAGCTTTGTTGACACTACCCTAAAGATAGGATGCCTACTTGGGAAAAGGTACTGCTAGGGGTGTACTACTAATCCACAAGTGAATATATATTTTATTTATATGTTTATGTGGACCATATTGGTGTGTGAGGGACCACACTGAGAAAGGGCTATGTCGGCCTAAACCTATCTCAGATTTAATGGAAAAATGGAGAATCTGCACATCCACAAAATGGATTCTCCAACCACAAGGGTGGTTTCTAGGAAAGGGGAACTGTCCAATTCGATGGTAACCCATTTAGTGTCTAAATGGGGTCGCAAAGGATGTGATCCAAACATAGTGCCCATAAATGAGGTGCTGCTAGGGGCATTATCTTGAGCCCTAAAAAAGAAATCCTATAGGTGTACGGTGGCCAACTCAAGGAGAAAGCATATCAAACTTACATTTACCATGAGTCGTGTATCCTAAGGTGCAAGAACCAACCAACCTAAGGTGTATTCATCAGAATGAGTGGTGTATTCATCAACATAGTGTTAACCAACCAACCTAAGGTTCCCATCAATGTACAACAATCTATCTAGAAAGAAAGCATGTAGGCTTACAACTTTTTGTGCATAACTAATCATATGGATAGTCTATCACTAGTGGGTAGATGATATATGACCTAGAGTGACTACTAAGCGGGGAGCCCAGAGAAAGGACTGGACCCAAACTTGAAGCAGTCAGGAGAGAAGGAGCCACTAGGAGACTTATCCTAAACCTCAAATATACTTGACCTAGTCGTGTACAAAGGTTAATCCAAAAAGAAAGCATAGTAGACTCACATCCTCTTAAACGAAGCCAACATGAGGTAGCTTATAGACCATACATTAAGGACTACCAAACTAACAAGGCACTTTTTGGTGTGCAGTGTCCAAGTAAAGAAGGAAAGCTTATAAGACTAACATCCTCCAAAGCATGAAAACCATTAGGGAGACACACTAGTAGGGTAGCACGTTAGCCTGACCTTGAGCATCTACTGAATGAGTGCCACTAGAGGCATTATCTCAACTTAGAGTAGCCTGAGATAAAAGATATGTGTTTATTTTATATGTTTTGTGTAGTTTGTGTTTTGTTGATGTAGGATAGGACACTACTCAAGTTCTTACACCTACCCAAAACACAACATTGTAGATTCACAAATAAGAATACTTTCAACATGGATGAGATTGAATTTGAAATGGAATTTTCATTGATAATAATTATTTTCAAACATGATTTATAATATTTCTTTAAGTAGAGCCCATTGATTGGAAGCATTGGGTGCTCTCCCTTATGATTAATAAGCTGATAAGATCCCCCTTAGTAGCCATTCTTTATGGAAAAAAAGCCTTTCCATGTGGGTTCAAACATGCCTCCCATCTTACGATGGGCAATAATTGGTCTCCATAAAACTAAAATTAGTTCTCTTACATGAAAAGCTTTAGGATAAACCAACTTGTTGTAAGTTTGAATCATTTTAACTTTCTATAATTAGAGGTTTTGGCATTTCTACAAATGTCTCTCCTCCAAACCATAGAGCTCTTCTAACCCCAACTTGGCATTCTGCTCTGTTGTGATCTTGCTATCCATAGCTATCCTTAGTGATGGGTGTTGGACTTCTAATAGTAGAACAGCTTTGGACCCATTCAATGAGGAGAAAAGGAGTTAACTGAGTTGGAGTTCTATATGTGGCACGGTAGGCCCACAAGGCTTCAACTAAATGCTCATGCCACTATCGCATATTATTGTCGAGTGTCTTTTTAGTATTTTAATAAGAGTTATGTTGAAGGCTTATGATAAGTGGTTTTCCCTCAGGTAGTTGATCGTATAATATCTCCAATCTATGATGTGTCTCCATGAAAATTTATTGATCTAGGTGCTTTTGAAAGTAGTACCATTATCAAATATAATTTGTCGAGACACTTCGAACCTATATACGATATGATACCTAAAAAATTATAACACATACTAATCTGTGAACTCTCTAAGCAGAATCTTCTTTATGCATTTGGAAAAGTAGTCAGTAGCAGCTAAGATGAACTGATGACCCTTGGAAAAAGGATGATCAATTAGACCCACTATGTCGATACCCCAACACTCGAATGTCCATGAGGCCAATGTAGGATGAACAATGTTGGGTGGTGTGTGTTGGACAACACTGTGTATTTAACATTGGTGGCATTGCCTTGCCATATCCATGTAATCTTTGATCATCGATGGCTAGTAGTATCCAAGTCTCTTGATCTTGGGTTTCATCTTCGGACCAAAATGGTTGGATACACATAATCCTAAGTGTACCTCGGTCATAATCTTATGGGCTTCATGCTTATCTAAGTAATGTAACCACATATGATCAAAAGACCATAGGTACAAGACACCATCCACAAGAGTGTAGGAAAGTGCTCTCTACTTTATTTGATGGGCTTGGGAGTTCTCTTGAGGCAGTTTGTCTTTATTTAAGTAATCCATGAATGGTTGCCTCCAATCTAACTCTTTGTCCTTCTTGGAAATAGCAACCTCTCTTTCAAGAGAGTACTTTTTTATGAGTTCAATCCCAATAAGGGATAAGACCTATCTATTTTGGACCTTTATTGATATGGACTCATCCTCCAAACATGCTAACTCCTTAGAAAGTTTAGCTAAAGCATATGTTACAGCATTCTCTTATTGAGGAATCTTATAAATGGTAACCTCTAGGATTTGGGCCAATAACTCCATGGTGTACTTATGGTAGTGATGGAGCTTGGGCTTTATAACCTTATATGACCCAACAAATTTGATGATAATAGAATCAAAGATGTTGATATTCTGATGCTTAGTGACAACTAACCTGCATAATCAAAGCTCTATCAGCCTTCTCATTGGGGCAAGGATTGATGATGATAATCATCACATCGCGTCCCGGAAAGTTAAGAGAACTATACCTACCCCTTCCTTTCCTAGAATAGTAAATTATGGTTCTTCACCTCTTTGAGAAGAAGATGCACCATCAAAGTACATCTCCTAGTGGTGAATGCTAGTATCCCCTAAGTTCATGATTTGTTCATTGGGGAGATCATCACTAAATAGAGAGTCAACAGGAAATCAGTGTGCTACTGAGAAATCTGCTAGTGTTTGTCCTTTCACCGCACAAATGGGTACAAAGGTAATGTCAAACTGTGAGAGGATCATGGACTGTCGTGCTAACCATCTGGATAGCATCTGCCATGTCATGAGATACTGTAGTGGATTCATCCTAGAGATTAAGTTGACCTTATGAGGAAGCATGTAGTGTTGTAGCTTTTGGGATGTAAAGATTAAAGCTAGGCAATGCTTTTCAATGAGTAGATAATTAGCCTCAGTAGGGATTAGACAATAACTGAGGTAGTAGAGTGTGTTTTCCTTCCCTTCGTCATTAGCTTGGGTCAACAAAGCACCATGGGAGTCATCTAATGCAGTAGTGTAAAGTATGAGCGGCTTACCCAAGATAGGGGCTGCTAGAACCAGATGTTTGTGGAAGATGAATGTGTTTGTCAAAGATTCAATTCATAGCCTGCTGGTATGTAGCACTAGCAATTTTATGGCTGAATGACATGACCTTATAGCAATAAATTCTGATCAGGGATCTAAAAGTAGTATTTCTATCATCTTCAGGGGTCATCTTTATTTAGTTATATCTAGATGAGCCATCCATGAAAGAGAAGACTACATGAGATGAGGCAATGTTCACCATTAGCTTTGAGATTGGTAGTGGAAATTTGTCTTTTGGAAATGCCTTATTTAAATCCCTAAAATTAATGTATATGTGAATTTGGCCATTTTTTCTTAACAAGGACAATGCCGCCTAGGTAGGGTACTTTTGTTCCTAGAAGAAGCCAACATCGATCAATTTCTTGACTTCAGAAATGACCTATTATTTTATGTCTAATTGCATGCATCTAGGAGCTTGCTTGATAGGGTTAGAAGTAAGCTTTATTGCTAGTTTATGGACCACTACGTTAGTAGCCAATCCAGGCATCTCTTCATAACTCCATGCAAACTAGTCCTTAAACTCAGTCAACAGTCTAACTACATCATTAGTTTTAATTTTATTCAACAAAGAACTAATGTATGTTAGGTGCAGATCTTCTTTTAAGTTTACTTCATTGAGCTCGTTGATGGTTGACTTGATCTGTTCTTCGAACTCTGGTGGTGCATCTTTGACTTCAAAATCATCTTGATCATCTAAAGTTTCTAAGCACAGCTCCTCATATGATTTAATGTGATTTGAAAAGAATCTATCAGATTTCAAATGATTGGTGATGACTAAGCAGTAATCGTCATCATCGACTAGACCCACTATACCGAATCCTAGTCCTAATCTTGATTGAGAGCTTTGGCATTTGTTCTTCCATATTCTTTTGATGTAGTTTGACCTATGCTTTGACCAAGTATGTGGGATTAGTACTTTCTTTGCTAAATTATCAAAATAAGGCAAGTACCAATCAAAAGGTAATTTTATTAAATCATTATATGAATCATCCTTAAATTTTTCATCAAATTCTCAATGGTCTTCACTGTGGACTTAGATTTTGGCCTTTTGAAAGAAAGCTAAGAGAACTTGGTATTAATATAAAAGTTTGGAGCTTTGGACTATACTATGTCATGAATGTCTTGTGGATAGTGTGTATTCTTGTTAAGACACATCATGACATATTCTATATGGGTGTCTAATAAAGAGGTTTTCCACCCATAATACCACCCCTCTTCCTCCTCCTGGTGGAGGTCAAGTCATCCTACTCATATGTTTGAATGGAGTAACGAACTGTGGGTGAAATCTAATGTTAGATTCCACATCCTCCCCCAAGTCTATTTTCGCTCCCTTTTATTTTCTTTTATATTTTCTCTTTTCTCTTCTTTTTTTTTCTTTCATTTTCTTTTTCTTTTTCTTTTTCTTTTAATTTCTCTTTTGCTTTCTTTTTCTTTTTCTTTTCTTTTATTTTTAAACTTTGGAAAAGTTCACGAGAATAGACTTGTTGATTTTGAGGGAGGTATCCTCATATATGCCAACCTCATGAACTGTAAATGTCTTGAGATCTCCTTTGACACAATAGATGACCCCACCTCTCACAAACTTCATATATTGATGTAGAGAGGATGGAACTATGTTGTACTCATGTATCCATGGTCTCCCAAACAAAGTATTGAAAAATGTATCTAAGTATATAATGTGAACCTTGGCATCGGCCTTCCAATCATCTATCTCTAAGGGAAACACTATGGAGCCTAAGGCCTATTGGCCTTACTTCTGGAGTGGGAATTCAATCTTACCATTTTAGACTTGGGAGTCTTCTAGACACTAAGACTTCCCTACTCATAAGATACTTATATCAATTAGGTAAACATTTAACCTAAGACTGAAAACTTAAAAGGTTTAACCATAGGATTAGGTTATGCCTTAGGGATTAAGATAATCCACCTACCCTACAACCCAAATCCAATCCATGTTCACCTTCTCAAACCGAACCACAAGTTCAATTCAAACATCAAATTCAAATCCAAATCCAAACCCAAATTCCAAAACAAAATGATTGAAATCCATGATCTAATCCAAACTTGAAACCCTTCCTAAGTCATATGACTTATCCCTTCGACTTAGCCAAATCTTAATCCAAATCAATCCAAAATCAATTGATTTTCTCATAAGCAATTTATATCGTCAATCATCTTCCTAAATATAAATCAAATCCATATTCAAATGATCAAAACTAAATCAAATTAAATCAAAAACCTTACTAAGCCATATGACCTATCCCATGGACTTAGCCAAATCTTAATCCAAATCAAGTCAAACTCAATTTATTTTCTCAAAAATCAATCATATTTTCAACCATCTTCACAAATTTAAATGAAATATACATTTAAATCATCAAAACATAATCAAACCAAATCAAAATCCAAAGCTAAGCCACATGACCCAACTCCATGGACTTAGCCAAATTCCTTCATTCCAGAAACCAAATTCAATATTGATTTTCTCATGAATCAGTCATACCTTCAATCATATTCATAAATATAAATGAAATCTATAATCATCAAGCCAAACCAAAATCAACCCAACTCAAACCCATTTGAACCCAAGCCAATTACAATTGAATTTTATATCAATCACAAATCCATATATAAACTCAATTAAATCAAACATAACCAAAAATCAAGTCGACTAAACCTAATTGGTCCATTTGATCCAAAGTAGCCAATCTGACCTATTTGAGCCAAGTTCTAATCCTACCCAAATTAGATTGAACCAAGCCCATCATAACTTCCCATCATGATTGTTGATCACACTAAGTTGATCAATTACCATAAATTAGATCAAACCAAGTCAACTTGATCATTTGACCAAGTCAACCCCTTAACCCATATGAACCCAAACAAGCTAAATTGCAACCTATGCCAAATCCCTTGAAAGCAATTATTCATAGCAAACCAAAATCAATATTTGAATATGACTTGACCTTCAATTGAGTCAAACTAAATGGCTCTTGACTTGACCCAAATTGACCTAAACCTAAACTTATAATTTTACCTAAATTTAAAACCTAAACTAAACACTAAACCTAAAAACCTAAACCTAAACCACCCTTAAACCTAAACTACCCTACACTAAACCTTTAACCTTAAATCTCAAATTCTAAACTATAAATCCAATACTAAACCTAAACTCTAAACTTAAAAGTAAACCTAAACCATAAACCCTAAATCCTAAACTAAACCATAAACCCTAAAGCCTAAACACTTAACCCCAAACCCTAAACCCTAAACCCTAAATCCTAACCCTAAACTTTAATCCCTAAAACCTTGAACCCTAAAACCTTAAACCCTAAACCCTAAACCCTAAAACCATAAACCCTAAACCCTAAACCCAAAAAATTAAACTTAAACTAATTAAAACCAAGAAAAAAACTAAGCTAACCTAATCTAGCCTAACCTAGATAAAAACTCTCTCCTCATTTCAAGGATTTCATTTCCTTCATCATTTCCCATCTTGCATTTTATTGGATCCTTCATCATTCTTGACTGATTTTTGTAGTTTCTTTCAATCTCTAGCTGCTTGTGTGATGTATCTCTTTTGAATATGGCTACGGTGATCTCATACCCATGGCTTACATCTCCCATTTTGGATGATCCGCTAGAGCATCCAATTTTGTGGGGATTAATGAACCCAATGCCATTTTCTGCTATTAAATGCATGAATTTTGGCAAGAGCTCTAAAATAATAAACCTAAATTAAAATAAAAAATAAAATAAACTAAAACAAATAAAAAATAAGCTAAATAAACCTAAACCTATGAGTTTACTTCATTTAAAAAAATAATAAAATAATAATTAAAAAAAAACCTAACCCTAAACCCTAAACCCTTAACCCTAAACCCTAAACCCTAAACCCTACAACCCTAAACCTACAACCTTAAACCCTAAACCCTAAACCCTAAAATCCTAAACTCTAAACCCTAAACCCTAAACTCCAAACCCCAAAACCTACAACCCTAAACCTTAAACTCTAAGAATGGGCAGAACCATGATGTCAGGTACATCACCATCAACTAAGCTCAGTCTAGATCTAGTAGTGGAGGGAAAGGCAGAGGCAGCAGTTATCGTAGTGGTGGTGGGGGATCTGGACATGCTAGTGGATGTGGAGGTGGTGGTCGGAGCAGTGGTGGTTATGGAGGTGGGAGGAGCAATAGAGGTTATAATCGTGAGGGTGGTGGAGGGAGAGACAACTTACGGATGAAGAATAGCTGACTTCGATGGAACTTTCTTTATGGAGACATTACTTTATATAGGGTTTTGATTTGCTGGAAGCTTATTTATTATCCACAAATGTGTCTATGAATTTATTAAACTTGAAATTAAAACCTAAACTAAACCTAAACCAAACCCAAACCCTAAACCCTAAACCCTAAAACCCTAAAACCCTAAACACTAAACCCAAAAAAACCCTAAAAAACCCTAAACAAAAAACTTAAACCTAAACTAAATAAAACCTAAAAATAAAATAATAAACAAACCAAAACCTAAATAAAATAAAAAATTAAAACCTAAATTAAAACCTTAAAATGAAATAAAATAAAATAATAAAAATAAAAATAAAATAAAATATATAAAAACCTAAACTAAACCAAAAAAATAAAATAAACCTAAAATAAAAACTAAAAGTAAAATAAAAATAAAATAAGCTTAAAATAAAATAAAATAAAGATTAAATAAATACCTAAACTTAAATAATAAACCTTAAAATAAAACCTAGAAATAAATAAAAAAATAAAACCTAAACCCTAAACTAAAAATACCTAAAATAAAATAAAATAAACCTAAACTTAAACTAATAAAATAAAATCTAAAGTAAGACTAAACCTAAACGTAAACTTAAACTAAATAAAATAAAATAAACTAAAAATAAACCTATACCTAAACTAAAAAATAAAACCTAAAAATAAACCTAAAATAAAAACCTTAAACATAAACTTAAAAAAATAAAATAAAAATAAAACTAAACTAACTAAAAAAACCTAAACTTAAACCTAAACCTAAAAAATAAACTAAAATAAAAAAGCCAAGCTAAAATAAATAAACCTAAAATAAATAATCTAAACTAAATAAAAAAATAAAGTTAAATTAAAATTAAATATAAAATATTCTAAATAAACCTAAACATATGAGTTTACTTAATTTAAAATAATAATAATAATAAAATAATTTAAAAAACCTAACCCTAAACCCTAAAACTAACCCTATACCCTAAACTCTAAACCCTAAACCCTAACCCTAAACTCTAAACCCTAAAGCTACAACCTACAACCTTAAACTCTAAACCCCTAAACCCTAAAATTCTAAAGTCTGAACCCTAAAATCTATACCCTGAATCTTAAATCCTAAAACCTACAGCCCTAAACCCTAAACCTGAGTCCCTAAACCCCAAACTCTAAGAATGGGCAAAACCTTGATAGTAGGAACATCACCGTCAACTAAGCTCAGATGGCGGGAGGGAAAGGGAGCGATAAGTTATCAATGGTGGTGGGAGAGGACGACATGCCGGGTGGATATGGAGGTGGTGGTCAGAGTAGTGGTGGTTATGGAGGTGTGAGGAGTGGCAAAGGTTACAACTTAGGGGTGGTGAGGCAGAGGGATATGATGGTGAATCCCTCTACTTGAGAGGTAGGGGTGGTTCTGATAGGAACTGGAGAAATTAAAGAATAGCTGATCTGATCTGCTACTTATGGAACTATCATTATTGTAGAGACAGTTCTACTTATATAGGGTTTTTTATTTGCTCTATGGGTGCTCATTTTTTATCTATGTCATCGCTTGTGTCTTAGATAACATGGGGTGCTACCTGGTTGATGAAATTATAAAGAAGAAATTTTAAATATGAATTTGTTCTCTGTTAAAATAAAAAACCTTGAACAGAGAACAAATTCAAAACCAGGTAGCACCCTAAATTATAACCTAAACCCTAAACTAAAACCTAAACCCTAAACCAAAAATCAAAATCCTAAACCAAAAACACTAAACCCTAAACCCTAAACCCTAAACCCTAAGAACCATAAACCTCAAATCCTACACACTAAACCCTAAACCCTAAACCCTAAACCCTAAACCCTAAAGCCTATAACCCTAAACATAAAACTCTAAAACCTATAACCACAAACCCTAAACCCTAAAACTGCAACCCTAAATCCTAAACCCTAAACCACAAACCCTAAACCCCTAAACCCCTAACCCCTAACCCTAAAGTAACCCTAAACCCTAACCTTAAACCCTAAACCCTAAACCTTGAATAAAGATGCCAATAAGAGTAGATATAAAGAATGATCTAATCCAAACATAGTTATGGTTCCTAAAGAAAATGTTTTTAAGAGACTTTACCTTGCCTATTAGAGATTTGAATACCCTAAACCCTAACCCTAAATCATATTATAATATAATTTATTATAGTATAATGTAGCATCATATATTTGAGCATGTAGTGATGTGTTTTTGGATGTTATAAGATGTTTTGAAATGTTTTAGTATATTATGGTATTGTGCTATATAGTCTATATTAATATAAATCATAAAAATATTAATTTAATAAATCAAATGATGAAATTTGTTAAATTTGAATTGGGAATTAGGTTGTAGTATCGAAGGTGTGCTATGCAATTATAGTCTAAAAAGTAAGATTTTATGTTAAAAATAAATATTATAAGTTGTAGCATAGTATAACATCATATATCATAATATATTATTTGCATTTTAAATTCTTTTAGTATTTTTCTACACTAGCATTATCTATAAAATTGTTGATTTAGACTTTAAAATAGTGAATTTGGCCAAATTCATAATAGGTAGAGCATGGCATCATAATATATTATTTCAATTTAAAATATGTAAGTGATACAACTAAAATATATAGTTTTTTATTGTTTAGACTAATTTTATGATTTTTTATCTTAATAAATCCTTTCTAATGTGATATGCAATATAATATAATAAAATATAATATGTTATAGTGTATTAGAATATAGGATGCCATACCATTGTGTAGCATCATGCATTATAGCCTACTATTGTGTATTACTACTTGTTTTTTTTTGCATATTTTAGTTTGTTATAGTATGATGTAGTAGAGTTTGTACTAGAATAATTCTTAAAAACCCTAATTTATAGGATGAGATGATGGGATTTGACCAAATTTAAGGTAGACTTTAGGGAACATCATTGGGGGTGTGCTATAGTGTGTCATTTAATCAAAAGAATAGAATTTTGCATTCAAAATAAATGTTCATTTTTCAACCAAATTTTATAAATTTTTTCTTAAAGTGATTCATTTTAAGATGTAATGTAAGATAATATATTATATGAAAGAATATTAAAATATAATGTACATAATAATATAACTTCACATATATTTAGTTTCTTTTAGTTTTGTTATAATACTGTGGTGAATAATTTCCTATTGCGGAGTTGCCTTTCAAATCTATTGGTTAGAAAAGAAACAGGAGACCTTATAGAATTTATCTTTTTTTTAGAATGCCATGCAAATTTGTAGATGTACTTATTTAGGTAATTGAGTACGTCATTAAGGAATAGTGTAATCTCGAAAGACAGAAGTCACTTCCCTTTAATGGACCTAATCACCTCAATAAAGACTCCTAAGAACGATGGGTCTACAAAATGGAAAAGTAATGCAGGGTTTATTTTAAACTAGGTTCATTAAGTTCCCTATAGGGGCAAGCCCCCATAGTTAATTACATCCTAAGGGATAGGATCCCTTAGGAAAACTCTCGATTAAGGTAAATGATCATTGTCTTTAAAGATTTCAATAGGAAGGACTATCAATCGATTGGTTTATTTTGAAGATTAAATGAGATTGGTCAAAATAGGGAGTTATTATTGAAGTCAAAATGGAAGATAAGTATGAGATTCCCACGATGCTAGGAAACTTAGCGTGCATCTCAAACTATCCTATAATTGGGTTATATAAGCTTGATTGAGTTGGATCTTCTCATTGGAAATTTTGAACTTAAAATCCATTAACATAAGATTAAGGAAATGCCTAAGAGGTGAGGAATTATGCATATGGACCAAAAGTGGAAAAGTAATCTCAGAACCTAAATCTAGGGAGCTTCAGCGAGGGCTAGAAGCACAACCTAATTCTATGGTGAAAATGGGTATTTAGTTTGCCTCCATAATAGAGGACAAACCACTAGCTTAGACTTACAACTGGCTGGGGGTGGCCACCAACTAACTCCTCCTACAATTTTAAATACATGTAGGAAAGTCTTTATGCTTATGCAAGATAGCTAGGCTATTTATTTATTAGAAAGAGACTAAGTCCTTAAACTCACTCCCTAAAGAGACTAGATCATGTGCCTTGTTACTCTGGTTGTTGGTGGATGAGATGGTTTCTGCTCTGGATTTATTCTATTTTACATACTGGTTGGTTTGTTGGCTCTTCTCTTGAACTCGAGTTACTTTTTGTTGGTTTTTCATGGTTGAATGGGTGGATTTTCTAGTGGGAATTGCTATTGGTTGTTACCTTTCTGAACCTTCTTTTGAATAATTTCCTTGCTACTTTTTTAGGTTTGCCTTCCAGTTCCATGTTGTTTATTGTTAGATCCTTCTTTTGCCTTGGTTTTGCATTTGGTTATTCTCTTGGGATTAGCCTCTATTGGGTGCATTATTTGCAACACATTTTGTGTTGTTATTATGCTTCATGTTGGGTTAGTCTTTATTGCTGGGGAAGTTTGGTTTTTTGGTATGTCCTGGCTAGTTACTACTATTGCCTTTCTATGGTTGTTGTCCTTCTTTTGGACCTCTATTTTATGGTACTTTGTCAGTTTTCAACTTTTCCTTGGCTGCTAGGGATGCTTCTTTTATTGGTTACGTATTATGGGTTGTTCTCTGGTGGTTGCCTTATGGCTATTTTATGAAGCTCATTTGGTTGGAGGACTTTTAGTTGTCTTTGGAATCTTGGTTGGTTGATTTTTTCCTTGTTGGTCTTTTCCTTCTTCTTGGAAAATTTCTTAGAGCTTTTGTTGTGCTGGTTGAACCTTTGTTGATCCTATTGGATTGGAATTTTTGGTTTCTGGTGGTTGGTGGCTGTCATGTCTTTTGTTGATTTGCACTGGCTATAGCTTATGTTTCCTTTAATTGATGGTTTCATTTATGAGATGTTTAATCATTTGTGGTTGCTCACCCTAGTTTGGCTTGGTGACAGCTACTTGTTGGGACTTTGGCTTGAGGGCTCCTTTCTTGGTTGTGTTGGTTGTTTCTCTAATAATCAGCATGGGTTTGGTGCTTTGTTTATTGTTAGTTCTAGTTTTCCATGGTTTGGAGCTTGGATTGGTATTTGGTTAATGGTTGTTGTTGGTGTTTTTCGCTTTGTTCTAGCCTTTCTCTGGGTTATTGTGATTAGTTTGTTGTGGTTTTTGTTTGCTGGTTTAGCTGCTAGCTAGTTGTTGGCTGGTTTCTCTTTGTTAAATGGTGCGGAATCTAGAACATTATTGACTGTTGGCCTTGGATGTTTGCTTGTATCCAGTATGTTGGCTATGATGGCTTTGATGTTACTCACCTATTCTCTCTAGTTGGTATCATTACATATGTTTGTAACCATTCTTTATGAAGTTTGGATGCTCATATGTATTGTTGCCCCTTGAGATATCCTAACTGATCCTGAGCATTCTCTTTCTCAACACTCTCCTTTTCCTCTCTTTATAATTATCCTTTTTAGCAACGAATTTTTCCCTTGTAGTATCTTGCTAATTTCTTTTACAGGTTGGAACTTTATAGAGGGAATGGTCGTTATTCAGTCAACCCAAGTGTTGTTACTATGGATCTTGCTTATCTTGCTTTCTCAAAGAAATCTTGAACTGTTGTTGACTCATTATTTCACAATTTTCAAGATTTATTTTAGTCTTACTCTGTTCCTTTTTCTCTTAGGATTTTTGGCTATTGTATTTGCTATTTTGTTTTGTTTTCTTTTTCTAATGTACTTAGATGGAAATTTAACTCTTTAGGTTTCTTGTAGCTTTGAGAGGAGTAAATTTTAGAGCTTTAACATTGTATCTTTTCCTTTATGGTAATAAAATTCTAACATCCCCACCCAAAGAAAAATAGCCTAAACTCTAAACCCTAAACCCTAATAAATCCTAAACAACCTAAACCTAAACAAACCTAAAAACCCTAAACCCTAACCTAAAACTTATCTAATTATAAAGCCTAAACCCTAAAAGCAAAACACTAAACCCTAAACCTAAACAATAAACCCTAAACATTATAAAGCCTAAACCCTAAAACCTAAAAAACCTAAACCCTAAACCCTAAACTTCAAACCCTAAACCTAAACCTAAAGTAAATAAATAAATTAAAAATTAAACCTAAACCATAAAACCTAATAAACCTAAACCTAAACCATAAAACCTAATAACCTAATAAACCTAAACCTAAACCCTAAGAATGGGTATAACCTTGATGATAGGAACATCATCATCAACCAAGCTCAGTCTAGATCTGTTAGTGGAGATGAAGGCAGAGGAGGCAGTTATTGCAATGGTGGTGGGGATTTGGAGGTGCTAGTGGATATGGAGACTGTGGTCAGAGCAGTGGTGGTTATGGAGGTGGGAGGAGCAACGGAAGTTACCACCATGGTGGTGGCGGAGGAAGAGACCGGGAATGTGATGGTGGATCCCACTACTTGAGTGACCGGGGTGGTTCTGATGGGAACTGGAGAAACTGAGAAACTGAAGAATGACCAATTCGATCTACTGCATATGGAACTATGTCTTTATAGTAGATGGTTCTAGTTATCTAAGGTTTTTGATTTGCTCTATGATGCTCAATTTTGATCTATGTTGTCTCTCGTGCCTTAGAAAATTTGTTGTGTTACTTGGTTAATGAAATAGAAAAGATGAAATGCTGCATTTGAATTTATTCTCTATTAAAAAAAAACCCTACCTTAAACTAAAAAAACTCTAAAAACTAAACCCTAAACCCTAAAACCTAAACACAAACCCTAAACCTAAACCCTAAACCCAAAAACCCTAAACCCTAAACCCTAAACCATAAATCTTAAAACATAAACCCTAATCCTTAAACCCTAAACCATAAACCCTAAACACTAACCTCGAAACTAACCTTAAACCCTCAACCCTAAAAAGCTAAAAACCTAAACCTAAACTAAATAAAACTTAAAAAATAAATAAATAAATAAACCTAAATGAAAATAAATTAAAACATAAAATAAATTAAAAACCGAAATTAAAACTTAAACCAAAACCTAAACATAAACCTAAACCTATAAAGAAAATAAAATTAAATTAAATTAAAATAAAATAAAATAAATAAATCCCTAAACTAAACTAAAAAATAAAATACATAAATAAAATAAAAACTAAACCTAAAATTAAAATAAAATAAAATAAAAACTAAAAAAACCTAAACCTAAAAAATAAACCTAAAAATAAATAAAAAATAAAACTTAAACCATAAACCTAAAAAAAAGCCTAAACCTAAAATAAATAAAAAATAAACCTAAAGCTAAACTAAAATAAATAATACTAAACCTAAAAGAAAATAAACTATACCTAAACCTAAGCTAAAAAAATTAAACCTTAAAATAAATCTAAAATCTTAATTTAAAAAAATAAAATAAAAATCAAAACCTAAACCTAAACCTAAAATAAAAAATAAAACCTAAACTTAAAAAATAAAATAAAAATAAAACTAAATTAAAAATTGAACCCAAACCAAAACCTAAACCTAAAATATAAAGTAAAATAAAAAACCTAAACTAAAATAAATAAATTAAACTATACTTAAATAAAAATAAGAAATAAAATAAATAAAAACAAATAAAAAAACTAAATTAACTAAATAAACCTAAACCTACGAGTTTACTTAATTTAAAAAACTAAAACAGAATAAAAATAAAACTAAAAAAACCCTACCCCTAAACCCTAAACTCTAAAACCCTAAACCCTAAACCCTAAACCCTAAACCCTAAAACCTGCAGCCTTAAACCCTAAACCCTAAACCCTAAACTCTAAAATAAAAATAAAATAAAATAAAATTAGACCTATAAATAAAATAAAATAAAAAAACCTAAACCTAAATAGAATAGTAAATTAAAATAAAATAAAACCTAAACTAAAACCCAAACTTAAACCTAAAATAAAATAAAATAAAAAATAAAAACTAAGCTAAATTAAAATATATAAAAAACCTAGACTAAACTAAAAAAAATAAACCCAAAATACCTAAATAAAAAAAATGTAAAATAAAAAAATAAAAACAAAATAAAAACCTAAACCTAAAAAAATAAACCTAAAAATAAATAAAACAAATAAATCCTAAATCCTAAACTAAAAAAGGCCTAAACCTAAAATGAACAAAATAAAATAAACATAAACCTAAACAAAAAAGATAAAACCTAAAATAAAAACCTAAACCTAAAAAAAAACCCTAAACCTAAACCTAAAAAAAACCTAAACCTAAAAAAATAAAATGAAAATAAAAATAAAATAAAAAATAAACTTAAACCTAAACCTAAACCAAAAAAATAAACTAAACTAAAAAAACATAAAAAAATTAAATAAAAATAAAAAATAAACCTAAACAAAAATAAAAAATAAAATAATTAAAAAAATGAACTATATAAACTAAATATACATAAACTTACCATTTTACTTAATTTAAAAGAAAAACCTAAACCTAAAATAAACCTAAACTTTAAACCCTAAACCCTAAAACCTAAAACCCTAAACCTTAAACCTTAAAGCCTAAAAAACCATAAACCCTAAACCCTAAACCCTAAATTAACCCTAAAGCTTAAACCCCCCTACAACCTTAAACCCTAAACCTAAAACCCTACAAACTTAAATCCTAAACCATAAACCCTCAAAACCCAAAACCCTAAAGCATAAACACTAAACCCTAATAAACCCTAATCTTATTCTTTTTTTTGGTTTTCTAATATTTTTGACATCATGCTTTTGGGTTGGCCTGGTCATTGCAACTTGGTGGTTTCTATCTTTCCAACTTGGGTTGGCTTAGTATTTTCAACCTTATGGTTGCTGTCTTCCCTACCTTCTTACTCTGGTTGCTAGTGGATGAGTTGGTTTTTTCTTTTTTCTGCATTGGTTGGTTGGTTGGCTCTCCTCTTGAACTCAAATTACTTTTTGCTGGTTTATGGTTTCATTTATGAGCTTTTTAATCATTTTTGGTTGCTCAACCTAGTTTGGCTTGGTGAATGCTACTTGTTGGGACTTTGGCTTGGGTGCTCTTATAATTCTTTTGTTGGTTGTTTCTATGTTAATTGGCATTGGCCTAGTGCTTATTGATGGCTGGTTCTAATTTTCCCTGGTTCATAGCTTGGATGGGTATTTTGATAATGTCTATTTTTGGTGTTCTGACTCTCTTCTCGCCTCTCTCTAGATTATTGTGTTTAGTCTATTATAGTTTTTGTTTGGTGGTTTCGTTGCTAGCTGGATGCTGTCCAATTTCTCTTTATTTAATGGTGTAGGATCTAGAACTATACGGACTACTGGCCTTGGATTTTTTCTTGTATTAGGTATGATGGCTATGATGGCTTTGATTTTACTTACCTCTTATGATTACATGAACCTTCATGAAGTTTGGATGATCATATGTATTGTTGCCCCTTGAGATAATCCTAATAGAGCCTAATCATTCTCTTTCTTAGCTCTCTCCTTTTCCTCTCATTTTTCTTATCCTTCTTAGCTATGACTTTTGCCTTTGTATTGTTTTACAGGTTTCTTTTACAAGTTGGAACTTTATAGAGGGATTGGTCTTTACACAGTCAACCCAAGTGTTCTTACTGTGGATCTTGCTTATCTTGCTTTCTCAAAGATATCATGAACTGCTGCAGACTCATCTTTTTACTATTTTAAGGATTTATTTTTGTCTTACACTCTATCTTTTTCTATTATGCTTTCTAGCTACTCTATTTGCTCTTTTGTTTTCTTTTCTTTTTCTAATGTACTTAGATGGGAGTTTAGCTCTTTATGTTTCTTATAACTCTAAGAATAGTAGAATTTTAGAGATTTACCCCTTTTAAGGACATTGTATCTTTCTCTTTTTATGGTAATAAAATTCTAACTTTTCCACAAAAAAATCACTAAACCCAAAACCCAAAACCCTAAACCTAAACCCTAAGCCTAAACAACCCTAAACCCTAAACTTAAAACTTAAACCCAAACCCTAAGCCCTAAACCAAAACTTTAAACTCGAAACCCTAAACCTAAACTCCTAAACTCTAAATACTAAACACTAAACAATAAACTAACCTTAAATCATAAAAACCCTAAACCCTAAAGCCTAAACACTAAACCCTAAACACTAACCATAAACCCTAAACTATAAAAGAATAAAACCTAAAACCCTAAACACTAAGCCCTAAACCCTAACCCAAAACCCTTAACCCTATATCCCAAGACCTAAGCCTAAACATAAAGTAACTAAATAAATTAAAAATAAAACCTAAAACCTAAAATGTAAAACCTAATAAACTGAAACCTAAACCTAAACCCTAAGAATGGGAAGAACCTTGATGACAGAAAAATCACCATCAGCCAGGCTCATTCTAGATCTGGTGGTGGAGGTGAAGGAGGAGGCGGTGGTTATTGTATTGGTGGTGGGGAATCTGGAGTTGTTGGAGTGTGGTGGTGAGAAGTTGTGAGGTTATGGAGGGGAGCAATGAAGGTAGGTTGTGGTGGAGGGAGACATCGAGGATATGATGGTGGATCCCGCTACTCGAGAGGTCTAGGTGATTCTAATGGGAACCAGAGCAAGAACTGATCCGATTATGGAACAAATGCCTTTAACAGAGAGAGTTCCACTTATCTGGGGTTTGATTTGCTCCCATGTGTGCTCATTTTATCCTAAACCTAACTATAAATATCTAATAAACTCAAACCTAAACCCTTTAAACCTAAACTCTAAACCTAAACCCTAAACCCCTAAACCTAAACCCTAAAACTTAAACCTAAACCTAAACCTTAAATCCTAAACCCTAAACCCTAAAACCTAAAACCTAAACCCTAAAACTAAACCTAAACCTAAAAAAAAACCTAAACATAACTAAACCTAAAATAAAATAAACTATAAAACATAAATAAATAAAAATAAACTAAACTAAAACCAAAATAAAACTAAAACTAAACTATAAAACCTAAATAAAATAATAAAATAATAATGTAATAAACCTAAAAATAAATAAATAAAACTAAATAATTAGAAATAAACTTAAAAAATAAATTAAAAATAAAAGCTAAACCCTAAACTAAAAAAAAAACCCAAACATAAAATAAAAATAAAATAAACTTAAACCCAAACTAAAATAAATTTAACTAAAATAAATAAAATCTAAGCCTAAACTCGAACCTAAACTAAATAAATAAATTAAATTAAAAATAAACCTAAACCTAAACTAAAAAAGAAATCCTAAAAATAAACCTAAAATAAAAACTTAAAACCTAAACCTAAAAAATAAATAAATACCTAAACCTAAACCTAAAAATAAAAAATAAAACCTAAACCTAAAAAATAAAATAAAAATAAAACAAAACTAAAAAACAAATCTAAACCTAAATCTAAAACTAAAAAAGACAAAACTAAATAAAAATAAAAATAAAAAATAAATTAAACTAAAATAAATAATAATAAACTAAATAAACCTAAACTTACTTGTTTAATTAATTTTAAAAAAAAATTAAAATTTAAAAAAATAAAATTAAAATTAAAAAAAAACCTAGCCCTAAAACCTAAACCATAAAACTAACCCTAAACCCTAAACTCTAAATCCTAAAACCCAAAACCCTAAATCCTAAATCTTAAACCCTAAACCCAAAATACTAAATCCCAAACCCTAAACCATAAACCCTAAACCCTAAACTTTAAACTATAAAAACCTAAAAGCCTAAACCTAAACTAATTAAAACCTACAAAAAATAATTAAAAAACATAAACTAAATAAAATAAAAGATAAAATAAAATAAAAACCTAAGCTAAAACCTAAACCTAAACCTAAACCTAAAAATAAAATAAAATAAAAAATAAAAACTAAAATAAAATAAAATAAATAAAAACCTAAACTAAACTAAAAAAACCCTGAAAATAAAAAACCTAAATAAAATAAAACTAAATGTAAAATAAAAATAAAATAAACCTAAAATAAAATTAAATAAAGACTAAATATAAACTTAATCCTAAAAAATAAACCCAAAAATGAATAAAAAAATAAAACCTAAACCCTAAAGTAAAAAAAAAAAACCTAAACCTAAAATAAAATAAAATAAGCCTAAACCTAAACTAAAAAAATAAAACCAAAACTTAAACCTAAACCTAAAATAAACTAAACCTAAACCTGAACCAAAACTAAATAAAATAAAATAAATTAAAAATAAACCTAAACCTAAACTAAAAATAAAAATGTAAAAATAAACATAAATTAAAAACCTAAAACCTAAACCTACCCAAATAAAATAAAAATCTAAACATAAACCTAAAAATTAAAAATAAAAACCAAACCTAAAAAATAAAATAAAAATAAAAAAAACAAAAAATAAACATAAACCTAAACCTAAAAAAAATAATAATAAAACAAAACTAAAAAATAAACATAAACCAAAAGCTAAACCTAAAAAATAAACTCAAATAAAAAATGTAAACTAAAATAAATAAACTAAAATATAGAAAAATAAAAATAAACTTAAATAAAAAATAAAATAAACTAAAATAAATAAAAAAATAAGCTAAATTAACCTAAACCTACTAGATTTCTTAATTTAAGAAAATAAAAAAAAATCTCTAACCCTAAAGCCCAAACCCTAAACTAACCCTTAAGCCCTAAAACTTTAAACCCTATACCCTAAACACTAAAACCCTAAACCCTAAACATTATACCCTAAACCCTAAACCCTATTACCGTGAACCCTAAATCCTAAACCCCAAAACCTAAACCCTAAACCTTAAACCATAATCCCTAAACCCTAAACCCTAAAAACCTAAACCAAAATTAAATAAAACTTATAAATAAAATAAATAAATAAAAACTAAACTAAAATAAAATAAAATACATAGAAACCTAAACTAAACTAAAATAAAATAAAAAATAAAAACTAAATTAAAATATAATAAATAAAATCTAAATTAAACTAAAAAATAAAATAAACCTAAAAAAAACTGAAGTAAAATAAAAACTAAATATAAAATAAAAATAAATAAACTTAAAATAAAAACCTAGAACCTAAACCTAAAAAAGTAAAATAAAAACATAAACCTAAACCTAAAAATAAAAAAATTAAACCTAGGTAAAATAAAAAGTAAACCCTAAACCCTAAACTCTAAACCCAAAACCCTAAACCCTAAAACTTACGCTAAACCTAAAATCCTAAACCTACACCACTAAACCCTAAATTGTAAACCCTAAAAACCACTAAACCCTAAACCCTAAACTCTAAAACCCTTATCCTAAATTGAATAAAATAAATAAAATAAACTAAATAAAAAAAACTAAACCTTAATAATGAAATGAAATAAAAACCAAACTAAAACTAAATCTAAAACTAAAATAAACTAAACTTAAACCCTAAACTAAATAAAATAAAATAAACTAAACGTAAAATAAAAAATTAAACCTAAAAGTAAACCTAAATTAAAACCTAAAACCTAAACATACAAAGATAAAATAAAAACCTAAACCTATACCTAAAAATAAAAAATAAAATTGAAACTTAAAAAATAAAATAAAAATAAAACTAAACTAAAATATTAACATTAACCAAAACCTAATCCTAAAAAATAAACTAATATTAAAAACATAAACTAAAATAAATAAACCTAAAATAAATAAAGTAAACTAAATTAAAATAATTAAACATAAATAAAATATAAACTAAAATAAATAAACAATAAATAAAATAAACCCAAACCTACTAGTTTATTTAATTTTCCTTTTCAAAAAAACCCTTAAACCCAAAACCCTAAATGCTAAATCTTAAACCCTAAACCCTAAAACTAACCATAGACCCTAAACCCTAACCTTAAACCCTAAGCCTTAAACACTAAATCCTAAAACCCTTAACCCTAAACCCTAAACAAACCCTAAACCTTAAACTCTTTACCATAAAAACTTAACCCTAGACCTTAAACCCTAAACCTTAAACCCTAATCCCTAAACCCAAAACCTGTAATCCTAAATCCTAATCCATAAATGTCGATCCCTAAACCCTAAACCCTAAAACCTAACCCTAAAGCCTAAACCCTAAAAATCTAACAACCAAAATCTAAACTAAATAAAACATAATAGTAAAATAAATAAATAAAGCCTAAACCTAAATAAAATAAAAAATAAAATAAAATAAAAATGTAAACTAAAACCTAAACTAAACCTAAACCTAAAAATAAAATAAAAAAATAAAAATTAAGCTAAAATAAAATAAATAAAAACCTAAACTAAACTTAAAAAAAATAAAATAAACCTAAAAATAAAAAACCTAAATAAAATAAAATAAAACTAAAATAAAAACTTAAAACCTAAACCTAAAAAAATAAAATAAAAACCTAACCCTAAACCTAAAAATAAAAAAGAAATCCTAAACCCTAAACCCTAAACCCAAAACCCAAAACCCTAGAAGTATCCCTAAACACAAAACCTACAACCTTAAACCTACAACACTAAACACTAAACCCTAAACCCTAAACCCTAAAAAACTCTAAACCCTAAACCCAAAACCATAACCTAGACTAAATAAATCTTAAAAAAACTAAACCTAAATAGAATAAAATAAAATAAAATAAAAACTTAAACTAAAATACAAACCTAAACTTAAACCTAAACTTAAACCTGAAAAATAAATAAATTAAAAAATTACAACTAAACTAAAATAAAATAAACAGAAATCTAAATTAAACTAAAAAATAAATTAAACCTAAAAATAGAAGTTTGAAATAAAATAAAAACTAAACATGAATTAAAAATAACATAAACTTAAAATAAAATAAAAACTAATTAAAAACCTAAACCTAAAAAGTAAACCTAAAAGTAAAACAAAAAAATTAAATAAAAGCTAAACTCTGATCTAAGAGAAAATAATATAAACCTAAAATAAATAAAATAAAATCAACCTCGACCTAAATTAAAATAAATAAAACCTAAACCTAAACCTAAAATAAACTAAACCTAAACCCTAAATTAAATAAAATAAAATAAACTAAAAATAATCTTAAACCTATGCTAAAAAATAAACTTAAAAATAAACCTATAATAAAAACCTAAAACCTAAACCTAAAAAATAATTAAAAACCTAAACCTGAACCTAAAAATAAAAATTTAAACCTAAACATTAAAAATAAAATAAAAATAAAACTAAATTAAAAAATAAACATAAACATAAACCTAAACCAAATAAATAAACTAAAAAAAATAAAAAATTAAAAATAAACCTAAAAAATAAAATAAACAAAAATAGACTAAATAAATTAAATAACCTAAACCTATCAGTTTACTTAGTTTTTTTTTTATTAAAAAAATGTATAAATTCTAAATCCCAAACCCTAAAAGTAACCCTAAACCTACAACACTAAACCTTAAACCCTAAAAAATCCTAAAATCTAAACCCTAAACCCTAAACCATAAATCATAAACCCTAACCCTAAACCCTACACCCTAAATCCTAAAATCCTAAACTCTAAACCTTAAACTAACCCTCAACACTAAAAACCCCAACCCAAAAAGGCTAAACCTACACTAAACCCCACCAAAAGCCTAAACCTAAATCAACCCTTTACCAACCCTAAACCTAAAGTCTAAACCTAAACCCTAAACCCTAAAACCTTAAATCTAAACCCTAAATTAACCCTAAACTCCCTAAATCTTAAAATCAACCACAGACTAAGCCCTTAACTACCTAAACCTCCCTAAGATATCCCACACCTTCCCTAAACTCACTCTGATAAACCCACCCAAACCTTAAACCAAACCCAAAATTAAACCTTAAACCCTAAACACTAAACCCTAAACCGTAAACCCTAAACCCTAAGCTTTAAACCCTAAACACTAAATGTTAAACCCTAAACCCTAAACCCTAATCCCTGAAACCCTAAACTCTTAATTAACCCTAAATTATCTCTAAACTCTAACCCTAAACCCTAAACTATGAATAAAGATGTTATTAGGAGTATATTTAAAGAATGACCTAATCCTAGCATAGTTATGGTAACTAAAGAAAATGTCTTCAAGAGACTTTCCCTTGGCTATCAGAGATTTGAATATTCTAAACCTTAACCCTATATCATATTATAATACCATATATTATAGTTTGATGTAGCATCATATATTTGAGCTTGTAGTGAAGTGTTTCTATATGTTATAAGATGTTTCAAAATGTTTTAGTATATCATGGTATTGTGCCCTATAGTCAGTATTAACATAAATCATAAAAATATTGATTCAATAAATAAGCTGATGAAATTTATTAAATTGGTAGTGGGAATTAGGTTGTGGTACCAAAGGTGTGCTATGCCACTTGTAGTCTAAAAAGTAAGATTTTATGTTAAAAAAATATTATATGTTGTAGCATAGTATAGCATCATATATCATAATATATTATTTTGTGCATTTTAAACTCTTTTACTATTTTACGATCATGCAGTCGAGCCTACACTAGCATTATTTATAAAAATGTTGATTTAGACTTTAAAATGGTGGAATTTAGCCAAATTAATAATAGGTAGAGCATGGCATCATAATATATTATTCTAAAATATATAGTTTTTTATTATTTAGACAAATTTTTTATTTTTTTATCTTAAACAATACCTTGTGATGTGATGCAATATAATATAATATAATATGTTATAGTGTATTATAATATAGGATGCCATAACATAGGTAGCATCATGCATTATAGCATAATATTGTGCATTACTACTTATTATTTAGCATATTTTAGTTTGTTATAGTATGAAGTAGTAGATTATGAACTGGTATAATTCATAAAAATATTGATTTACTAGCTAAGATGATGGGATTTGGCCAAATTTAAGGTAAGCTTTAGGGAATATCATTAGGGGTGTTCTATTGTGTGTCATTTAATCAAAAAAATGGAAATATGCATTCAAAATAAATGTTCACTTTTCAACCAAAATTTTATAAATTTTTTGCTTAATGTGATTCATTTCAAGGTGTAATGTAAGATAATATATTATATGAAAGCATATTAGAATATAATATACATAACAATATAACTTCACATATATATGAATGTTGGGGTGTGTTACTAAATGTTATTGTGCATTTTAGTATGTTTTACTTTTGTTATAATTCATTGGGTCAAAACTCACAAAAATGTTAATTTGAAGGTTGAGATGGAAGAATTTGGCTGAATTCACGGCACACACCAAGAAACAACACCAAAATTATGCTATTTTATACCATTTCTAATAGGAAAATAACAATTTTGCATCCAAATTGAAAATTGTTCATATTTTGAGAAAATTTTATTATTGATTCCTTTTAAGTGATTCTAATGAGGTGTAATGTTAGACAATATATTATATTATAGCAAATTATCATATAACATCATATATTATAATAAATATAGTGTGTTACTTCACACTATAATATGCTTAGTTTGATATTGTATAGTTTGTTTGAGATTGCACCATCACAAATCATAAAATGTTGATTGCAATGTTTAGATGACGTAATTTGAACAAATACAATGCTAGGCTTTTAATTGAAGTATTAAAGGTGTGCATAAGAGAAGAAATAAGATTTGACATGGAAGAATTCCATTTGATATGGTCAAGGGCATAGAAGAAAAGATCTATTGGGGATAAGGTTTGAATTTGATTTGATTATATAATTTGTGGAAACAAGATCCTTTAGGGATAAGAATCTATAATCCACCAAGGATTAAGATCAAATTGACTTTAATTTGATTTGTTTTAGTTGATATGGAGGCATATCTGCTAGAGATATGTGCTCGAGTCCACTAAGGATTGGGTAAATGAACTTTCCATTAGGGATGTAGCTTCAAGCTATTCGCTAAGAATTGGTATTTGATTTTGATTTCATAGATTTGTTTGGGGATGTATCCACTAGGGATAAGAGTTTGGTTAGATTTCTTTGATTTAGACTCTACTAGGGAGTTAGTTTAATTTGGCTCCAGGAGGTTGGTTTTGAATTTTATTTATTTGCTTGACTTGTTTATACATGATTTGGGGCTCCACTGGGGAAAATCAAATTGGGTTTAATTTAACTTGAGTTAATGTATGGATCCACTGAGAAGGGGCTATATCAGCCTTGACCTACCTCAGGTTTACAAATCCAAAGGCATAGTCTATTGGGTAGAGCTAGCCAACCTAAGTGGTTTCCTTTTAATGTGCACTGATTATGCTAGGAAGAATGTGAAGCATTCTTATATCTTCTAAAGTGAGGAACAATCATTGGAGTGGCTTGTTGGATGCACAACAAATTGAACCTGACCTAGGGTGACTACTGAGTGAATGTAACTGGAGACTTCTGTCAACTTAAATTCATATGATTTGATGTGGTTTGCTTAGTTTAGTTTGATTTTCAATTGAGGGAATATTCATTGGGGGTGTGAGCTCGATCAAATTTGATAGATTTAATTTATAGACCATGTCAGTGTGTGATGGACCCCCTGAGAAGGGGTTATATCAAACTTGTCTTATCTAAGATTTAAAAATCCAAAGTGATAGTCTATTGGCCGTGCAGCAGCTAGCCAAACTAAGGGGTTGCCTGTCAGTGTGCAATGACTATGCTAAGAAGAAGGCATAACTGGCTTACATCTTCTAAAGTAGGAAACAACCATTGGGGTGGCCTATTAGTAGCATAACAAATCAAACCTGACTTAAGGGTGACTACTGACTGAATGTTGTTGGGGACGTATATTAACTCAAGAGTAGTTAGGCAATTCCTATAAGGAGTTTTGCTGACACTGCCCTAAAGATAGGATGCCTGCTTAGGAAAAGGTACTAAGGGTGTCCTCATAATCCATAAGTGAATATATACTTTGTTTATATGTTTGCATGGACCCTATTAGTGTGCGAGGGACCACACTGAGAAGGGGCTATGTCAGCCTTGGCCTATCTCAGATTTAATGTACCAAGGGATAATCTACACATCCACAGGACAAATTCTTTAACCACATTGGTGGTTACTAGGAAAGGGGAACTGTCTAACCCAGTAGTAACTCGGGTAGTATCTAAATGGGGTCACAAAGGATGTGTTCCAAATATAGTGCCACAGGGGAGGTGTTGCTAGGGGTGTTACCCTTAGTCCTAGAAAACAAAGCCTATAAGTGTGTGGTGGGAAACTAAAGGATAAAGCATAGCAAACTTACATCTGTCATGAGGGGTGTATCCTAATGTGCGTAACCAACCTAAGTATTTATATGAGAGATGTATCCGTCAGCATAGTGAGAACCAACCAACCTAAGGTGTCTAGTGCAAAAATCAATATATAAAGAAAGCATGTAGGCTTACAACTTTCTAAGTGGAACTCATCATCGAGATAGTCTATTGTCAACGGGATATATGCTATCTGACTTAGAGACAACTAAGTGGGGAGCCCAGAGGTAGGACTAGACCCAAACTTGAAGTAGTAAGGAGGGAAGGAGCTCCTAGGGAACTTATCCTAAAACTCAAATATACTCAACCCAATTAGTGTACGAAGGCTAATCCAAGAAGAAAGCATAATAGACTCACATCCTCTTAAATGAAACCAACTTAAGGTTGCGTACCGGTCACATAGTAAGGCCTACCAAACTAACAAGGTGCTCATCGATGTGCAGTGGTCATGCAAGGAAGGAAAGCATAGCAGACTTACATCCTCTAAAGAAAGAAGACCACTAGGGTGACACACTAGCGGTAGCACAACAACCCAACCTAGAGAAGCTACTAAGTGAGTGTTTGGGGGCATTATCTCAATTTAGAGTAGGCCAAGAAAAAATATATGTGTTTAGTTTATAACTTTATGTGTAGTTAATATTTTTGTTGTGTCGGTGAAGGATAAGACACCGCTTGGGTTCCTTACAACTACCCAAAACACATCATGCTAGATTCACAAATATGAATACTTTCAACACGAAAGAGATTGAATTCAAAATAAAATTTTCATTGATTATAATTTTTTTTAAACATAATTTATAATATTTCTTTAAGTAGAGCCCATTGATTGGAAGCATTGGGCGCTCTCCCTTATGATTAATAAGTTGATAAAGCACTCCTTGTAAGCCTTCTTTATTACAAAAGGGCTTTCCTAAGTGGTTTCAAATTTGCCTCCCATCTTATGACAAGCAACAATCGGTCTCGTTAGAACTAAAATAAGCTCTGTTACTTGAAAAGCCTAAACCTAAAATGAATAAAATAAAATAAATGCAAACTTAAACTAAAAAAATAAAACCTAAAAATAAACCTAAAATAAAAACTTAAACTTGAAAAAATAAATTAAAAACCTAAACCTAAACCTAAAAAAAACCTAAACCTAAAAAATAAACTTAAACCTAAACCTAAACCAAAAAAATAAACTAAACTAAAAAACATAAACAAAATTAAATAAAAATAAAAAATAAACCTAAATAAAAATAAAAATAAATTAAAATAAATAATTAAATGAACTATATAAACTAAATATACCTAAACTTACCATTTTTCTTAATTTAAAAAAAAACCCTAAACCTAAAATAAACACTAAAACTTAAACCCTAAACCCTAAACCTTAAATCTTAAAGCCTAAAAAACCATAAACCCTAAACCCTAAACTAACCCTAAACCTTATACCCCTTACAACCCTAAACCCTAAACCCAAAACCCCACAATCCTAAACCATAAACCCTCAAAACCCAAAACCCTAAAGCCTAAACACTAAACCCTTAGCCTTAATCCTAAACCCTAAATCCTAAACTTATTTTTACTTTTGGCTGAGCTGGGTTATATTTTTGACATCTTGCATTTGGGTTGGCCTGGTGGTTGAAACTTGGTGGTTCATGTCTTTCCAGCTTGGGTTGGCTTAGTATTATCAGCATTATGGCCACTATCTTCCCTACTTTGTTACTCTGGTTGCTAGTGGATGAGATGGTTTTTTCTTTTTTCTACATTGGTTGGTTGGTTGGCTCTCCTCTTGAACTCAAATTACTTTTTGCAAGTTGATGGTTTCATTTATGAGCTGTTTAGTCATTTTTGGTTGCTCAACCTAGTTTGGCTTGGTGATTGCTACTTGTTGGGACTTTGGTTTGGGTGCTCTTATCATTGTTTTGTTGGTTGTTTCTATGTTAATTGGCATTGGCCTAGTGCTTATTGATGGTTGGTTCTAGTTTTCCCTGGTTTATAGCTTGGATGGGTATTTGGATAATGTCTATTTTTGGTGTTCTGACTATATTCTCGCCTCTCTCTAGGTTATTGTGCTTAGTCTATTGTAGTTTTTCTTTGGTGGTTTGGTTACTAGTTGGTTTCTGTCTAATTTCTCTTTGTTTAATGGTGCAGATCTAGAACTCTACGGACTACTGGCCTTGGATGTTTTCTTGTATTAGGTATGATGGCTATGGTGGCTTTGATTTTACTTACCTCTTATCTCTGGTTGGTAGCATTACATATGATTGTAACCCTTCTTTATGAAGTTTGGATGATCATATGTATTGTTGCCCCTTGAGATAATCATAGTAGAGCCTAATCATTCTCTTTAGCTCTCTCCTTTTCCTCTCATTTTGCTTATCTTTCTTAGCTATGAATTTTACCTTGTATTATTTTACAGGTTTCTTTTATAGGTTGGAACTTTATAGTGGGATAGGTCTTTATTAGTCAACCCAAGTGTTCTTACAATGGATCTTGCTTATCTTGCTTTCTCAAAGATATCATGAACTGTTGCTGACTCATCTTTTTACTATTTTAAGGATTTGTTTAGTCTTACTCTCTATCTTTTCCTATTATGCTTTCAAGCTACTCTATTTGCTCTTTTGTTTTCTTTTCTTTTTCTAATGTACTTAGATGGGAGTTTAGCTCTTTATGTTTCTTATATCTCTAAGAATAATAGAATTTTAGAGATTACCCATTTTAAGGACATTGTATCTTTTTCTTTTTATGGTAATAAAATTCTTACTTTTCCTAAAAAAAATTACTAAACCCAAACCCAAAACCCTAAACCATAAACCCTAAAGCCTAAACAACCCTAAACCCTAAAACCCTAAACCCTAAACCCTAAAACCTAAACCCAAACTCTAAACCCTAAACCCAAAAATTTAAACTCGAAACCCTTAACCCTAAAGTCATAAACTCTAACTACTAAACCCTAAACCCTAAACTAACCTTAAATCGTAAAAATCCTAAACTCTAAAGCCTAAACACTAAACCCTAAACCCTAAACACTAACCATAAACCCTAAACTATAAAAGAATAAAACCTAAAACCCTAAACACTAAACCATAAACACTAAGTACTAAACCCTAACCCTAAACCCTTAACCCTAAATCCCAAGCCCTAAGCCTAAACATAAAGTAACTACATAAATTAAAAAATAAACCTAAAACCTAAAACATAAAAAATTGAAACCTAATCCTAAACCCTAAGAATGGGAAGAACCTTGATGACTCGAACATCACCGTCAACTAGGCTCAGTCTAGATCTGTCAGTGGAGGCGAAGGTGGAGGTGGCGGTTATTGTAATGGTGGTGGGGGATCTAGAGTTGCTGGTGGATGTCGAGGTGGTGGTCAGGGTAGTTGTGGTTATGGAGACGGGAAGAGCAACGAAGGTTATAGCTTAGGTTGTGGTGGAGGGAGAGATCGGGGATATGATGGTGGATCCCGCTACTCGAGAGGTCGAGGTGATTCTAATGGGAACTAGAGAAACTGAAGAACGGTCGATCCGATCTAATGCTTATGGAACTATGTCTTTATAATAGAGAGAGTTCTACTTATCTAGGGTTTTTAATTTGCTCTATGTGTGCTCATTTTATATCTATGTTGTTGCTTGTGTCTTAGAAAACTTGGTGTATTACTTGGTTAATGAAATCGAAAAGAAGAAACATGGAATATGAATTTATTCTCATAAAAAATAACCTAAACCCTTAACCCTAAACTAAAACCTAAACCCTAAACCTAAAACCTAAACCCTAAACTCTAAATCATAAACCCTATAAACCCTAAATCCTAAACCCTAAACCCTAAACCCTAAACCCAAAAACCTAAACCATAAACCATAAACCCTAAACACTGAAACCTAAACCCTAAACCCTAAACCCTAAATCTTAAACCCTAAAACCCTAAAACCTAAACCCTTAACCCTAAATCCTAAACCCTAAACCCCAAAACCTAAACCCTAAACCCTAAACCCTAAATCCAAAACCCTAGAAAACTAAAAACCTTAACCTAAACTAATTAAAACCTAAAAATAAAATAAACAAAAAAACATAATCAAGAATAAAATGAAAACCTAAACTAAAACCTAAACCTAAACCTAAACCTTAACCTAAAAAGAAAATAAAATAGAAGTAAGAACTAAACTAAAATAACATAAATAAAAGCTTAAACTAAACTAAAAAATAAAAAACCTAAATAAAATAAAATAAAATCTAATATATATATAAGTAATAAACCTAAAATAAAATAAAATAAAAACTAAATGACAACCTAAACCTGATAAATAAACCTAAAAATAAAACTTAAAAATAAATTAAAAATAAAAACAAAACCCTAAACTAAAAAAAAACCCAAACATAAAATAAAAATAAAATAAACTTAAACCTAAACTAAAATAAATAAAATCTAAGCCTAAACCCGAACCTAAACTAAATAACAAAAATAAATTAAAAATAAACCTAAACCTAAACTAAAAAAGAAAACCTAAAAATAAACCTAAAATAAAAATTGAAAACCTAAACCTAAAAAAATAAATAAAAACCTAAACCTAAACCTTAAAATAAAAAATAAAACCTAAACCTAAAAAATAAAATAAAAATAAAACAAAATTAAAAAACAAAACTAAACCTAAATCTAAAACTAAAAAAATGTAACTAAATAAAATAAAATAAAACTAAATAAAAATAAAAAATAAATAAAACTAAAATAAATAAAAATAAACTAAATAAACCTAAACTTACTTCTTTACTTAATTTGAAAAAAAAATAAAAATTAAAAAAAATAAAATTAAAAATTAAAAAAAAACCTAGCCCGAAAACCTAAACCATAAAACTAACCCTAAACCCTAAACTCTAAATCCTAAAACCCAAACTCCTAAATCCTAAATCTTAGACCCTAAACCCTAAACACTAAATCCCAAATCCTAAACCATAAACCCTAAACCCTAAAATTTAAACTATAAAAACCAAAAAACCTAAACCTAAACTAATTAAAACATACAAAAAATAATTCAAAAACATAAACTAAATAAATAAAATAAAATAAAATAAAAACCTAAGCTAAAACCTAAACCTAAACCTAAAAATAAAATAAAATAAAAAATAAAAACTAAAATAAAATAAAATAAATAAAAACCTAAACTAAACTAAAACCCTAAAAATAAGAAACCTAAATAAAATAAAAACTAAATGTAAAATAAAAATAAAGTAAACCTAAAATAAAATGAAATAAAGACTACATATAAACTTAAACATAAGAAATTAAACTAAAAATAAATAAAAAAATAAAACCTAAACCCTAAAGTAAAAAAAAACCTAAACCTAAAATAAAATAAAATAAGCATAAACCTAAACAAAATAAATAAAACCAAAACCTAAACCTAAAATAAACTAAACCTAAACCTGAACCAAAACTAAATTAAATAAAATAAACTAAAAATAAACCTATAACCTAAACTAAAAATAAAAATGTAAAAATAAACATAAAATAAAAACCTAAAACCTAAACCTACCAAAATAAAATAAAAATCTAAACCTAAACTTGAAAATTAAAATAAAACCTAAACCTAAAAAATAAAATAAAAATAAAAAAACAAAAAATAAAGATAAACCTAAACCTAAAGAAATAAAAATAAAACTAAACTAAAAAATAAACATAAACCAAAACCTAAACCTAAAAAATAAACTGAAATAAAAAATGTAAACTAAAATAAATAAACTAAAACAAAGAAAAATAAAAATAAACTTAAATAAAAAATAAAATAAACTAAAATAAATAAAAAATATGCTAAATTAACGTGAACCTACTAATTTCCTTAATTTAAGAAAATAAAAAAAAATTCTCTAACCCTAAAGCCCAAAACCTAAAACTAACCCCTAAACGCGAAAACCTTAAAACTTATACCATAAACCCTAAAACCCTAAACCCTAAACCCTATTACCCTGAACCCTAAACCCTAAACCCCAAACCCTAAACCCTAAACCCTAAACCCTAATCCCTAAACCCTAAACCCTAAAAACCTAAACCTAAACTAAATAAAACTTATAAATAAAATAAATAAAAAAACTTAAACCTAAATTAAATAAATAAATAAAATAAAATAAATATATATACTAAAATCAGGACCTGAACCAAATCTAAACCTAAAACTAAATAAAATAAAAAATAAAAACTAAACTAAAATATAATAAATAGAAACCTAAACTAAACTAAAAATTAAAAAAACCCAAGTAAAATAAAAACTAAATATAAAATAAAAATAAATAAACCTAAAATAAAAACCTAAAACCTAAACCTAAAAAAGTAAAATAAAAACCTAAACTTAAACCTAAAAATAAAAAAACTAAAACATAGGTAAAATAAAAAGTTAAAACTAAACCCTAAACTCTAAACTCAAAACCCTAAACTCTAAAACTTACCCTAAACCTAAAATCCTAAACCTACAACCCTAAACCTACACCAATAAACCATAAACCCTAAAAACCACTAAACCCTAAACCTTAAACTCTAAAACCTATCCTAAATTGAATAAAATAAAATAAATAAATAAAACCTAAACCTTAATAATGAAATAAAATAAAAACCTAAACTAAAAATAAACCTAAACCTAAAATAAACTATACTTAAACCCTAAACTAAATAAAATAAAATAAACCTAAACCTAAAATAAAAAAATAAAACCTAAAAGTAAACCTAAATTATAAACCTAAAACCTAAACATACAAAGATAAAATATAAACCTAAACCTATACCTAAAAATGAAAAATAAAACCTAAACTTAAAAAATAAAATAAAAATAAAACTAAACTAAAAAATAAACATTAACCAAAACTTAATCCTAAAAAATAAACTAATATTAAAAACATAAACTAAAATAAATAAACCTAAAATAAATAAATTAAACTAAATTAAAATAATTAAACATAAATAAAATATAAACTAAAATAAATAAAAACTAAATAAAATCAAACTAAACATACCAGTTTATTTAATTTTCCTTTTCAAAAAAACCCTTAAACCGTAAACCCTAAATGCTAAACCCTAAATCCTAAACCCTAAAACTAACCATAGACCCTAAACCCTAACCTTAAACCATAAGCCTTAAACCCTAAATCCTAAAACCCTTAACCCTAAACCCAAACAAACCCTAATCCCTAAACCATAAAACTTACAACCCTAAATCCTAATCCGTAAAACCCAAACCCTAAACCCTAAACCCTAAACCCTAACCCTAAAGCCTAAACCCTAAAAACCTAACAAACAAAATCTAAACTAAATAAAACATAAAAATAAAATAAATAAATACAAAACCTAAACCTAAATAAAATAAAAAATAAAATAAAATAAAAACTTAAACTAAAGCCTATTCCTAAACCTAAACCTAAAAATAAAATAAAATAAAAAATAAAAATTAAACTAAAGTAAATAGAAACCAAAACTAAACTTTAAAAAAATAAAATAAACCTAAAAATAAAAAACCTAAATAAAATAAAAAATAAACATAAATTAAAAATATAATAAAATTAAAATAAAAACTTAAAACCTAAACCTGAAAAAAATAAAATAAAAACCTAAACCTAAACCTAAAAATAAAAAATAAACCCTAAACCCTAAACCCTAAACCCAAAACCCAAAACCCTAAACCCTAAACCCAAAACCCTTAAAGTATCCCTAAACTAAAACCAAAACCTTAAAAAAATAACATAAACTTAAAATAAAATAAAAACTAATTAAAAACTTAATCCTAAAAAGTAAACCTAAAAGTAAAACAAAAAAAAATTTAAATAAAAGCTACACCCTGAACTAAGATATAATAACCTAAACTTAAAATAAATAAAATAAAATAAACCTCAACCTAAACTAAAATAAATAAAACCTAAACCTAAACCTAAAATAAACTAAACCTAAACCCTAAACTAAATAAAATAAAATAAACTAAAAATAATCCAAAACCTAAGCTAAAAAGTTAAACCTAAAACCTAAACCTAAAAAATAAATAAAAACCTAAACTTGAACATAAAAATAAAAATTTAAACTTAAACCTTAAAAATAAAATAAAAATAAAAATAAATTAAAAAATAAACATAAACATAAACCTAAACCAAAAAAATAAACTAATATAAAAAACCTAAACTAAATAAACTAAACTAAATAAAAAATTAAAAATAAACCTAAAAAAATAAAATAAACTAAAATAAAAATAGACTAAATAAACTAAATAAACCTAAACCTATTTACTTAATTTTTTTTAAAAAAATTCTAAACACAAAACCCTAAATCCTAAAACTAACCCTAAACCTGCAACACTAAACACTAAACACTAAAAAACCCTAAAATCTAAGCCCTAAACCCTAAACCATAAATCATAAGCCCTAACCCTAAACCCTAAACCCTATGCTAACCCTAAACACTAAAAACCCCAAACCCAAAAGGTTAAAACCTAAACACTAAAAGCCCCAAACCCAAAAGCCTAAAACCTAAATCCTAAACCCTAAACCATAAAGTCTAAAAACTAAACCCTAAACCCTAATTCCTTAAACCCTAAACCCTAAATTAACCCTAAACCCTAAACCCTAAATCCCAAAAACCTTGAACCCTAAAGCCTAAGCCCTAAATTGTAAATACTAAACCCTAAACAAACCCTAAACCCTAAGATAACCCTACACCTTAAACAACCTGAAGCCCTAAACCTATAAAACAAGCCTAAACCTTAAAACCTAAACCCAAAAACATTAAACCCTAAACCTAAACACAAACTAAACCTAAACTAAGCACAAAACCTAAACCTAAATAACCTAAACCTAAACCAAACCACAAACCTAAACCAAGCCTAAACTATCCTAAACTAACCCTAAACCACAAACCTTGAATAAAGATGTCATTAGGGTATATCTAAAGAATGACCTAATCTAACATAGTTATGGTAGCTAAAGAAAATGTCTTCAAGAGACTTTCCCTTGTATTAGATTTGAATCTAAACCTTACCCTACTAAATCATATAATACCATATATTATAGTTTGATGTAGCATCATATATTTGAGCTTGTAGTGATGTGTTTTGGATGTTATAAGATGTTTTGAAATGTTTTTTAGTATATTATGGTATTGTTATAGTCATATTAACATAAATCATAAAAATATTGATTTAATAAATAAGCTGATGAAATTTATTAAATTTATAGTGGGAATTAGGTTGTAGTACCAAAGGTGTGTTATGACACTTGTAGTCTAAAAAGTAAGATTTTATGTTCAAATTAAATATTATATGTTGTAGCATAGAATAGCATCATATATCATAATATATTATTTTGTGCATTTTAAACTCTTTTATTATTTTATGATCTTGTAGTCGAGCCTACACTAGCATTATTTATAAAAATATTGATTTAGACTTTAAAATGGTGGAATTTGGCCAAATTCATAATAGGTAGAGCATGGCATCATAATATATTGTTCTAAAATATATAATTTTTTATTATTTATGACAAATTTATGTCTTTTTATCTTAAACAATCCCTTGTGATGTGATATGCAATATAATATAATATAATATGTTATAGTGTATTATAATATAGGATGCCATAACATAGTGTAGCATCATAAATTATAGCATAATATTGTGCATTACTACTTATTATTTAGCATATTTTAGTTTGTTATAGTATGAATTAGTAGATTTTGTACTGGTATAATTCATAAAAATATTGATTTATAGGCTGAGATGATGGGATTTGGCCAAATTTAAGGTAAGCTTTAAGGAATATCATTAGGGGTGTGCTATGGTGTGTCATTTAATCAAAAGAATGGAAATATGCATTCAAAATAAATGTTCACTTTTAAACCAAAATTTTATAAATTTTTTGCTTAAAGTGATTCATTTCAAGGTGTAATGTAAGATAATATATTATATGAAAGCATATTAAAATATAATATACATAACAATATAACTTCACATATATATGAATGTGGCAGTGTGTTACTAAATGTTATTGTACATTTTAGTATGTTCTACTATTATTATAATTCATTGGGTCAAAACTCACAAAAATGCAAATTTGAAGGTTGAGATGGAAGAATTTGGCTGAATTCATGGCACACACCAAGAAGCAACACCAAAATTATGCTATTTTATACCATTTCTAATAGAAAATAACAACTTTGCATCCAAATTAAAAATTATTCTTATTTTGAGAAAATTTTATTATTGGTTCCTTTTAAGTGATTCTAATGAGGTGTAATGTTAGGCAATATATTATATTATAGTAAATTATAATATAACATCATATATTATAATATAATATCTTGTGTTACTTCACACTATAATATGTTTAGTTTGATATTATATAGTTAGTTTGAGATTGCACCATCACAAATCATAAAATATTGATTGCAATGTTAAGATGATGTAATTTGAACAATTATAATGCTAGGCTTTTGATTGAAGTATGAAAGGTGTGCATAAGAGAAGAAATAAGATTTGATGAGAATTCCATTTCAATGACATGGAAGGAGATCGCTAGGGGATCACACATGCATTGAACATGATATGTGAGGGGTCTATGTCGAGGGCATAGAATAAAAAATCTGTTGGGGATAAGGTTTGAATTTGATTTGATTATATAATTTGTGGAAAGAAGATCCTCTAGGGATAAGAATTTATAATCCACCAATGATTAAGATCGAATTGACTTTAATTTGATTTGTTTTAGTTGATGTGGAGGCATATCTACTAGAGATATGGGCTCGGGTCCACTGAGGATTGGTTATATGAACTTTCCATTAGGGATGTAGCTTCAGGCTATTCACTAAGAATTGGTATTTGAGTTTGATTTCATAGATTTGTTTGGGGATGTATCCACTAGGGAAAAGAGGTTGGTTATATTTCTTTGATTTAGACTCTATTAGGGGAGTTAGTTTAATTTGGCTCCACTGGGAGGTTGGTTTTGAATTTTATTTATTTGCTTGACTTCTTTATACATGATTTAGGGCTCCACTGGGGAAAATCAAATTGGGTTTAATTTAATCTGAGTTAATGTACAGACCATGTCGGTGTAAGATGTATACATTGAGAAGGGGCTATATCAGCCTTGACCTACCTTAGGTTTACAAATCCAAAGGGATAGTCTACTGGCTATTGGGTAGAGCTAGCCAACCTAAGGGGTTTCCTTTTAGTGTGCAATGATTATGCTAGGAAGAATGTGAAGAATTCTTATATCTTCTAAAGTGAGGAACAATCACTGGAGTGGCTTGTTGGATGCACAACAAATTGAACCTGACCTAGGGTGACTACTGAGTGAATGCCACTGGGGACTTTTGTCAACTTAAATTCATGTGATTTGGTGTGGTTTGCTTGGTTTAGTTTTATTTTGAATTGAGGGAATATTCATTGGGGGTGCGAGCTCGATCAAATTTGATAGATTTAATTTATGGACCATGTTAGTGTGTGATGGACCCCTGAGAAGGGGTTATATTAGACTTATCTTATCTCAGGTTTGAAAATCCAAAGGGATAGTCTATTGGCTGTACAATAGAGCTAGCCAAACTAAGGGGTTGCCTTTCAGTGTGCAATGACTATGCTAAGAAGAAGGCATAACAGGCTTACATCTTCTAAAGCAGGGAACAAACATTGGGGTGGCCAATTGGTAGCACAACAAATCATACCTGACTTAAGGGTGACTACTGAGTGAATGCTGCTGGGGACTTATATTAATTCAAGAGTATTCAAGCAATTCCTATAGGGAGCTTTGCTGACACTGCCCTAAAGATAGGATTCCTGCTTGGGAAAAGGTACCGATAAGGGTGTCCTCATAATCCATAAGTGAATATATATTTTGTTTATATGTTTGCATGGACCCTATTGGTATGCGAGGGACCACACTGAGAAGGGGCTATGTCGGCCTTGACCTATCTCAGATTTAATGGACCAAGGGAGAATCTACACATCCACAGGACAAATTCTTTAACCACATGGGTGGTTACTAGGAAAGGGGAACTGTCCGACCCAGTAGTAACTCAGGTACTATCTAAATGGGGTTGCAAAGGATGTGATCCAAATATAGTGCCCACAGGGGAGGTGATGCTAGGGGTGTTACCCTTAGTCCTAGAAAAGAAAGCCTATAAGAGTCTGGTGGGAAACTAAAGGATAAGGCATAGCAAACTTACATCTATCATGAGGGGTGCATCCTAAGGTGCCAGAACCTACCAACCTAAGGTGTATCTATCAGCATGAGAGATCTATCCATCAGCATAGTGAGAACCAACCAACCTAAGGTGTCCGTCGGTGTGCAACAATCAATATATAAAGAAAGCATGTAGGCTTACAACTTTCCAATTGGAACTCATCATCGAGATAGTCTATCATCAGATATATGCTATCTGACTTAGAGAGACAATGCGGGGATCCCGAGGTAGGACTAGACCCAAACTTGAAGTAATAAGCAGGGAAGGAGCTCCTAGGGAACTTATCCTAAAAATCAAATATACTCCACCCAGTTAGTGCACAAAGGCTAATCCAGGAAGAAAGCATAGAAGACTCACATCCTCTTAAATGAAACCAACTTGAGGTTGCGTCATATAGTAAGGCCTGTCAAACTAACAAGGCACTCATCGATGTGTAGTGGTCATGCAAGGAAGGAAAGATATAGCAGACTTACATCCTCCAAAGAAAGAAGACCACTAGGGTGACACACTAGCAGGGTAGCACAACAACCCAACCTAGAGAAGCTACTAAGTGAGTGTTGTTGGGGGCATTATCTTAATTCAGAGTAGGCCAAGATAAAAGATATGTGTTCATTTTATAACTTTATGTGTAGTTTATATTTTTGTTGTGTCGATGAAGGATAAGACATCACTTGGGTTCCTTACACCTACCATAAACACATTGTACTAGATTCACAAATAAGAATACTTTCAACACGGAAGATATTGAATTCAAAATAAAATTTTCATTGATGATAATTATTTTTAAACATAATTTATAATATTTCTTTAAGTAGATCCCATTGATTGGAAGCATTGGGCCCTTATGATTAATAAGTTGATAAGATACTCCTTGGTAATCCTTCTTTATTGCAAAAGGGCTTTCCTAAGTGGGTTCAAACTTGCCTCCCATCTTACAACAAGCTACAATCAATCTCGTTAGAACTAAAATAAGCTCTATTACTTGAAAAGCTATAGAACAGGCTAATTTATTATGAGCTTGAATCATTTTATCTTTGTACAACTCTAGATTTTAGCATGCCCATAGATTTCTCTCCTCCAAACCTTCGAGCACTTCTAACCGCAACTTGGCATTTTGCTCTATTGTGACCTTACTACGCACAACTCTCCTTAGTGATGGGAGTTGGACTTTTAATGGTAGAACAGCTTCGGTCCCACACATTAAGGGGAAAGGTAGACTGAGTTTGAGTTTTATATGTGGTGCGATAGGCCCACAAGGTTTCAACTAACTAGTCATGCCACTATCCCTTGTTGTTGTCAAGTGTCTTATTCAGTATTTGGATGAGAGATTTGTTGAAGGATTTTGCTAAGCTACTTTCCTTTGGGTAGTTAATGGTAGAATATCTCTAATATATATTGTGCCTCCGGGCAAAGTTATTGATCTCGGTGCTCTTGAATGCAATATGATTATTAGATATAATTCATCGAGGCTCTCCAAACCTATATATGATATGGTTCCTAAAAGCTGAAGCACATGCTGAGCTGTGACCTCTCTGAGCAGAATGGCCTTCACCCATTTGGAAAAGTAGTTAGTAGCAGCTACGATGAATCGATGACCCTTGGAAGAAGGATGATCAATCAAACCCACTATGTCAGTACCCCAACACTCGAATGGCCATGAGGCCAATGTAGGATGAAGAATGTTGGGTGGTTGGTGTAGGACCACACCATGTATTTGACATTGGTGGCATCTCCTAGCCATATCCATGCAATATTTTATCATCGATGGCAAGTAGTATTCTATTCTCTTGATCTTGTCTTTCTTCTTCAGACCGGATTGGTTAGCTCCACATAATCCTGAGTGTACCTTAGTCACGATCTTACGAGCTTCGTTCTTGTCTAAATAATGTAACCACATATGATCGAAAGACCACCGGTATAAGAAATAATCCATAAGAGCATAGGAAAGTGCTCTCTGCATCTTCTGATGGGCTTAAGATAGTTTTTCTTTATTTAGGTAATCCATGAATGGTTTCCTCTAATCTAACTCCTCATCCTTCATGGCAATGGCAACCTTCCTTCAAGAGAGTACTTTTTGATTAGTTCAATATTAATAAGGGATGAGATTTGTCTATTTTGGACCTTTATTGATATGGACTCATCCTTTGGACATCCCAACTCCTTCGAAAGCTTGGCTAAAGAATACACTACAACATTCTCTCCTCGAGGAATCTTAAAAATGGTAACCTTTGGGATTTAGGCCAACAACTCCATGGTGTACTTGTGGTAGTCATCGAGCTTGGGCTTTATAACCTTATAGGACCTAGCAATTTGGTTGATAACTAGCTGAGAATACTCGAAGATGTTAATGTTCTAGATGCTTAGAGTAATGGATAGCTCCCGACTAGCAATTAGAGCCTAATATTTGGCTTTGTTGTTGGTGCAAGGATTAGATAGATGATATGAGAATCTCATCACATTGTGAATTAGAGTTAAGAGAACTATTCCTACCCCTACCTTTCTTGGAATAGTAGATTATGGTTCTTCTCCTTTTGAGACTAAGCCTCACCATCAAAGTACATCTCCTAGTAGTGAATTCTATCCCCTAAGTTCATGATTTGTTCATTAGGGTGATCATTATTAATCCGAGAGTCAACAGGAAGTGGATGTGCTGCTAAAAAAAATCCACTAGCGCTTGTCCTTTTACCGGAAGGAGGGGTATGAAGGTAATGTCAAATTATGAGAGGATCATGGACCGTCATGCCAACTATCCAGATAGCGTTGGCCGTGTCATGAGATACTATAGTGGATTGATCCTAGATATCAAGTTCACTTTATTAGAAAGCATATAGTGTTGTAGCTTTTGGGAAGGAAAGATTAAAGCTAGGAAATACTTCCCAATGGTAATAGCGATTAGATGCTACCTAGATAGTAGTAGAGTGCATTTTCCTTCCCTGTGTCAATGGCTTGGGCCAACAAATCACCAAGGGAGTCATCTAAGCATTCTAAAGTATGAGTGGCTTGCCCGAGATAGGGGCTGCTAGAACCAACGACATTACTAGGTAATGATTGATGTCTTTAAAGGCATGCTCACACTTATCATCTCAATTGAACTTGGTGTCATATTTGACAAGTGCTGAGAATGGTTGACTTCTTCTCGATAGGTTGGATATAAAGCATCTTAGATATGCCAATTTCCCTTAGAATGATCTAAGTTGAGTTAAAATTTTAGGGGGTGGAATTTTTAATATCGCTTTGATCTTCTATGGATCAATTTCAATTCCCTGGTGTTGGACAACAAATCCAAGCAATTTCCCTAAAGAAACTCCGAATGCACACTTCAGGGTGGTTCATTTTGAGGTTAAATTATCTTAACTGTTCAAAAATTACTCTCAAGTCAATAAGATGGTCTTCATTTTCTCTACTTTTGACCACGAGATCATCGACATAGCACTTGAATTGATGATGAATGAGTTTATCAAAGATTCAAATCATAGCCCGCTGGTATGTAGCACTAAGATTTTTAAGGCTGAAAGGCATGACCTTATAGAAATAGATTATGATCGGGGGTTCTAAAAGTAGTATTTTTTTTCATCTTCATGGGCCATCTTTACTTGGTTATATCTAGATGAGTCATCCATGAAAGAGAAGACTGTATGAGATGAGGAAATTTCCACCATCAGCTTTAAGATTGGTAGTGGAAATTCATCTTTTGGACATGCCTTATTTAAATCCCTAAAATTGACTCATAAGTGAATATGGCCAATGATTTTCTTAACTGGGATGATGTTGGCTAACCAAGTAGGGTATTTTTGTTCTCAAATGAAGCCAGCATCAATCAATTTCTTTACTTCAGAAATGACCTGTTGTTCTATATCTAATCGTATGCATCTAGAAGCTTGCTTGATAGGGCTAGCAATAGGCTATTTTGCTAGTTTATGCCACTATGTCAGGAGCCAATCCAGGCATCTCTTCATAACTTCATGCTAAGTAGTCTTTAAACTCAATCAATAGCCTAACTAAGTTATTAGTTTCAATTTCATTTAATAAAGAACTGATGTATGTTGGGTGTGGATCTTCTTTAGTTCCTAAGTTGAGTTCCTTAAGCTCATTGATGGTTGACTTGATCTCTTCTTCGAACACTAGGTGGTGCATCTTTGACTTCAAAATAATGTAGATAATTTGAAGTTTCTAAGCACAGCTCCTCATATGAGTTAATGTGATTTGAAAAGGACCTATCTATTTCCAAATAATTGGTGATGACCATGTAGTAATCGTCATCATCGACTGGACCCACTATACCGAATCCTAGTCCTTATTTTGATTAAGAGCTTTTGCATTTATTCTTCCATATTATTTTAGAGTAGTCTGACTTGTGCTTTGACAAAGTATGTGGGATTAACCCTTTCTTTGCTAAATTATGAACACAAGGCAAGTACCAATCAAAAGGTAATTCTATTAAATCATTATATGAATTATCGTCAAGTTCTACATCAACTTCTTGACTTGAGAATGATTCTCCTAGAAAGAACCTCTGAGTCTTCACACCTATGAATGACTTAGCGACTTCCTTAACTACCAAACCCTCAAATTTTTGAGAGGAAAGTAGGGTTAGAGCTAAGGTTTCCAACTGATGCCTAACTGTTTCACATATATACTTGGATACACTTATGCTTTGCTTTGGTGCTCGATCTTCATCGCTATCTGGCTTAAGTGTCCCCTCCAAAGAAATCTACTGTTGAAAAGAGCTGGCTGGTGTGCTAACTATATAAGACTCATCCTATGAATTAGATTCTAAATCTATATGGATAATAGGTGTACTCCTGGTTGCTGGGACATATCTTCTATTGGGTGGTCAATAATGAGGTTTTCCACCCCTGGGACTACCTCTGAACTAACCTCTTCCTCTCCCTGGTGGAGGTCAGGTCGTCCTACCTCAATAATGCGGGTGTAATCTACCGTCATTCTCCACTTCCTCCTCCAAGTCTATTTTTTATCCCTTTTATTTTTTCATTTTCTCTTTTATTTTCTTTTTCTTTTATTCTTTCCTTTTATTTTTCTTTTATTTTTATACTTTGGCCAAGTTCACGAGAATAGACTTGTTGATTTTGAGGGAGGTAGTAAGATGCATCCTCATATATGCCAACCTCGTGAACTGTAAATGGTTTGAGATCTCCTTTGCCACAATAGACGATCCCACCTCTCACAAACTTCATACTCTAATGTACAGAGAATGGAAATATGTTGTTCTCATGTATCCATGATCTTCCAAACAAAGCATTGAAAGATGTATCTGAGTCTATAATATGAAACTTAGCTTCGGTCTTACAATCATCTATCTCCAAGGGCAACACTATGGAGCTTAAGGTATGTTGACCTCACTTTTGAAGTGCGGATTTAATCTTCCCATCTTAAACTTAGGAGTCTTCTAGAAACTAAGACTTCATAGCCATAAGACACTTCTAACAATTAGGTAAACACTTAACCTAAGCCTAAAGACTTAGAAGGGTTAACCATAGGATTAGGTTATGCCTTAGGGATTAGGATAATCCACTTACCATACAACGCAAATCCAATCCATGTTCAACTTCTCAAACTAAACCTCAAGTTCAATTCAAACATCATATTCAAATCCAAATCCAAAAAAAAAAGCCCAAAACTAAATGATTGAAGCCCATGATCAAATCCTAACTTGAAAGCCTTCCTAAGCCATATGACCTATCCCATGGACTTAGCCAAATCATAATCCAAATCAATCCAAAATTAATTGATTTTATCATAATCAATTTATATCGCCAATCATCTTCCCAAATATAAATCAAATCTATATTCAAATGATCAAACTAAATTAAACTAAATGAAATTAAATCAAAACCCTTCCTAAGCCATATGACCTATCCCATTGACTTCGCCAAATCTTAAGCCAAATCAAGTCAAACTCAGTTAATTTTGTCATGAATCAATCATATTTTCAATCATCTTAACAAATTTAAATAAAATATACATTTAAATTATCAAAACTAAAGCAAACCAAATTAGACCAAATCAAAATCCAAACCTAAGCCACATGACCCCAACTCCATGGACTTAAACAAATTCCTTCATTCCAAAACCCAAATTCAATTGATTTTCTAATGAATCAATCATACCTTCAATCATATTCACAAATATAAATGAAATCTACAATCATCAAGCCAAACCAAAATCAACCCAAGTCAAACCCAACTTAACCCTTTTGACTTGAAATGTTCAAATGAACCAAAACTGATTTGAACCCAAGCAAATTGCAATTGAATTTATATATCAATCCCAAATCCATATATAAACTCAAGTAAATCAAACTCAACCCAAAATCAAGCCAACTAAACCCAATTGGTCCAGTTGACCCAAAGTGGCCAATTTGACCTATTTGAGCGAAGTTCTAATCCTACCCAAATTAGATTGAACCAAACCCATCAAAACCTCTCATCATGATTATTGATCACCCTAAATTGATCAATTGTCACAGATTGGGTCAAACCAAGTCAACTTAATCATTTGACCAAGTCAACTCCTTAACTCATATGAACCCAAACTAGCCAAATTGGATCCTATGCCAAATCCCTTCAAATGAATGATTCATAACAAATCAAAATCAATATTTGAATATGACTTGACCTTTAATTGAGTCAAACCAAACCCAATTGGCCCTCTTGATCCAAGTTGAGCCAAATTGACCTAAAAGATCAAATAGTGTCAAATCAAATTATAAAGCAAATTGATTGCAACTAATGCCTCAAGTTACTCCAAATTGATTGTTTAACTTGACCAAAGCCATGATTAGACCCAATTGAACCCCATTGGCCTACTTAGCCCAAATTGACCTAAAGGGTCAAGTTGCCTAAATTAAAACCAAATCCAAATTAATTGAAACCAAAGCCTACAATCATCTTTAATTTGTTAACTAAACCCAAACCAACACCCAACCCAAGCTAATTTGGCTAATTTGGTCAAATTGGTCAACTTAAACCATTTGACCCAAATGAATTCAAATGAGCCAAAATCAAATCTAAGCTAAACTAAACCAAACCAATTGAACCACAACATCCCAAATGATCATATGAACTTGACCCAACCCTTGGTTTGACCCAATTTGACCAATTGATCAACTTGACCCAACCTAACCCATTTTGACCTAAATGAGTCAAATTGAGCCAAACCTAACCAAATCAACTCCAATTAACTTGAAATTTTGGCTAACCCACATTTGGATCATTTCAAATCTTCCCAAATCAAATTAATGTTAAATGATTATTATACCCCTAGCTCAAGGGCATCACATGAGACAAATCACCCATGTAAGTTGTCATTTTCATTCCTTGGCCACTTAGTACTCTCTCAATGGTCCACCTAGGTACCTAGGACACTGCCCAACCAGACCCAAGGGGTGGTTCGGTCGGCCATGACCCATGGGAGGTGAAATCACCTCACCCTCCCCATCATGGCTTTTGAAACCCATAGGACACCCATGAATCCTCCTTAGTAGCCACCTCCACACCTTCAACCAACCAAGCTGAGCCAACTCACCTCCTCCCTGTCAGCCATGACACCCTGAGATGGTCATCTATACACCCCCTCATTTCCACTTAAATGCACAAAAATTATTCCTTAGAGCTTTAGCTACCTAAGATGAGCTGCTAGAGCCATTCCCTAAGCTCCTATGTGCTTGTTCCTCAATCAAAAAAGGCCATTCCCATCCATCCTGAAATAGGACACTCCCATTTCTGACCTAACTTCCCCATTTCTCCATCAAACTCAAATTAAATTTTCATGCACCTTCTTTAGGCCTCATCGAGAAAGAACGAATCATCTCCCAAGCATCCCGAACACTAGAGGTGGGACTTTGAACAAAGTTGAACTCCAAATCATTTGTTCATGGCCTTTCGAGAGAACATCGAGGAATTGAACCAATTGTTGCTCAACAGGGCTTCATCTCCACTAGATCAAGCTTCCTCAATCGTTCGAGCTGTCTTAAGCTTTGGCGAGGTATGCTTCCAAAACTGATTCTTAGGAAAAAAATGGGTTGGAGCTTTTTGAAGGAAACATTGCATCTCATGTGATCTTGATCGTTAAATCTCCTCTGATCGATGTCATGAAGGTGTGGGATCTTTTTGGAGTTGATCTGAGCTTGGGTAAGCTTGGATCAAGTGAGCAATGGTGAACGGACTCCATTCTCTCTCACTCGCATGCCATTAGATCACACATCATTTGTTCCGTGTGATCAGAAGAGACGATCATGATTAGATTCATTTGATAGATTAGATTTAATCCTATTAAGCTATGAGATTAATCGTACCGTTCGATTTTAGATCGAATGATGGACAAGAAAGCGTGTCCATCACCGCCATGTAGGCGCTGAGTCGGATAAGTTTTAAGTAGCCAATCCCATGGTGCCATGTGGAAAGCGCACCGCATCAGCGCGCCCTGTGGCACCAACAGGATTAGTATTTAATTAGCCTTAATTAATCATTTTTAATGGCTGAAACTTCTAAAAATCATAACAAAACATAGAGAAATAAAGAAAAATACAAATAAATAGTCATTTTAAATGTATTTAAGAGGAGAATTAATTAAAAATGATCTTCACTAATTACAAAATTAATCCAAAATTAATTAGCTTAATTACTCTTTAATTACTTGAGCAATTAATCCAAAATTTTGTGGGTTAATTTAATGGGATGAGCTCTATCTCCCATGATTTTCTTGGGATTTATTGCTCTCTTAATTAAGAAAATTGGCTAATTAAATCTAAACAACTCTTTAAGCTAATTAATGATAAATTAATCCCATGAACAGTAATAAATTTGTTAATTAAGTTTATTAATCATTGTTCAACAACAAGTGAACTAAGGAATAGGGTTGGGACCCCTTTCCCTAAGTTCATTTCACCTATTTTTGAAATGAAATTAATTAATATTTAACTAATTAATTAAATCACTTAAACAAATGGAAATCATAATCACATCAGACCTTAACTAATTAAACCATGAGATAGATCTTTAGGTATTTAGTAACCCTAAACCAACCCTAAACCCTAAGCTAACCCTAAACACTAAGCTAAACCTTAAACCATAAACTAACCCTAAACCCTAAGGTAACCCTAAAACCTAAACCCTAAACCCTAAACCCTAAAAACCTAACCCTAAAAGCCTAAACACTAAACCCAAAACCTAAAACCCTAAACCTAAACCCAAAACCTAAAACCCTAAACCCTAAACCTAAACCCTAAACCCTAAAAACCTATAAACCTAAACTTAAACTAAATAAAACTTAAAAAATAAAATTAAAAAAACCTAAACCTAAGTAAAATAAAAACCTAAACTAAAACTTAAACCTAAACCAAAACCTAAAAAATAACATAAAATAAAAAATAAGAACTAAAATAAAATAAAATAAACAAAACCTAAACTTAACTAAAAATAAACTAAACCCTAACCCCAAAACCCTAAACCCTAAACCCTAAACACTAAACCCAAAACCCAAAAACCCTAAACCCTAAACCCTAAATCCTAAACCCTAAATTAACCCTAAACCCTAAACCTTAAACCTTAAACCCAAAAAAACTTAAAACCTAAACCTAAAAATAAAATAAATAAAAAAACCTAAACCAAAATAAAAAAATAAAAGAAAAACATAATTTAAAACCTAAAACAAAACCAAAAAGAAAGTAAAATAAAAACTAAAAACTAAACTAAAATAAATAACTTTAAACCAAATCTAAACTAAAAAACCCTAAACCCTAAACCCTAAACTCTAAACCGTTAAAAACCCTTTACCCTAAAGCCAAAACCCTAAACCCTAAACTAAAACCTGAATCCTAAACCAAAAACCTAAAACCTAAACCCTAAACCCTAAACTAACCCTAAACCCAAAATCTAAAAAGAATAAACCCTAAAGCCTAAACACTAAACTCTAAACTTTAAACACTAAACCATAAACCTTAAAAACCCTTTACCCCAAAGCCTAAACCTTAAACTCAAAACCCTACACCCTAAATAACCTTAAACCCTAAACCCTAAACCCTAAATCCTAAACCTTAAAAAGGAAACCCTAAACCATAACCCTAACAATAAATCTTAAACCCTAAACTCCCAAAACACTAAACTAACCCTAAATACTAAAAACCCTAAACCTAAACTTAAACTCTAAAACTAGACCCTAAAGGCCTAAACCTTAAACCTAAACTAACTAAATCCTACCTAACCCTAAACCCTAAACTAAACCTCAAACTTAAACCTAAAACAACCTAAAACCCTAAAAAACTTAAACAAAACCTGGCAAACCCTAAACCTAAACCTAAACTTAAATCCTAACACTAAACCTTAAGCTAACCTTAAACCCTAAACCTTAAAAACCATAAACCCTAAAGTTTAAAAACTAAAGCTTAAACCCTAAACTTTAAACCCTAAACCATAAACCATAAAACCATAAACCCTAACCCTACCAATTTACTTAATTTAAAAAAATAAAAAAAATATAAAAACAATAAAAAAAAATTAAAAAAACCATAAACCTTAAACCCTAACCACTAAACCACTAAACCTAAACCCTAAATGCTAAAACCCTAAATCATAAACCTAAATCCCAAAACCACTAAACAAACCCTAAACCTTAAACCATAAACCTACAACCCTAAACCCCAAACCCTAAACCTTAATGCCTAGAACCTAGACATTAAACTATAAACCCTAAATACCTAAAAACCTAAACCAAAACTTAATAAAACCTAAAAATGTAATAAATAAAAAAAATCTAAACTTAAAGAAAATATTAAAATAAAATAAAATAAAAATTTGAACTAAAACAAAAACCTATACCTAAACCTAATCCTAAAAACAAAAATTAAATTAAAAATAAAAACTAAAATAAATTAAAATAAATAAAAACCAATACTAAACTAAAATATAAAATAAACTTAAAAATAAAAAACCTAACTAAAATAAAAACTAAATAAAATAAAAATTAAATAAACTTAAACTAAACTAAAATAAAAACCTTAACCTAAAAAATAAATAAAACATAAATCCTAATCCCTAAACTAAAAAAAAACTTAAATCTAAAATAAACAAAATAAAACAAACCTAAACATAAACTAAAATAAACTAAACTAAAATAAATAAAACCTAAACTTAAATATAAAATAAACTAAACCTAAACCCTAAACTAAATGAAATAAAATATATTAAAAATAATCCTAAACATAAACTAAAAAATAAAATTTAAAAATAAACTCGAAATAAAAATGAAAACCTAAAACTAATAATAACATATAAAACTAAACTTTAAAAATAAAATAAAAATATAAATAAATTTAAAAATAAACATAAACCTAAACCCAAACCTAAAAAAATAAAATAAAATAAAAAACTTAAACTAATAGAAATAAACCTAAAATAAATAAATCAAACTAAATGAAAATCAAAATAAAATAAACTAAAACAAATGGATAATAAACTAAACAAACCTAAACCTACCTATTTACTTAATTTCTTTTTCAAAAGAAACCCTAAACCCTAAGACAAACCCTAAACCTACAACACTAAACCTACAACATACAACCTACAACGTACAACCTTAAACCCTAAACCCTAAACCCTAACCCCTAAAACCTAAACCCTATACCCTAAACTCTTACCCTAAACCCTAAAAGCATAAACCCTAAAACCCTACACCCTAAACCCTAAACACTAAAACCCTAAACACTAAACCCTAAACCCCAAATTCTAAACACTAAATGCCAAACCCTAAACCTAAACCTAAAGCAACTAAATAAATAAACCTAAACCCTAAAACCTAACAAACCTAAACTTAAACCTAAACCCTAAAAATTGGTGAACCTTCATGACAAGAACATCATCATCAACCAAGCTCAGTCTAGGTCTGGTGGTGGAGGCGATTGAGGAGACGGTGGTTATCATTATGGTGGTAGGGGATCTAGAGGTGCTGGTGGATATGGAGGTGGTGGTTGGAGCAGTGGTGATTATGGAGGAAGGAGGAGAGACTGAAGTTATAGCCATTGTGGTGCCTGAGGGAGAGAATAGGGATATGATGGTGGATCTCGCTACTCGAGAGGCCAGGGTGGTTCTGATAGGAACTGGAGAAACTGACGAATGGCCGATCCGATCTATTGCTTATGGAACTATGTCTTTATAGTAGAGATGGCTCAAGTTATCTAGTGTTTTTGATTTGCTCTATGAAAGCTCATTTTTTATCTATGTCATTGCTTGAGTCATAGAAAACTTGGTGTGTTACTTGGTTGATGAAATTGAAGAGAAGAAATGTTGAATCTAAATTTGTTCACTATTTAAAAAAACTAAAAATCCTAAACCCTAAACTAAAACTAAAACCTGAACCCTAGACCTAAATCCTAAACCCTAAACCCTAAACCCTAAACACTAAAATCCTAAATCCTAAAACCTAAAAGCAAAAACCTAAACCCTAAACCCTAAACCCTAAACCCCAAACCCTAAATCCTCAACCCTAACTAAAAAGCTAAAAATCTAACCATAAACTAAATATAATAAAATACACTAAAAAAACCTAAACTTAAATGAAAAATTAAAACCTAAAAATAAACCTAAAATAAAAATCTAAAACCTAAACCTAAATAAATAAAATAAAAACCTAAACTTAAACCTAAACCTAAAAATAAAAAATGAAACCTAAACCTAAAAAATAAAATAAAAATAAAACTTAACTAAATAATAAACCTAAACCTAGATCTAAACCTACAAAATAAATTAAGTAGAAAACCTAAACTAAAATAAATAAACTAAAGTAAATAAAAATAATAAAATAAACCTAAATAAAAATAAATATTAAAATTAACTAAAATAAATATAAAATAAACTAAATAAACTAAACCTACCGGTTTACTTAATTTTTTTTTATAAAAAAACCTAAACCCTCAACCCTAAAATAAACCCTAAACCTTTAACCTACAACACTAAACCTATAATCCTAAACTCTAAACCCTAAATCCTAAACCTTATACATCCCTAAACCATAAAAAAATAATAAACTCTAAACCCTAAATGCTAAACCCTAATCCCTAAACCCTAAACCCTAACCATAAACCCTAAATGCTAAAATCATAAGCCCTAAAACCCTAAAATCATAAACCCTAAACCCTAAACCCTAAACCTAAACCCTAACCCTAAACCCTAAACCCCAAACCCCAAACCCTAAACTTAAACCTAAAGTAACTAAATAAATTAAAAAATAAACCTAAACCCTAAAACCAAATAAACCTAAACCTAAACCTAAACCTAAACTCTTAGAATGGGCAGAACATTGATGACAGGAACATCACCGTCAACTAAACTCAATCAAGATCTTGTGGTGGAGGCAAAGGGGGAGGCGGCAGTTATCACAGTGGTGGTGGGGGATTTGGAGGTGTTGGTGGATATGAAGGTGGTTGTCGGAGCAGCAGTAGTTGTGGAGGCAGGAGGAGTGGTGGAGGTTTCAGCCATGGTGGTGGTGGAGGGAGAGATCGAGAATATGATGGTGGATCCAGCTACTCGAGAGGCCCTGGTGGTTTTGATGGGAACTAGTGAAAATGAAAAATGATCGATCCGATCTGCTACTTATGGAACTGTACCTTTGGTTTTGATCTACGTCATCATTTGTGTCTTTGAAAACTTGGGGTGTTACTTGGTTGATGAAATCAAATAGAAGAAATGTTGAATTTGAATTTGTTCTATGTTAAAATAAAATAAAATCCAAAAACCCTAAACCATAACATAAAGCTTAGACCTAAAGCCTAAGCCCTCAACCCAAAACCCAAAACCCTAAAAACACCCTAAACCCTAAAACTTAAACCCCGAAACCCTAGACCATAAACCCTAAACCCTAAACAACAAACCCTAAAGCCTGAACCCTAAACCCTAAAGTGCTAAAAATCTAAACCTAAACTAAATAAAATAAAATAAACTTCAAACAAACATAAACCTAAACTAAAACATAAAACCAAAAAATAAACCTAAAATAAAAACCTAAAACTTTAACCTAAAAAATAAAATAAAAAAATAAAACCTAAACTTAAAAAATAAAATAAAAATAAAACTCAACTAAAAAATAAACCTAAACCCAAACCCAAAGAATGGGTACCTTGATAGCAGGAACATCACCATCAATCAAGCTCAATCTAGATCTAACAGTGGAGGGGAAGGTGGAGGTGGCAGTTATCAAAGTGAGGGTGGGTGATGCTGATGGATATCAAGGTTGTGGTCGAGGCTGGTGGTTATGGAGGTGGGAGGAGCGACGGAGGTTACAACCATGGTGGTGGCGGAGAGAGAGATTGAGGATATGATGATGCATCCCGCTACTTGAGAGGTCGGGGTGGTTTTGATGGGAACTAGAGAAACTAAAGAATGATCGATCTGATCTGCTGCATATGGAACTATGTCTTTGGTTTTCCTCTATGCGTGCTCATTTTTGATCTATGTTGTCACCTATGTCTTAGAAAACTTTAGTGTTACTTGGTTTATGAAATCAAAAAGAAGAAATGTTGAATTTGAATTTGTTCTCTATTAAAATAGAAAAAAAAAACCAAAAACAAAAAACCCTAAACTAAAATTTGAACCCTAGACCTAAAACATAAACCCTCAACCTTAAACCATAAACACTAAAAACCATAAACCCTAAACCATAAACCCTAAAACCTAAACCCTAAATCCTAAACCGTAAACTCCAAACCCTAAACCCTGAACCTTAAACCCTAAAATGCTAAATAAATCTAAACCAAACTAAATAAAACCTAAAAGTAAAAAAAATTAAAAAAACCTAAACATAAATAAAATAAAAAACTAAACTAAAACCTAAACCTAAACCTAAAAAAGAAAATTAAAAAAATAAAAACTAAACTAAACTAAAATAAATAAAAACCAAAACTAAACCAAAAAAATTAAAAACCTAATAAAATATAAATTATACCTAAAATAAAAATAAAATAAACCTAAAATAATAAAAATTAAATAAAAACCTAAACTTAAAAATAAACCTAAAAATAAAACCCAAAAATAACTAAATAATAAAACCTAAACCCTAAATTAAAAAAAACCTAAACCTAAAATAAAAAAATAAATAAACCAAAATCTAAACTAAAATAAACTAAACTAAAATAAACTAAACCTAAACCTAAACTGAAACCCTAAACAAAATAAAGTAAACTAAAAATAAACCTAAACCTAAACTAAAAAATAAAACTTAAATATAAACCTAAAATTAAAACCTAAAACCTAAACCTAAACCTAAAAATAAAATAAATAAAACCTAAGCTAAAAAATAAATTAAAAATAAAACTAAACTAACAAATAAACTTAAATGAAAACATAAACCTAAAAATTAAACTAAAATAAAAAACCAAAACTAAAATAAATAAACAAAACTAAAAAAAATAAAAATAAACTTAAATAAAAATAAAAAATAAACTAAATAAACATAAACCGACAAGTTTACTTAATTAACCAAAAAATAAAAACCCTAAACCTAAACCTTAAACTAAATTAAAAAATAAAATTAACCAAAAATAAAAACCCTAAATAAATTAAAAACTAAACATAAAATAAAATAAAATTAAAATTAAATAAAAACCTTAAACTTAAACTAAAAAAAACCTAAACCTAAAATTAAAAAATAAAAAAAACTTAAACCTAAATTAAAATAAACTAATCTAAAATAAATAAAACTTAAGCCCTAAACTAAATAAAACAAAATAAACTAACCTAAACTAAAAAATAAAACCTGAAAAAAACTTAAAATAAAAAATTAAAACCTAAACCTAAAAAAATAAAATAAAAAACCTAAACCTAAACCTAAAAATAAAATATAAAACCTAAACCTAAAAGCTAAAATAAAAATAAAACAAAACAAAAAAAATAAACATAAACCTAAACATAAAATTAAAAAATAAGCTAAAACTAAAAATATAAACTAAAATAAATAAACCTAAAATAAATAAACTAAACTAAATAAAAATAAAAAATAAATCTAAATAAAAAGAAAAAAAATAAAATAAACTAAATTAACATAAACCTACTTGTTTTCTTAATTTTTTTAAAAAACCCTAAACCCTAAACCGTAAACATTAAACGATAAACTCTAAACCCAAAACCATAAACCCTAAACCCAAAACCCTAAACCCTAACTCTAACCCTAAACCATAAACCCTTAACCCTAAAACCCTAAACCCTAAACCTTAAACTAACCCTAAAGCCTAAATATTAAACCCTAAACCCTAAAGCTTAAATACTAAACCCTAAACCATAACCCTAAATCATAAACTCAAAACCTCAACCTTAAAACCCTAAACCATAAACTCTAAACCCTAATCCCTAAATCCTAAACACTAAAACCCTAAAAACCTAAACTTAAACTAAATAAAACCTAAAAATAAAATAAATATATAAACCTACACCTAAAAGAAATATATTAAATAAAATAAAATAAAAACCTAAACCTAAACCTCCAAATAAAATAAAATATAAACAAAATAAATAAAAATAATATAAATAAAAACCTAAACTAAGCTAAAAAATAAATTAAACTTAAGAATAAAAAACCTAAATAGAATAAAAATTAAAATTAAAATAAACTTAAAATAATATAAAATAAAAACTAAATAAAAACCTAACCTAAACAATAAACCTAAAAATAAATAAAAAATAAAACATAAACCTTAAACTAAAAAAACATAAACCTAAAATAATAATAAAATAAATAAAATAAAATAAAGCTAAAACAAAACTAAAATAAATAAAACCTAAGCCTAAACCTAAAATAAACTAAACCTAAACCTAAACCTAAACTAAATAAAATAAAATAAACTAAAAATATACCTAAACTTAAACTAAAAAGTTAAACCTAAAAATAAACCTAAAATAAAAACCTAAAACCTAATCTTAAGAAAATAAAATAAAAACCTAAGCCTAAACCTAAAAACAAAAAATAAAACCTAAACCTAAATAATAAAATTAAAATAAAACTCAACTAAAAAATAAACCTTAACCTAAAAAATAAACTAAAATAAAAAACCTAAACTAAAATAAATAAACCAAAAATAAATAAAATAAACTAAATAAAAATTAAAAATAAACCTAAATAAAAATAAAAAATAAAATAAACTTAGATAATTAAAAAATGAACTAAATAAACTTGATAAACCTAAACCTACCGGTTCACTTAAATTTTTTTTTAAAAAAAAAGCCTTAACCATAAATCCTAAACCCTAAACCATAAACCCTAAACCTTAAACCCTAAACCCTAAACACTAAAACGCTAAACCCTAAACCTTAAACTTAAAACCCTAAAATCCTAAACCCTAAAATATAAACCCTAAATGATAAACACTAAATCCTACAACCCTAAACCTTAAACTAACCCTAAGCCCTAAACTAACCCTAAACCCTAAGAATGGGTAGAACCTTGACGCCAATAACATCATGATAAACTAGGCTCATTCTAGATCTGGCAGTGTAGGCGAAGGCGGAGGCAGAGGCGATGGTTATCATAGTGGTGGTGGGGGATCTATAGGTGTTGGTGGATATAGAGGTGATGGTCAAAGTAGTGGTGGATTATGGAAGTGGGAGGAGCGACGTAGGTTACAACCGTGGTGGTGGTAGAATGAGAGATTAATGATATGATGGCAGATCTCGCTACTAGAGAGGCAAGAGTGGTTTTGGTGTGAACTGGAGAACTGAAGAACGGCCGATTGATCTACTACTTATGGAACAGTGTCTTTATAGTAAAGACAGTTCTACTTATCTAGGGATTTTAATTTGCTCTATGGGTGCTCATTTCTGATATATGTCATCACTTGTGTCTTAAATAACTTGGGATGCTACCTAGTTGATAAAATAAAAAAGAAAAAATTTTGAATCTAAATTTGTTCTCTATTAAAAAAACCTTAAACCTTAAACCATAAACCCTAAACTAAAACTTAGACCCTAAACCTAAAATCTAAATCCTAAACCCTAAACCCTAAATCCTAAAAACTCTAAACCCTAAACAATAAACCCCAAACCATAAACACTAAACCCTAAAACCTGAACCTTAACCCCTAAACCCTAAACCCTAAACCTTAAAACCTAAAACTCTAAACCCTAAACCCTAAACCCTAAACCCTAAAACCTATAACCCTAAACCCTAAAACATACAACCCTAAACCCTAAAACCTAAACCCCAAACCCTAAACCCTAAACCCTAAACTAACCCTAAACCATAAACTAACCCTAAACCCTAAACCTTGAATTAAGAAGTCCTTAAGAGTAAATCTAAAGGATGACCTAATCCTGACATAATTATAATAACTAAAGAAAATGTCTTCAAGAGACTTTCCATTGACTATTAGAGATTTGAATACCCTAAACCCTAACCCTAAATCATATTATAATACCATATATTATAATATAATGTAGCATTATATATTTGAGCATGTAGTGGTGTGTTTTTCAATGTGATATGATATTTTGAAGTGTTTTAGTATATTATGGTATTGTGCCCTATAGTCTATATTAATATAAATCATAAAAATATTGATTTGATAAATCAGATGATGAAATTTATTAAATTTGAAGTGGGAATTAGGCTGTAGTACCAAATGTGTGCTATGACACTTGTTGTCTAAAAAGTAAGATTTTATGTTCAAAATAAATATTATATGTTATAGCATTGTATAACATCATATACCATTATATATTGTTTTGTGCATTATAAATTATTTTTGTATTTTACAATCATGTAGTCGATCCTACACTAGCATTATTTATAAAAATTTGGATTTAGGCTTTAAAAGGGTCGAATTTTACTAAATTCATAATAGGTAGAGCATGGAATCATAATATATTATTTAAATTTAAAATATGAAAGTGATACGACTAAAATATATAGTTTTTTTATTTTTTTAGACTAATTTTAAGATTTTTTTCTTAAGAAACCCCTTGTGATATGATATGCAATATAATATAATAAGCTATAGTGTATTATAATATAGGATGCCATAACATATGATAACATCATGCATTATAACATACTATTATGTATTCCTACTTGTTGTTTAGCATATTTTAGTTTATTATAGTATGATGTACTAGAGTGTATACTGGTATAATTCATAAAAATATTGATTTATAGGTTGCGTTGATGGGATTTGGCCAAATTTAAGGTAAGCTTTAGGGAACATCATTGGGGATGTGCTATGGTGTGTCATTTAATCAAAAGAACAGAAATTTGCATCCAAAATAAATGTTCATTTTCAACCAAATTTTATGATTTTTTTTGCTTAAAGTGCTTCATTTTAAGGTGCAATGAAAGATAATATATAATATAAAAGCATACTAAAATATAATGTTCATAATAATATAATTTCACATATATATGAATGTGTTGTTACTAAAAGTTAAAAAAACATAAAAGGTATAATTTGAAGGTTGAGATTGAAGAATTTTGTTGATGCACAAATAAGAAAAAATTATGCTATTTTATACCATTTCTAATAGAAAATTAACAATTTTACATCCAAAATGAACATTATTCATATTTTAAAAAAATTTTATTATTTGTTCCTTTTAAGTGATTCTAATGAGGTGTAATGTTAGAAAATTTATTATATTATAGCAAATTATAATATAACATTATATATTATAATATAATATAGTGTGTTAATTCTCACTATAATATGTTTAGCATGATATTATATAGTTAGTTTGAGCGATCACAAATCATAAAATATTGATTACAATGTTAAGATGATGTAATTTGAATGAATACATTATTTGGATTTTGGTTGAAGTATTAAAGGTGTGCATAAGAGAAGGAATAAGATTTGATAAGAATTCCATATCAACGACATGGAGGGAGATCTACTAGGGGATCACACATGCATTTGAAAAGACATGTGAGTGGTCTATGTCATGGGTGTAGAAGAAAAAAATCTACTAGGGATAAGGTTTGAATTTGATTTGATTATATGATTTATAGAAAGAAGATCCACTAGGGATAAGAATCTATAATCCACTTTGGATTAAGATCGAATTGAATTTAATTTGAATTTTTTTAATTGATGTGGAGGCACATCTACTAGAGATATGGCCTCGAGTCTACTAGGATCAGGTATTTGAGCCTTCAACTAGGGAAGTAAGTTCAAGCTATCTGCTGGGATTAAGATTTGAGTTTGATTTCATAAATTTATTTGGGGATGTATCCACTAGGAATAAGAATTAGTTGGATTTCTTTGATTTAGACTCTACTAGGGGAGTTGGTTTAATTTGGCTCCACTTGGGAGGTTGGTTTTTAATTTAATTTATTAGCTTAACTTATTTATATATGATTTGGGCTCCACTAGGGAGAAGGGTGTGATTTAACACCATTGGAGAAAATCATATTAGGTTTAATTAAATATGAGTTAATGTGTATAACCTGTTGGTGTGCGATTGACCCACTGAGAAGGGGCTATATCAACCTTGACCTACCTCAGGTTTACAAATCCAAAGGGGTAGTCTAGGGGCTGTGAGGTAGAGCTAGCCAACCTAAGGGATTGCCTTTCATTGTGCAATGACTGTGCTAGGATGAAGGCATAGCAGGCTTACATCTTCCAAAGTGAGGAATAACTATTGGGGTGACTGTTGGATGCATAAGAAATCGAACATGACTTAGGGAGACTACTGAGTGAATGCCATTTGGGACTTATGTCAACTCAAAAGTATTCAAGATTAATTTTATCTTAATTTCATGTGATTTGATATGGTTTAATTATTTTAGTTTGATTTTGAATTAAGGGCATATCCATTGAGGATGTGAGCTCAGTCAAATTTTATAGATTTAATTTATGGACCATGTCAGTGTGCGATGGACCCACTGAGAAGGGGCTATATCGAACTTGCCCTATCTCAGATTTACAAATCCAAAGTGATAGTCAGCTAGTCGTGGGGAAGAGCTAGCCAACCTAAGGGGTTTCCTTTCGATGTGTAATAACTGTGTTAGGAAGAAGGCATAGTAGACATACATCTCCTAAAGTAGGGAATAACCACTAGGGTGACCTGTTGGTAGCATAAATAAATATAACCCATCTTAGGGGAGACTACAGAGTGAATGTCATTGGGGACTTATATCAACTCAAGAGTAGTCAAGCGAATCTTATGAGAGTTTTGTTGACACTGCCTTAAAGATAAGATGCCCGCTAAGAGAAGGGGTGCTATCCTAATCCACACGTGTATATCTTTTTTGTTTATATGTTTGCGTGGAACCTATTGGTGTGCTAGGGACCACATTGAGAAGGGGATATGCCAGCCTTGACCTATCTTGAATTTACTGGACCAAGCGAGAATCTGCACATCCATAGAATGAATTCTCCATCCACAATGGTGGTTACTAGGAAAGGGGAACTATCCAATCCGATAATAACCTGGGTAGTGTCTAAATGGGGTCACAAAGGATGTGATCCAAATATAGTGCTGCTAGGGGCATTATCCTGCTCCATGAAAGAAAACCTATAGGTGTATGATGGCTAACTCAAAGAGAAAGTGTATAGACTTACATTTGCCATGAGTTGTGTATTCTAAGGTGCGAGAACTAACTAACCTAAGGTGTATCTATCAGCATGAGTGGTGTATCCGTCAGCATAGTGAGAAACAACCAACCTAAGGTGTCCGTGAATGTGCAACAATCAATCTGGAAAGAAAGCATGTAGGCTTACAACTTTCCAAGCAGAATTGATCATCAGGATAGTCTATCATTAGTGGGACAAATGCTATCTAACCTAGAGCGACTACTAGGTGGGGAGCCCAGAGGAAGGATTGGACCCAGACTTGAAGCAGTCAAGAGGGAAGGAGTGGCTAGGGGACTTATCCTAAACCTTAAATATACTCAACCTAATCAGCACACAAAGACTAATCCAAGAATAAAGCTTAGCATACTCACATCCTCTTAAATGAAGTCAACATGAGGTCGCTTATTGACCACACAGTAAGGCCTAGCAAAGTAATAAGGCACTCATCGATGTGCAGTGGCCAAGTATAGAAGGAAAGCATAGCAGACTTACATACTCCAAAGCAAGAAAACCATTGGGGTGAGACACTAACAGGGTATCATGTCAGCCGACCAAGAGATGCTATTGAGTGATTGTCATTGGGGGTGTTATCTCAACTCAGAGTGGCCTAAAATAAAAGATGTGTGTTTGTTTTATAAGTTTGTGTGTAGTTTGTGTTTTTGTTGTGTCAATGAAGGATAGAACGCCACTCGGGTTCCTTACCATTACCCTAAACACATCATGGAAGATTTGTAAATAAGAATACTTTCAACATCAATGAGATTGAATTCGAAATGGAATTTTCATTGATGGTAATTATTTTCAAACATTATTTATAATATTTCTTTAAGTAGAGCCAGTTGATTTGAAGCATCGGGCACTGTCCCTTATGATTAATAAGCTAATAAGATCTTCTTTGGTAGGGCTTCTCTATGGAAATAGGGCCTTCCCAAGTGGATTTAAACTTGCCTCCCATCTTACAATGGATAATAATTGGTCTCCTTTAAACTAAAATAAGCTCTCCTACTTCAAAAGCTCTAAGAAGAACCAAGTTATTATGAGCTTGAATCATTTTAGCTTTGTACAACTCAAGGTTTTAGCATGCCGGCAGACATCTCTCCTCCAAACCTTCGAGCTCTTCTTAGCGCAACTTGGCATTCCGCTCTATTGTGATCTTGCTACCTGAAGCTATCCTTAGTGATGGGAGTTAGACTTCTAATAGTAGAACAGCCTTAGACCAATATAGTAAAGAGAAATGAGTAGACGAAGTTGGAGTTCTATATGTGGTGCAGTAGGCCCATAAGGCTTCAACTAACTGTTCATTCCACTATCGCTTCTTATTGTTGAGTGTCTTCTTTAGTATTTAGATGAGAGTTTTATTGAAGGGTTTTCCTAAGCCATTTGCCTTCGGGTAGTTGATGGTTGAATATCTATAATTTATGTTGTGTCTTCGAGCAAAGTTATTGATCTAAGCACTCTTGAATGTAGTACTATTATCAGATATAATTTATCGAGGCACTCCTAACCTATATATGATATGGTTCCTAAAAAACTAGAGCTCATGTTGAGTTGTGATCTCTCTGAGTGGAATCACCTTCGCCCATTTAGAAAATTAATTAGTAGCAGCTAAGATGAACCGATGACCCTTAGAAGAAAGAGGATCAATCAGACCCACAATGTCGGTACCAACACATGAATGGCCATGAGGCCAATGTAAGATGTAGAATGTTGGGCAGTTGGTGTAGTACCATCAATGTGTATTTAACATTGGAAATATCTCCTAGATGTATCCATGTAATCTTTGATCATTGATGTCTAGTAGTATCCTTGTCTTAATCTTGGCTTTCATCTTCAAACTGGATTGGTTGACTCCACATAATCCTGAGCATACCTCATTCTTGATCTTACAGGCTTCATGTTTTTATAAATAATGTAACCACATATGATCAAAAGATCACCAATACAAGACACCATCCACAAGAGCATAGGAAAGTACTCTCTAGTTCATCTGATGGGCTTAAGACTTCTCTTGAGGTAGTTTTCCTTTATTTAGGTAATCCATGAATGGTTGCCTCCAATCTAACTCCTCATCCATCTTATCAATGACAGCCTCCTCTTCAAAAGAGTACTTTTTGATGAGTTCAATATCAATAAGGGATAAGGCTTATCTATTTTGGACATTATTAATATGGACTCATTCTGTGGACATGCCAACTCCTTGGCAAGCTTGGCTAAAGCATACGCTACGGCATTCTCCCCTCAAGAAATCTTATAAATGGTAACCTTTGGGATTTGGACCAGCAACTCCATGGTGCACTTATGGCAGTGATGGAGCTTGGGCTTTATAATCTTATAGGGCCCAATGATTTGATTGATAACTAGTTGAGAATCCCTGAAGTTGTTGATGTTCTAGATGCTTAGAGTAACGGTTAACTCCAAATTAGCATTCAGAGCCTCATATTTAGCTTCATCGTTACTACAAGGATTGGAAAGATGATATGAGAATCTCATCACATCGCAGTCGGGAGTTAAGAGAACTATTCTTACCCTTGCCTTTTTTAGAATAGTAGATTATGGTTATTCTCCTCTTTGAGAGGAAGCCGCACCATCAAAGTACATCTCCCAATGGGGAATATTAGTATCCCCTAAGTTCATGATTTGTTCATCAAGGAGATCATCACTAAGTGGAGAGTCGCCAGTGAGTGTGTTACTAAGAAATTTGCTAGCGCTTGTCCTTTCACGGCACAGAGGGGTATGATGGTAGTGTCAAACTGTGAGAGGATCATGGACCATCGTGCCTAACTATATGGATAGCATCGGTCATATCATGAGATACTGTAGTGGATTGATCCTAGAGATTAAGTTCACCTTATGAGGAAGCATATAGTGGTGTAGCTTTTGGGATGCAAATATTAAAGAAAGAAAATGCTTCTCAATGTGCAGATAATTAGCCTTAGCAGGGATTAGATGATGGCTAAGGTAGTAGAGTATATTTTCTATCTCTTCATCATTGGCATGGGACAAAAAAACCCCAAATGAGTCGTCTAATACAAAGTGTAAAGTATGAGCAGCTTGCCTAGGATAGGGGCTGCTAGAACTGTCAGTGTCATCAAGTAATGCTTAATGTCTTCAAAGTCATGCTCACACTTGTAATCGCACTTGAACTTGACATCCTTTTTGACAAGTGTTGAGAATGTTTGACATCATACTGATATGTTGAATATAAACTAGTTTTTTATACACCAACCACCCTCAGAATGATCCGAAGTTGAGTTCAACTTTTTGGGGGTGGTATTTCTAAGATTGCCATGATCTTCTTCAGATCAATTTAGATTCTCTAGTGTCAGAAAACAAACCCAAGGAATTTCCCTAAAGCTACTCTGAATGCACACTTAAAGGCTTCATTTTGAGGTTAAATTACCTTAACTGTTTGAAAACTACTCTCAAGTCAAAGAGATAGTTTTCCTTTTCTTTACTTTTGACCATGAGGTCAACGACATAGCACTCAACTTGACGATGAATGAGTTTGTCAAAGATTCGAGTCATATCCAGCTGGTATGTAACACCAAAATTTTTAAGCTAATAGGCCTGACCTTATAGCAATAGATTTTGATCGGGGTTCTAAAGTAGTATTTTTTCATCTTGAGGAACCACCTTTATTTGGTTATATCCAGATCAGCCATCCATGAAAGAGAAGACTACATGACATGAGGCAATGTCCACCATTAGCTCCAGGATTAGTAGTGAAAATTGATCTTTTGGACATATCTTATTTAAATCCTTAAAATCAATGCATATGTGAATTTGTCCATTACTTTTTCTTAACTAGGATGATGCTGGCTAACTAGGTAGGGTATTTTTCTTTCTGGATGAAGCTATCATCGATTAGTTTCTTGACTTCATAAATGACCTATTGTTCTATGTTTAATCGCATTGCATCTAGGAGCTTGCTTGATAGGGTTAAAAGTTGGCTTTATTCCTAATTTATGAACCGCTACGTTAGGAGCCAATCCGAGCATCTCTTCATAACTCCATGCAAAGAAATCCTTAAACTCAATTAATAGTCTAAATAAGTCAATGATTTTAATATAGTTCAACAAAGAATTGATGTATGTTGGGCATGGATCTTCTTCAGTTCCTAAGTTGATTTCTTTGAGCTCATCGATGGTTGACTTGATCTCTTCTTCGAAACTTGGTAGTGCAACTTTGACTTCAAAATCTCTAGGTCATTTGAAGTTTCTAAGCATAGCTCCTCATATGAGTTAATGTGATTTTAAAAGAACCTATTAGATTCCAAATGATTGGTGATTACTAAGTAGTAATCATCATCATCGACTGGACCCACTATACCAAATCTTAGTCTCGATCTTGATTAAGAGCTTTTGCATTTGTTCTTACATATTCTTTCGAAGTAGTCTTACTTATGCTTTGACTAAGTATGTGGGATTAACCCTTTCTTTACTAAATTATGAACACAAGGCAAGTACCAATCAAAAGGTAATTATAATAAATCTTTATATGAATCATCCTCAAGTTCTACATGAACTTCTTGACTTGAGGATGTTGCTTCCAGAAAGAACCACTGAGTCTTCATACCTATGGATGACTTAGGGGCTTCCTTAACTACCAAACCCTCAGGTTTTTGAGAGGAAAGTGGGGTTTGAGCTAAGGCTCCCAACTGATGCCACATATAGACTTGGATATACTTACGCTTCTCTTTGGAGGCTAGTATTCATCGCTACTTGGCTCAAGTGTCAGCTCCAAGGGAATCTACTACTTAGAAGAGCTGGCTAGTGTGCTAAACATATAAGACTCATCCTATGAACTAGATTTTAAGTCTATATGGATAGTAGGTGTACTCCTAGTAGCTAGGACATATCTTCTATTAGGTGGCCAATAAGGAGGATTTCCACCACTGGGACTACCTCTAAACTTACCCCTTCCTCTGTCTGGTGGAGGTCAGGTCATCATACCCATATATTCGAATGGAGTAACGAACTGTGATTGGAATCTAATGTCAGGCTCCACTTCCTCCTCAAGTCTATTTTTGCTCCCTTTTATTTTCTTTTTCATTTTCTCCTTTCTTTTATTTTTCTTTTTCATTTTCTTTATTTTCTTTTCCTTTTCTTTCTCTTTTTATTTTAATTTTAAACTTTGGCCAAGTTCAAGAGAATACACTTGTTAATTTTGAGGGTGGTAGTAAGCTACATTTTCATATATGCCGCTCTCGTGAACTGTAAATGGCTTGAGATCTATTTTGACATAGTAGATGATCCCACCTCTCACAAACTTCATATAGTGATGTAGAGAAGATGGAACTATGTTGTTCTCATGTATCCATGTTCTCCAAAGCAAAGCATTGAAAGATGTGTCTAAGTCTATAATATGAAACTTAGCTTCGGACTTACAATTATCTATCTCCAATGGCAACACTATGGAGCCTAAGGCCTATTGACCTCACCTTTGGAGTGTGATTCAATCTTCCCTTCTTAGACTTAGGATTCTTCTAGTCACTAAGACTTCCCTAGTCATATGACACTTATAACAATTAGGTAAACACTTAACCTAAGCATAAAGACTTAGAAGGGTTAACCATAGAATTAGGTTATGCCTTAGGGATTAGGATAATCCACCCACCCTACAACCCAAATCCAATCAATGTTCACCTTCTCAAACCAAACCTCAAGTTCAATTCAAACATCAAATTCAAATCCAAATCTAAACCCATATTTCAAAACAAAGATTGAAGCCTATGATCAAATTTAAACTTAAACCCCTACCTAAGCTATATGACCTATCCCATGGACTTAGCCAAATCTTAATCCAAATCAACCTAAATCAATTGATTTTCTCATAATCAATTTATATCTTCAATCTGCTTCCTAAATATAAATCAAATCTACATTTAAATGATCAAAACTAAGTCAAACTAAATCAAATTAAATCAAACACCTTCCTAAGCCATATGACATATCTCATGGATTTAGCCAAATCTTAATCCAAATCAAGTCAAACTCAACTGATTTTCTCACAAATCAATCATGTTTTCAATCATCTTTTTCAAAATTTAAATGAAATAAACATTTAAATTATCAAATTAAATCGAACCAACTCAAAATACAAACCTAAGCCACATGACCCAACTCCATGGACTTAGCCAACTTCCTTCATTCCAAAACCCAAATTCAATTGATTTTCTCATGAATCAATCATACCTTCAATCATATTCACAAATATAAATGAAATCTACAATCATCAAGCTAAACCAAAATCAACCCAAGTCACTTTTGACTTGAAATGTTCAAATGAACCAAAACCCATTTGAACCCAAGCCAATTGTAATTGAATTTATATATTAATACCAAATCCACATATAAACTCAACTAAATCAAACTCATCCCAAAATCAAATGCTTGGGTTCTTGCTATGCTTTCCTTCTATACTTTCCTTCTATACTTGGCCACTGCACATCGACGAGTGCCTTATTACTTTGGTAGGCCTTACTGTGTGGTCAATAAGCTACCTCATGTTGGCTTCATTTAAGAGGACGTGAGTATGCTAAGCTTTATTCTTGGATTAGCCTTTGTATGCTAACTAGGTTGAGTATATTTGAGGTTTAGGATAAGTCCCCTAGCCACTCCTTCCCTCTTGACTGCTTCAAGTCTGGGTCCAATCCTTCCTCCGGGCTCCCCACCTAGTAGTCGCTCTAGGTTAGATAGAATTTGTCCCACTAATGATAGACTATCCTGATGATCAATTCTGCTTGGAAAGTTGTAAGCCTACATGCTTTCTTTCCAGATTGATTGTTGCACATTCATGGACACCTTAAGTTGGTTGGTTCTCACTATGCTGACGGACCACTCATGCTGATAGATACACCTTAGGTTAGTTAGTTCTCGCACCTTAGAATACACAACTCATGGCAAATGTAAGTCTATACACTTTCTCTTTGAGTTAGCCATCATACACCTATAGGCTTTCTTTTTCATGGATCAAGATAATTCCCCTAGCAAAACTATATTTGGATCACATCCTTTGTGACCCCATTTAGACACTACCCAAGTTATTATCGGATTGGATAGTTCCCCTTTCCTAGTAACCACCCTTGTGGATGGAGAATTCATTCTATGGATGTGCAGATTCTCGCTTGGTCCAGTAAATTCAAGATAGGTCAAGGCTGGCATATCCCCTTCTCAATGTGGTCCCTAGCACACCAATAGGTTTCATGCAAACATATAAACAAAAAATATATACACGTGTGGATTAGGAGAGCACCCCTAGCGGTACTTTTTCCCAAGCAGGCATCCTATATTTAGGGCAGTGTCAGCAAAACTCTCATAAGATTCGCTTGACTACTCTTGAGTTGATATAAGTCCCCAATGACATTCACTCTGTAATCTCCCCTAAGATGGTTTATATTTGTTTATGCTACAAACAGGTCACCCTAGTGGTTGTTCCCTGCTTTAGAAGATGTATGTCTACTATGCCTTCTTCCTAACACAGTTGTTACACATCAAAAGGCAACCCCTTAGGTTGGCTAGCTCTTCCCACGGCTAGTTGACTATCACTTTGGATTTGTAAATCTGAGATAGGGCAAGTTCGATATAGCCCCTTCTCAGTGGGTCCATTGCACACTGACATGGTCCATAAATTAAATCTATCAAATTTGACTGAGCTCACATCCTCAATGGATATGCCCTTAATTCAAAATCAAAATAAAATAATTAAACCATATCAAATCACATGAAATTAAGATAAAATTAATCTTGAATACTTTTGAGTTGACATAAGTCCCAAACGACATTCACTTAGTCATCTCCCTAGGTCATGTTCGATTTCTTATGCATCCAACAGTCACCCCAATAGTTGTTCCTCACTTTGGAAGATGTAAGCAAAGATTATTTAATTAATTACTTTAAGGTTACATTGGTAAAGGTAATTAATTCAACTTATTAAGGGTTCAACTTAATTAATCAATAAAATCAACTTAATTAAAGTTCCTTAAATTAAATTGAATCACTAATGTGTGAATGGGTTTAAAACAACAAGTGATGATTTCTCTTCTCCTCTTTAAATCAAATGAAATCCAAAACTTAATTAATAAAGAAGCTTTGATTTGCTTTAAATAATCATTTTGATTTGATTGTCCATAAGAACTAGTTTGGTTGAATGAATCACAAGCTTATATTTGATTGCCCTCTTTCCAATCATGTTAAATTTGGTATGTCATTTGAATTCATGCATCCATCTTTTGAAAATCAAGTAAAATAAAATGGATTTCCATTATGTAAGCTTGCATGTGTTGATTTAATTTAATATATGCATGGCTATTATCACAATTAAATCCAACTGTATTTTTCAAAAGCTTATAAATGAATAATAATATGTGTTATGATGCTAGTTATAACTACATAAGAAATGCATGTGCTAATAGTTTAAGTGTATGAATGTTGAGTTATCTTTCTTCTATTCATGTATTAATTTATATAAGATTGAATGGTAATGGGTATATAGTCTGGACATCCTAGGAACACAAGGCATCTATTTCTGGTATTTCTTCCTTGGTTGGTGACTTTGTTTCTTACTCCTACTACTTTTGGGTGGTTGGATGGTTGTATTGGCTTAAAATTTTTTTTCTTTGTTTGCTCTATTTTTTCTACTATTGCTCCCTTTGGCTAGTGGCTTTGTTGTTGTTCTTTCTTTTTGTTGCTAGTTCTAGATCTTTGCTGGTTATTGGTGTGTGCTCTGGTGCCTTTATGAGGTTTGTTGGTTATGATGGCTATAATGTTTACACTTTTCCTTGGCAAGATTTTTGTGATCAGAACCCTCCTTTCAGTTTACGCCAAATTTTGTTGCCCCTTCTAATGTTTGTGACTAAGTCTGAGCCTTTTCTTTCCTTTCTCTTTATCTTTGTTTATTTTCTTTTAATTGTGCTTATCTCTGCTTTAGTTTTTTTTGTGTTTCCTTCATTTTTTTGGTCTTTTGTGGTATGTCACCTCCTCGGCATGGTTGCTATTTTTTCTTAGTTTTCCTTTTCATTTTATTTTGTATAGGATTTTTCTTTAGGTCTTTCAGAGTTTTCACAGAGTCCTTGAGATTTATCCCCTTTAAGGACATTGTATCCTTTTATTTTGGTAATAAAAATTCCGCTTTTTACCAAAAAAAAAGACCCTAAACCCTAAACCTTAAACCCTAAATCCTAAACCCTAAAACCCTTAAAGCATAAAGCCTAAACACTAAACCATAAACCCTAAACCCTAAACCCTAACCCTAAATGCTAAACTCTAAAGCCCAAAACCCTAAACCCTAAAACCTTAAACCCTAAACCTTAAACCCTAAACCCTAAACCCTAAACCCTAAACCCTAAACCCTAAAACCTAGAAACCTAAACCTAAACTAAATAAAACTTAAAAAATAAAATAAATAAATAAACTAAATAAAATACAATAGAAACTTCACTTAAACCTAAAAATTAAATAAAATAAAAAAATAAAAATAAAATAAATAAAATAAATAAAAATCTAAACTAAACTAACAAATCAAAATAAACCTAAGAATAAAAAACCTAAATAAAATAAAAACTAGACTGTAAAATAAAAATAAAATAAACATAAAATTAAATAAAATAAAAACATAAACATAAAAAAATAAATCTAAAAATCAATAAAAAATAAAACCTAAACCATAAACTAAAAAAAAACCTAAACTTAAAATAAAAATAAAATAAACAAAATAAAATAAACCTAAACTTGAACTAAAATTAACTAAACTAAAATAAATAAAACTTAAACCTAAACCTAAAATAAACTAAACCTAAAGCTAAACCTAAACTAAATAAAATAAAATAAACTAAAAATAAACCTAAACCCAAATTAAAAAAATAAAATCTAAAAATAAACCCAAAATAAAAACCTAAAACGTAAACCTAAAAAAAAAAAAAAAAAACCCTAAACCTAAACCTAAAAAAATAAAAATAAAACCTAAACCTAAAAAATAAAATAAAAATAAAACTCAACTAAAATATAAACCTAAACCTACCAGTTTACTTAAATTTTTATTTTAAAAAAACTTAAACCCTAAATCCTAAATCCTAAACGATAAACCCTAACCCAAAAAAACTTAAACCTAAACCCTAAACGTTAACCCTAAACCCTAAACCCTAAAAGAATAAACCCTAAAACCCTATACCCTATACCATAAACATTAAACCATAAACCCTAACATAAAACCCTAAACCTTAAACCCCAAACCCTAGGCATAAACTAAAAGTAGCTAAATATATTAGAAAATAGACCAAAACCCTAAAACCTAATAAACCAAAACCTAAACCTAAACCCTAAGATTGGTCATAACCTTGATGGCAGGAACATCACCGTCAACTAGGCTTAATCTAGATTTGTCTGGTTGATATGGAGGTGGTGGTCGGAGCAGTGGTGGTTATGGAGGCAGGAGATGCGACATAAGTTACAACCATGGTGGTGGCAGAGGGAGAGATCGGGGATATGATGGTGGATTCTACTAATCGAGAGGCTTCTGGATGGTTATGATGGGAACTAGAGAAATTGAAGAACGGCCGATTCGATCTACTACTTATGAAATTATGTCTTTATCATAGAGACGGTTCTAGTTATCTAGAGTTTTTGACCTCCTCTATGCATCCTCATTTTTTATCTATGTCGCCACTTGTGTCTTAGAAAACTTGGTGTGTTACTTGGTTGATGAAATCAAAAAGAAGAAATGTTGAATCTCAATTTGTTTTCTATTAAAAAGAAAAAACCAAAATCGTAAACCCTAAACCTAAACTAATCTAAATAAAAAATAAATAAACCAAATAAACCTAAAATAAAACTAAATAAATAAAATAAAGCTAAACATACTAGTTTACTTAATTTACAAAAATAAAAAAATAAAAAAAATAAAAGCCCTAACCTTAAACCATAAATCCTAAAACTAACCCTAAACCCTAAAACTACAACCCTAAACCCTAAACCCAAAAAACCTAAACCCTAAACCTTAAACCCTAAACCTTAAACCATAAAACTCTACACCCTAAACCCTAAATCCTAAACCCTAAACCCTAAACCCTAAACCCCAAACCCTAAACCCTTAAAACATAAAAACCTAAACCTAAACTAGATAAAACTTGAAAATAAAATAAAAAAATAAAACCAAAACTTAAGTAAAATAAACTAAACTAATATAAAAACCTAAACTAAAACCTAAACCTAAACCTAAAAATAAATTAAAATAAAAAAATAAAAATAAACTAAAAGAAAATAAGTAGAAACCTAAACTAAACTAAAAATTTTATAAACCTAAGGAGAAAAAACCTAAATAAAATAAAAACTAAACATAAAATAAAAATAAATAAACCAAAAATAAAATAAAAAACTAAAACTTAAACTTAAAAATTAAAACTAAAAATAAAACTTAAAAATAAATAAATAATAAAACCTAAACCCTAAACTAAAAAAAAAACTAAACCTAAAATTAAAATAAAATAAACAAAATAAAATAAACCTTAACCTAAACTAAAATAAACTAGACTTAAAAAAATAAAACCTATACGTAAACCAAAAATAAAGTAAACCTAAACCTAAACCTAAACTAAATAAAATAAAATAAACTAAAAATAAACCTAAACCTAAACTATAAAATAAAAACTAAAAATAGACCTAAAATAAAAAACTAAAACCTAAGCATAAAAAAGTAAAATAAAAACCTAAACCTAAACCTAAAAATAAAAAATAAAACCTAAACCTAAAAAATAAAACTCAACTAAAAAATAAACCTACGCCTAAACCTAAAAAAAAAACTAAATTAAAAACCTAAACTAAAATAAATAAACCTAAAATAAATAAACTAAATTAAACTAAATAAAAATAAAAAAATAAACCAAAATAAAAATTAAAATAATTTAACTAAAATAAATAAAAATTAAACTAAATAAACTTAAACCTATCAATTTACTTAATTTAAAAATAAAATAAATAAATAAACCCTAAACCCAAAACACTAAACCCTAAACCCTAATTTCTAAACCCTAAACCCTAAAATCTAGACCCTAAAACTAACACTAAACCCTAAACCCTAAACTTTCAACCCTAAATCCTAAACTGTAAACTAACATTAAATCTCAAAAACCCTAAACCCTAAAGCCTAAACACTAAATACTAAATCATAAACCCTAAACCTAAATCCTAAACCCTAAACCCTAATATCGTAAACCCTAAAACTTTAAAGCCTAAACCCTAAAGCCTAAAGCCTAATCCCTAAACCCTAAACCCTAAAAACCTAAAAATCCAAACCTAAACTATATAAAACTTAGAAATAAAATAAATAAATAAACATAAAATGAATTAAAATAAAATAAATAATATAATAACCTAAACTAAAACCTAAACCTAAATTCAAAAATAAAATATAATAAAAATATAATAATTAAAATAAAATAAATAAAAACCTAAACTATACTAAAAAATAAAATAAACTTAAAAATAAAAACCTAAATAAAACATAAACTAAATGTAAATAAAAATAAAATAAACCTAAAATAAAATAAAATAAAAACTAAATAAAAACCTAAACCTAAAAATAAATAAAAAATTAAACCTACACCCTAAACTAAAAAAAAACTATACCTTAAATAAAAATATAATGAAAAAATAAAATAAACCTAAACCTAAACTAAAATAAATAAAACCTAAACCTAAACCAAAAATAAAGTAAACCTAAACCTAAACCTAAACGAAATAAAATAAAATAAACTAGAAATAAACATAAACCTGAACTAAAAAAATAAAACATAAAAATAAACCTTAAATAAAAACCTAAAACCTAATCCTTAAAAAATAAAATAAAACCTAAACCTAAACCTAAAAAAAAAACTAAACCTAAAAGGTAAAATAAAAAATAAAACTCAACTAAAAAATAAACCTAAACCTAAAACATAAACTAAAATAAAAAACCTAAACTAAAATAAATAAACCTTAAGTAAATAAATAAAATAAAATAAAAATATAAAAAAACCAAAATAAAAAATAATAATTTAAACTAAAATAAATAAAAAATAAACTAAATATACCAAATAAACCTAAATGTACTAGTTTACTTAATTTTAAATAAAACCTTAAAAATTGAATCCTAAATCCTAAACCCAAAACCCTAAACCCTACACCTACAACCCTACACATATAACCCTAAATCCTAAGCCCTCAACCCTAAACCTTAAAAAACCCTAAACCCTAAACCCTAAACCTTAACCTTAAACCCTAAACCCTAAAAGCATAAAACCTAAAACCTTAAACCCTAAACCCTAAACCTAAACCCTAACCCTAAAACCTAAACCCTAAACCCCAAACCCTAAACCTAAACAAAAGTAACTAAATAAACTAAAAAATAAACCTATTAAAACCTAATAAACCTAAACCTAACCCTAAATCCTAAAAATGGGTAGAACCTTGATAGCATGAACATCACCATCTACGAGACTCATTTTTGATTTAGCAGTGGAGGTGAAGGTGAAGGCAGCGGTTATCACAATGGTGGTGGGAGATATGTAGGTGCTGGTGGATATGAGGTGGTGGTCAAAGCAGTGGTCGTTATGGAGGCAGGAAGAGCAACAGAGGTTACAACCGTGATGGTGGCGAAGGGAGAGATCAGGGATATGATGGTGGATACCGCTACTCGAGAGGTCCGAGTGGTTTTGATGGACACTGGAGAAATGGAAGAATGGCCGATCCGATCTGTTGCTTATGGAATTGTGTCTTTACAGTAGAGACGGTTCTAGTTATCTACGGTTTTTGATTTACGCCATGTGTGCTCATTTTTTATCTATGTCATCACTTGTGTCTTAGAAAACTTGGTGTGTTACTTGGTTGATGAAATCGAAAAGAAGAAATATTGAATCTAAATTTATTCTCTGTTTAAAAAAAAAACCAAAGGCCCTAAACCCTAAACCAAAAAAGAACACCTAAACCTAAATAAAATAAAATAAATGTAAATCTACACTAAGATAAACTAAACTATAATAAATAAAACCTAAACCTAAACATAAAATAAACTAAACCTAAACATAAATTAGATAAAGCAAAATAAACCTAAAATAAACCGAAACCTAAACTAAAAAATAAAACCTTAAATAAACCTCAAATAAAAACCTAAAACTTCAACCGAAAAAATAAAATAAAAACTTAAACCTAAACCTAAAAATAAAAAATAAAATCTAATCCTAAAATAATAAAATAAAAATAAAGCTAAACTAAAATATTTACATAAACCTAAACCTAAAAAATAAACTAAAATAAAAAACCTAAATAAAACCAAACAATAAATAAACTAAACTAAATAAATAAAATTAAATAAACCAACATAAAAATAAAAAATATAACAAACTAAAATAAATAAAATTAAACTAAAAAAACCTAAGCATACTAGTTTACTTAATAATAAAAAAAATCTTAAACCCTAAATCCAAACCCTAAACTCTAAACCCTAAACCCTGAACTCTAAACCTATAACCCGAACAAATCCTAAACCTTAAACCCTCAAAAAACCCTAAAATGTAAAGCCTAAACCATAAATAAAAAAAACCTTAACCCTAAAACCTAAAATTGACCCTAAATCCTAAACTGTAAATCCTATAACCCTAACCCCTAAAGCCTAAAACCTAAATGCTAAACCCTCAACCCTAAACCTTAAAACCTATAACCTATAACCCTAAACCCCAAACCCTAAACCCTAAACCCTAAACCTCCCTAAACCCTAAAAACCTATAAACCTAAACCTAAATCAAATAAAACCTAAAAATAAAATAAATTAAAAAATGTAAACATAAATAAAATAAAAAAATAAAAAAATAAAATCTAAACTAAAACCTAAACCTAAAACTAAAAACAAAATAAAATAAAAAATAAAAACTAAAATAAAATAAAATAAATAAAAACCTAAACTAAACTAAAAAAATAAACCTAAAAATGAAAAACCTAAATAAAATATAACCCAAACGTAAAATAAAAATAAAATAAACCCAAAATTGTATTAAATAAAAAGTAAATAAAAATAAAACCTAAAAAAATAAAAAATAAAACCAAACCCTATAATAAAAAAAATCAAAACTCAAAATTAACAAAATAAAATAAACCTAAACCTAAACTAAAATAAACTAAACTAAAATAAATAAAACCTAAACCTAAAATAAACTAAACCTAAACCCTAAACTAAATAAAATAAAATAAACTAAAAATAAACATAAACCCAAACTAAAAAATAAAACCTAAAAATAAACCTAAGAAAAACCTAAAACTTAAACCTAAAAAAATAAAATAAAATCCTAAACTTACACCTAAAAAGAAAAAATAAAACATAAAACTAAAAAATAAAAAAATAATAAAATACTAATCTAAACAATAAATATAAACCTTAATCTAAACTTAAAAATAAACTAAAATAAAAAACCTTAACTAAGATAAATAAACCTAAAATAAGTAAACTAAACTATATAAAAATAAAAAATAAACCTAAATAAAAATAAAAAATAAAATAAACTAAACAAACATAAACCTACAAGTTTACTTAAATCTAAAAAAATCCTAAACCCTAAACCTACACCCCTAAATCCTAAACCCTAAACCCTAAGCCCTAAACCCTAACCCTAACCCTAAACCTAATAAAACCTAAAAATAAAGCTCAAATGAATAGGTAAAACTTAAACCTAAAAAAATAAGATAAAAACATAAACCTAAACCTAAAAATAAATACTAAATCCTAAACATAAAAAATAAAATAAAAATAAAACTAACCTGAAAAATAAACGTAAACCTAAACCTAAACCTAAAAATAAATTAAAATTTAAAAACCTAAACTAAAATAAATAAACCTAAAATGAATAAACTAAACTAAATAAAAATAAACCTAAATAAAAATAAAAAATAAAATAAACTAAATAAACCTAAACCTACCAATTTATTTATTTATTTTTAAAAAAAAAACCCTTAAACACTAAACCATAAACCCTAAAAACTAAATCCTAAACCTTAAACCCTAAATAGTAAATCCTAAACCCTAAACCCTAACCATAACCTTAAACCCGAAACCTTAAACCCAAAACCATGAAACCTTAAACCCTAAGCTCTAAACTAACCCTAAAACCTAAACAGTAAGCCTTAATAACCCTAAACCCTAAAGCCTAAAGACTAAACCATAAGCCCTAAACCCTAAACCATAAACCTTAAACCTTAAACCCTAACATTAACCCTAAACCCAAAACCCTAAACCTAAACTAAAAATAAACCATAAGAAACTAACTAAACCTAACATAAACCTAAAGTAATGCCTAAACCCTAACCCCTAAACTAACACTAAACCTTAAGCTAACCATAGACCCTAAACCCTAAACCCTAAACCCTAAACACTAAACCTAAACCCTAAACCCTAATAAAACTAAAAAATAAACCTCAAATTAAAACCAAATCCTAAACTTAAAAAAATAAAATGAAAACCTAAAACCTAAACCTAAGAATATAAAATAAAAGCTAAAGCTAAAAAAAAAAAAACAAAACTAAAAAATTAAACATAACTACCTAAATATAAAAATAAACTAAAATAAATAAACCTAAAATAAATAAACTATACTAAATAAAAAAATAAACCTAAATTAAAATAAAAAATATAATAACTTAAAATAAATAAAAAATAAAGTAAACAAAACCTAAACCTAAAATACTTAATTAAAAAAAAAACTAAACTAAACCCTAAACCCTAAATCCTAAGCCCTAAACCAAAAATGTTAGAACCTAAAACCAACACTAAACACTAAACCCTAAACATACAATCCTAAACCCTAAACTCTAAACTAACCCAAAACCCTAAAATCCCTAAAACCTAAACCCTAAATCCTAAACTCTAAACCCTAAACTAACCCTAAACCCTAAAGCCTAAATACTAAACCGTAAACCCTATACTAAACCCTAAACTCTAAACCCAAACTCTTAACCCTAAACCCTAAAATCCTAAACTTTAAAACTATAAACCCTAAACCCTAAACTCTAAACTAACCCAAAACCCTAAAAACCCTAAAACCTAAACCCTAAAGCCTAAACGCTAAACCTAAACTAACCCTAAACCCTAAAGCCTAAATACTAAACCCTAAATCCTAAACTCTAAACCCAAACTCTTAACCCTAAACCCTAAAACCCTAAACCTTAAAACTGTAAACCCTAAACCCTAAAGCTAAAACCCTAAAGCCTAAAAACTTAAACCTAAACTAAATAAAACCTAAAAATAAAATAAATAAAAAAAACATAAACCAAAATAAAATTAAATTAATAATATAAAAACCTAAACTAAAACCAAAACCTAAACCTATAAATAAAATAAAATAAAAATGGAAATAAACTCAAATAAAATAAATGTAAAAATAAAAAACCTAAATAAAATATAAACTAAAAGTAAAATAAACCTAAAATAAACTAAAATAAAATCTAAATAAAAACCTAAACATAAAAGATAAACCTAAAAATAAAACCTAAAAATTAAATAAAAAATAAAACCTAAACCCTAAACTAAAAAAAAAAACTAAACCTAAAATAAAATTTAATAAACAAAATAAAATAAACCTAAACGTTCACTAAAATAAATAAAACCTAAACCTAAACCAATGTAAAGTAAACCTAATACTAAACCTAAATGAAATAAAATAAAATAAACTAAAAATTAACCTAATCCTAAACTAAAAATAAACCCTAAAAATAAACCTAGAATGAAAACCTAAAACCTAAACCTAAACCAATAAAATAAAAATGTAAACCTAAACTTAAATATAAAAAAATAAAACCTAAACCTAAAAGGTAAAATAAAAAAAAAGCTCAACTAAAAATAAACCTAAACCAAAAAAATAAACTAAAATAAAAAGCTTAAACTAAAATAAATAAACTATATGAAATAAAAATAAAAAATAGCGTAAACTAAATATACTAAATAAACCTAAACCTACCAGTTTAGTTAATTTTAAAAAAACCCTTCAAACCTAAATCCTATATTCTAAACATGAAACCCTAAATGCTAAACCTACGACCCTAAACCTACAACCCTAAATCTTAAACCCTAAACCCTAAACCCTAAAAAACCATAAACCGTAAATCCTAAACACTAAACCTTAAACCCTAAACCCTAAAAACCTAAAAACCTAAACCTAAATCAAATAAAAACTAAAAAAAAATAAATTAGAAAACCTAAACATAAAAACATTATAATAAAATAAAATAAAAATCTAAACTAAAACCAAAACCTAAAACTAAAATAAAATAAAATAAAAAATAAATATTTAACTAAAATAAAATAAATTAAAACCTAAACTAAATAAAAAAAACCTGAAAATAAAAACCTAAATAAAATATAATTCAAATGTAAAATAAAAATAAAATAAACCTAAAATAAGATAAAATAAAAACTAAATAAAAATAAAACCTAAAAAAATAAAAAATAAAACCAAAACCTATACTAAAAAAAATCAAAACTCAAAATTAACAAAATAAAATAAACCTAAACCTAAACTAATATAAACTAAACTTAAATAAATAAAACCTAAACCTAAAATAAACTAAACCTAAACCCTAAACTAAATAAAATTAAATAAATAAGAAATAAACATAAACCTAAACTAAAAAATAAAACCTAAAAAAAACCTAAAACCTAAACCTAAAAAAATAAAGTAAAATCCTAAACCTAAACCTAAAACTAAAAAATAAAAGCTAAAACTAAAAAATAAAAAAATAATAAAATACTAATCTAAACAAAAAACATAAACCTAAATCTAAACCTAAAAAATAAACTAAAATAAAAAACCTTAATAAAGATAAATAAACCTAAATAAATAAATTAAACTATATAAAAATAAAAAATAAATCTAAATAAAAATAAAAAATAAAATAAACTAAAATAAATAATAAATAAACTAAATAAACATAAACCTAGAGGTTTACTTAAATTTTAAAAAAACCCTAAACCTACAACCCTAAACCCTAAACCTACAACCCTAAATCCTAAACCCTAAACCCTATCGCCTAAACCTTAAACCCAAAGCCCTAAACCCTAACCCAAACCCTAAACCATAATAAAACCTAAAACTAAACCTCAAATAAATAGGTAAAACTTAAACCTAAAAAAATAAGATAAAAACTTAAACCTAAACTTAAAAATAAAAAAATAAAACCTAAACATAAAAAAATAAAATAAAAATAAAACTAAATCAAAAAATAAACATAAATTTAAACTTAAACCTAAAAATAAATTAAAATAAAAAACCTAAACTAAAATAAATAAACCTAAAATGAATAAACTAAACTAAATAAAAATAAAAATTAAAACTAAATAAAAATAAAAAAGTAAAATAAACTAAATAAACCTAACCACTATTTTTTAAAACCTAAACACTAACCCTAAACCCTTAAAACTAAATCATAAACCTTAAACCCTAAACTGTAAACCCTAAACCCTAAAATCTAACACTAACCTTAAACCGAAAACCCAAAAACTTTAATCCCTAAGCTCTAAACTAACCCTAAACCCTAAACACTAAACCTTAAAAACACTAAACCCTAAAGCATAAAGACTAAACCCTAAGCCCTAAACCCTAAACCATAAACCTAAACTCTAAACCCTAACCTTAACCCTAAACCCAAAACCCTAAACCCCCAAAACCATAAGCTTTAAACAAACCCTAAACCTTAAAAACCCCAAACCCTAAAGCCTAATGCCTAAACCCTAACCCCTAAACTAACACTAAATGCTAACCATAGACCATAAACCTAAACCCTAAACCGTAAACACTAAACCCTAAACCCTTAACCCTAATAAAATCAAAAAATAAACCTCAAATTAAAACCAAATCCTAAACTTAAAAAAATAAAATAAAAACCTAAACCTAAACCTAAAAATATAAAATAAAACCTAAAGCTAAAAAAATAAAAATAAAAAACTAAACTAATAAAATAAACATAAACCTAAACCAAAATATAAAAATAAACTAAAATAAATAAAACTACAATAAATAAACTAAACTAAATAAAAAAACTTAAATTAAAATAAAAAATATAATAACCTAAAATAAATAAAAAATAATGTAAATAAATAAAATAAACCTAAACCTACCAGCTTACTTAATTAAAAAAAAAACCTAAACACTAAACCCTAAACCCTAAACTCTAAACCCTAAGCCTAAACCCAAAATGGTAGACCCAAAAATGAACACTAAACACTAAACCCTAAACTTACAACCCTAAAACTATAACCCTAAACCCTAAACTCTAAACTAAGCCAAAACCATAAAAACCCTAAACCCTAAAGCTAAAGCCTAAACTCAAAACCCTCAACTAACTGTAAACCCTAAACCCTAAAAACCCTAAACCCTAAAGCCTAAATACTAAACCTTAAACAATATAGCCTAAACCCAAACTTTAAACCCAAACCCTAAACCTTAATTCCTAAAACCTTAAATCCTAAAACTGTAAACCCTAAACCCTAAAGCCAAAACCCTTAACCTTAAAAACCTAAACCTAAACTAAATAAAACTTAAAAATAAAATAAATAAAATTAAACATAAACCAAAATAAAATAAAATTAATAATATAAAACCCTAAACTAAAGCCTAAACCTAAACCTATAAATAAAATAAAATGAAAATGTAAATAAACTCAAATAAAATAAATGTAAAAATAAAAAACCTAAATAAAATATAAACTAAACATAAATAAACCAAAAATAAAATAAAATAAAATCTAAATAAAAACAAAACATAAAAGATAAACTTAAAAATAAAACCTAAAAATTAAATAAAAAAAACCTAAACCCTAAACTAAAAATAAAACTAAACCTAAAATAAAATTTTAATAAACAAACTAAAATAAACCAAAACCTACACTAAAATTAATAAAACCTAAACCTCAACCAAAATAAAGTAAACCTAAACATAAACCTAAATAAAATAAAATAAAATAAACTAAAAATAAACCTAATCCTAAACTAAAAAATAAACCCTAAAAATAAACCTAAAATGAAAACCTAAAACTTAAGCTTAAAGAAACAAAATAAAAACCTAAACCTAAACCTAAATATAAAAAAAAAACCTAAACTTGAAAGATAAAATAAAAATAAAACTCAACTAAAAAATAAACCTAAACCTAAAAAATAAATGAAAATAAAAAACCTAAACTGAAATAAATAAACTAAACAAAATAAAAATAAAATTTAACGTAAATTAAATATGCTAAATAAACCTAAACCTACCGGTTTAGTTAATTTTAAAAAAAACCCTTCAAACCTAAATCCAATATTCTAAACTTGAAACCCTAAACCCTAAACCTACGACCCTAAACCTACAACCCTAATTCCTAAACCCTAAACAGTAAACTCAAAATTCTAAACCCTAACCCTAAACCCTAAACCCCAAACCCTAAACCAAAACTAATGTAACTAAATAAATTAAAAAATAAACCTAATCTCTAAAACCTAATAAACCTAAACCTAATCCTAAACCCTGAGAATGGGCTAACCTGATGACATGAACATCACCAAAACTCGCTAGATCCAGGAGGTGAAGGCAGGTGGCGCTATCGCTGGTGGGGGATCTAGGCCTTATGGCTGGTGAAGTAGTGGTGTATGGAGGCAGAGAAAGGTTACACCTGATGGCGGAGAGATTGGGATATGATGGTGGATGCCACACTGAGAGGTGGGGTGGATGGACACTAAAAATTGAACAAAACTATTGCTAACTGTCTTTATAAGAGACTATTTTAAATCTGGATTTTCTATTTATGCTCATTTTGATCTATGTCAAACAAAAACTTGGTGTGTTACTTAGTTGATGAAATCGAAAAGAAGAAATATTGAATCTGAATTTGTTCTTTGTTTAAAAAAAAAATCAAAGACCCTCAACCTTAAAAAAAAACCTAAACTTAAAAAACAATAACCCTAAACCTACAATAAAAAAAACTAAACCAAAATAAATAAAACCTAAACCTAAACCTAAAATATACTAAACCTAAACATAAACTAGATAAAGTAAAATAAACTTAAAATAAACCTAAGCCTAAACTAAAAAATAAAACCTAAAATAAACTTCAAATAAAAACTTAAAACCTCAACCTAAAAAAATAAAATCAAAACGTAAATCAAAACCTAAAAATAAAAAATAAAATCTAATCCAACAAAAATAAATTAAAATTAAAACTAACTTAAAAATTTTACATAAACCTAAACCTAAACCTAAAAAATAAACTAAAATTAAAAACTTAAACTAAAATAAATAAAGCTAAAATAAATAAACTAAACTAAATAAAAAAATAAAATAAACCTAAATAAAAATTAAAAATAAAATAAACTAAAATAAATAAAAAATAAACTAAGAAAACCTAAGCCTACTAGTTTACTTAATATTAAAAAAACTCTGAATACCAAATCCTAAACCCTAAAGTCTAAACCATAAACCCTAAACCAACAGCCCTAAACCCAAAACCCTAAACCCTAAACCCTATAAAACCATAAACCCTAAACCCTAAAGCGTAAACCCTAAAAAAATAAAAAAAACTTAACCCTAACCCTTCACCCTAAACCTACAACCCTAAACCTTAAGACCTAAACTAAAATAAAATAAAATAAAAGTATAAACCCTAGGCACAAAAAATAAAGAAGATAAAATAAACTAAAATATGTAAAATAAAGAAATAAAAATAAAATAAATAAACTAAACCTAAATCAAAAAATGGATTAAAATAAAAAACCTAAACTAAAATAAATAAACTTAAAATTAATAAACTAAACTAAATAAAAATAAAAATAAACCTAAATAAAAATGAAAAATAAACTAAACTAAATAAACCTAAACATACCAATTTACTTATTTAAAAAAAACCTTAAACACTAAACCCTAAACCCTAAACACTAAATCCTAAATCATAAACCCTAAAATTGTAAACCCTAACCCTAACCTAAACTAAACCTAAAATAAACCCTAAACCCCTCTCAAATTAACCTAACCCTAAACCTAAAACCCTAAACCTTAAAGCCTAAACCTTAAACCCTAAACCCTAAACCATAAACCATAAACCTTAAACCTTAACCTTAACCTCTCTCATTTTGTGTTCCTGCATTCTCTCCTTTGACATTTGGACCACCCGATTGTGTTCTGCAATTCTTTGCGGTTTGGCCGCATTTCGGGCTACCCTGATCGTGTTCATGTGCAATTCTCTACGATTTGGCTGCATTTCAGGCCACCCCGATCTTGATCACTATTTTACTGCTTGTTTGTACTTCTTTTGGTTTCTTATGTGATTCTCACCGGAACGTTCAATGGCAGAGGCATCACTCTCCGCACAACCGAACTCGTCGCTCCTGGATGTGCCTGCTTTAACCTCTGACCCTAAAGGTATTCTAGATCCGATTGCTTCTATTAATGCGCCTTCTGTCAAGTCCTTTAAGGATGCTCTTTCAGGTAAGATCCCTAACTCTAATGCCTTGGTTAACTTAATTTCAACCTCTTTTATGGATTTGCTATGTGTGTTGACCAGGATGTGGAGAAATTAGCTAAGCCTTTTGAATTCTCTTTGGTTGGTAAATTCTCTTTACGATGCCCTACTCTAGATAATATCAGATCTTTCTTCCATAGCTTAAAGCTTTCAGAGTCTTCACTATTGGGCTGATTGATCCTCGACATATCCTCATTCAGTTATCAAATGATTTAGATTATTCTTGAGTCTTTGCTCGTTGCTCCTATTTTGTGTATAATTGTCAAATGCAGCTATTGAAATGGTCACCCCTCTTTGATGTCAAAGTGGAATCCCCTATTGTCCCTCTATGGCTTGCTTTTCCCAACATGAGAATTCACTATGTTACTCACCAAGTTCTGTTTGCTGGGGCTCTATTTGGCAGACCCCTTCAAATTGATCAAGCCACTGCCGCTAGATCTCGGCCATCTATTGCACACATCTTGGTTGAGATTGACATTATCAAAAAATACCCCAAAGAAGTTTGGATTGGTTCAGAAAAATTTGGATATAACCAGAAAGTTGAATTTAAAAATTTCCCTATCTTTTACTCTCACTGTAAGATCCACGGTCATGATCACTCTGAATGCTTTGTGTTACACCCTAACCTTAAAAAGAATATATCACAGGACACTAATACCTCTCTTTGAACTGGGAAAACTAATAAGTTAGCTTATGTGCCTAAAGTTACTCATAATGGATTTCATCCTCCTACACCTACCCTTTACTACCTATTGATTTGTCTAATGAAAAACATTCTGAGCTTGGTATAAATACTACTATTGAGGTTGTGCTAAAACTAATGATAACTTAGCTAGAACTACTCTTACTTGTAATAATTTGGCTTCTCATGACAAACCTTTGCTTCATTTGAATCTTAATGACAATCTGAATGGAAATCTCATATTGGATCAAAATAATGTAGATCCTTTGGTGTCAGACCACAATTTGAATATGCATCATGACAATGAAAATATTATTTGTACTATTAATGGTGCAAGAACCTCCCCTTCTACTTCTCTACAGAGTGATACTCGTATCCAAATTTCTCATTCTAACTTTGATCGAAGAAGGAGAAATCACCACTACTAAAACATTGGATACTACTCTATTACGGATACCAAAACCAATCCCTTTACATGGAGATACTTTGGATTCTGATAGACCTTTCCAAATTGTTATTAAAAAAAATCTTATAAAGCCAAAATGACTAATAATAACTTCACTAGAACCACCTGTTCTTCTCTTACACCTCACAAATAATTATGTCCTCCTCTTTTCCATTTTACATTTTCTTTCTTTATCTTTTCTTTTTGGACTTTTTATTATGATAAATTTTCTTATTTGGAATATCCGAGGTTGTGGGAAACTCCCTGTACGTAATCGTGTTAGGAGTCTCTATCGTGCTCATAACATCAAACTTCTTATTATTATTGAGCCTTTCATTAACTCTTCCAAGATTGCCCATGTTGCTAGATCACTTGGATTTCAAAATTTCTTCTTCAATCTTAATAATAAAATTTGGTGTTTTTGGAATAATTCAATCACCATTTCCATCATTGATGATATTGATCAATTGGTTAATGTAAAAATCTCATTAGGTGAGTTTTTGGCTTTTGGCTCCTTTATCTATGCTTCTTGTAATAGAGCCGATAGGAACATTCTTTGGAATCATCTAAGAACCTTCGCCTCCTCAGTTAATATACCCTGGTTGGTTGGGGGTGATTTCAACACTATCATTGCTTCTTTGGAAAGGAGGGGAGGATGTTCTCCTAACCTCCATTCCATGGAAGACTTCTCTAATATGATCCTTGATTGCAATCTGATTGACATTGGTTTTGAGTGCGATTACGTGGCATAACTCTAGACTTTGGCAGTGCCTTGATAGGACCCTCTTTAATTCTCTTTGGATCAATCAATGGCCTCTTACTTTTTTTGAACATTTGAGCAGAACTTTGTCTGATCATGCTCCTCTTTTGATCTCTATCAAAACTCCTCCCTTTAATCCTTCTACTCCCTCACCTTTTCGTTTCCAAAATATGTGGACCCAACATGACGATTTCACCAATGTTGTTTCCACTAATTGGATGGCTCTTGTTCACTCGGATAATTCTATTAAAGGCATGATTCGGCTTTGGCTTAAGCTCAAGAGGCTTAAACAAAACCTCAATTGGTGGAACAAGCATATTTTTAAAATCTTTTACCAATCTTAAAGCTATGGAACAAGTGGTTTGTTCTCTTGAAGAGGCTATCTTCGACTGATAAGCTTGATGAGTTGAGCATTGCCAAAGATAGTTTGATTAATTACCAAAATATGGAGGAAACCTATTGGCATCAAAAAGCCACTAACAAACATATTACTGATGGTGACAGAAACACTAGGTATTTCCATGCTATTTGTAATAAATCAAAAGCTCTAAACTTGATTAATAAAATTATGAACCCTAATGATGGCTGGATAACTGATAATAATGAAATTAAGGAATCTATCATTCATCACTTTCAAAATTTATTAAATTCTAACCCTTCGTTAGATACGCCCTCCAACACCCACATAATCTCTTCTATGATTAGCAATGAGGATAACCATTTGCTCACTATGCGTCCCTTGGAAGCGGAGATTAGTAGTACTCTCAATAGCATGAACACTGATTTTGTTGCTAGCCCTGATGGTTTTATGACTCATTTCTTTTAGCATTATTGGCCTTTTATTAAATCTGATCTTGTTAATGTTGTTATTGATTTCTTTGATGGAAGTTTTATTCCCAGATATTTTTCAAGTACTTTTATTGTCCTTATTCCCAAAACCATCAATCCTAAATCTTGGGGTGACTTTAGACCTATTAGTCTTTGTACCTTTTTTCAAAAACTCATTGCTAAATTAATTAATAATAGGATTAGCCCCCTGCTCCATAAAATCATCTCCCCTAACCAAACTGGTTTCATTAAAAATAGAGCCATATCTAATAATATTCTTCTCGCTCAAGAGCTGGTTCATGACATTGATGTTTCTTCTAGAGGAGGTAATATGCTTCTCAAACTAGACATCTCTAAAGCCTTTAACAACCTCTCATGGGATTTCCTCTTTCAAATCTTACATTTATTTGGTTTCGGTGATAATTTTATCTGGCTTATAAAAGGTTGTATCACTAATGTCTGGTTTTCTGTTATCTTAAATGGTGAGTCCCTTGGTTTCTTTTCTTCGAGCCATGGTTTGCATCAAGGTGACCCTCTTTCTCCTTCTCTTTTTATCATTGTTGTTGAATATCTTTCGAGAAGCCTCAATGATCTTTTCATTAAAAAACCTAACATGGTTTTTAAAACTCATGGTGGTTTCCCTGTTTCTCATCTTAGCTTTGCTGATGATTTTATAATCTTCTGCAATGCCTCCCTTCAACATGTTAAAACTATTAAGAATCTCTTAAATGATTTTGGCAAAGTTAGTGGTCTCTTCTTGAATGAAAGAAAATGCTATTTTATTCCCTCTGCTAAGATTCCTACCAATCTCATTCAAATTATAGAATTACTAATTTTAAGCAAATCAACTTCCCATTAATTATCTGCTCACTTCTTAAAGGCGAAAGATCTCATCTTTTGATGACCTTATTAGAAAAAATTTCTAATATAATGGTTTGAATTTCATTTACTCTCTGGTGGTAGGCTTACCTTGATTAGAGCACTCTTAATTCCATGCCTTTATATCTCATCCAAACCATTGTCGTCCATTTCTAGAATCAGCAATTAGTCTCTAAATAAATTTTTTGCTCCAATACCTCTTCTAAAAAAATGCTGGACCTCTGGTTTAAAAGTTGTGGCACTTTTGGTGAAGGTGGTCTTGATTTAAATCCATAAAGAAGCTATCAATGCCTCTAAACTGGTGGAATTTTAGGGTAATCATAGTCTTTGGGCTAATTTCATGACTAAATATTGCGTAAGCACTCATTTGTCCCTTTAAGCTGACCCTCTTGGAAAAAATGTTACGTCAAATGGGATGCATCCTTAATTTTTGGGGCATTAACTCTCTTTCTTTTGGCAAGAATCTGGATGTGGATCCATGACTTACTCTCCACCCATTCTTGCCATTAGAGTAAACTCTTGCATCATAGTGGAATAATAGTGCTGATTTTATCCCACTTTCTTGAATATGTTCTACTATTCCTATCACTCAACAATTAGATCTTCTCTTTGCTCTCTCATAATGGTGATTTCAACCTCAAAATGTGTGGCTCATTAAAGATACTCATGATTCCTCCTATGTATTCTCCAAACTTTGGAATAACAATATCCCACTTCTTATTCTATCTTGGCATATTCTAAAATTTTATCCTGTTGATTCCTTGTTGTGAGGGTTACCCTCTAAATGTCAATGATGTTTCATATTGAGAATGTTAATCATATTTTTTGTTAATGGGGTCATTGCTTCTAAACTTTGGATTTGGTATGATTATCTTTTTTAATCGTCAATTTCAATGGCTCTCTTACTTTATATCAACTTCTTGAAATATTTTGATAATACTATTAGGTCACATTAAAGTTATCATTCTATCACTCTTATGTCATATGGATGGACCGTAATGATGAAAAACATCATGGGATCCCTATGAACCATGTGAGGATTATTCTATTAAAAACAAAATTCATGACTTGTTTAAAACCAATCTCATTATTACGAGACATTATTTGTAAATTTGTATATAATTGGGCATTAACCTTGGATGACTTTTGAAATGACAAGATTGTATTGGAAAACCTCTTGACCATATTATTAAAATCAATCGATGGCTCTCTCTTAATGGCTTTTCTGGTGTCATTTTTGAACTCTAAGGGTATAGTACTATGTGCTTTGCTTATCCCCTTATTTCTGCCTTTGTCCCATTTGAGCTTATGGCTCTTAAGCTCTTGAGATTACCTCCAAAATGCTCAATATTTGGATTGAGGTGGATCTTCTCGTAATGATCTTTTGACCTCCACTAAGATGAGCGATTTTGTACTACCTCCTCAAGCAAACTAGAGCTCTTCTTTCCCATAATTTTAACATCACTATGTGTTTGGCGTGAAGGAAATTGTGTACCTTGCCAATCTGTGCTAGATCGATGGTATCATCTTCTTTAATCAACTCATACCCTAACACTTGCTGGTTAACTTGGACAACTAGTTTCCTTATCTCGAACTTAATTTACCTTTTATTGTTCTTGTCCATTCATCCTCTTGTATGCCTCTTTACTTTGTCTTATTTCCTTTTGGGTTATGGATGTTTCACAGATATTATTTCTTGTCTTGATTTCTATGGCTCCTTGCTTTTGCCATTTACACTGGATCTTGTTTATGTGCATCTTAATATCCGCATTGGAATTTTGTTGAGCTTATTATTTACTATTGGTTTTATAACAATCATTCTTTGGAGAGATATTTATCATGATGGGTTTGTCGCCATTATTTACTACAACCGCTATTTTCAAAGATATTCTTGGAGCATCTTATTACCTATGTTGTTTCTATGCATTATATTATGTTCATTGCTAGTTGCAATATTTATTTTGAAGATTCTTTGTTAGGTTGTTGGATTTTTATAATGATTGGTGGACTTTGAAATCTTGCTATCTCCCTATTGATCTAGGTTTTTGATATTCTCTTTGTCTCAACTTTGGTGACATTTTCCTTTTATTTTAGTTATCTTTTTATTTTATTTTTGCATGAAGAGGTTTTGGGTCTTGCTATTTCTCTCTATGCTTTGATACCTTTCCTATAACAATAATTCTTTTGTCTTTTGATTTTCTACCACTTTTTCTTACAATCCACTCGGAAGTTTTTTTTTCCTTTTTTTATAACTATACTTGATTTTCTTTGTCACTTTGGTTTGTTCTATTGGTTCTGGATTACTATCTTGTTTGTTTTTGTTTGATCATCACCTATGTTTATCTAATAATTTGTTTCACTCTCTATTTCTTGCGGTTTTTATCTCTTATATTTATTTTTTTTATTTCTTGGTTGTTGGATGGTCTAGTTTTATCTTATATCCAGCTATTCTTTATTGTTGTTTATCTTTTGTGTGATTTTGGTGTTGTCTTGCTTTGTCTTTGAACCTTTTTTTCCCAACTGTCAAGTGAGATTTTTATTATTTCATTCTATTTTATTATTTCTTGTGGTTTGGATTCCTTGGCTTCTCTTAACTTTTTGTGGTTGTATTTTTTCGCTACCACGATGCTTTATGGAAGATTTTTCTTTTTTTGTATCCTTTGAACCTTTTGCTACCATTGTTGGCTTTTGGTCTTTAGGGCTTTGAATTTCAGTTGTGTTATTTGTTCCCTATATTTTGATTTTAACTATTTTTGATATCAATTGGCTTTCTTCTTGTGTTTTCCTACTTCTATTTTTCCCACTTGGTTCTTAACATTATCCTGTGATTTTCCATCGATTATTTGATCTTTATCTATGCTTGGGTGGACTCTTGCGGTGTTGGTAACTTGCTTTTGGTTGTTGCACCTCTGGATTAATACTCTACATGTCGTCTCGGGTTTTGGATTATTTTGCTGACTCTTTATTAAAGTTGTTGATTGCTTGGTGGACTTGCCTTGAACCCCTTAATGGTTTTACATGCATATCATATTAATTCTTGGTTGTCTATCTTTCTTTCTCAACATTGTTGATTAAATTTGTATCTATTACAATGTTTATCTGATGGGTGCTTATGGCAAACTTGTTGGTTTTGTTCTCTATTGGTTGTTTCTTGTCTTGATATTTCTTTGTCTTGGTTCTTGGACTCTATGTTGCTTCATCTAGTTGGCTAGGATTTATGGGTCCATGTTCTAGATATTTCATTCTTTGTTATGATGGTTTTGGTGATTCTTTATGCATTCTTTGCCTTCCGATACCTATTTTTATGCTCTACCTACTTGGTTTATGGCAATGTCTACATGGAGAGGTTTATGGCCAACTTGGTCCCTTTACTTATGCATCTGTCAATTGGGCTTTTTCTTGACTTTGGTTTCTGATTACTTAATTCCCATCAATGTGGTGTTGATTTTATGTTGTTTGCTACTTATGGGCTTTATAGGCACGAAAACCATTTTAATTCTTGCTCTCTTATCTTTTCCCTACATTGTTACTAATGCAGACCTTGTTAAGATGCTCGCTAATTCATATTCAAACCTATCATTACTCTATAATGGGTTGTCTTATAATGAGCTTGCTACCTAATCTATATTGAACTTCTTGTACTTTGGGCATTCTTTGACATGGTGTCTTATATTCTTATTTCGATGGGAACCTCTTTCTCATTCGACTTTTCATTCTCTATCTACCCATTTGATTAAAATTGTTAGGATATCAAGACTTTTATCAAATGGATGCAATATTGTTGGCTATGATGGTGATGTTTTCTTTTGGTTTGGTAGTAGATCTTGTGATGAAACCCACATTACTCATATTTGCATCTACTGTGGTAGCGAGCCTCTCTATCGTACTATCATTCTCGAGATGCGCTTTAGTTATCATTTAAGATTACCTTAACTGCTCTAACTTTTCTACATTCTTGCTGCCCTCTCTTGTCCTCTTGTAGGTTTGCTCAGTGTCATGCATTCTCCCATCAGAGCATTGGCCTAATCTTCCACTTATTATGTTAATCAAGTATCTTTTGATTGCTTTATTGTTTTCTTTTGCTTTTGGCTATAAATTTACTAAACAGCTCTTTGAGCAATATATCTTAACCCTCTGTAAATTCCCCCCCCAAAAAAAAAAAACCTTAACCTACCTAAAACCCTAACCTAAACTAACCTAACCATTAAAACCACAAACCTGCCCAACTAACAAACCCTAGCTATCAATAGACCCTAAACCCTAAACCTTAAACCCTAAACACTAAACCCTAATAAAACCTAAAAAATAAACCACAAATTAAAACCTAAAACCTAAACTTAATAAAATAAAATAAAACTTAAACTAAACTATAAAAAAATAAAATAAACTTATAAACATATAAAATAAAACTAAACTAAAAAATTTTCATAAACCTAAACCTAAACCTAAACTTAAAAAATAAACTAAAATAAAAAACTTGAATAAAAAAAAACTAAACTAAATAAAAAAAATAAAATAAGCCTAAATAAATAAAATAAAACAAACTAAAATAAATAAAAAATATAATGACTGCCTGGTTTGATTAAAAAATCCTTAACCCCAATCCTAAACCCTAACTCTACCCTAAAAAAACCCAAACCCCAAACCCTAAACCCTAAACCTAACATCCTAAATCCTAAATTTTTCCCTATAAAAAACCAGACCACACCCTACAAACCCCTGAGCCACTCTTAAAGCTAAACCTAAACCCTAACCCTACACTCTACCTAAACTACCCTCCCCACTCTAAACCTCCCTAAATCCACACCCTAAACCCTCTAAAACTGGGCCCAAACCTCCCCCAACCTCCTAAACCCTAAACCCTTCCTAAAACCTATGCCCAATCATGAAACTATAAATAAAATAAATAAATAAATAACTAAACATAAACAAATAAAATAAAATAAAATAGAAATCTAAATTAAAACCTAAACCTAAACCTAAACTTAAACCTAAAAATAAAATAAAATAAAATAAACTAAACTAAAATGAAATAAATAAACACCTAAACTAAACTAAAAGTAAACTTAAAAATAAAAAACCTAAATAGAATATAACCCAAACATAAAATACAAATAAAGAAAACCAAAAAAAATATAAAATGAAAACTAAATAAAACATAAACCTAAAAGATGAACATAAATAATAATAATAATAATACCAAAACTCTAAACTAAAAAAATATAACCAAAACTTAAAATTAACAAAATAAAATAAACCTAAACCTAAACTAAAATAGACTAAACTAAAATAAACTAAACTAAAATAAATAAAACTTAAACATAAAATAAAATAAAATAAAAGTAAACATAAACCTAAACTAAAATAAAAACCTAAACCTAAACCTAAAAAAATATAATAAAACTTGAAACCTCAACCTAAAAATTAAAAATAAAACTTCAAAGAAAAAATAATGAAATACTAATCTAAAAAATAAACATAAACCTAAATCCAAACTTAAACAATAAACTAAAATATAAAACCATAACTAAAATAACTAAACCTAAAATAAATAAACTAAACTATATAAAAATAAAAAAAACATAAAAAATAAAAAATAAAAAAAATTAAAATAAATAAAAAATAAACTAAACCTAAACACTAAACTTTAAACCCTAAAACCCTAAACCCTAAACCCTAACCCTAAACTAATCCTATACACTAAGCTAAACCTAAACCCTAAACCCTAAACCTTAAACCGTAATAAAACCTAAAAATAAACCTCAAATAAAAACATAAAACCTAAAGCTATTAAAATAAAATAAAACATAAACCTAAACCTAAAAATAAAAAATAAACCCTAAACCAAAAAAAAGACTAAACTATAAAATAAACATAAACCTAAACCTAAACCTAAAAAATAAATTAAAATAATAAACCTAAACTAAAATAAATAAAACTAAAATTAATAAATTAAACTAAATAAAAAAAAATAAACCTAAATAAAAATAAAAATAAAAGAAACTAAAATGAATAAAAAAATTAACTAATTAAACCTAAACCTAACTATTTACTTAATTTGTCTTTAAAAATCTTAAAACTAAACCCTAAACCTTGCACTAAATCACCACCCTAACCCCACACACCTTAAACCCAAACCCTAAACCTAAACCACCCTAAAACTCTCTAAACCCATCACTAAATCCTAATCCATAAACCCTAAACCCTAAGAATAAACTAAACCTAACCAAAACCCTAAACTTAATCCTAACCCAAACCAACCCAACCCTAAACCCTGACCCTAAGCTCTACTATCCATAAACCCTAAAAACTAACCCCCAAGCTGAGCCTAAACTGCACCCCCTAAACTGTCAGCACCCTAATAAACTTAAAATAAACCTCATAAAACCAAAACCTAAACTTAAAATTAACTAAACTAAACTTAAATATAAATAAACTAAATAAATTATACCTAAACCTAAACAAAAATAAACTAAAATAAAACCTAAACTAAAATAAATAAACCTAAAATAAATAAACTAAACTAAATAAAACCTAAATAAAAATAAAAAATGAAATAAACTATAATAAATAAATAAATACACTAAATAAATAAAATAAACCTAAACTTGGCAGCTTACTTAATATTTTTTTTAAAAAAAATCCTAAACACTAAACCATAAACCCTACACCCTAAATCCAAATCCTAAACCCTAAACCATAAACCCTAAACCCCAAACCCTAAACCCTAAACTTAAAAACCATAAACACTAAACCCTAAACCCTAAACCCTTAACCTACAACCCTAAACCCCAAACCCTAAACCCTAAACACTAAACCACAAAGTTTAAACCTTCAATAAAATAAATATAAAATAAAATAAAATAAAATCCAAAGCAACCTAAATCCTGAACCTTAAACCAACCTACCTCAACATCCTAAACCCTAAACCACAACCCTAAACCCTAAACCACAATCTAAACTGGACCATAAACCCTAAACCTAAATAAACCTATAACCCTAAATCTCCTTACTAAACCACTGGCTAAACCACTAAAACCTAAACCTAAAACCACAAAAAAACTTAAACTAAAAAATAAAATAGATAAATAAAAATTAAACCTAAATATAATAAAATAATAAAATAAAATAAAAACCTAAACTAGAACCTAAACCTAAACCTAAACATAAACCTAAAAATAAAAAACATAAAAAATAAAAACTAAAATAAATTTAAATAAATAAAAACCTAAAATAAACTAAAAAAATAAAATAAAATTAAAAAAATAAAAAACCTAAATAAAATAAAATCTAAGCATAAAATAAAATAAAAAAACCTAAAATTAAATTAAATAAAAACTAAATAAAAATAAAGACATAAAAAATAAACCTAAAAATAAAACTAAGAAATAAATAAGAAGTAAAACCTAAACCCTAAATTAAAAAAAACTTAAACCTTAAATAAATAAAATAAAATAAAACTAAACCATAAACTAAAAATAAACTTAAACATAAAATAATCAATTTAAAATAAACATAAATTATAACTAAAATAATCTAAACTAAAATAAATAAAACCTAAATCTAAACTTAAACCCTAAACTAAAAAAAATAAATAAATAAATAAACCTATACCTAAACTAAAAAATTAAACCTAAAATAAGAATCTAAAACCTAAACCTTAAAAAAAAATCCTAAACCTAAACCTAAAAATAAAAGATAAAACTTGAACATAAAAAAATACTAATCTAAAAACCAAACATAAACCTAAATCTAAACCTAAAAAATAAAATAAAATAAAAAACCTAAACTAAAATAAATAAACCTAAAAAAAATAAACTAAGCTCGACAAAAATAAAAAAACCTAAATAAAAGTAAAAAAATAAAATAAGCTAAAATAAATAAATAAAATGAAATAAAGTAAATAAACCTAAACCTACACGTTTACTTAAATTTTTTTTTTAAAAAAAAAGCCCTAAACCCTAAACCCTAAATGTACAACCCTAAATCCTAAACCATAAACCATAAAACCTAAACCTTAAACCCTAAACCCTAAACCATAAGCCCAAAACCCTAAACCGTATCTCCTAAACTAATTTTAAACCCAAAGCTAACCTTAAACCCTAAACCCTAATGAAACTTAAAATTAAATCTGAAATAAAAAGCTAAAACATAAACCTAAATCTAAACCTAAAAAATAAAATAAAATAAAAAACCTAAACTAAAATAAATAAACCTAAAAAAATAAACTAAGCTCGACAAAAATAAAAAAACCTAAATAAAAGTAAAAAAATAAAATAAGCTAAAATAAATAAATAAAATGAAATAAACTAAATAAACCTAAACCTACACGTTTACTTAAATTTTTTTTTTAAGAAAAAAGCCCTAAACCCTAAACCCTAAACGTACAACCCTAAATCCTAAACCATAAACCATAAAACCTAAACCTTAAACCCTAAACCCTAAACCATAAACCCAAAACCCTAAACCATATCCCCTAAACTAATTTTAAACCCTAAGCTAACCTTAAACCCTAAACCCTAGTGAAACCTAAAATTAAATCTGAAATAAAAAGCTAAAACCTAAACCTAAAAAAATAAAATAAAAATCTAAACCTGAACCTAAAAATAAAAATAAAACTTTAACCTAAAAAATAAAATAAAAAATATTAATCTAAAAATTAAACATAAACCTAAATCTAAAAATAAAAATAAACTAAAATTCAAAACCTAAACTTAAATAATAAAACTAAAATAAATAAATTAAAATAAATAAAAATAAAAAGTAAACCAAAATAAAAATAAAAAATAAAAAATATAAAATTAAATAAAAAATAAACTGCATGAACTAAATAAACCTAAACCTATAGATTCACTTAAATTTATTAAAAAAAAATACCTAAACCCCAAATCCTAAACCTGCAACCCTAAACCATAAACCCTAAACCCTAAACCCTAACCTTAACCCTAAACCCTAAACCCTAAACCCTAAACCCTAAACCCTAAACCCTAAACCCTAAAACCCTAAACCCTAAGCTTTATACTAACCCTAACCCCTAAAAACCCTAAATTCTAAGCTAGCCTTAAACCCTAGACCCTAAACCTTAATAAAACCTAAAAATAAACCTCAAATAAAAACCTAAAACCTAAACCTGAAAAAATAAAATTATAACCTAAACCTAAAACTAAAAAGAAAAAAATAAAACCTAACCCTAATTAATAAAATAAAAAATTCTTATCTAAAAAATAAACATAAACCTAATTCTAAACCAAATTTAACTAAAATAAAAAACCTAAACTAAAATAAATAAACTAAACTAAATAAAAATAAAAAATAAACATAAATAAAAAAATAAATTAAAATCAATTAAAATAAATAAATAAATAACTAAATAATCTAAATAAACCCAAACCTATAGGTTTACTTAAATTTTAAAAGGAAAAACCCTAAACCCTAAACCTGCAACCTTAAATCCTAAACCCTAAACCATAAACCCTAAAACCTAAATGCTAAATCTTAAATCCTAAACCCTAACCCTAACCTAAACCTGAAACTCTAAACCCTAAACCTTAAAACCAAAAATCCTAAGCTCTAAACTAACCTAAACCCTAAACCATAAACCTTAAAAACCCTAAACCCTAAACCCTAAACTCTAACCCCTAAACTAACTTTAAACCTTAAGCTAACCCTAAACCTAAACCTAAAACCCTAACCTAAAAACCTAAACCCTAAAGCCTAAACACTAAACCCTAAACCCTAAATCCTAAATATTAATGCTCAAGCCTAAACCCTAAAACCTAAACCCTAAACTCTAAACCTTAAACCCTAATAACCTAAAACCTAATCCTAAACTATATAAAACCTAAAAATAAAATAAAATAAATAAATAAACCTAAACCTAAATAAATAAAAAATAAAATAAAAAAGACTTAAACCTAAAAATAAAATAGAATAAAAAAATAAAAATAATTAAACTAAAAAATAAAATAAACTTAAGATTTAAAAACCTAAATAAACTAAAAACTAAGCATAAAATAAAAATAAAATCAACTCAAAATAAAATAAAACTAAATAAAACCTAAACCTCAAAATAAAACCAAATATTAAATAAAAATAAAACCTAAACCCTAAACTAAAAAAAACTAAACATAAAAAAATGAAATAAAATAGACATGAACCTAAATTAAAAAAAACTAAACTAAATTATATAAAACCTAAACCTAAACTTAAACTAAGTAAAATAAAATAAACTAAAAATAAACCTAAACCTAAAAATAAACCTAAAATAAAAACCTAAAACCTAAACTTAAAAAACTAAAATAAAAACCTAAACATAAACCTAAAAATAAAGAATAAAACATAAACCACAAGAATAAAATAAAAATAAAACTCAACAAAAAAATAAACCAAAACCTAAACCTAAACCTAAAAAATAAACAAAATTAAAAAACTTAAACTAAAATAGATAAACCTAAAATAAATAAACTAAAGTAAATAAAAATAAAAAATAAATCTAAATAAAAATAAAAAATAAACTAAATTTACTAAATAAACCTACACCTACCGTTTACTTAATTTAAAAAATAAAACCTTAAATCCTAAATCCTAAACCCTAAAATGCCCTAAACCCTAAACCCTAAACCCTAACCCTAAGCCCTAAACCCTAAAAGCATAAACCCTAATACCCTAAACCCTAAACCCTAAACCATAACCCTAAACCTAAACCCTAAACCCCAAACCCTAAACCTAAACCTAAAGTAACTACATAAATTAAAAAATAAATTAAACCCTAAAACATAATAAACCTAAACCTAAACCCTAAGAATGGAAAAAACCATGATGGCAGGAACATCGCTGTCAACCAGGCTCAGTCTAGATCTGGCGGTGGAGGTTTAGGAGGAGGTGGAGGTTATCACAGTGTGATGGGGGATCTGGAGGTGTTGGTGGATATGGATGTGGTGGTTGGAGCAGTGATGGTTTTGGAAGAGGGAGGAGCGACGGAGGTAACAGCCTTGGTGGTGGAGGGAGAGGTCTCAGATATGATGGTGGATCCAACTATTCGAGAGGCCATGGTGGTTATGATGGGAATTGGAGAAATTAAAGAACGATTGATCTAATATTCTGCTTATGGAACTGTATCTTTATAATAGAGACAATTCTAGTTATCTAGGGTTTCTGATTTGCTCTATGCGTGTCCATTTTTTATCTATGTCATCACATGTGTCTTAGAAAAGTTAGTGTGTTACTTGGATGATGAAATCAAAAAGAAGAAATGTTGAATTTGAATTTATTCTTTATTAAAAAAATAAAAACCCTAAACCCTAAAGTAAAACCAAATACCTAAACTAAAAGAAACCTAAACCAAAAATAAAAATAAAATAAACCTAAATGTGCACTAAAATAAATAAAACCAAAACCTAAATCTAAAATAAAATAAACCTAAACCTACACCTAAACTAGATAAAATAAAATAAATTAAAAATAAACTTAAACATAAACTAAAAAATAAAACCTAATGCAAAAACCTAAAACCAAAAAAATAAGAGAAATAAAATATAAACCTAAACCTAAACATAAAAATATAAAATTTAACCTAAACCAAAAAAATAATAAAAAAATATAATTAAACTAAAAAATAAACATAAACCAAAACCTAAACCTAAAAAATAAACAAAAATACGAAACATAAACTAAAATATATAAACCTAAAATAAATAAAATAAACTAAATAAAATAGAAAATAAACCTAAATAAAAATAAAAAATCAAATAAACTAAAATAAATTATAAATAAACTAAATAAGCTAAATAAACCTAAACTTACATGTATACTTAATTTTCTTTTTAGAAAAAATACTAAACCCTAAAACCCTAAAACCCAAAACCCTAAACCCAAAACCCTAAACCCTAAATCGTAAACCCTATACCGTAAATCCTAAACCCCAAATCCTAAAACCTAAAAATTCTAAACTGTAAAACCTAAACAATAAACACTAAACCATAAACCCTAAAACTAAAACTAAACCTAAACTTGAAAATAAAATAAAACAAAATTTTAAAACTAAACTAAAATAAAATAATTAAAACCCTAAGCAAAACTAAAAAATAAAATAAACCTCAAAATAAAAAACCTAAATAAAATAAAAACTATACAAAAATAAATAAAATAAACCTAAAATAAAATAAAATAAAAACTAAATAAAAACCTAAACCTAAAAAATAAATCTAAAATTTAAACCTAAAAATAAATAATAAATAAAAACTAAACCTTACACTAAAAAAAATCTAAAGCTAAAATAAATAAAATAAAATAAACCTAAACCTAAACTAAAATAAACTAAAATAAAAAAATCTAAAGCTTAACCTAAAATAAACTAAACCTATATCCCAAAGAGAATAAAATAAAATAAACTAAAAATAAACCTAAACATAAACTAAAAATTAAACCTAAAAATAAACATAAAATAAAAACATAAAACATAAACTAAAGAATATAAAATAAAAATCTAAACTTAAACCTAAAAATATAAAATAAAATGTAAATAAAAAAAATAAAAAATAAAATTCAACTAAAAAATAATCCTAAACCTAAAAAATAAATTAAAATAAAAAACCAAAACTAAAATAAATAAACATAAATAATTACACTAAACTAAATAAAAATAAAAAATAAACCTAAATAAACATAAACTAAAAATAAACCAAAATAAATAAAAATAAACTATATAAATATAAATCTATCGATTGATTTAATTTAAAAATAAAAAAAATCATAAACCCTAAATCCTAAACCCTAAACCCTAAACCTCAAACCCTAAACCCAAAAACTAACCCTAAACCTTAAACCCTAAACCCTAAACCATAAAAAAACCCTAAACCCTAAAACCTAAACCCTAAACACTAAACCTAAACTTTAAAACCTAAACCATAATCCTAAACCCTAAACCCTAAAAACATAAACCCTAAAACCCTAAACCCTAAACCTTACACCCTAAACTCTAAAACTTAAAGCCAAAATCCTAAAACCTGACCCTAAACCCTAAAACCTAAACCCCAAACTCTAAAAATAAACCTAAAGTAACTAAATAAATAAAAAAATACCTAAACCCTAAAATTTTATAAACCTAAACCTAAATCTAAACCCTAAGAATGGGCAGATCCTTGAAGATAGGAACATCACTATCAACCAGGCTCAATCTAGATATGGCGGTGGAGGTGAAGGCATAGGCGATAGTTATCACAGTGGTGGTGGGGAATCTAGAGGTGTTGGTGAATATGGATGTGGTGGTCTGAGCAGTGGTAGTTATGGAGGCAGGAGGAGACACGGAGGTTACAACCGTGGTGGTGGTGATGGGAGAGATTGTGGATATGATGGTGGATCCTACTACTCATGAGGTCAGGGTGGTTCTAATGGGAATTGGAGAAATTGAAGAACAGTTGATCCAATCTACTGCTTATGGAACTGTCTTTATAGTAGAGATGATTCTAGTTATCTAGGGTTTTTAATTTCCTCTATGTGTTCTCATTTTTTATCCATGTCATCGTTTGTGTTTGAGAATACTTGGTGTGTTACTTGGTTGATGAAATCAAAAAGAAGAAATGTTGAATCTGAATTTGTTCTATGTTAAAAAAAACTACAAGCCCTAAACCCTAAACTAAAATTAGAACTCCAGACATAAAACCTAATCCCTAAACCTAAACCCTAAACCCTAAACCCTAAACCCTAAAATGCTAAAAACCTAAACCTAAACTAAATAAAACCTAAAATCAAATAAATAAAAAAACTAAACCAAAATAAAATTATAAAATAAAATAAAATAAACATAAACTAAAAACTAAACGTAAGCCTAAACCTAAAAATAAATAAAAACTAAACTAAAATAAAATAAATAAAAACTTAAACAAAAGAAAAACCTAAACTTAAACCTAAAACTAGTAGTTTACTTAATTTAAAGAACAAAAACCCTAAACCATAAGTCCTAAACCCTAAACCCTAAACCTACAACCCTAAACTTATAGCACTAAACCCTAAACACTAAAACCCTAAACCCTAAACCATAAAAGCATAAACCCCAAACCCTAAACCCTTAACAAACCCTAAACCCTAAACCTAAACCTAAAGTAACTAAATTAATTAAAAAATTAACCTAAACCCTAAATCCTAATAAACCTAAACCGTAGGAATGGGCAGAACCTTGATGGCAGGAACATCACCGTCAACCAGGCTTAGTCTAGATCTGGTAGTGGAGGTGAAGGCAAAGGTGGCAGTTATCATAGTTATGGTGGGGGATTTGGAAGTGTTGGTGGATATGGAGGTGGTGGTTGGAGCAGTGGTGGTTATAGAAGTAGGAGGAGTCATGGAGGTTACAACCATGGTGGTGATAGAGGAAGAGATTGGGGAAATGATGGTGGGTTCTACTACTCGAGAGGTCAGGGTGGTTCTAATGGGAATTAGAGAAACTGAAGAACGGCCGATCCGATTTGCTACTTATGGAACTATGTCTTTACAACAAAGATGGTTCTAGTTATTTAGGGCTTTGATTTACTCTATGTGTGCTAATTTTTGATCTATGTCGTCTCTCGTGTCTTACTAAAAAAAGGTTGAATCAGAATTTGATGTCTGTGAAAAATAAAAATAAAATCAAAAACCCAAAACATTAAACTAAAACCAAAATCAGACTTAAAACTTAAAAACCCTAAAAATCCTAAACTCTAAACCCTAAACCTTAAACCCTAAAGCCCTAAACCCAAACACTAAACCCTAAAACTTAAACCCTTAACCTAAATCAAAAACCATAAACCCTAAACCCTAAACACTAAACCCTAAGCCCTAAACTCTAAACCCCATAAAGCTAAAAACCTAAACCTAGACTAAATAAAACCTAAAAATAAAATAAATAAATAAAATCTAAGCCAAAATAAATTAAAAAAAAAACATAAACTATAACCTAAACCTAAACCTAAACTCAAACCTAAACTTAAATAAAATAAAATCAAAATTAAAAGTGAAATTAAAATAAAATAAATAAAAACCTAAACTAAATTAAAATAATAAAAAAAGCTAAATAAAATAAAAACTAAATATAAAATAAAAATAAAATAAACTTAAAATAAAAAATGTAAAAACTAAATAAAAACTTAAACTTAAAAAATAAACCTAAAAAAATAAAAAATAAAACTTAAACACTAAACTAGAAAAACTTAAACTTAAAATAAAAGTAAAATAAACCTAAACCTAAACTAAAATAAATAAAATCTAAACCTAAACCTAAAATAAAGTATACATAAACCAAACCAAAACCTTAAATAATATAAAAAAAATTAAACCTAAAAATATAAACCTAAAACCTAAACCTAAAAAAATCAAATAAAAGCCTAAACCTAAATCTAAAAATTAAAAATAAAACCTAAACCTAAAACAAAAAAAACTAAACTAAAAAATAATCATAAACCTAAACCTAAACCCAAAAAATAAACTAAAATAAAAAACCTAAACTAAAATAAATAAACCTAAAATGAAAAAACTAAACTAAATAAAAATAAAAATAAACCTAAATATAAATAAAAATAAAATAAAATAAAAATAAATAAAAATAAAATAAAAAACTTATACTTATGATTTAACTTAATTTTAAAAATAATAAAAAATTTAAAATTTTAAAAAAAAATTTAAAAACTCTAACCGTAAACCCTAAACCCTTAAACTAACCCTAAACCCTAAACCTAGAATTCTCAACCCTAAACCCTAAACCTTAAACCCTAAACCTTAAAGCCCTAAACCCTAAACCCTAAATCTAAACCTGAATCCTAGACCCTACAACCCTAACCCTAAACCCTAAACCCTAATCCATAAACCCTAAAGCCTAAATCCTACAACCCTAAACTCTAAACCCTAGAACCCAAAATGCTAAACACTGAACCCTAAACCCTAAACCCTGAACCCTAAACCCTATATCCTAATTCATAAACTAAAACTTAAACCTTAAACATAAAACCTAAACCTTAAATCCTAAACCCTAAAAATACTAAACCCTAAATACTAAACCCTAAACCCTAAACTCTAAACTGTAAACCCTAAACCCTAAAACTATAAATCCATAACCATAAATTTGACAACCACAAACCCTAAACCCTAAACCCTAAACCCCAAAGCCTAAACCCTAAACCCTAAACTAACCCTAAACCCTAAACCTTGAATAAAGGTGTCATTAGGAGTAGATCTAAAGAATTACTTAATCCTAACATAGTTATGGTAGCTAAAGAAAATGTCTTTAAGAGATTTTCCCTTGCCTATTAGAGATTTGAATACCCTATACCCTAACCCTATATCATATTATAATAACATTTATTATAGTATAATGTAGCATCATATATTTGACCATGTATTAATGTGTTTTTGGATGTTATGAGATGTTTTGATATGTTTTAGTATATTATGATATTATGCACTATTGGCTGAAAGGCATGACCTTATAGTAATATATTCCAATCAAGGTTCTAAAAATAGTGTTTCTTTCATCTTCAAGGGCCATCTTTATTTTCTTATATCCAGATGAGCCATCCATGAAAGAGAAGACCACATGAGATGAGGCAATGTCTACCATCACCTGGATTGGTAGTGGAAATTCATCTTTTGGAGATGAATTATTTGAATCCCAAAAATTGACACATATATACATTTGGCCTTTCTTTTTCTTAACTGGGATGATGCTGGCTAACCAAGTAGGGTATTTTCTTCTTGGATGAAGCCAACATTGATCAGTTTCTTGACTTTATAATTGAACTATTATTTTATGTCTAATCGCATGCATCTACAATTAACAATAGGCTCTATTGCTAGTTTATGGACTGCTACATCAAGAGCCAATCCAAAAATCTCTTCATAACTCCATGCAAAGCAGTCCTTAAACACATTCAATAGCCTAACTAAGTCATTGGTTTCAATTTCATTCAACAAAGAACTGATGTATGCCAGACGTGGATCTTCTTCAATTCCTAAGTTGATTTTCTTAAGCTCATCGATGGTTGAATTGATCTCTTCTTTGAACTTTGGAGATGCATATTTGACTTCAAAATCATCTAGATCATATGAAATTTCTAAGAATAGCTCCTCATATGAGATAATGTGATTTGAAAAGAACCTATCAGATTCTAAATGATTGGCAATGACTAAGCAGTAATCATCATCATCGACTGGACCCACTATACTGAATCCTTGTCCCGGTCTTGATTGACAGCTTTTGCATTTATCCTTATATATTATTTCAAATTAGTCTGACTCATGCTTTGACCAAGTTTGTGAGATAAACCCTTTCTTTGCTAAATTATGAACACAAGTACCAATCAAAAGGTAATTCTATTAAATCTTTATATTAATCATCTTCAAGTATACATCAACTTCTTGACTTGAGGATGATGTTCCCAAAAAAACCTTTGAGTCTTCACACCTGTTGATGACTTAGGGGCTTCCTTAACTACCAAACCCCAGCTTTTTGAGAAGAAAGTGAGGTTAGAGCTAAGGTTCCCAACTAATGGCTAACTATTTCACATATAGACTTGGATACACTTATGCTTTGCTTTGGAGCCCGATCTTCATTGTTATTTAGGTTAAGTGTCACCTATAAGAGAATCTACTACTAAGAAAAATTGGGTGCTAACCATATAAGATTCATCCTTTGAATAAGATTATAAGTCTATATGGATAGGAGGTGTACACTTGGTAGCTGGGACATGTCTTAAATTGGGTGGCCAATAAGGAGGTTTTCCACCCCTGAGACTGCCTTTGAACTGGCCTCTTCCTATGCCTGGTGGAGGTCAGGTCATCCTACCCATTTATTCGAATGGAGTAACAAACTGTGGGTGGAATCTAATATCAGGTTCCACTTCCTCCTCCAAGTCTATTCCCGCTCCCTTTTATTTTCTTTTTCATTTTCTATTTTCTTTTATTTTCATTTTTCTCTTTCTTTTTCTTTTTCATTTTATTTCTCTTTTAATTTTAAACTTTGGCCAAGATCACAAGAATAGACTTGTTGATTTTGAGGGAGGTAGTAAGCCGCATCCTCATATATGCAGACCTCATGAACTGTAATTGGCTTGAGATCTCCTTTGACATAGTAAACGATCCCACCTCTCACAAACTTCATATAATGATGTAGATAGGATGAAACTATATTATTCTCATGTATCCATGGTCTCCCAAGCAAAGCATTGAAAGATGTATCCAAGTCAATAATGTGAAAGTTGGCTTCGGTCTTCCAATCACCTATCTCCAAGGGCAACACTATGGAGCATAAGGCCTGTTGACCTCACTTTTGGAGTGCAGATTCATTCTTCCCATTTTAGACTTAGGAGTATTCTAGACACTAAGACTTCTCTAGTCATAAGTCACTTATAGAGACTTAAATGGGTTAACCATAGGATTAGGTTATTCCTTAGGGATTAGGATAATCCATCTACCCTACAACCCAAATCCAATCCATGTTCACCTTCTCAAACAAAACCTCAAGTTCAATTCAAACATCAAATTCTCCAAATCCAAACCTAAATTCTAAAACCAAATGATTAAACCCCGTGATCAATTCTAAACTTGAATCCCTTCCTAAGCCATATGACCTATCTCATGGACAGCCAAATCTTATTCCAAATCAATCCAAAATCAATTGACTTACCCTTAATAAATTTATTTCTTCAACATCTTCTCTTGTCATTCCTACTTTGTTTACAATTGTCAAATGTGTCTTTTAAAGTGGTCTCCTCTTTTTGATATAAAAAAGGAATCACTGATTGTTCCTGTTCTGTTGGCTTTTCTGAATATGAGGATTCACTATGTTACTCACCAAGTTCTATTTATTGTTGGGGCTCTTTTTGGTCGGCCTCTTCAAATTAATCAGGCCACTGCTGTGAGATCCCATCCATGATGCTCATATACTAGTTGAATTTTATATTTCTAAAAAACATCCTATGTTTGGATTGATTCAAAAAAGTATGGTTATTTTCAAAAAGTTGAATTTTAAAACTTTCCAGTTTTTTTTTGTCGCACTATAAAATTCATGGGCATGATAGCTCTGAGTGCTTTGTGCCTCATCCATAACTTAGAAAGAAAAACTCAAATGAACATATTTCTATTAATCTAAATGATAAAGTTAATAAACCTATTTATGTAGCTAAAGCTAACCCAAATGGAAATACTATTACTGCCTAATTGGAATTCACTGATGTGCTTAATTTTGACACTCCCAATACTCAATCTAATGAGGTCAAAGATATCACTAATGTTAAAAATGATGGTTTGCCTATCAATCCTTCTCTACATGATAACTTCCCTTCTCATGATAACTATAAGGTTCAAGAGGTTGACTAAAATGCAATTTCTCTCCCTAATCATTTTATTTAGGTCTCCTTGCCTCTTCTTAATGCTGAGCATGGAAATGAGCATGTGAATTTTAATGGTAATTTGCATGAAAATTTGGAGATGGCTGAAAATCAAGAACAAAACTCTAAATCTGATCTTAGTATTTGTGCTCTTAATGTTATTACTACCTCTCCTTCTCCTAATCCCATGATTGACATCCGTTATAATCCCATCCTTCAGCTTAATCCTAAGATTGAAGAAGGGGAAGTTATGATTAGAAATATTTTTGATGATTTTGATCTAAGTCTTAACACCTCTAATCAGTCTCTTTCTGATGGTGATACATTGGATAAAAATAGAGCTTTTCAAACTATTCTAAAAAAGAAATCTTTTAAAGCAAAATTGTTTCCTCATAACTCAACGAGATCTACTAGATCTGGATCTTCATCTCATAAATAATAGCCTTTTGGCATTAGAGGGGTTTCTCTCTTTCTAATGATTTTACTTATTTTCCTTTAGCATATTTAATATTTTCTTTATGTTTATTTGTATTATTTGGAATGTTCAAGAGATTGGAACCCTCACTATCCGTAATCGTGTTAGAAGTCTTTGCCGTATTAGTAATATATCTTACTTGTGGTCATTGAACCTCTCATAAATGCTTCTAAGATCAATCATGTTGCTAGATTGCTCGATTTTAATAACTTTTTCTATAATACTAGTAATTAAATTTGGTGCTTCTAGAATAATTTACTTAATGTTTCCATTTTAGATGATCTCCATCAAGTTGTTTACGCTTCCTGTAATAGAGTTGGTAGAACATCCTTTGGGATAACTTGAGAAGTTTTGCTTTAACTATTAATAAACCTTGGTTGGTTGGGGGTGATTTCAACACTATCCTCTCTTCCTTTGAAAGAAGGGGAGGTTGCTCTCCTAATATTCATTCTATGGAAGGATTCTCTAATATGATTCTTGATTGCAACCTTATTGACATTGGTTATTCTAGTTCTAATTACACTTGGCATAACTCTAAACTTTGGCAACACCTTGATAGAATCCTTTTTTAAGTCTCATTGGATTAATCAATGGCTTCTTACCTCTGTTAAATATTTGAGTAGAACCTTGTCAGATCATGCTCCTCTTTTGATTTCTATTAAAAATAATTGTAAATGATTATCCTCCTCTTCCTCTTTTTGAGATTTCAAAATATGTGGATTTAGCACCTCAATTTTTTAAAAGTTGTTACCACCAATTGGGTTGCCCCCTTGCACCCTGATAATTTAGTTCTGGGTATGATTAGATTCTGGTTTAAACTTAAAAGGCTTAAACAAAACCTTGTTTGGTGGAACAAGCATTGTTTTGAAAATCTCTTTGCTAATATCAAAAATATGGAGCTTTTGGTTTGTAGTCTTGAAAATGTAGTTTTGACTGACTCTTCTAAGCCGACAGATTTGAATGAAGCCAAAGATAATCTGGTTAGCTATTAGAATATGGAAGAAACTTATTAGCAGAAAAAGGCTGCTAGTAAGCATATTGCTGATGGGGACAAAAATACAAGGTATTTTCATGTTTTATTCAATAAAAAGAGAGCTTTAAACTCCATCCAAAAAATCAAAAGTGATATTAGAGATTGGATCACTTACACTAATTAGATTAAAGCCTCGATTGTTAATCACTTTAAAAATATTCTTAACAAGAACCACACTTTAGATGCTATTTCTAGCTCCCATTTGATCCCCTCAACCATTACTAATGATGATAATCATTTGCTTACTAGGTTGCCTATGGAAAAGGAGATTGGTAAAATTCTTAATAACATGAATACTGATTCTGTTGCTGGTCCTGAAGGTTATACAACACAAATTTTCTAGCACTGTTGACCTATTATTAAAAATGATATAGTTAATGTGTTATTGATTTCTTTACTGGTAATCCTCTTCCTAGATATTTTACTAGTACTTCCATTATCCTTATACTTAAAATTGAGAATCATGAATCATGGAGTGATTTCAAACCTATTAGTCTTTTGCTTTCATAAATTGATTGCTAAAATGCTTGCTAATAGACTTAATCCTCTTCTCTAAAATTTTATTTCCCTCAACCAAACTGGTTTTGTTATAGGTAGAGCTATATCTAATAATGTTCTTCTTGCTCAAGAGCTAATTCATGATTTGGATGGGTGGTAACATCCTATTTAAATTAGATATTTCTAAAGCATTTGACAACATCTCTTGGGATAACGTTCTTCTTGCTTTCCTTTTTGTTATTCTTAATGGTCAGGCCTTAGGTTTTTCCCTTCTTCTCATGGTTTGAGGCAAGATGACCTCTTATCCCCTTCCCTATTTATTATTGATGTGGAATATCTTTCTAGGAGCTTAAATGAGCTTTTCAACAATAATCCTTACATGTTTTTTAGAACTCTTGGTGGTTTACTTATCTCCTATCTTTGTTTTGCTGATGATTTCATTCTTTTGTAATGCTTCCATCCATCACATTCAATGCATTAAGAATTTGTTAAATAATTTTGGTAAAAAAAGTGGTCTTTATATCAATGGGGGCAAAAGTTGTCTCATTCCCTCTTCAAAATCTCCAATAATAAAATCAATCAAATCTTAAGAATCACTAATTTTAAACAACAACAACTCCCTATTAAATATCTTGGTGCTCCTCTATGCAAAGGTCCAAAAAGATCACATCTCTTTGATGATCTAATCTAAAAAATTGCTAATAAAATTTCTATTTGGGAATTTCACTTACTTTTCATGGTTGGCACGCTTACTTTGCTCAAGAGTACCCTTAATTCCATGCCTCTTTATCTTATTCAAACCATCATCCCTACTAACTCTACCTTAAAAATAATAGAACATCTCCTTAATAAATTTTTCTAGGGCTTTAACAATTCTACTAAAAAGATGCATTGGACTTCTTGGTATAAAAGTTGTGGCACCCTTGCTGAGGGTGGGATTGGTTGTCTAATTGTTAAGCTATTACTGCTTTCTCTCATAAACTTTGGTGGAATTTTAAGAGTAATAATAGTCTTTAGGCAAACTTCATGACTGCCAAATACTATGTGGTAAGCATCCTCTTATTTTCCCTTACAAAGTGGGTGACTCCCCTATCGAGAAAAGAGTTTGCTCCATCAAATGGGAAGTTGAATCCCTTATATCTTGGGGGGTTAACTCTGGATCTTCTTTCTTTTGGCAAGATAAATGGTTTGGCAGTGGTTCTATTGATGATTTTTTATCTACACATTCTACTACTGCTTGAACTCTTTTTGGATTAATAATAATTGGAATAATAGTAAACTCACTGATTACATTCCTATTTCTCTTTTAGATAAATTCACTAACATTCCTATCATTTATAACAAGCCTGATAAGATTCTTTTTAAGTTGTCTCATGTTGGTGATTTTATCCTTAAAGAGGTTTGGAATCATATTAGAGAATCCCAAGGCTTCTCTAACGTGTTTTTTAAAATTTGGAATAACATTATCCCCATTTTCTAATCTATCCTTATTTGGATAATTCTAAAATATTTCATTCCTGTTCACTCTTTGATGTGGGGAAAAGTCTTTCAATTGCCTTCCAAATGCTATTGCTAATTTCACATTGAGAATGTGAATCATGATTTTATTAATGGAGCTATTGCCTCCAAATTGTGGGTTTGGTATGATGAAAGGTCACATTAAAGTAAGTACTGGTATCACTCTTATATGGTTCATATGGATGGACAGAAATGATGCCAAACATCATGGTATCTCTATGAACCACAACAGGATTATTGCTAGAACTAAAGAAAAAATTAGTGCTTTATGTAATGCTAGCTTAACTACTAACAACCACTTTAAAGGGTGCAAATTTGTGACCAACAAGCTAGGTCTTAGCTTCCTTGAGATCCCCAACTGGAAAGAAGATAAGCTTATCTATTGGAGAAAGCCTCATAACAATATTATCAAAATTAATACTGATGGCTCTATCTCTTAAAATTCTTTTGGCTATGGTGGCATTTTCAAAACTTTAAAGGTAGTGTCATTTGTGCTTTTGCCTACCCCCTTAAAGCTTGTTCTATTATCTTTCCTGAATTAATGGCTATTAACAAAGCTATAGAGATTTATTTGCAAATAGGTTGGCTCAATATATGGAATGAAGTGGATGCACTTTTGCTCATTGATATGTTGACTTCCACCAAGGTGGGAAACACAAATTTATACTACCTCCTTAATCATACTATAGCTCTCCTCTCTCAAGTCTGTTTTAAAGTCACTCACATTTGGCATGAAGGAAATGCTTGTGTTGACTATCTTGCTAATTTAGGTGCTAGATTAGAGGTGCTCACCTTTTATGATCACTATAGTCTTCCTAAACAATTGCGTGGTTTGGTTAATTTGGAATACTCTGGTTTACCTTACCTCAGAAATTAAGTTACATTATGTTGTTGTCTACTCAATTAACTATTTGCTTTGTCTGTATTTTCCTCTTTCTATTTTCCTTGATCTGCACTCTCCTCTTCTTAGTTTTCTGATGCACTTACCTGCTGCATTTTCATGGTTATCCAGTCCTGGTCATATTTGGTTCTTCTGCCTCATCTATTGCTTACCTACTATTTCTTTTCTTAACATGTTGGCTTCTAATTTTATTTGTTGATAGCCCTCCATGAGACTGTCACCTATTTCACTGGATTTGCTAGGTTTTGCTGCTCCTTTTCTCAACCCTCAAGGATTAATTAGTTACTTTGTTAATTATGTTCATTGTTTCCCTTTCTCTTTTTAGTTTTGTGATTACTGCTATTTCCTTACATGGTTGGGATTTCTTTTGGTCACCCTTTCCTTTTGATATTATTGTTATTGTTTGCTTAGCAATTCGGCAATTTTCCCTACACATGATGGATTTTTAGGCTATATAATTTTTTATTCCTAACATGGCTTAATTCTGTAATGACACTGCCTACATTCTCCTATGTTGGTTACACTATTTGATTTGTTGTATTGGCATCTACTAATGGATTATCGACATTATGTTCATGTGATTATTTTTCTATTGGATTCCTGCCTGCCCTTTTATTCTGTTGATTGTTGTTCGGTTTGCCTCATTACCTGTGACTTTACTGTATGGGTTTAGCTGGCTAAGGTTACTCTTGGCTCTATTTGACCTGTATAATTATTGGTGTAATCTAGCTATTAATAGGTGGATGATAACAACTAGGTTGCTCATGATTGGCTTTCTATGGGGGTGTTTTCCTTGCCATAATGAGTAATTTGGGTAGGGGTTTGTGTTGGCAGCTCTTTCACATGTTATGTTGGAATACATAGGTGGTGTTGTTCTTTCAAGGGTTTGGTTGCATCCCTTGCTTGGATGAATTGTGTTTCCTTTCCTTCTATAGTGTATTTTGGCATTGTTTGTTATACAAGCATTAAAGATCAAATGATTTTCATCCAGTGGCAGCTACCTTCCCCCAGGTATGTAGGCTATGATGGTTGGGATGATTTCGCTCATACTTTGGATGGTAGTAGCATTTGTGATGTAACCCTTCCTTTGAAGCTTGAATGCACATGCTTGCGGCTTCCCCATTCTTGTGTGACTAAGCCTGAGCCTTCCTTCACACAATTCTCTAATTTTCTCTCACTCTCAATTATTTCTTCAGTTATTGTATTTCTCGACCTGTGCTAATTTCTTTCTCTAAATGTTTGCAGGTTATGTTTTGTTTCCTTGCAGGTTCTTTCTCTATAAGTGGCATATTCTTCTCTCATCTTCACAACTTTTCATTGAAGGCTGTCCTCTAGCTTCACCTTTTGGCTACTTTTGTTTCTCTTACTAATTTTCTTTTCTCTTTGCTTTTTCTTTCTATTTTATGATTGTACTTAGATAGGGGATTCACTCTCTAGGCTGATTGTAGCTCTTTGAGTAGTAGATCTTGATTTTATCCCCTCTTAAGAATCTTGTAACTCCCTTTTTGTGGCAATAAAATTCCCTTACATGGGGTTCCCCAAAAAAAAACCCTAAACCATAAACCTTAAAAACCTAAAAACCTAAACCTAAACTAAATAAAACCTAAAAATAAAATAAATAAAAATACCTAAACCTAAGTAAAATGAAATAAAAACTTAAACTTAAACATAGACCTAAAATTAAAAAAAAATAAAATAAAATAATTAAAAAACTAAAATAAAATAAATAAAAACTTCAACTAAACTATAAAATAAAATAAACTTAAGAATAAAAAACCTAAATAAAAAAAAACTAAACCTAAAATAAAAATAAAAAAACCTAAAATAAAATAAAATAAAAATTAAATAAAAACCTAAACCTAAAAAAAACTAAAAATAAATTAAAAAAAACTAAACCCTAAATGAAAAGAAAACCTAAACCTAAAATAAAAATAAAATAAACCAAAACCTAAACTAAAATAAATAAAACTTAAACCTAAACCTAAAACTAACTAAACCTAAACTAAAAGAAAATAAAATAAACTAAAAATAAACCAAAACATAAACAAAAAAGAAAACCAAAAAATAAACCTAAAATAAAAACCTAAAACCTAAACCTAAAGAATGAAAATAAAATCCTAAACCAAAACCTAAAAATAAAAAATAAAACCTAAAACTAAAATATAAAATATAAATAAAACTCAATTAAAAAATAAAACTAAACCTAAACCTAAAAAACAAACTAAAATAAAAAATCAAAACTAAAATAAATAAACATAAAATATATAAACTAAACTAAATAAAAATAAAAAAATAAACCTAAATAAAAATAAAAAATAAAGTAAACTAAAATAAATTAAATAACTGAATTTACTAAATAAACTTAAACCTATCGGTTTACTTAATTTAAAAAAAAAACCTTAAACCCTTAATCCTAAACCCTTAACCTACAACCCTAAACCAATAACCCTAAACACTAAACCCTAAATCCTACACCCTAAAAAAAACCCTAAACCTTAAACCCTAAACCCTAAAAGCATAATCCATAAAACCCAAAATCCTAAACCTAAATCCTAAACCCTAAAACCCTAAACCCTAAACCATAAACCCTAAACCCTAAACCCTAAACCCTAAAGACTACAACCCCAAACCCAAAACCCTTAGCCCTAAACCCTAAAAATCTAAAAATCTAAACCTAAATTAAGCAAAATCAAAATCTAAAATAAATAAATAACCTAAATAAAATTTAATAAAAAATAAAATATAATAAAAACCTAAACATAAACCTAAACCTAAACCTAAAATGAAAATAAAAAATAAAATAAAAACTAAATTAAAATAAATAAATAAAAATCTAAACTAAACTACAAAAATAAAATAAACCTAAAAATAAAAACCTAAAAAAACTAAAACCTAAACTCAAAATAAAAATAAAATAAAAATTAAATTAAATAAAAATTAAATAAAAAATAAAACCAAAACCTTAAATTAAAAAAAAACCCTAAACCAAAGATGAAAATAAAAACAACATAAACCTAAACCTAAAATAAACTAAACCTAAACCCTAATTTAAATAAAATAAAATAAACTAAAAATAAACCTAAACCTAAATCATAAACCCTAAACCCTAAATCTGTAACCCGAAATCTACAACCCTAAACCATAAACCCTAAATCCTGAAACCCTAAATCGTAAACCATAAGCACTAAACCCAAATATCCTAAACCTTAAAGCCTAAACCCTAAACCCTAAACCCTAAACCCCAAATCCTAAAGCCTAAACCCTAAGCCCTAAACCCAAAAAACCTAAAAAAACTAAACTTAAATAAAATAAAAGTAAAAAAAAAAACTTAAACTTAAATAAAATAAAATAAAATAAAAACCTAAACTTAAACCTAAATAAAAATAAAATAAACCTAAAATAAAAAAAATAAAAAAAGACATAAAAAAATAAAAAATTAAAACCTAAACCCTATGCTAAAAAAAACTTAAACTTAAAAAATAAACCTAAAAATAAAACATAAAAATAAATAAAAAATAAAACCTAAATCTAAAATAAACAAAATAAAATAAACCTAAACCTAAACTAAAATAAACTAAACTAAAATAAATAAAACCTAAAACTAAACCTAAAATAAACTAAACCTAAATGCTAAATTAAATAAATTAAATTAAAACAAATTAAAAATAAATCTAAACCTAAACTAAAAAATAAAACCTAAAAATAAACCTAAAATACAAACCTATAACCTAAACCTAAAAAAAATAAAAGAAAAACATAAACCTAAACTTAAAAATGAAAAATAAAACATAAACCTAAAAATAAAATAAAAGTAAAACTAAACAAAAAAATAGACATAAACCTAAACTTAAACCTAAAAAAGTAAACTAAAATTAAAAATAAAAACTAAACTAAATAAAAATAAAAAATAAACCTAAATAAAAATAAAAATATAATAAACTAAAATAAATAAAAAATAAACTAAATAAATCTAAACCTAAACCTACTGGTTTTTTAAAAAAAACCCTAAACCCTAAACCCTAATCCAAAATCGTAAACCCTAAATCCTAAACCTAAACCTAAACCTAAAAATAAATTAAAATAAAATAAATAAATAAAAACTAAAATAAAATAATTAAAAACCTAAACTAAACTAAAAAAAATTAACCTAAGAATAAAAAACCAAAAGAAAATTTAAACTAAACTAAAAGTAAAAATAAATAAACCTAAAATAAAATAAAATAAAAACTAAATAAAAACCTAAACTTAAAAAAACCTAAAACCTAAAAAAAATCCTAAACCTAAAATAAAAATAAAATAAATATAATAAAATAAACTTAAACCTAAACTAAAATAAATTACACTAGGAGAAATAAAATATAAACCTAAACCTAAAATAAACTAAACCTAAGCCTAAACCTAAACAAAATAAAGTAAAATAAACTAAAAATAAACCTAAACCTAAACTAAAAAATAAAACCTAAAAATAAACCTAAAATTAAAACCTAAAACCTAAACCTAAAAAAAAAATAAAAACTTAAACCTAAACCTAACAATAAAAATAAAAATCTAAACTTAAAAAATAAAATAAATATAAAACTAAACCTAAACCTAAACCTAAACCTAAAAAATAAACTAAAATTAAAAACCTAAAGTAAAATAAATAACTAAAATAATTAACTAAAATAAATAAACCTAGACTAAATAAAAATAAAAAGTAAACCTAAATAAAAATATAAAATAAAGTAAACTAAGATAAATAAATAGTAAACTAAATAAACAAAATAACCCTAAGCCTTTCTATTTACATTATTATTATTTTTAAAAATAAACAAAAAAACCTAAACCCTATGCTAACCCTAAATTATAAACCCTAAATCCTAAATCCTAAACCCTAGACCCTAACCCTAAACCAAAAACCCAAAACCTAAAACCTAAACCCTAAACCCTAACATTAACCCTAAACCTTAAACCTTAAACTAACCCTAAACCCAAAAAACCCTAAACCTTAAGGCCTAAACCCTAAACTATTAACCCTAAAACCTAAACTATCTCTAAACCCTAAGCTAACCCTAAAACCCAAAATAAAACTAAAAAATAAATAAAAAATAAAACCTAAACCTTAAACCAAAAAAAAAAATTTCCTGGACCTAAAATAAAAATAAAATAGACAAAATAAAATAAACCTAAACCTGAACTAAATAAAATAAAATAAAAATAAGCCTAAACCTAAACTAAAAAATAATACCTAAAAACAAACCTAAAATAAAACCCTAAAACTTAAACATTAAAAAATAAATTAAAAACCTAAACCTGAATGAAAAATAAAAAATAAAACCTAATCCTAAAAAGTAAAATTAAAATAAAACCCATCTAAAAAATAAACTTAAACCTAAACCTTAACTAAATATAAAACTAAAATAAAAAAACCTAAACTAAGATAAATAAACCTAAAATAAATAAACTAAACTAAATAAAATTAAGAAATAAACATAAATAAAAATAAAAATAAAATAAACTAAGCTAAATAAATAATAAACTAGAAATATACTAAATAAACCTAAACCTATTGATTTACATAAATTTTTTTTAAAAAAAAAATCAACAAAAAAAACCTAAACCCTAAGCTAACCCTAAACTATAAACCTTGAACCCTAAACCCTCAACCCTAAAAATAAACTAAGAAAACCTAAACCTATTGGTTTACTTAATTTAAAAATTTACCTAAGTAAAACCTGAACCCTAACCCTAAAATTGAAACTTTAACCCCTAAACCCTAAACCCTAAAAAAAAGAAACCTTAACCTTAAGCCCTAAACCCTAAACCCAAAACCCTAACACCTTAAACCCAAAACCCAAAACCATAAACCTCAAAGCCAAAACCCTAATACCTAGACCCTAAACCCTAAACACTAAACCCTAAACCCTAAACCCTAAAAACCCTAAACCCTAAAGCAAAAACACTAAACCTTAAATCCTAAACCCTAAACCCTAAACCCTAAACCCTAAACACTAAACCCTAAACCATAAAACCTTAAAGCCCTAAACACTAAAATGCTAAACCCTAAACCCTAAAACCTAAACCATAAACCCTAAAAACTTAAAAACCTAAACCTGAAAAATGAAATAAAAATAAAACTAAAATAAATAAACCAAAGCCTAAACCTAAACTTAAACTTAAAAAATAAACTAAAATAAAAAACCTAAACTAAAATAAATAAACCTAAAATAAATAAATTAAACTAAATAAAAAGAAAATAAATCTAAATAAAAATAAAAAAATTAAATAAATTATAATAAATAAAAAATAAATAAACATAAACCTACTTGTTTACTTAATTTTTTAAAAAAAACCTTAAACCCTTAATCCTAAACCCTAAACCCTAAAACTTACTTTGAACCCTAAACCCTAAACCTAGAACACTAAACCTACAACCCCAATCTTTAAAAAACCCTCCACCCTAAAGTTATATCATAAACCCTAAACCCTAAACCCTAAAAGCATAAACCCTAAAACCCTAAACCCTAAACCCTAAACCCTAAACCCGAAACCCTAAACCCTAATCCTAAGCCTTAAACCCTAAACCCCAAACACTAAACCTACACCTAATGTTCCAAAATAAATTAAAAAATAATCTTAAACTCTAAAACTAAATAAACCTAAACCTAAACATTAGCCCTACAAATGGGCAAAAACTTGACAGTATGAACATCACCGTCAACCAGGCTTAGTCTGAATCTAACTATGGAGGCGAAGGCGAAGGTGGCGGTTATCACAATGGTAGTGGGGGATTTGGATGTCAGGGTGGATATAGAGGTGGTGGTCAGAGAAGTGGTGGTTATGGAGGCGGGAGGAGCGATGGAGGTTACAGTCGTGGTGGTGGCATAAAAAAAGATCAAGGACATGATGATGGATGAGGCCGAGATGGTTCTGATGGGAACTGTAGAAACTAAAGAATAATCAATCCAACCTGCAACTTATGGAACTATCTTTATAGTAGAGATGATTTCAATTATTTAAGTTTTTTATTTGCTCCATGCATGCTAATTTTTTATCTATGTCATCACTTTTGTCTTAGAAAACTTGGTGTGTTGCTTGGTTGATGAAATCAAAATGAAGCAATGTGGAATCTGACTTTTTCCTCTGTTAAAAAAACAAAATCCAAAAAAACTAAACTAAAACCTGAACCCTAAACCTAAAATCTAAACCTTATACCCTAAACCCTAAAAATTAAAAATAAATAAATAAAAAATTTAGAAAAACCATCACCCTAAAAGTAACCCTAAACCTTAAACCCTAAACCCTAAACCTACAACAATAAGCCCTAAGCCCTAAACCCTAAAACCTACAACCCTAAACCCTAAACCATAAAACCTACAACCCTAAACCCGAAACCTTAAACCCTAATCCCTAAACCCTAAAAACATAAAAAATCTAAACCTAAATTAAATAAAACATAAAAAAATAAATAAATAAATAAACTTAAACCTAAATAAAATAAAATAATAAAATAAAATAAAAATCTAAACTAAAACCTAAACTTAAACCTAAACCTATATATATATATATATATATATATATATAAACTAAACTAAAATAAAATAAATAAAAACCTAAACTAAAAAATTAAATAAAATAACAAATAAAAAACCTAAATAAAATTTAAATTAAATAATAAGTAAAAATAAAATAAAATAAAAACTAAATAAAATCCTAAACCTAAAATATTAACATAAAAAAAACTAAAACTAAATAAAAAATAAAGCGTAAACCTTAAACTAAAAAAAAAGCCTAAAAATAAACCTGAAACCTAAACAGAAAATAATAAAATAAAAATCCAAAGCTAAACCTAAAAATAAAATTGAAGCCTAAATAATGAAATAAAAAGAAAATTAAACTAAAAAATAAACCTAAACCTAAACCAAAACCTAAAAAGTAAACTAAAATAAAAAACCTAAACTAAAATAAATGAACTTAAAATAAATAAACTAAATTGAATAAAAATAAAAATAAACCTAAATCAAAATAAAATATCAAATTAACTAAAATAAATAAAAATAAACTAAATAAACATAAACCTACTAGTTACTATTTTTTTAAAATAACCATAACCCTAAACCCTAAAATTTAAACCATAAACACTAAACCTTAAACCCTAAACCCTAAAACCCTAAACTAAACCTACCTATTTTCTTAATTTAAAAAAAAATAAAACCCTAACCCTTAACCCAAAACCCTAAATATTAAACCCTAAAACCCTAAACAAACACTAAACCCTAAACCTAAACCTAAACCCTAAAACCCTAAACCCTAAACCCTAAAACCCTAAACCATATACCCTATAACCTTAAACCTTAAACCCTAAAACCCTAAACCCTTAACCTAAACCCTAAAACCCTAAAGCCTAAACCTTGAACCTAAACCTTAAACCCTAAAGTCTAAATCTAAAAACCCTAAACCCTAAACCCTAAACCTAAAACCATAAACCATAAATTCTATACCCTAAAATAAACCTTAAACCCTAAAATCCTAAACTCTAAATCCTAAATCATAAAATCTACAACCCTAACCCCTAAACCCTAAACCCTAAACCCTAAACCTAAACCCTAAACTCAAAAAAGCTAAAAACCCAAACCTAAACCTAAAATAAACTAAACCTAAACCCTAAACTAAATAAAATAAACATAAACCTGACCTAAACTAAAAAATAACACCTAAAAATAAACCTAAAATCAAAACTTAAACCTAGACATAAAATTAAAAATAAAACTTAAACCTAAAAAATAAAATAAAAATTAAACAAAACCAAAAAAATAAACCTAAACCTAAACCTAAACATAAAAAATAAACTAAAAAAATAAACATAAAATAAATAAACCAAAATAAATAAAAATAAACCCAAATATAAATAAAAAATAAACTAAATAAACTTAAACCTATTAGTTTACTTAATTTAATAAAAAATTATAAAAAACAAAAAAACCCTCAAACCCTAAAATCTACAACCTTTAACCCTAAACCCTAAACCCCAAACCCTAAATCATAAAACCCATAATGGTAAATCCTACACCCTAAACACTAAAAACCTAAAAGCCTAAACCTAAACAAAATAAAACCTAAAAATAAAATAAACAAAAAAATCAAAACTAAGATAAAATAAATAAAATAAAATAAAATAAAAACATAAACTAAAACCTAAACCTAAGCCTAAAAAGAAAATTTGATAAAGAAATAAAAACTAAACTAAAATAAAATAAATAAAAATTTAAACTAAAAAAAAAACCTAAATAAAATAAAAATTAAACCTAAAATAAATTATAAAAAAAGTAACTAAAAACCTAAACTTAAACAATAAACCAAAAAATAAAACCTAAAATAAAAAAAATAAAAAACTCTAACCCAAAACCCTGAACCCTAAAACTAACCCTAAATCCTAAACACTAAGCCTTAAACCTATAACCCTAAACCCTAAACCCAATACCCAAAACCCTAAATCATAAAACCTTAAATCCTAAACCCTAAACACTAACCCTTAATCCCTAAACTCTAAAACCTACTACCCTAAGCTGTAAACCCTAATCCATAAATCATAAATCTTAAACATTAAGCCCTAAACCCCATATCCTAAACCCTAAACCCTAAAAACCTAAAAATCTAAACCTAAACTAAATAAAACTTAAAAATAATATAAATAAAAAAACCTAAACCTAAATAAAATAAAATAACCTAAACCTAAACCTAAATTGAACCTAAACTTAAAAAATAAACCAAAATAAGAAACCTAAAGTTAAATAAATAAACAAAACTAAATAAAGAAAAATAAAACCTAAATCAAAATAAAAAATAAGATAAACTAAATCAACTTAAACTTATAATTTTACTTAATTTAAAAAAATAAAAAAATTAAAAAAACCCTAACCCTAAACCCTAAATCCTAAAACTAACCTAAAACCCTAAACTCTAAACCTTAAACCTACAACCCTAAATCCTAAACCCTAAACCCTAAACCCTCAAACCCCAAACCGTAAACCCAATACATTAAACCCTAAACCCTAAATCTTAAAACCTTAAACGCTAAAAACTAACCCCTAAACCCTAAACCCTAAAGCCTACAACCCTAAGCCATAAACCCTAAGCCACAAACCCTAAACCTTAAACATTAAGCCCTAAACCCCAAACCCAAAACCTTAAACCTAAAAACTTAAAAATCTAAACCTAAACTAAATAAAACCTAAACATAAAATAAATAAAAAACCTAAACCTAAATAAAATAAATAAAAGAAAATAACCTAAACTAAAACCTAAACCTAAACCTAAACCAACACCTATAACTAAAAATAAAATAAAATAAAAAATAAATACCAATCAAAAATAAAATTAATAAAAACCTAAACTAAACTAAAATAATAAAATAAATGTTAAAATAAAAAACCTAAATAAAATTAAAAATAAATGGAAAATAAAAATAAAATAGACCTAAAATAAAATAAAAAAAAGCCTAAATAAAAACCTAAACCTAAAAAATAAAGCTAAAACGATAAACTAAAAATAAATAAATAAAGAAAACCAAAACCCTTAACTAAAAAAAACACAAATCTAAAATAAACAAAATAAAATAAACCTAAACCTAAACTATAATAAACTAAAATAAATAAATAAAACCTAAAACTAAACCTAAACCCTAAACTAAATGAAATATAATAAACTAAAAATAAATGTAAACCTAAACTAAAAAATAAAACCTTAGAAAATAAAATAAAAACCTAAACCTAAACTTAAAATTAAAAAATAAAACCAAAACCTACAAAATTAAATAAAAATAAAACTAAACTAAAAAATAAACATAAATATAAACCTAAACCTAAAAAGTGAACTAAAATAAAAACCCTAAACTAAAATAAGTAAACCTAAAATAAATTAACTAAACTAAAAAAATAAAAATAAAATAAACCTAAAGAAAAATAAAAAACAAAATAAACTAAATAAACATAAACTTACTGGTTTACTTAATTTAAAAAAAATCTCTTAACCCTAAACCCTAAATCCTAAATAAACCCTAAAAACCTAAAAATGTAAACGTAAACAAAAACCTAAACATAAAAAAAAAATATAAAACCAAAACCTAAATAAAATAATAAAATTAAATTAAATTAAAACCTAAACTCTAACATAAACCTAAACCTAAGCCTATACCTAAAACTAAAATAAAATAACTAATAAAAATATGCAAAATTAAAATAAATAATAAGTTAAACTAAACTAAAAAATAAAATAAACCTAAGAATAAAAACCTAAATTAAATAAAAATTGAACATAAAATAAAAATAAAATATACCTAAAATAAAATTAAAATAAAATAAAATAAAAATTAAATAAAACCTAAACCTAAAAAAATAAACCTAAAAATAAAACTTAAAAATAAATAAAAAATAAAACCTAAACCCTAAACTAAAAAAAAAAAATCCTAAACCTAAAATAAAAATATAATAAACAAAATAAAATAAACCTAAACCTAAATTAAAATGAACTAAACTAAAATAAGTAGAACCTAAACCTAAACCTAAAATAAACTAAACCTAAACTTAAACTAAATATAATAAAATAAAATAAACTAAAAATAAAACTTAACCTTAACTAAAAACTAAAACCTAAAAATAAACCTAAAATTAAAAACCAAAAAATCTAAAATTAAACCTAAAAATAAAAAGTAAAACCTAAACCTAAAAAATAAAAAAATAAAACTCAACTAAAAAATAAACATAAACTGAAACCTAAACCTAAATAATAAACTAAAATTAAAAACCTAAACTAAAATAAATAAACCTAAAATAAATAAACAAACTAAAAAAAATAAAAAATAAAAATAAATAAAATTAAAATAAAATAAACTAAAATAAATAAATAATAAACTAAATAAACCTAAACCTATCAATTTAAATAATTATTTTTAAAAAAAATAAAAACATAAACCGTAAGCTAACCCTAAACCCTAAACCCTACAACATAAAAATAAATTAAAAAAAACCCAAACCTACCAATTTACTTAATTTAAAAATTAACCTAAACTAAAACTAACCCTAAATGTAAACCGAAAACCCTAAACACAAAAAATATAAATAAGTAAAAGAAAAACCCAAAACCATAAACCCTAAACCCTAAATCATAAACTCTAAACCCTAAACCCTAAAGCCTAAAGCCTAAAAACTCGAAACCATAAAGCCTAAACACTAAACCCTAAACCCTAAACCCTAAACCATAAAACCTAACCCTAAATCCTAAGCCATAAAACCCTAAAACCCTAAACTCTAAAATCCTAAACCCTGAACCCTAAACCCCAGACCTTAAACCCTAAACCATGAACCCTAAAACATAAAAAAATAATCTTGAAAAATGAAATAAAAATAAAACTAAAACTAAAATAAATAAAACTAAACCTAAAAGTTAATCCTAAAAAATAAACTAAAATATAAAACCTAAACTAAAATAAATAAAGTAAACTAAATAAAAATAAAAAATAAACTTAAATACAAATTAAAAAAAACTAAAATAAATAAAAAAACTAAGTTAACTAAATAAACTAAACTTACCGGTTTACTTAATTTAAAGAAAGAAACTCTAATCCATTAATCCTAAACCCTAAACCCTAAATCTTAAACTATAAAACTAACTCTGAACCCTAAACCCAAAACTACAACACTAAACCTACAACCCTAAACCCTAAACCATAAACCCTAAAAAACCCTAAACCCTAAAGCCTAAATCCTAAACACTAAATCCTAAACCCTAACTATAAACCCTAAACCCTAAATGCATAAACCCTATAACCCTAAACCCTAAACCCTAAACCTATACCTTAATCCTTAATCCCTAATCCTAAACCCCAATCCCTAAACCTCAAACCCTAAACCTAAACCTAAAGTAACTAAGTAAATTTAAAAATAAACATAACCCTAAAACATAATAAACCTAAACCTAAACATAAATGCTATGAATGGGCAGAACCTTGATAGTAGGAACATCACCATCAACCAAGCTCAGTCCAGATCCGGCGGTGGAGACGGCGGTTATCACATTGGTGGTCGGGGATCTTGACTTTGGGGTGGATATAAAGGTGGTGGTCAGAGTAGTGGTGGTTATAGAGGTAGGAGGAGCGATTGCGATTACAGCTGTGGTGGTGACGGAGGGAGAGATCAGGGATATCATGGTGGATCCTGCTAATGACAAGCCGAGGTGGTTTTGATGGGAACTGGAGAAACTGAATAACGGTCGATCCGACCTGCTGCTTATGGAACTATGTCTTTACAATAGAGATAATTCTAGTTATTTAGGGTTTTTAATTTGCTCTATGAGTGGTGATTTTTGTTCTATGTCATCACTTGTGTCTAAGAAAACTTGGTGTGTTAAATGTTGAATCTGAGTTTTTTCTTTGTTAAAAAAAACTAAAAACCTTAAACCATAAACTAAAACCTGAACCCTAAACCTAAAATCTAAACCCTAAACCCTAAAAATAAATAAATAAATAAAATTAAAAAAACCCTAACCCTAAAACTAATACAAAACCTAAAACTCTAAAACCTAAACCTACAACAATAAACCCTAAAATGCTAAACCCTAAACCCTAAACTGTAAACCCTAAGCCGTAAACCCTAAACCATAAAACCCACAACCCTAAGCCCTAAAACCTAAACCCTAAAAACCTCAATTAAATAAAACCTAAAAATATAATAAATAAAAAATCTAAACCTAAATAAAATAAGAAAATAAAATAAAATAAAAATCTAAACTAAAACCCAAACCTAAACGTAAACCTATACCTAAACCTAAAAATAAAATAAAATAGAAAATAAGAATAAAAATAAATTAAATTAAATTAAAACTTAAACTAAACAAAATAAAATAAAATAAACCCAAAAGTAAAAAGCCTAAATAAAATAAAAACTAAATAAAAAATAAAAATAAAATAAACCTAAAATAAAAAAATAGAAAACTAAATAAAAACCTAAACTTAAAATATAAACATCAAAATCAATCAAAAAACTAAATAAAATATAAAGCCTAAACCTTAAATTAAAAAAAAACCTAAACAGAAAATAAGCAAAATAAAATAAACTAAAACCTAAGTTAAAATAAATAAACTTAAAAGAAAACCCTAAACCCTAAAACTAACCATAAAGCCTAAAACTAACCATAAAATCCTAAAACTTAAACCTTAAACCTTAAGCCCTAACCTCTAAACTCTAAACCCTAAACCCTAAGCTAACGTAAACCCTAAATGCTAAACCCTAAACCCTAAAAACCCTAAATCCTGAAGCCTAAACACTAAACACTAAACCTTAAACCAAAGCCTAACCTTAAACCCTAAACTTTAAAACCATAAACCCTAAAACCTTAAACCCTAAACCATAAACTCTAAACCCTAAAAACCTAAAAACCTTGACCTAAATTAAATAGAACCTAAAAATAAAATAAATAAGAGAACCTAAACCTAAATAAAATAAATAAAATATAAACCTAAACTACAAAATAAAACCTAAACTAGAAAAATAAAATAAAAATAAAATTGAACTACGAAATAAACATAGACCTAACCCAAACTTAAAAAATGAACTAAAATAAAAACCTAAACTAAAATAAATAAATTTAAAATAAATAAACTAAACTAAATAAAAATAAAAAAATAAACTAAATAGAAATAAAAAGTAAATAAACAAAAATAATTAAAAAAAATAAACTAAGTAAACCTAAATCTACTGGTTTACTTAATTAATAAAAAAACCTTAAACCCTAAACCCTAAACCTTAAACCCTCAATCCTAAACCCTAATCCCTAAACCCAAAACTCTTAACTAATCCTAAACCCTAAACCGTAAAGAACCCTAAACCCTAAACCCTATACCATAAACCCTAACCCAAAACCCTAAATCCTAAAAACACTAAATCCTAAAGCCTAAACACTAAACCCTAAACCCTAAACCCTAAAACCCCAAACCCAAAATCCCTAAACCCTAAATCTTAAATTTAGACCCTAAATCTTAAAAACTTAAAAACCAAAACTTAAACTAAATAAATTCTAATATTAAAATAAATAAGAAAATCTAAAACTAAATAAAATAAAATAAATTAAAAAAATAAAAACCTAAACTAAAACTTAAAACTAAAAAGTAAAAATAAAATAAAATGAAAAATAAAATAAAAACTAAAATATAATAAATAAAAACTAAAACTAAACAAAAAGAATAAAATAAACCTAGGAATAAAAAAGCATAAATAAAATAAAAAATAAAAGTAAAATAAAAATAAAATAAAATAAAATAAACCTAAAAATAAAAAAAAGCATAACCTAAATCCTAAACTAAAAAAATCCTAAACCTAAAATAAAAATAAAATAAACTAAAACCTAAAATAAGATAAACTTGACTAAAATAAATAAAACCTAAATAAAAACCTAAAAAAACTAAAAATAAACCTAAACCTAAACTAAAAAATAAAACCTAAAAGTAAACCTAAAATAAAAACCTAAAACCTAAACCCAAGATAATTAAATAAAAACCTAAACATAAACCCAAAAATAAAAAATAAAACCTAAACCTAAAAAATAAACTAAAAATAAAAAACCTAATTTAAAATAAATAAAGCTAAAATAAATAAACTAAATGAAATAAAACTAAAAATATAAACCTAAATAAAAAGAAAAATAAAATAAACTAAAATAAATTAAAACAAACTAAATAAACCTAAACCTAACAGTTTACTTAATTTAAAAAAAAAACCCTAAACCCTAACCCGTAAAAATAACCTTAAACCATAAAATGCTAAATCCTAAACCCTAAAGCCTAAACCATAAACCATAAAAACTTAAAACCTAAACCCTAAACCTTAAAACCCGAAACCTTAAACCCTAAACCATAAATCATAAACCCTTAAACCTACAACCCTAAATCCCAAACCCTAGACCCTAAACTAACCCTACCCTAAACTAACCACTAAACCCTAAGAATGGGCAAAACTTTGATGGTAGGAACATCACCATCATCTAGGCTCAGTCTAGATCTGGCTATGGAGGCGAAGAAAGACATGGCTATTATCGAGTGGTGGTGGGGGATCTGAAGGTGTGGTGGATATGGAGGTGATGGTTAGAGTAGTGGTGATTTTGGAGGAAAGAGGAGCAATGGAGGTTACAGCCCTCTAGTAGAAGGAGACATCAGGGATATGATGGTGGATCCTACTACTCGAGAGGAGGGGGTGGTTCTGATGGGAAATTGAGAAACTGAAGAATGGCCAATCCGATCTACTACTTATGGAACAGTGTCTTTATAGTAAAGATGGATCTACTTATCTAGGATTTTTGATTTGCTCTATGGGTGCTCATTTTTTATCTATGTCATCACTTGTGCCTTAGAAAACTTGGTGTGGTACTTGGTTGATGAAATCAAAAAGAAGAAATGTTGAATCAAAATTTGTTCTCTATTAAAAAAACCCCTTAAACCCTAAACTCTAAAAGATAAACTCTAAACCCTAAACCTATAACCCTAAATCCTAAACCCTAAAACTCTAAATCCTAAACCCTAAACCCTAAACCATAAAACCCAAAACCCTAAACACTAAACCTTAAACCCTGAACCCTAAAACCTATAACCTTAAACCGTAAACCCTAATCACTAAAACCTAAACTATCCCTAAACCCTAAACACCAAACTAACCCTAAATCTTAAAGACTAAGAATGTACAGAACCTTAATGATAGGAGCATCACCATCAACTAGGATCAGTCTAGATATAGCTGGGGAGGAAAAAGTAGAGGCGGTGGATATCATAATGGTGGTGGGTGATCTGGATGTGCTGGTCTATATGGAGGTGGTGGTCAGAGTAATGGTGGTTATAGAGGTAGGAGGAGCGATAGAGGTTACAATTATTGGGGTGGTTAAGGGGGAGATCGGGGATATGAAGGTGGATCTCGCTACTCGAGAGGCAGGGGTGGTTCTGATGGGAACTGGAGAAAATGAAGAACAGCTAATTGATCTATTACTTATCAAATTGTGTCTTTATAGTTGACACGGTTCTACTTACCTAGGGTTTTTGATTTGCTCTATGGGCGTACATTTTTTATCTATGTTGTCACTTATGTCTTAGAAAACTTGAGGTGCTACTTGGTTGATAAAATTGAAAAGAAGAAATGTTGAATCTGAATTTGTTCTCTATTAAATAAGAAAACCTTAAACCCTAAACCCTAAACTAAAACTTAAACCCTAAACCTGAAACTCTAAACCCTGAACCCTAAACACTAAACCCTAAAACCTAAACCCTAACCCCTAAACCCTAAACCCTAAACCCTAACCCTAAACCCAAAACCCTAAAACCTAAAACTCATAACCCCAAACCCTAAACTCTAAACTCTAAACCCAAAACCCTAAACCTTAAGAATAGGAAAAACCTTGTTGGAAGGAACATGACCATCAACTAGGCTTAATCTTGATCTAATGCTGGATGTGAAGATGGAGGCGATGATTATCATAGTGATGGTGGCGGATCTAGAGGTACTGGTGGATATGGAGGTGGTCATCAGAGTAGTGGTGGTTATGGAGGTTCGAGGAGCAACGGAGGTTACAGTCATGGTGGTGGCGGAGGGAGAGATCGAGGATATGATTGTGGATCTCGCTACTTGAGAGGCAAGGATTTTTTTGATGGGAACTAGAAAAAATTAAGAATGACTGATCTGATCTGCTGCTTATGGAACTATGTCTTTATAGTAGGTATGGTTCTACTTATCTAGGATTTTTAATTTGCTCTATGGGTGCTCATTTTTTATATATGTCGTCACTTGTGTCTTAGAAAACTTGGGGTGCTACTTGGTTGATGAAATCAAGAAGAGCAAATGTTGAATCTAAATTTGTTCTCTATTAAAAAAACCTATGCCCTAAACCCTAACATCATAAGCCCTAAACTTACAACCCTAAACTTACAACCCTAAACCCTAAACCCTAAAAGCTTAAACCTTAAACCCTAAACCCTAAACCCTAAAGCCATAAACCCTAAACCCTAAACCCTAAACCCTAAACTCTAAACCCTAAAACCAATAACCTTAATCCCTAAACCCCAAACCCTAAACCCTAAACTAACCCCAAACCCTAAACTGTAAACTAACCAAAACCCTAAACTCTAAGAATAGGCAAACCTTGACAGTAAGAACATCACCATTAATTAGGATCAATCTAGATGTAATAGTGAAGGCGAACGTGGAGGCAGTGATTATCATAGTGATCATGGGGACCTAGATGTGGTGGATATGGATGTGGTGGTCAGAGCAGTGGTGGTTATGGAGGTGAGAGGAGTGACGAAGGTTACAGCCGTGGGGTTGGTGGAGGGAGAAATTGAGGTTATGATGGTAGATCCCACTACTCGAGAGACAGGGGTGGTTCTAATGGGAACTAAAGAAACTAAAGAATGGCCAATCCGATCTACTACTTACGAAACTGTGTCTTTACATTAAAGAAAGTTCTACTTATTTAAGGTTTTTGATTTACTCAATGGATGTTTATTTTTGATCTATGTCATTGCCTGTGTCTTAGAAAACATGGGGTGCTTCTTGGTTGATGAAATTAAAAATAAGAAATGTTGAATCTGAATTTGTTCTCTATAAAAAATCTTAAGCCCTAAACCCTAAACCCTAACCTAAAACTTAATCCTTAAACCTAAAACTAAAACCAAGAACCCTAAACCCTAAACCCTAAACCTTAAACCCTAAAAACCCTAAACCTAAAACCCTAAACCTTAAAGCCTAGACCCTAAAACCCTAAACCCTCAAACCATAAACCGTAAACCCCCAAACCCTAAACCCTAAACCCTAAATCCTAAACTAACCCTAAACATTAATTCTAAACCCCAAACCTTGAATAAATATGTCATTAGGAGTAGATCTAAAGAATGAACTAATCCTGACATAGTTAAGGTAGCTAAAGAAAATGTCTTTAAGAGACTTTCCCTTGACTATTAGAGATTTGAATACCTTAAATCCTAACCCTAAATCATATTATAAAACATTTATTATAGTATAATGTAGCATCATATATTTGAGCACGTATTCATGTGCTTTTAGATGTTATAAGATGTTTTGAAATGTTTTAGTATGTTATGGTATTGTGCACTATAGTCTATTTCAATATAAATCATAAAAATATTGATTTAATAAATTAGATGATGAAATTAGTAATAAAGGGTTGCTATGCCACTTATAGTCTAAAAAGTAAGATTTTATGTTCAAAATAAATATTATACATTGTAGCATTGTATAGCATCATATATCATAATAAATTGTTCTACTCATTTTAAATTCTTTTAGTATTTTACAATCATGCAGTAGAGCCTACATGAGCATTATTTATAAAAATGTTGATTTAGACTTTAAATTAGTGGAATTTGGCAAAATTCATAATAGGTAGAGCATGTCATCATAATATTTTATTTTAATTTAAAATATGTATGTGATACGACTAAAATATATAGTTTTTTATTATTTAGACTAATTTTATTATTTTTTATCTTAAGCAATCCCTTGATATGAAATATAATATAATATAATATGTTATATTGTATTATAATATAGGATGCCATAACATAGTGCAGCATCATGCATTTTAACATACTATTATGTATTACTACTTGATGTTTAGCATATTTTAGTTTGTTGTAGTATGATGTAGTTGAGTTTGTCCTGGTATAATTTATAAAATTTCTGATATATAGGTTGAGATGATGGGAGTTGGCCAAATTTAAGGTAAGCTTTAGGCAACATCATTGGGGGTGTGTTATGGTGCATCATTTTATCAAAAGAATGGAATTTTTCATCCAAAATAAATGTTCATTTTTCAACCAAATTTTATAAAATTTTTACTTAATGTGATTCATTTTATGGTATAATGTAAGATAATATATTACATGAAAGCATATTAAAATATAATGTACATAACAATATGAATGTGGTGGTGTGTTACTAAATGTTATTGTACATTTTAGTATGTTTTAATTTTGTTATAATACATTGGATCAAAACTCACAAAAATGTTAATATGAAGATTGATATTAAAGAAATTGGCCAAATTCATGACACACACGAAGAAGCAACACCAAAATTATGCTATTTTGTACCATTTCTAATAGAAAATAATAATTTTACATCCAAAATAAACATTATTCATATTTTAAGATAATTTTGTTATTTGTTCCTTTTAAGTGATTCAAATGAAGTGTAATGTTAGACAATATATTATATTATAGCAAATTATAATATAACATCATATATTATAATATAATATAGCATGTTAATTCACACTATAAAATGTTTAGCATGATTTTGTATAGTTAGTTTGAGCTTGCACCATCACAAATCAAAAAATGCTGATTATAATGATAAGATGATGTAATTTGAATGAATACATTATTAAGCATTTGGTTGAAGTATTAGAGGTGTGCATAAGAGAAGAAATAAGATTTGATGAGAATTCCATGTTAAAGACATGGAGGGAGATCCGCTAGGGGATCACAAATGCATTGAACAAGACATGCGAGGGGTCTATGTCAAAGGCATAGGAGAAGAAAATCTGCTAGGGATAAGGTTTGAATTTGATTTGATTACATGATTTATGGAAAGAAGATTGGGGATAATAATCTATAATCCATCAGGGATTAAGATCAAATCAACTTTAAATTGTTTTTTTAATTAATGTGGAGACATATCTACTAGAGATATGGGCTCCACTAGGGATCATGTATATGAACCTTCCACTAAGGAAGCGGTTCGGGCTATCCATTGGGGATTGGGATTTGAGTTTGATTTCATACATTTGTTTGGAGATATATCTGTTGGGAATAAGAGTTTGGTTCAATTTTTTTGATTTAAACTCTGTTGGGGGAGTTGATTTAATTTGGCTCCACTAGGGAGGTTGGTTTTGAATTTAAATTATTTGCTTGACTTGTTTATATATGATTTGGGGCTCGACTAGGGAGAAGGGTGTGATTTAACTCCAATAGGGAAAATCAGATTGGGTTTAATTTAATCTAAGATTATGCTTAGACAATATCGGTGTGCAATGGACCCACTAAGAAGGGGTTATATTAGCCTTGACGTACCTCAAGTTTACAAATCCAAAGGGACAGTCTATCAACTGTGGGGTAGAGCTAGCCAACCTAAGGGGATGCCTTTTGGTGTGAAACGGCTATGGTAGAAAGAAGGCGTAGCAGACTTACATCTTCCAAAGCTAGGAAGAACAGTTGGGGTGACCTTTTGGATGCACAAGAAATCAAACCTAGCTTATGGAGGCTACTGAGTGAATGCAGCTAGGGACTTATGCCAACTCAAAGTATTTATGATTAGTTTTATCTTAATTTCATGTGATTTGATATGGATTATTTGGTAGTTTGATTTCAAATTGAGGACATATCCACCGGGGATGTGAGCTCAGTCAAATTTGATAGATTTAATTTATGGACCATGTTTGTGTGAGATGGACCCACTAAGAAGGGGATATATTAGACTTGTCCTATCTTAGATTTACAAATCCAAAGGGACAGTCTATTGGCCATGGGGTATAGCTAGTCAACCTAAGGGGTTGCCTTTCAGTGTGCAACTACTGTGCTAAGAAGAATGTGTAGCAGACTTACATCATATAAAGCAGGGAACAACTGCTGAGGTGACCTATTGGTAACACAATAAATAGAACCCGTGTTAGGGGTGACTATTGAGTGAATGTTGTTGGGGACTTATATCAACTTAAGCTTTTTTAGGTTTATTTTTAGTTTAGGTTTAGGTTTATTTATTTTAGTTTATTTTAAATTTTTTTTATTTTTTTATTTTATTTATTTTAGTTTATTTACTTTAGGTTTATTTATTTTAGTTTAGGTTTTTTATTTTAGTTTATGTTTTAGGTTTAAGTTTAGATTTAGGTTTATTTTTTTAGTTTAGTTTTATTTTTTATTTTATCTTTGGGTTTAAGTTTTATTTTTTTTTATTTCTAGGTTTATATTTTAGGTTTTTATTTTAGGCTTATTTTTCATTTTTCATTTTTAGTTTAGGTTTAGGTTTATTTTTAGTTTATTTTATTTGATTTAGTTTAGGGTTTAAGTTTAGTTTATTTTACATTTAGGTTTAGGTTTTATTTATTTTAGTGTAGTTTATTTTACTTTAGGTTTAGGTTTATTTTATTTTGTTTATTTGAGGTTTAGGTTTTTTTTAGCTTAGGGTTTAGGTTTTATTTTTTATTTATTTTTAAGTTTTCTATTTAGGTTTACTTTTTAGGCTTAGCTTTTTATTTAGTTTATATTATATTCTATTTAGGTTTATTTTATTTTATTTATTTGAGGTTTAGTGTTTAGCCTTTAAAGTGTAGGGATTTTGGGGTTTAAGGTTTAAGTTTTAGGGTTTAGGGTTCAGGGTTTAGGGTTAGCTAAGGGTTTAAGTTTAGTTTAGTGTTTACCCTTTTAAATTTTAGGGTTTAGGGTTTAGGGATAGTTTAGTGTTTAGGCTTTAAGGTCTTGGAATTAGGTTTTAGGGTTTAGGGTTTAGGGTTTACGATTTAGGGTTTAGGGTTTAGGGTTAATTTAGGGTATAGGATTTAGGGTTTAGAGTTGTCAATTTAAGATTTAAGGTTTTGGGTTAGTTTAGGTTTGGTTTAGGGTTTAGGGTTTAAGGTGTAGGATTTATTGTTTAGGGTTTAGGGTTTCTCTTTTGGAATTAAGTAAATTGGTTGGTTTAGGTTTATTTAGATTATTTGTTATATATTTTAGTTTTTTTCTATTTTTAAGTTTATTTTTTCTTTTTATTTATTTTTGTTTATTTATTTTAGGTTTTTTATTTTAGTTTTTCTTTAAGGTTTAGGTTTAGGTTTATCTTTATTTTTTAGTTTATTTTATTTTGATTTTATTTTTTAAGTTTAGGTTTTATTTTTTATTTTTAGGTTTACGTTTTGGTTTTTATTTTATTTTTTCAAGTTTAGGTTTTAGGTTTTTATTTTAGGTTTATTTCTAAGTTTTATTTTTTAGTTTGAGTTTAGGTTTATTTATAGTTTATTTTATTTTATTTAGATTAGTCTAAGTTTAGTTTATTTTAGGTTTAAGATTATGTTTTATTTATTTTAGTTTAGTTTATTTCAGTTTAGGTTTAGGCTTATTTTATTTTGTTTATTTTTGATTTAGTTTTTTTTTTAGTTTAGGGTCTATTTTTTTATTTTAGTTTTTATTTTAGGTTTATTTTTTTACATTTAGGTTTTTATTTTTTATTTTATGTTTATATTGTATATTTTGATTTTATTTTATAAAGGATATTTATTTTTAGGTATTTTTAGTTTAGTTTAGATTTTATTTATTTTAGTTTAGTTTATGTTTTTATTTATTTTATTTTAGCTTTATTTTAATTTTTTTTAGGTTTATATTTAGGTTTAAGTTCAAGTTTAGGTTTAGGTTTTAGTTTAGGTTTTAACTTTATTTAATTTATTTATTTTATTTTAGTTTAAGTTTTTTTATTTATTTTTTATTTAGGTTTTATTTAGTTTAAGTTTAGCTTTTTAGGTTTTTTGGGTTTAGGGTTTGGGGTTTAGGGTTTAAGGTTTATGGTTTTATGTTTTGGGGTTTAGTGTTTATGATTTAGTGATAGGGTTAGGGTTTGACGATTTAGGGTTTAGGGTTTAGGCTTTTTTTAGTTAGGTTTAATTTTATTTTTTATGGTTTTATTTAGTTCAGTTTAGGTTTAGGTTTAGGTTTATTTAATTTTTGTTTAGTTTATTTTTAGTTTTATTTTAGTTTAGGTTTTATTTAATTTTTATGTTTTTATTTTTAGTTTAGTTTTGGTTTAGGTTTATTTAGCTTTATTTCATTATTTATTTATTTATAGTTTAGATTTAAGTTTGGGTTTAGGTTTTATTTTAAATTTTAGCCTTTTTTAGTTTTTTTAATATAGTTTAGTTTAGGTTTTATTTTAGTTTAGTTTAGGTTTAATTAGGTTTAGGTTTTTAGATTTAGGTTTATTTTGGGTTTAGGTTTTATTTACTTTTTTTAGTTTATTTATTTTTAGCTTTTTTAGTTTAGTTTAGTTTAGTTTATTTAGTTTTTAGTTTATTTAGTTTAGGTTTATTTTTTTGGATTATTTTATTTAGTTTAGGTTTAGGGCTTAGGTTTTATTTAAGTTTAGGTTTAGGTTTTATTTAAGTTTATGGTTTATTTAGTTTATTTATTTATTAACTTATTTTTATTTTGGTTAATTTAGTTTAGGTTTTATTTTTATTTAGGTTTATGTTTAGGTTTAGGTTTTATTTAGTTTGTTTTATTTAGTTTTTATTTTAGGTTTAGGTTTAGTTTTGGTTTATTATATTTTTATTTAGGTTAAGGTTTATTTTTATATTTAGTTTAGTTTATTTAGGTTCAGGTTTAGGTTTAGGCTTTTAGTTTATTTTAGTTTATGTTTAGGTTTAGGTTTATTTAGGTTTATTTAGTTTAGGTTTTTTATTTTTAGGTTTAGGTTTATTTATTTTTATTTTTTTAAATTTTATTTAATTTTTTTAATTTTTTTAGTTTATTTAATAAGGATTTTTTAAGTTTATTTTTAGTTTAGGTTTAGCTTTATTTATTTTAGTTTAGTTTAGTTTATTTTTATTTTTAAGTTTGCATAGTTTTTAGTTTTATTTAGTTTAGGTTTAGGTTTAGGTTTATTTTTATTTATTTATTTAACTTTTAGTTTATTTAGTTTAGTTTAGGTCTACGATTAGGTTTAGGTTTATTAATTTTATTTATTTTTTTAATTAGGTTTAGGTTTAAGTTTATTTATTTATTTAGATTTAGGATTAGGTTTTATTTAGTTTGGTTTATTTTGTTTTATTTTATTAAGGGTTTAAGGTTTAGGTTTTGGTTTTGGTTTAGGTTTATTTAGTATAGATTTAGTTTTGGTTCATATTTATTTATTTATTTATTTTAGTTTTTACATACTTTATTTATTTAAGTTTATTTTTATATTTAGTTTATTTTTATTTATTTTATTTATTTATTTAATTTTAGTTTATTAATTTATTTACTTTAGCTTATTTTTATTTTTATTTTTAGCTTAGGTTTATGTTTAGGTTTTTATTTTGGGTTTAGTTTGGTTTAGGTTTAGGATTATAATTTATTATTATTTTATTTATTTAGTTTAGTTTATTTTATTTTATTCATTTAAGATTATTTAATATATTTATTCAATTTATTTATTTATTTTAGGGTTTATTTAATTTTTTGTTTAGGTTTTATTTAGTTTTATTTAGGATTAGTTTTTGTTTGTTTTAGCTTTAGGTTTAGAGTTTAGGTTTATTTAGTTTTAGTTTAGGTTTAGGTTTAAGTTTTTTTAGGTTTAGTTTATTTTATTTTGTTTAGGCTTATTTATTTAGCTTAGTTTATTTTAAATATTTAGGTTTAGGTTTCATTTAGTTTATTTTAATTTAGGTTTTTAGTTTAGTTTATTTAGTTTAGTTTAGGTTTATTTAATTTATTTTTATTTTTATTTATTTAGTTTAGTTTAGGTTTATTTAGATTTAAGTTTATTTAGTTTATTTTTTATTTATATAAGGTTTAGGTTTAGGATTAGATTTTTTTTGAGGTTTAGGATTAGGTTTAGGGTTAGTTTAGTTTATTTAGTTTATTTAATTTAGTTTTTTTTTAAGTTTAGTTTAGTTTAGGTTTAGGTTTTGGTTTATTTAGTTTAGTTTAGGTTTATGTTTACGTTTAGGTTTAGGTTTATTTTTTAGGTTTAGGTTTATCTTATGTTTAAGTTTATTTAGTTTAGGTTTAGGTTTAGGTTAATTTTATGTTTAGGTTTATGATTATTTACTTTTTTATTTTAGGTTTTGGTTTAGGTTTATTTAGTTTAGTTTAGTTTATTTTAGTTTAGGCTTAGGTTTAGGTTCAGTTTAAGTTTAGGTTTAGCTATTAGTTTTTTTAGGTTTATCTTTAGGTTTAGGTTTATTTTAGTTTATGTTTTAGGTTTAGATTTAGGTTTAGGTTTTTTTTTAGGTTTTTTTTAGTTTAGTTTACTTTAGTTTAGGTTTATTTTATATAGTTTAGGTTAGTTTAGTTTAGGTATGGATTTAGGTTTATTTAGTTTAGTTTTATTTTAGTTTAATTTTATTCAGTTTATTTAGATTATTTACTTAGTTTATGTTTAGGTTTATTTAGTTTATTTATTTAGTTTAGGTTTAGGCTTAGGTTAGGCATATCTTTTATTTTCATTAGCCTATCTTTTATTTTAGCTTCAGGCTTTAGGGCTTCAGTCTCATTTTTTTATTTATCTTTTAGCTTCAATCTTATTTTTAGCTTTATTCCTTATTCAGCTAGCCAGTTTACTCTATTTAGTCACCATTTTATTTTAGCTTTTACTCTTTATCTTTAGTTTATCTTAGTTTTAGCCTAAGCCTAGTTTTAGCAACCTAGTTTAGGCTTCAGTTCAGGCTTTAGGCTTCAGGGCCTAAGTTTAAGTTTTATTTTATTTTTATTTATGTTTAGTTTATTTGTTTAATTTAGTTTAGTTAGTTTATTTTATTTAAGTTTATCATTTAGTTTAATTTTATGTCTATTTAGTTTAATGTAGTTTAGTTTAGTATATTTTTTAAGTTTAGGTTTAGGTTTAGTTTAGTTTATTTATTTATTTGTTTTGGTTTGGTTTTATTTAGTTTATTTATTTAGTTGAGTTTTTTTCTTGTTTAGTTTAGTTTAATTTATTTAGGTTTAGGTTTATTTTATTTATTAATTTAGTTTATCTTTTTATTTAGTTTTGGTTTAGGTTTAGGTTTTATTTAGTTTAGTTTTATTTAGTTTAGGTTTATTTTTAGTTTAGGTTTTTGGTTTATTTAATTTAGGTTTAGGTTTAGTTTTTATATAAGTTTAAATTTACTTATTTAGGTTTAGGTTTAGGTTTATGTTTAGATTTAGTTTAGGTTTAGTATTTATTTAAGTTTAGGTTTATTTAGTATAGGTTTATTTATTTTAGTTTATTTTATTTTTTTATTTAGTTTTAGTTTATGTTTATTTTAGTTTAGGTTTATTAGGTTTGTTTAGGTTTTGGTTTAGGTTTATTTTATTTAGGTTTTTATGTTTAGGTTTTGTTTTAGGTTTTTATGATTTAGGTTTAGGTTTATTTTTTATTTTAGTTTAGGTTTATTTATTTTGTTTAGTTTAGGTTTAGGTTTAGATTTATTTATTTATTTATTTAGTTTATTCGTTAAGGTTTATTTATTGAGTTTATTTTATTTTAGTTAATTTAATTTATTTAGGTTTAGGTTTATTTAGTTTATGTTTTAGGTTTAGGTTTAGGTTTATTTTAGTTTAGTTTTTAGTTTATTTTATTTATTTTATTTATTTTAGTTTAGGTTTATTTATTTAATTTATTTAGTTTAAGTTTACGTCTAGGTTTAGGTGTAGATTTAGTTTAGTTTAGTTTAATTTATTTTAGTTTAGTTGAGGTTTAAGTTTATTTAGTTTAGTTTATTTTATTTAGTTTATTAATTTATTTATTTTTATTTAATTTAATTTTATTTATTTTTGGTTTATTTATTTTATTTAGCTTTTAGGTTTTATTTTATTTTTTTATTTAGATTTAGGTTTAGGGTTTAAGTTTAGTGGTTGTGTTAAGGTGGCTAGGGTGTGGGTTTTAGGTTTAGGGTTTAGGGTTGAAGTTTAGTTTAGGGTTTAGAATTAGGGTTTTATGTTTATTTTGGTTTTCACATTTGTATTGTGGAGGGGTTTGGGATTTAGGGTTTTATGGCTCAGTTTAGTTCATTTAGGTTTAGGATTTAGGGTTTAGGGTTAGTTTATGGTTTAGGTTTGGTAGGGTTTAGGGTCAGGTTTTTTTAAATTTAGTAAATTGGTGAGTTTATGTTTATTTATTATTTTGTTCTTTAGTTTTATTTAAATTAATTTTTTATTTTATTTAGTTTAGTTTAATTATTTTTATTTTATTTATTTTAGTTTGGGTTTTTCATTTTAGTTTATTTTTTATTTTTAGGTTTAAGTTTTTGTTCATTTTTTAGTTTAGTTTTATTTTTATTTTATTTTTTAGGTTTATGTTTTTTTAGGTTTATGTTTATATTTTTATTTTATTTGTTTATGTTTAGGTATTAGGTTTTTATTTTAGGTTAATTTTTAAGTTTTATTTTTCACTTTACGATTAGGTTTAGTATATTTTAGCTTTAGGTTTAGGTTTTATTTATTTTAGTTTCGCTTTAGGTTTATTTTATTTTGTTTAGGTGTAGATTTTAGGGTTTAGTTTAGGTTTAAGGTTTAGGGTTTAGGGATTTAGAGTTGGGTTTAGGGTTTAGGGTTTAAGTTTTAGGTTTAGGGTTCAAGTTTTAGTCTAGGGTTTTTTATTGTCAATTTTTTATTTTAGTAGAGAACAAATTAAGTTTCAAAATTTCTTCTTTTCAATTTCATCAATGAAGTAACACACAAAATTTTCTAAGACACAAGAGACAACATAAATGTAAAATGAGCACGCATAGAGCAAATTAAAAACTATATATAACTAGAACTGCCTCTACTATAAAGACACAGTTCAATAAATAGCAGATTAGATCATCCATTCTTCAATTTCTTTAGTTCCCATCAGAACCATGCCAGCCTGTCGAGTAGCAGGATCCACCATCATATCCCTGATCTCTCCCTCCACCACCACCATGGTTGTAACCTCCATCGCTCCTCCTCCCTCCATGACCACCACTGCTGCAACCACCACCTCCATATCCACCAACACCTCTAGATCCCCCACCACCACTATGATAATGTAGCCTCCGCCTTCACCTCCACTATTAGATCTAGATTGAGCCCGGTTGACAGTGGTGTTCCTACCGTCAGGGTTCTACCCATTCTTAGTGTTTAAATTTATGTTTAAGTTTATTAAGTTTTAGGGTTTACATATTTTAAATTTATTTAGTAACTTTAGGATTTAGTTTTGGGTTTAGGGTTTAGGGGGTTTAACGCTAGAATTTAGGTTTTAGGTGCTTTTAGGGTATAGGGTTTAGTGTTAAGGATTAAGGTTTAGGGTTTAGGGCATTTTAGGCTTTAGGATTTAGTGTTTATTATTTAGGTTTTAGGGTCAGGTTTTAGGTTTTGAGTAGGGTTTAGGTTGGAGTGGGAGGGTCACTTTCACCATGATGAGTTTAGCTTTAGGTTTAGGGAGTGGGGTTTAGCCTAAAAGTTTAGGTTTAGGGCCCACTATGGTTAGGGTCAGGGTTTAGGTTTAGGGAGGGTAGGGTTTATAGTTTAAGGTTTAGGTCAGGTTTGTATTTTTTAAAAAAAAGACATAGGTTTATTTATGTTATTTAGCATATTTTATTTATTTTATTTATTTATTTTATTTTTATTTAGTTTAGTTAGTTCAACCCTTTAGGTTTATTTATTATACTAGAATTTTAGTTTATTTTTTATGTTTAGGTTTAGGTTTATGTTTATTTTTTAGTTTAGTTTTATATTTTTTTCGGTTTAAGTTTTTTTTAAGGTGTTAGGTTTTTATTTTAGGATTATTTTTAGGTTTTATTTTTTTAGTTTAGGTTTAAGTTTAGTTTATTTTATTTATTTACTTTAGTGCCTAGGTTTATTTTATTTTAAGTTTATGTTTAGGTTTTATCCATCTTAGTTTGTGTATTTTAATGTGTAGGTTTAGTTAATTTTATTTTATTTTAGGTTTAGTCTTTTAGTTTAGGGTTTATTTTATTTATTTTTTAGGTTTTATTTTTTGGTTTATTAGGGTAGTTAGGGAGGGTTGGGTAGGTTTAGGTCAGGCATGGTCAGGATTTAATCTTTAGAATTTAAGCCCAGGGCTCAGTGAGGATCAGTGGCCTGTGGGTCATGGGAGGTTTAGTGAGCCTCAGTGGCCCAGCTCTGGTAAAGGATCTTTTGTCAAGGCTCAGGATCAGGGATCAGGGCCTGGGTTGCATCAGGGTGGGTTTTGCCTATGAGGTTAGTCAAGAATTATGGATGGTTGTGGTGGTTGAGCTCAGGTCATAGTGGCTTTGGGGTTTGGATTTAGTGAGAGGTTTAGTTAGGGCTCAGGGTCATTTATGTTTATGGTAGTTTAGGATTTAGGGTAGATATTAGGGTTTAAGGTTTAGGTTTTTTAAAAAAGCAAATCGTAGTAGTTTATTTAGTTTATTTTAGTTTTATTTATTTATTTTTTTTATTTTATTTTTTATTTTTATTTAGGCTTAGTTTTTATTTTCATTTAGTTTAGTTTATTTATTCTAGGTTTATTTTTTTTAGTTTAGGTTTTTTTTAAGTTTGCTTTTCTAGGTTTAGGTTTAATTTTATGTTCATTTTTTAGTTTAATTTTATTTTTATTTTATTTTTTAGGTTTAGGTTTTATTTTTTACTTTTAGGTTTAGGTTTAGGTTTATTTTTTTTATCTTAGGTTTAGGTTTATTTTTAGTTTATTTTATTTATTTAGTTTAGGGTTTAGGTTTATTATATTTTAGGTTTAGGTTTAGGTTTTATTTATTTTACTTTAATTTGTTTTATTTTTGGTTTAAGTTTATTTTATTTTATTTATTTTTAGTTTAGGGTTTAGGTTTTAACTTTTATTTATTTTTACATTCCTTTTTGAATTATTTTTTAATCCTATTGGCATCACATGGCACGCAGACGCGACACACTTTCCATGTAGCGCTGTGGGATTGGCTACTTAAAACTTACCTGACTTAGAGCCTACATGGCGACGATGAACATGCTTTCTCATCTCATCATCTGATGAGAGATCAGATGGCTACGATTAATCCCACAGCTTAATAAGATTAAATCAGATCGATCTAACAAATCTAAACATGGTCGACCATTCCGATCGCATATGGATGATGCGTGATCTAACATCACACAAGTAAGGAAGAATGGAGTTTGTCTGGCAATGTTCACTTGATCTGAGCTTACCCGAGCTAGGACCAACCCCAAAAGGATCCCACACCTTCACGACATCGATCGAAGGGGATCAAATGGTCAAGATCACATGAGATGCAAGTTTTCTTCAAAAAGCTCCAACCTAATTTTGTCTAAGGATCAGTTTTGGAAGAATACCTTGGCGGAGCTCAAGACCGGTGGCTCAAATGATTGAGGATGCTTCATCTAGAGGAGATGAAGCCTTATTGAGCAACAATTGGATTAATTCCTTGACGTTCACTTGGAAGTACATGAATCAATGATTTGGAGGAAGACTTTGACTTAAGTTCCACCTCCGGTGCTTAAGAAGCTTGGGAGATGATTTTTTTCTTGTTCAATGAGTCCTAGGGAAGATGCATGCAAAGTTAATTTGAGTTTTATGGACAAATGGGAAAGTTTGGTAGAAAATGAGAGTGTCCTATTTTGGGACAAATGAGAATGGCATTTTTTGATCATGGAACAAGCTTGGGAGCTTAGGGAATGGCTCTAGTAGCTTATCTTGGGTAGCTAGAGCTCTGAAGAATTATTTTTATGTGTGTTTAAGTGGAAATGTGGGGGTGTATACCCCCTTCATCTTGATGAAACAGTGGGATCAAGTTTGGCTTCTAGTGGTTGTTCAACCATCTCTGGGAGCCATGGGTGGCAGGTAGGAGGTGAGTTTGCTCAGCTTGGTTGGTTGAAGGTGTGGAGGTGGTTGCCAAGAAAGAATCATGTGTGTCCTATTGGTTTCAAATTTTTAATGGGGAGGGTGAGGTGATTTCACCTCGAATGGGTCATGGCCGACCCAACAACCCCTTGGGTCAAGTTGAGCAGTGTCCTAGGTGCCTAGGTGGACCATTGGGAGAGTACCAAGTGGCCAATGAATGGAAATGACCACTTACATGGGTGTTTTGTCTCATGTGATTCCCTTGAGCCAAGGGTACAATGATCATTTCACATTGGATTTGATTTGGACAGATTTGAAATGAGCCAAAAGTGGGTTAGCCCAAATTTCAAGTCAATCGGAGTTAATTTGGTTAGGTTTGGCTCAATATGACTCATTTAGGTCAAATTAGGTTAGGTTCGACCAAGTTGACCAATTGGTCAAATTAGGTCAAACCAAGGATTGGGCCAAGTTCATATGATTATTCTAGATGTTTTCGTTCAATTGGTTTGGTTTGGTTTGACTTAGATTTGATTTTGGCTCATTTGAATTCATTTGGGTCAAATGGGTTAAGTTGACCAATTTGACAAAATTGGACAAATTGCCTTGGGTTGGGTGTTGGTTTGGGTTTAATTGACCAATTGAAGATGATTGTAGACTTTGGTTTCAATTAATTTGGATTTGAATTTGATTTAGGCTAACTTGAACCTTTAGGTCAATTTAGGCTAAGTAGGTTAATTGGGTTCAATTAGGTCCAATCATGGTTTTGGTCAAGTTCAACAATCAATTTGGAATGAACTTGAGCCATTGGTTGCAATCAATTTGGTTTATATTTTGATTTGATACAATTTGTTCTTTCAGGTCAATTTGGGTCAACTTGGGTCAAGAGGGCAAATTGGGGTTTTTTTGACTCAATTGAAGGTCAAGTCATATTCAAATATTAATTTTGATTTGGTATGAATCTTTTATTTCAAGGGATTTGTCTTAGGTTACAATTTGGCTTGTTTGGGTTCATATGGGTTAGGGGGTTGACTTGGTCAAATGACCAAGTTGACTTATTTTGACCCAGTTTATGATAATTGATCAACCTAGGGTGAACAACAATCATAATGGGAGGTTTTGACCAGCTTGATTCAATCCAATTTAGGTAGGATTAGAACTTGGGTCAAATAGTTAAATTTGCCACTTTGGGTCAAGTGGACCAATTTGGTTTAGTTTAATTTTTGGTTGAGTTTGATTTAGTTGAGTTTATATATGGATTTGGGATTGATATATAAATTCAATTGCAATTGGCTTGGGTTCATTTGAGCATTTCAAGTCAGAAGGGTTAAGTTGGGTTTGACTTGGATTGATTTTCGTTTAGCTTGATGATCATAAATTTCATTTATATCTTGAATATGATTGAAGGTATGATTGATTAATGAGAAAATAAATTGAGTTTGGATTTTGGAATGAAGGAATTTGGCTAAGTCCATGGAATTGGGTCATGTGGCATATTTGGATTTTTATTTTGTTTAGTTTAGTTTTGATGATTTAAATGTATATTTCATTTAAATTTGTGGAGATGATTAAAAATATGATTGATTTATGATAAAATTAACTAATTTTGACATGATTTGGATTAAGATTTGGCTAAGTCCATGGGATAGGTCATATGGCTTAGGAAGGGTTTTAATTTAATTTGATTTAGTTTGATTTAATTTTGGTCATTTGAATGTAGATTTGATTTATATTTTGGAAGATGATTGAAGATATAAATTGATTATGAGAAAATCAAATGATTTTGGATATATTTGGATTAAGATTTGGCTAAGTCCATGAGATAGGTCATATGGCTTAGGAAGGGTTTCAAGTTTGGATTTGATCATGGGCTTCAATCATTTAGTTTTGGAATTTGGTTTGGATTTAGATATTAATTTGATGTTTGAATTTAACTTGAGGTTTGGTTTTAGAAGGCGAACATGGATTGGATTTGGGTTGTAGGGTAGGTGGATTATCTTAATCTCTAAGGCATAACCTAATACTATCGTTAACCCATCTAAGTCTTTAAGCTTAGGTTAAGTGTTTGCATAATTGTTAGAATTATCTTATGATTAGGGAATTCTTAGTGTCTAGAAGACTCCTAAGTCTAAGATGGGAAGATTGAATTCACACTCTAAATGTGAGGTCAACAGGCCTTAGGCTCTATAGTGTTGCCCTTGGAGATAGATGATTGGAAGACCGAAGCCAAGTTTCACATTATAGACTCAGATACATCTTTCAACGCTTTGCTTGGGAGACCATGGATACATAAGAACAATATAGTTCCATCCTCTCTACATCAGTGTATGAAGTTTGTGAGAGATGGGATCATCTACTGTGTTAGAGGAGATCTTAAGCCATTTACAAATTCACAAGGTCAGCATATATGAGGATGCATCTTACCACTTCCCTCAAAATCAACAAGTCTATTATCGTGAACTTCCCAAAAGTTTAAAAATAAAAGAAAAATAAATAGGAAAATAAAAAGAAATGCTTTAGGGCTTAGGGTTAATTTAGAGTTTAGACTTTATGATTTTAGGGTTTAAGGTTTAGGGTTTAGGGTTAGTTAGGGTTTACGATTTAGGGTTAAGGGTTTAGGTTTAGGATTTATGGTTTAGTGTAAGAGTTTATGGGTTAGGGTTTAGGGTTTAGGGTTTAGGGTTTAGGGTTTTAGGGTTTATGCTTTTATGATTAAGGGTTAGGGTTTTGGGTTTAGGGTTTAAGGTTTGGAGTTTAGGATTTAGGGTTTATTGTTTAGGGTTTAGGGTTTAGGGTTTAGTGTTTAGGGTTTTGGGTTTTAGGGTTTATGTTTTTTTTTGGGTTTAGGTTGTTGTGGTTTAGCGTTAGAGTTTTTTTAGATTTGGCTCACATTTAGGTAGGAGGGTTTAGGATTTAGGGTTTAACATTTTAATTATTAATTAAGTAAACCGATAAGTTTAGGTATATTAATCTTATCTAGTTTATCTTTTATTTATTTTAGTTTATTTTAGTTTATTTTATTTTCTATTTTTATTTAGGTTTAATTTTTAATTTTATTTAGTTACGTATATTTATTTTAGATTTATTTATTTTAAATTTATCTTTTTAGTTTAGTTTTTTTTATTTTTTTTAGGTTTAGGTTTTATTTTTTATTTTTAAGTTTAGGTTTAAGTTTTTATTTAATTTTTTTAGGTTTAGGTTTTAGGTTTTTTAAGGGTTTATTTGTGGTTTTATTTTTTAGTTAGGTTTAGGTTTATTTTTTAGTTTAGGTTTAGGTTTATTTTTAGTTTATTTTATTATATTTATTCTAGGTTTAATTCCAAGTTTAGGTTTATGTTTTTTTCTTTTAGTTTAATTTATTTTAATTTACTTTTAGGTTTATTTTATTTTTATTTTAGGTTTAGGTTTTTTTTTGTTTAGTGTTTAGGGTTTTATTATTTTTTTAGGTTTATTTTTTAGGTTTACATTTTTATTTAGTTTTTTTTATTTTATTTTATTTTATTTTATTTTATTTTTAGTTTACCATTAATTTTTATTTTATTTAGGTTTTTTATTCTTAGGTTTATTTTATTTTTTAGTTTAGTTTAAGGTTTTTACTTATTTTATTTTTGTTAATTTTTACTTTTTATTTTATTCAATTTTTAGGCTTAGATTTAGGTTTTAGTTTAGGTTTTTATTTTTATTTAATTTATTATTTTCTTTATATTTTAGGTTTTTAATTTATTTTATTATATTATGTTATTTAGGTTTAGGTATTTTATTTATTCTATTTTTTGGTTTTATTTAGTTTAGGTTTGGGTTTTTAGGTTTTTAAGGTGTAAGGTTTAGGGTTTAGGATTTTAAGGTTTAGGGTTTAGGGTTTAGGGTTTTAGGGTTTAAAGTTTAGTATTTATTTTAGTGGTTTGGGGCCTCCCAGTGGGTGGGTTTAGAGGTTAGTGTAAGAGTTTAGAGCCCACACCCAGTGGCCTGTTTATGGCCTGGGGTCAGTTTAGAGCCCAGAGCCCACGCCTCATGGTCAGGGCCCAGTCAGGGTCTGGAACCCAGCAAGGTTTAGAGTCAGAGTTTAAGGCCTGAGCCTGGGTCAGAGTCAGGCTCAGGGAGTGGCCTAAGTCAGGGTTTGGGTTTATCCTTTCTGGGGTCAGTTTAAGCCAGAGTTTTGGCATTTTAGTTTAGTTTAGTTTTTGCCTGTGTTTAGAGTCAACCAGGGCTCAGGTCAGTACATTTAAACATCAGGGTCTGGGGGTTTGTTTTAGTGGCCAGTTTATGGCTCACCACTGGTTTAGAGTTTAAGTTTTTTGAGCCTGAGCCCAAGGCCTGGTGGTCAGGGCTGGTCAGACCAGTTTAGGGCCCAGGCCTGGGGGGTCAGGGCTCAGGTTTAAGGTTAAGTTTAGGGTCATGGTGGGGGGTAGTATAGGTCAGGGTAGCAGTTGGGTGGTTTGGTCAGTTTTTAGGGTTTAGGGAAGTTTAAGATTTAGGGTTTAGGGTTTAAGGTTTAGAATTTTTTTTAAAACCATTAAGCAAACCCGACAGTTTAGTTTATAATTTAGTATATTTATTTTATATTTTATTTTTTTATTTTTATTTAGTTTAGTTTATTTATTTGAGTTTAGGTTTTTTATTTTATTTTGTTTTTAGGTTTAGGTTTAGGTTTTTATTGTATTTTATTTTGTTTATGTTTAAGGTTTTTATATTTAGGTTTTATTTTTAGTAGGTATAGGATTATTTTTAGTTTATTTTATTTTATTTAGTTTAGGGTTCAGTTTTAGTTTATTTTAGGTTTAGGTTAGGTTTTATTTTTTATTTAATTTCAAGTTTTATTTTAGTTTATTTTTAGGTTTAGGTTTCTATTTAGTCTTTATTTTATTTTATTTTTGGTTTATTTTAATTTTATATTTCATTTGGGTTTTATTTTATTTTATTTTTTTAAATTTATTATATTTTTAGTTTAATCTAGGTTTTATTTATTTTCTTTTTATTTTTTTATTTTATTTTATTTTTAGGTTTATGTTTAGGTTTAGGTTTTAGTTTAGGTTATTATTTTATTTTATTTTATTTAGGTTTAGTTTTTTTATTTATTTTATTTGTAGGTTTTATTTAATTTAAATTTAGGTTTCTAGGTTTTTAGGATTTAGGGTGTAGGGTTTTGGGTTTTGGGTTTTGGGTTTTCATTTTAGGGTTTAGGGTTGTAGGTTTTAGGATTTATGGTTTAAGATTTTACTATTTGGTGTTTAGGGTTTAAGGCTTAGGGTTAGTTTTAGGCTTTATGGTTTAGGGTTAGGGTGTTTTTTATTTATTCTTATTTATTTCTGTTTAGGGTTTAGGGTTTACAGTTTAGGGTTTTGGGTTGTAGGTTTAGGGTTTAGGTTTCAGGGTTAGTTTCAGTGTTTAGGATTTAGGGTTTAGGGTTTAAGATGTAAGGTTTATGGTTAAGTGTTTAGTGTTTTGGGTTTTTTTTTTTTTTAAAATTAAGTAAACTGTTAGGTTCATGTTTATTTGGGTTATTTAGTTTATTTTTTTATTAATTTTCATTTATTTTATTTTTGATTTTTATTTAAGTTTATTTTTTATTTTTATTTCATTTAGATAATTTATATTAGGCTTATTTATTTTTTCTTAGGTTTTTTATTTTAGTTTATTTTTGTTTTAGGTCTACATGCTTATTTTTAGTTTAGTTTTATTTTTAATATATATTTTAAGTTTAGGTTTTATTTTTTATTTTTAGGTTTCGATTTAGGTTTTTATCTTATTTTTTTAAGTTTAGGTTTTTGGTTTATATTTTTAGGTTTATATTTAAGTTTTATTTTTTAGTTTAGGTTTAGGTTCATTTTTCACTTATTTTATTTTATTTAGTTTAGGGTTTAGGTTTAGTATATTTTAAGTTTAGGTTTAGTATATTTTAGGTTTAGGTTTAAGTTTTATTTAGTTTAGGTTTAAGTTTTTAGGTTTATGGTTTAGGTTTAGGGCTAGGGTTTAGGGCTTAGGGTTTAGTGTTTAGGGTTTAGGGTTTAGGGTTGTAAGATATTGGGTTTAGGGTTTAGGGTTTAGGGTATTAGTGTTTAGGGTTTAGGTTTAAGGTTTAGGGTTTAGAGTTTAGGGTTTTAGGGTTTAGGGTTTAGGGTTAAAGCTTTTTTTTGTTTAAATATTGTAAACTGTTAGGTTTAAGTTTATTTTGTCTATTCAATTTATTTTATTTATTTATTTTAATTTATTTTATTTTATATTTTATTTAGGTTTTTATTTATTTATTTATTTAGTTTACTTATTTTAGGTTTATTTATTTTATTTAAAAACACATGAATAATCCAGATCTTTAGAAAGTTGAATCAGGATATGCCGGGTCAATAACACCAATCGAGAAGGCACCCATAAGTTTGAGATTGTGAAAAAAATAGCGAATCTTACCAAATTCGTATGACACAAAGAAAACTTACTAATAAGAGAAAATTCAAAGGGTTTTGCCAACTTTTCAACATCTACATCAGAGCACACTACGGCCGACAAACCTCTAAAAGATGTTGAAATGAGATTAACCAAATCAAAAGAAGGGAAAAATCATCCTAGAGAGCGCTTCCTTAAAATATTTAGTATAAGATGTAGAATTAGGGCTACAAATCCCCAAAATCTTAGATGCCCTTGCTAAAAAATCCATATTTTGAGGTGGAACCCAAGGAATAGAACTCACCGCAGCCATGGTCAATGACAAAACATCATGCAATCAGCCAGATGCCATTCAATCCTTTGGAATCGGTCAAAATTGAAGACAAAGCCATAGAAATCCCTAGTCGGGGGCGCGCCACCAAGAGGGATTCAAAAATTGCCAGAGAATGAGAGATCACTTGGGGTGGGGTGGAGGGTTCTGGGTTTAGGGTTTAGGGTTGTAGGGTTAGGGTTTATGGTTTTTCTAATTTTTTTATTTCATTTTTTTTAAATTAAGTAAACTGGTATGTTTAGGTTTTCTTAGTTTATTTATTTTAGGTAATTATATTTTTTTATTTTTATTTAAGTTTATTTATATTTTAATTTAGTTTAGTTTATTTATTTTATTTTATCTTTTAGGTTTAGGCATATGTTTATTTTTTAATTTAGAATTTTTTTAGGTTTAGGTTTTATTTTTTTATTTCTAGGTTTAGGTTAGGATTTTTATTTTATTATTTTAGGTGTTTTAGGTATTCTTCTTTAGTTTAGGTTTAGGTTAAGTTTATTTTAGGTTTAGGTTTAGGTTTTATTTATTTTAGTTTAGTGTATTTTAGTTTAGGTTTCGGTTAATTTTTTATTTATTGCAGGTTTAGTTTTTTTTTTAGTTTAGGGTTTAGGTTTTTTTTTATATTTATTTTTAGGTTTTATTTTTAGGTTTACTTTCTTTTTTTATTTTATTTTATTTTAGGTTTATTTTATTTTTATTTTAAGTTCAGTTTTTATTTTATTTAGTTTTTTTAGTTTAGTTTAGGTTTTTATTTATTTTATTTAACTTTAGCTTTTATTTTTTATTTTATTTTATTTTTAGTTTTCTGTTAAGGTTTAGGCTTTAGTTTATTCTTTTATTTTATTATATTTTTTATTTTATTTTTGTTTAATTTTTTTATTTATTTTATTTTTTGGTATTATTTAGTTTAGGTTTAGGCTTTTAGCTTTTCAGGGTTTAGGGTTTAGGATTTAGGTTTTTATTTTAGGTTTACTATTCAATTTTATTTTTTAGTTTAGGTATAGGTTAATTTTCAATCTATATTATTTTATTTAGTTTAGGGTTTAGCTTTAGTTTATTTTTAGTTTATGTTTAGGCTTTATTTATTTTATTTTAGATTTAGGTTTATTTTATTTATTTAATTTTTATTTTAGGTTTAGTTTTTATTTTTAGTTTAGGGTTTGGGCTTATTTTTTATTTATTTTCTAGGTTTAGGTTTTTATGTAGTTTTCATTTTATTATATTTTATTTTAGGTTTATTTTATTTTTATTTAGGTTTTTTATTCTTTGGCTTATTTTAGTTTTTAGTTTACTTTAGATTTTTATTTCTTTTATTTTGGCTTATTTTTTTATTTTATTTAATTTTTAGGTTTAGGTTTAAGTTTTAGTTTAGGATTTTATTTTATTTTATTTTCTTATTTTATTTAGGTTTAGGTATTTTATTTATTTTATCTTAAGGTTTTATTTACTTTAGGTTTAGGTTTTAGTGCCTTATGGTTTAAGTTTAGGCATTAGCCTGGGTTTGTGGATTTAGGGTTTATGGTTTAGGGTTAAAGCTGGTTTAGTGGTTTAGGATTTGGTCACATTTAGGGCACTATTTAGGTTTTAGGGTTTTGGGTTTATGGTGGGTTTAGAGGATTTAGGGATCGCCTGTGGTTTAGTTTAGGATTTTAGGGTTTAGGGTTTAGAGTTACAGCCTAGTGGATCAGTTGTGGCTTAGTTTGTGGCTTTTTTTTAGGATTTAAGGTTTTGTTCTTAAGGTTTAGGGTTCCTTTTAAAAAAGAAATTAGGTAAACTAGTACTTTTAGGCTTTTCTTAGTTTATTTTTTTATTTATTTTAATTTATTTTTTTTTTATTTTTTATTTTTATTTAGGTTTTTTTTATTTTTATTTTGATTAATTTATTTATTTTAAGTTTATTTATTTTAGTTTATATTTCTTATTTTAGTTTATCTTTTGGGTATAGGTGTCGGTATTTGTTTATTTTTTTATTTAGTTTTATTTTTATTTTATTTTTTAGGCTTTGGTTTTATTTTTTTATGTTTAAGTTTATGTTTTTATTTTTTTCTTTTTAGACATAGATTTTGGGTTTTCATTTTAGGTTTAATTTTTGGCTTATTTTTAGTTTAGATTTAATTAATTTTAGTTTATTTTATTATATTTAGTTTAGGGTTTAGGTTTATTTTATTTTAGGTTTTGGTTTAGGTTTTATTTATTTTAGTTTAAGCTTAGGTTTATTTTATTTTGTTTAGTTTTGGTTTAGGCTTTTTATTTTGTTTAAGGTTTAGGTTTTATTTATTATTTATTTTTAAGTTTTAAATTTAGGTTTATATTTTAGGTATAGATTTTTATTTTGTTTTTATTTTCTTTTTTTAGGTTTATTTTATTTTTATTTTTCATTTAGCTATCATTTTAATTTTTTCTTATGTATTTTTATTTATTTTATTTATAGGTTTTAATTAGTTTAGGTTTAGGTTTTTAGCTTTTTATGGTTTAGGGTTTAGGGTTTAGGTTTTAGGTTTTTATTTTAGGATTATTTTTTGATTTGATTTTTTAGTTTAGGTTTATGTTTATTTTTAGTTTATTTTATTTGTATTAGTTGAGGTTTATGTTTAAGTTTTATTTATTTTAGCTTAGTTTATTTTAGTTTAGGTGTAGGTCTATTTCATTTTATTTATTTTATATTTATTATAGGTTTAGCTTTATTTTTATTTTAGGATTTTTATTTTATTTTTTATTTATTCTTAAGTTTTATTTTTATGTTTATTTTTTAGGTTTAGGTTTTTATTTACTTTTTATTTTATTATATTTTAGGTTTATTTTATTTTTATTTTATGTTTATATTTTATTTTATTTAGGTTTTGTATTCTTAGGTTTATTTTATTTTTTAGTTTAGTTTTAGTTTTTATTTATTTAATTTAATTTTTTTATTTTTTATTTTATTTAATTTTTAAGTTTAGGTTTAGGTTTTAGCTTTTATTTTATTTTATTTTATTTTATTTTAGTTTCATTTATTTTTTTTATTTAACTCAAGTTTAAGTTTCTTTCACTGTAGGGTTTAGAATCAGTTTGGTTTTGGCCTAGAGGGGGTTTAGGTCTTAGGGTTTGTGGCTCAGTGTGGATCTTGTGGGCATATAGTGTCAGGATTTGGTGGCCTAGGGTCTGGGGCTCTTAGCCATGAGCCTAGAGTTGTGGCCTAGAATTGTCATTTTAGGGTTTAGGAGTCACTTAGAGTCAGCAAGTTTAAAGTTTAGGGTTAAGAATTTAAGTTTTAGGGTTGTTAAGGTTTATGGTTAGTTTTGAGACTAGGGTTTATTATTTTAGGCTTTCAGGTTTAGAGTTTAGGTTTTAAGGTTAGAGTTAGGGTTCAAAGTGGTTTAGAGTTTAGGGTTAGTTTAGGGTTTAGGGTTTAGGGTTTTTAGGGTTCAAAATTTAGGGTTTAGGGTTTATGATTTAGGTCAGGGTATGTGTGGTCTGGCTCAGTAGTGGTTTAAGGTTTAGGATTAGTTTGGTTTAGGATTTATTTTGGTCTTAAGGTTTGTGGTCCTTTAAAAGAAAGGTAAACCCAGTTTAGGTTTTTTTTCTTAGTTTATTTAGTTTATTTTATTTTTATTTTTTATTTCTATTTAGGTTTTTTTATTTTTATTTAGATTGTTTTATTTATTTTAAGTTTAATTATTTTAGTTTATCTTTTAGGTTTAGGTGTAGGTATTTGTTTATTTTTTTATTTAGTTTTTTTTATTTTATTTTTTAGGCGTTGGTTTTATTTTTTTTTTTAGGTTTATGTTTATGTTTTTATTTTTTCTTTTAAGGCATAGGTTTTGGATTTTTATTTTAGGTTTAATTTTTGGTTTATTTTTTAGTTTAGATTTAGTTTTAATTTTAGTTTATTTTATTATATTTAGTTTAGGGTTTAGGTTTAGTTTATTTTAGGTTTAGGTTTAGGTTTTATTTATTTTAGTTTAGTTTATTTTAGTTTAAGCTTAGGTTTATTTTATTTTCTTTAGTTTTGGTTTAGCTTTTTTTTGTTTAAAGTTTATGTCTTATTTATTATTTATTTTTAAGTTTTAAATTTAGGTTTGTATTTTAGGTTTAGATTTTTATTTAGTTTTTATTTTATTTTTTTTAAGTTTATTTTATTTTTATTTTTCATTTAGTTATCATTTTAATTTTTTGCTTATGTATTTTTATTTAATTTAGCTATAGGTTTTAATTAGTTTAGGTTTAGGTTTTAGCTTTTTATGGTTCAGGGTTTAGGGTTTAGGGTTTAGGTTTTAGGTTTTTATTTTTGGATTATTTTTAGATTTAATTTTTTAGTTTATCTTTATGTTTATTTTTAGTTTATGTTTATTTTTAGTTTATTTTATTTGTATTAGTTTAGGTTTTAGGTTTAGTTTATTTTAGGTTTATGTTTAGGTTTTATTTATTTTAGCTTAGTTTATTTTAGTTTAGGTGTAGGTCTATTTCATTTTGTTTATTTTATATTTATTATATGTTTAGCTTTATTTTTAGTTTAGGGTTTTTATTTTATTTTTTATTTATTCTTAGGTTTTATTTTTAGGTTTAGGTTTTTATTTACTTTTTATTTTATTATATTTTAGGTTTATTTTTATTTTTATTTTATGTTTATATTTTATTTTATTTTGGTTTTGTATTCTTAAGTTTATTTTATTTTTTAGTTTAGTTTAGGTTTTTATTTATTTTATTTTAGTTTTTTAATTTTTTATTTTATTTAATTTTTAAGTTTATGTTTAGGTTTTAGATTAGGTTTTTATTTTTTTATTTTTTTATTTTATTTTGGTTTAGGTTTTTATATTTATTTTATTTTTAGGTTTTATTTACTTCAAGTTTAGGTTTTTAGGTTTTTAGGGTTTAGGTTTAGTATTTTGGGTTTAGGGTTTAGGGGTTAGGGTTTAGGGTTTTAGGGTTTAGGGTTTAGGGTTTAGGGTTTTAGGGTATAATGTTTAGGGTTAGGATTTAGAGTTTAGGGTTTAGGGTTTATTGTTTCGACTTTAGGGTTCAGAGTTTTTAGGGTTTAGAATTTTGGGTTAGCTTAGGGTTTAGAGTTAGTTTAGAGTTTAAGGTTTAAGGTTTAGGGTTAAGGATTTAAGGTTTAGGGTTAGTTTTGCGATTAGGGTTTATTATTTTAGGCTTTTGGGTTTAGAGATTAGGGTTTAGGGTTAGAGGTAGGGTTCAAAGTGGTTTACAGTTTAGTGTTAGTTTAGGGTTCAAAGTGGTTTAGAGTTCAGGGTTAGTTTAGGGTTTTTAGGGTTCAAAATTTAGGGTTTAGGGTTTAGGATTTATGATTTAGGGTTGTAGGTATAGGGTTCAAGGTTTAGGGTTTAAGGTTTAGGATTTAGGGTTTAGGGTTTAGGGTTTAAGGTATTGGTTTTTTTTAAAAATGTGAGGTTTAGGTTTTAGTTATTTATTTATTTTTTAATTATTTTAGTTTATTTTTTTATTTTTATTTAGGTTTATTTTTTATTTTCATTTAATTTATTTTAGTTTAAGTTTTTTATTTTAGTTTATTTTTTAGGTTTAAGTTTAGGTTTATGTTTAATTTTTAGTTAAGTTTTATTTTTATATTCTTTTTTAGGTTTAGATTTTATTTCTTATTTTTAGGTTAATGTTTAGGTTTTCTCTTTTTTTTAGGTTTACGTATTACGTTTTTATTTGAAGTTTATTTTTAGGTTTTATTTTTTAGTTTAGGTTTAGGTTTATTTTATTTTATTTAGTTCACTGTTTAGGTTTAGTTTATTTTAGGTTTAGGTTTAAGTTTTATTTATTTTAGTTTAGTTTATTTTAGTTTAAGTTTAGGTTTATTTTATTTTATTTAATTTAAGTTTAGGTTTTTTTAGTCTAAGGTTTAGGTTTTAATTTTTATTTATTTTTTGGTTTTTTGTAGGTTTATATTTTAGGTTAAGGTTATTATTTATTTTTTATTTTATTTTCTTTTTGGTTTATTTTATTTTTATTTTTTGTTTAGTTTTGTTTTATTTAGGTTTTTTATTTTTGGGTTTATTTTATTTTTTAGTTTTTTTAGGTTTTTATTTATTTTATTTTAGTTTATTTTTTATTTTTTATTTTATTTTATTTTTGGGTTTAGGTTTAGGTTTTGGTTTTAGTTTAACTTTTTATTTTAATTTATTTTATTTATGTTTAGGTTTTTTTTATTTTTTTTATTTTTTAGATTTTATTTTATTTATGTTTAGGTTTTTAAGATTTAGGAATTAGGGTTTAGGGTTCAGGGTTTAGGATTTAGGTTTTAGGGTTTAAGGTTTAAGGTTTAAGGTTTAGGGTTTAGGGTTTTAGGGTTTTGAGTTTAGGATTTAGGGTTTAGGTTTTAGGGTTAGGGTTTATTTTTTATTTTATTATTATTTTTTAGTTTTTAGGGTTTAGGATTTAGGTTTTAAGTTTAGGGTTTAAGTTTTTGTTTAAGGTTCAAGGTTTTTGGTTTTTTTTAATAGAGAAGAAATTTAGATTCAAGATTTCTTATTTTTGATTTCATCAACCAAGTAACACACTAAGTTTTCTATGACACAAATAATGATAAATAAAAAATAAGTATGAATAGAGCAAACAAAAAATGCTAGATAACTAGAACTGTCTTTACTATAAAGACACAGTTCCATAAGCAATAGATCAGATCTGCCATTCTTCAGTTTCTCCGGTTCACATCAGAACCACCCCTGCTTCTTGTGTAGCGGGATCCACCATCATATCCCCAATCTCTCCTTCAGCCACCACCAAGTTCGTAACCTTCATCTCGCCTCCCACCTCTATAACCACCACTACTCTGACCATCACCTCCATATCCACTAGCTCCTCGAGATCCCGCACCACCACTATGATAACCACTGCCTCAACCTTCGCCTCCACCGCCAGATCTAGACTGAGCCACATTGAAGGTGATGTTCCTGTGGTCAAGGTTATGCCCATTCTTAGGGTCTAGGTTTACGTTTAAGTTTATTAGGTTTTGGAGTTTAGGTTTATTTTTTTAATTTATTTAGTTACTTTAGGTTTAGGTTTAGGGTTTAGGGTTTAGGATTTATGGTTTAGGGTTAGGGTTTAGGGTTTAGGGTTTAAGCTTTAAGGTTTAGGGTTTAGGGTTTAGGGTGGTTTTAGGGTTTAGGGTTTAGGGTTTAGGGTTTATGGTTTAGGGTTTTAGGGTTTAGGGTTAGGGTTTAGAGTTTAGGGTTTATGGTTTAAGGTTTAGGATTTATAGTTTTAAGGTTTAGGGTTTAGGGTTTAGGGGGTAGGGATTAGGGTTTAGGGTTTTAGGGTTTAGGGTTTTAAGGTTTAGGGTTTAGAGTTTTGAGTTTAGGATTAGTTTTTGGGTTTAAGATTTTTTTAATTTTGTTAATTTTTTTAAAATTTTTAAATATTAAGTCAACTAGTAAGTTTAGGTTTATTTAGTTTATTTATTATTATTTTTGGTTTATTTTATTTTTTATTTTGATTTAGGCTTATTTTTATTTTAATTTAGTTTAGTTTATTTATTTTAGTTTAGGTTATTTATTTTAGTTTATTTATTTTAGTTTAGGTTATTTATTTTAGTTTATTTTTAATTTTTAGGTATGTTTAGGTTTTAGTTAGTGTTTTTATTTTATTTTATATATGTTTAGGTTTATTTATTTATTTTCTTTTTAGATTTTATTTAGTTTAGCTTTAGGTTTTCCGAATTTTAGGCTTTTAGGGTTTAAGGTTTAGTGTTTAGGGATTAAGGTTTTAGGGTTTATGGTTTTAGAATTTAGGGTTTAGGGTTAGGGTTTAGAGTTTAGGGTTTAAGGTTTAGTGTTTAGGCTTTAGGATTTAGGGTGTTTAGGGTTTAGGGTTTGCAAAAGGTTTAGGGTTAGGTTTTAGGGATTAGTTGACCCATTGAAGATGATTGTAGGCTTTGCATTCAAATATTTTGGATTTGGTTTTATTTAGGCCAACCTAAACCTTTAGGTCAATTTGGGCTAACTAGGTCAATTGGGTTCAATTAAGTCCAATGATAGCTTTGGTCAAGTTCAACAATCAATTTAGAATGAACTTGAGCCATTGGTTGCAATCAGTTTAGTTTATATTTTGATTTGACCCAATTTAGTCTTTTAGGTCAATTTGGATCAACTTGGGTCAAGAGGGCCAATTAGGTTTTGTTTGACTCAATTTAAGGTCAAGTCATATTCAAATACTAGTTTTGATTTGGTATGAATTATTGGTTTCAAGGGATTTGTCTTAGGTTGCAATTTGGCTAGTTTTGGTTCATATTGGTTAAGGGATTGACTTGGTCAAATGACCAAGTTGACTTAGTTGACCAATTTGCTTGATCAACTAGCGTGATCAACATTCATGAGGGAGGTTGTGATGGGCTTGGTTCAATTCAATTTGGGTAGGATTGGAACTTGGTTCAAATAGGTCAAATTGGCGACTTTGGTTCAAGTGGACCAATTGGGTTTAGTTGGCTTGATTTTGAGTTGAGTTTGATTTAGTTGAGTTTATATATGGATTTGGGATTGATATATAAATTCAATTGTAATTAACTTTGGTTCAAATGGGTTTTGGTTCATTTGAACATTTCAAGTCGAAAAGGGTTAGGTTTGACTTGGGTTAATTTTATTTTGGCTTGATGATTGTAGATTTCATTTATATTTGTGAATATGATTGAAGGTATGATTGAATCATGAGAAAATCAATTGAATTTGGGTTTTGGAATGAAGGAATTTGGCTAAGTCCTTGGAGTTGAGTCATGTGGATTAAGTTTGGATTTTGATTTGGTTTGATTTAGTTTTGGTGATTTAATTGTATCTTTCAATTAAATTTGTGAAGATTATTTAAAATATGATTTATTTGTGAGAAAATTAATTGAGTTTGACTTGATTTGGATTATGATTTCATGAAGTCCATGGGATAGGTCATATGGCTTAGGAAGGGTTTTGATTTAATTTTATTTAGTTTGATTTAGTTTTGATCATTTGAATGTAGATTTTATTTATATTTAAGAAGATGATTGATGATATAAATTGATTATGAGAAATCAATTGAATTTGGATTGATTCGGATTAAGATTTGGCTAAGTCCATGGGATAGGTCAGATGGCTTAAAAAGGGTTTCAAGTTTGGATTTGATCATGGGCATCAACTAATTACTTTTGGAATTTGGGTTTGGATTTAGATTTGAATTGGATTTTTGAATTGAACTTGAGGTTTGGTTTGAGAATGTGAACATGGACTAGATTTGGGATGTAGGGTGATCTCTTGGTCATATGTAGAGAAAAGGAAGACCATCTTTTTGACTTGAGAGTATTTTTTGAATAGTTAAGATAATTTAACATCAAAATGAACTCCTTAAAGTGTGCATTCAGAGTAGCTTCAAGAAAATTTCTTGGATTTTTTGTCTGACACTAGGGAACCAAAATCAATTCGGAGAAGACCAAGGAGATATTAGAAATGCCACCCCCAAAAAGGTTAACTCAACTTAGATTATTCCTAGGGTGGTTTGCATATCTAAGAAGCTTTATATCAAACCTATCAAGAAGATGTAGGCCTTTTTGGTAGACCTCTCCAAATTGACCAAACGCACTAGATCTAGGCAGGTCGTCAGTATTCTCGTTGAGATAGACATCACAAAAAAATATCCCAAAGAGGTTTGGATTGGCTCCGAAAAATTTGGATATAGTCAAAAAGTCGAATTCGAAAACTTTCCTGTCTTTTGCACTCACTGCAAGATCCACGGGCACGACCACTCAGAATGCTTTGTGCTTCATCCTAATCTCAGAAAAAATTTACCACAGAATAAGACTATCATTAATGGAACTGGGAAAACCACTATTCTAGCATATGTGCCTAAAGATACTCAAAAAGAACCTCTCCTTCCCACCAACTACAATTTCTCTAGCGAAAACACTGACCTTGGTACAAAATGCACATTGAGGGGTGTGATACCAATGATTTACCTAACCTCACCGCTTGTAACAATCTGGTTTCTCAAGATAGCTCTTGCTACATTTAAATCCTACTGAAAATCAATAGTAGCCTCCAAAACAATGAGGGACCCTATGCCTTCGTAACATATTGAGAAAGATATTTGTATTACAGCTAGAACATCCTCATCTATTTTCTTCGTGAGTGATAATCAACAATTGAACCAAATTTCTTACACTCTTTCTGATAGGGAAGAAGGTGAAATCCCCACTTCTAAAACCTTGATAGATCCTTCTATTATTCTAACTAAAAAATCAATCTCTTCGATGGAGACAATTTGGATTCTGAGACCTTTTCAAAAATACAAAAAAAACCCTACAAAGCTAAAATTTCTAATAATAATTTCAATAGAACCACTTCTTCTTCCACCCCAAAAGTAATGTTCATTTCTTTCCTCTCTTACCTTTCTTTCTTCTTTTCCCCTTTTTGGTTGTCTCCTTATGATTAATTTTCTTATTTGGAATATCCGGTTGTGGGACTCTTCCCGAACCGTGTTAGAGTCTTTGTCGATCCATAATATTAAGTTACTTGTTCTTATTGAACCTCTCATTAATTCTTCTAAGATTGCTTTGTCGCTAGATCCCTTGGTTTTCATAATTTTTCTTCAATCTTAATAATAAAATTTGGTGCTTTTGGCACAACTCCATCACCATTTCCATCATTGATGATCTTAACCAATTGGTTAATGTCAAAATCTCTTTAGGTGATTTATCTTTTGGCTCTTTTATCTATGCTTCTTGTAATAGGTAGGAATCTCCTTTGGAATCACTTACGCACCTTCGCTTCCTCGGCCAACCTTCCCTGGTTGGTTGGAGGCGATTTCAATACCATCATAGCTAGCTCGGAAAGAAGGGGAGGATGTTCTCCTAACCTTCATTCCATGGAGGACTTCTCAAATATGATCCTGGATTGCAATTTGATTGACATTGGTTTCACTGGGTCTAATTACACGTGGCACAACTCTAGACTTTGTCAGATAGGACCCTCTTTAATTCGCTTTGGATCAATGGTCACTACCACTATTGAGCATTTGAGCGTAACTTTGTCGACCATGCTCCTCTCCCGATTTCCTTCAAAATCCCCTACCCCGCCTACTCCCTCCTTTCATTTCAAAATATGTGGACCCAACATAGTGACTTCACCAATGTCGCCTCACTAATTGGATGGCCCCTGCTTTCCCTGATAATCAAAGGTATGACTCGTCTTAAAGCTCAAAAGACTTAAACAAAATCTCAATTGGTGGAACAAACACATTTTCAAAACCTTTTCACAAATCTTAAAGCTATGGAACAAGAGGTTTGTTCTCTTGAAGAGGTTGTCTCCATCCATCCCAAGAACTAGAGGAGTTGAACATTGCCAAGAATACCTTGGCTAATTATCAAAACATGGAAGAAACCTATTGGCCAAAAGCCACAAGCATATTTCGATGGTGAGAAACACCGTGTATTTTCATGCCATTTGTAATAAACGGAGAGCCTTAAACTCGATTAAGAAAATTAAGAACTCTAATGGTGAATGGATAACCGATAACAATGATATTAAGGATTCGTCATTCAAAGATTTCCAAACTCTATTAAATTCTAATCCGTTGTCGGAAACTTTATCAAACACTCATATTATCCCTCTATGATTAATGTGAGGACAATCATTTACTCACTAGGTGTCCTCCAAGAGGAGATTAGTAATACTCTTAAGAACATGAACACCGATTGTCGTCCCGACGGCTATACGACCCAATTTCTTTCAAAGATTGTTGGTCATTTATTAAAACCGACTTGATGCCGTTATTGATTTCTTTGATGGCAATGCTATACCCAAATACTTTTCTAGCACTTCTATTGTCCTTATTTCCAAAACTAGTAATCCTGAATCTTGGGGCGATTTTAGACCGATCAGTCTTTGCACCTTTTTTCAAAAACTTATTGCTAAATTAATAAACAATAGACTTACCTCTTTGCTTCCTAAAATCATCTCACCTAATCAAACTGGTTTTGTTAAAAACAGATTAATATCGGATAATATTCTTCTTGCGCAAGAACTGTTCATGACATTAATGTCCCTTCTAGAGGAGGCAACATCTTATTCAAATTGGACATCACTAAAGCCTTTGACAATCTCTCATGGGAGTTTCTCTTTCAAATCCTAAATTTGTTTGGTTTTTCTGATAGATTTATCCGATTATAAAAGGTGTATCAAATGTCCGGTTTTCTTATTTTGAATGGTGAGTCCTTAGGTTTCTTTCCTTCTAGCCATGGTTTGGCAAGGTGACCCTCTTTCACCGCCTCTTTTATCATCGCTATTGAATATCCGTCAGGAGCCTTAACAATCTTTACTAATAATAATATGTCTTTTAAAACTCATGGTGGCTTCCCTATTTCATCTTAGCTTTGCAGATGATTTCATTATCTTCAGAACGCTCCATTCATCATGTTAAAACCATTATGAACCTTCTAAATGATTTTGGTAAAGTTAGTGGCCTTTTGCTTAATGAAGGAAAATGCGCTTTATACCTTCATCTAAGATTCCACCTAATAGACTTAACCAAATATCCGTAATTACTAATTTTAAGCAAAATCAACTCCTCTTAATTACCTGCTCTACAAAGGCCATAAAAGATCACACCTTTTGATGATCTAATCGAAAATTTCTAACAAACTTTCGGTTTGGGAATTTCATTTACTCATTCTGTGGTAGGCTTACCTTGATCAAAAGCACTTTAAATTCCATGCCTATATATCTTCTCCAAACCATTGTACCTACCAACTCTACCATCAATAGAATTGAACGTCTATTAAACAAATTCTTTTGGGGAACCATTACCTCCTCTAAAAGGATGCACGGTCATCTGGTCCAAAATTGTGGTACTCTTGAAGAGGGAGGTCCGGTTGTAAATCCATTAAAGAAGTAATCAATGCCTTTTCCTACAAACTTTGGTGGAATTTTAGGAGCAATAATAGTCTTTGGGCAAAATTCATGACTTCCAAATATTGCCGTGGTAAACATCCTCTCATTTGTCCCTTTAAATGGGATTCTCCGCATGGAGAAGACTATGTTACAAATGGGATGAATCCTTAATTTTTTTGGGGCATAAACTCGACAATTCCTTCTTTTGGCAAGACCTGAGTGGTTGTGGATCCATTGATGACTTACTACACTCACTCCACCTCGATCTTAGAGTTAATTCATTCTCGCAAAACCACAAGTGGAATACTAGTAAGATTAGATTCTATTCCTTCCGCTTTTTACATATGATTACTAATATTCCTATCACTCCTAACAATCATGATCGATTATCTTTAAGCTATCTCATAATGGGGATTTCAACCTTAAAATGTGTGGCTTCACACTAAAGACACTGATTCTTCTATTGTGTTCTCCAAAATGGAATAACAATATCCCCTCTTCTTACTCTCTAACTTGATCCTAAAAAACTTTATTCTTGACTCTTTTGTGGGGTAAAGGGTTTTACTTACCCTCCAAATGTCAATGTTGTTCTCATATTGAGAATGTTAACCATGTTTTATTAATGGGGCTATTGCCTCTAAAATTTGGATTTGGTATGATGATCTATTCAACACTGCCAATTTTAATTGTTCTTTTAATTTATATCAACTTTTGGAGTTTACTTTGACAATACAATTAAAGGTCATATTAAAATCATAATCGCCATTACTCTTATTTGGTTCATATGGATGGACAAAATGATGCTAAACATCGTGGGATTCGTATGAATCACATGAGGATTATTGCTAGAACTAAAAACAAAATTTGTGAATTGTTCAAAGCCAACTTAATTCATCATAAACATTTTAAAGGCTGTAAATCAGCTAATAAACTGACTCAACCTTCCGCACCAAACTTACTATCAAAAATGATAGAATGGTTTTTGGAAGAAACCTCTTGATCATATTATTAAAATTAATACTTGGCTCTCTAATAATGGCTCGTGGAGGCATTTTCGTGGACTCTAAGGGCATTGTCCTATGTGCTTTTGCTTATCCCCTTATTTCCAACACTTCCTTATACCGAGCTTATGGCAGCCCACAAAGCTTTAGAAATTTGTATTCAAAACGGTTGGCTCAATATTTGGATAGAAGTGGACGCTCTTCTACTGATTGATCTTTTGACTTCTACCAATATGAGCAACGCCTGTTTGTACTATCTCCTCAAGCAAACAAGGGTTCTTCTTTCTCAACTGAATTTTACCATCACCCATGTTTCATGGAAGGTAACGCTTCTTACCTTGCAACTGCATAGATTAGACAAGATATCATCTTCTTTGATCAACTTACATTACCCAAATACTTGCCTTGGCAACTTGGACAAACTCCCTTACCTCCCTTTCCTTTTTTTCCATTTTCGCTTTGTGTTCTTTATGGATAATCCTCATAGATATCTTGTGCTCTTTGCTATGACTTGCTGCCTCTACCCCTTCTCCTTTAGTTGGATGATTTATGTTTTTGGCATTTGCAATTTTATGGGGCAGATGTTGAACTATATGCACATTAATCTCTTGAATTGGAACCCTGCTGCGCCTTGGGTTACCTGTTACTGTTTTTATAACTACAATCCCTCTTGGGACTTGACTTTCATTGATACAACTATTACTAAACCTGATAGAATTAAACACCGAGGAAGATATCTACTCGATGGGTTTAGATTTTTATACTAACTCAACTGCCTTTTCTCACGACAAGGTTTGGAGCATTTACTAACTATGTTGACTCTAGGCATCAGATTAGTGTGCATTATGCTTTATTTTACCGATTATAGTATTTTTTTGGCTAATGCTTACATTCCTTGGGACTCTTCACTTAAAGGCCTTATTCATAAAGGTTCCATCACTTATGAAAGGACTTTGGTTGGTTGTTGGGCTTCAAAATTTTATGTACAACCTTTGCTTGTATAATGTCTAACCTCAGCTCGCAAGGGAAGAAATTGTAATGCCTCTTTTATTGATTGTTTTGGTCAAATCCTTATACTGACCGATTGGTTTAATTGTGATTTGGGGTTTGGAGGTGTCATGGTTGTTTGTTGTCTTGTTTGTTGATTTGGTTTTCATCACCGTAGATTTTTTCTCATCGCTTCTCCGCTTTTCCTCCTCTTTTGCCTTGTCTACTACTTTTAGCAAGTTCTGGTTTTGGACCTTTATTTTCTTAAAATTTCGATTGGTAATGATGTCTCTACTTGGAATCATCTTCTTATTTTATATTTTACCGGCTTACAATGTTGCATTAGTTGCTCTCATGGAGTGACTTCGATTGTCTTGATTATTGCCCGGATTCGCTCATTTCGTGGTTGTAAATCCGCATCTACCGGGCCAGGTTACCTTCTTGATTGGAGTGTCGTTTGAGAAGTATTTTAACTGATGTCGTTGATGTCTTAAGATCTTGGATGTTTGTGGATTTAGTATATCTGATTAGTTGTCCCTGGGCTACTGTTGTTACCTGCTATAATATCCCTTTTACTGCTGCTAGTATTGTGCAGACCACTGTGCCTAATCAACTGTTCTACTGGATCTTAACATATGGTTTGTATATTCTCAATGACTGTTATTATGGCAAGCCTGTGGGGTATTTCTCCAAAGATTGTGGGCTGAATTGGGATTGTGCTGCTACTGCTATGAATGTTCCTTATGTGGTAACTTTTCTGATTTTCACCGTCGGATTTGTACTGTGTCGACATTATCCTTGATCCCTTAATCGCAGATTTAATGCTATAAGTTCGTGGTAATTTAAACTGAAATTTGGATTTACCTTTCATTGGGTTTATTAATCTCAATGCATGAGGACCGACTGTTTGCTCTTAGAAGCTATTGAACACCTATTGGTTGCGCCTTCTTTATTGCGTATTTTGTCGATTGGAATATCCCATCCCTACTTTAATATCTATTTAGTGAATGGAATTGTGTTATTTTTTTCTTTATTAGTCTTGTTGCTTCTGGTTTTGCTTCCCATGATCCAGGTTTGGAGTTTTGTGTATCTTGGATTGGTATGCTTACTCCTCGATAGTCGCTTATGTCGCTCTTGTCTTGGAGATTTATTTTTCTGTTTTTTCCTTGTCTCCTCGCTTGGCTCTCTCTTTGTTGGTTGTAACATTTCGTGGTCTCATGACCAAAAGATGTTCTGCAATCCGTCCCGATGGTGAGGGCTTTTAGTGATTTCGCTTTGCTACCTTCGTGATAACTATCTATATGCCTTAATTTTGTTTATCTACTATTGCCATGTCTACTCGATTGAGGAGTTTTCCGCCAATTTGTCAGAACTTCCTATCTTGACCGCCGCCTTAACTGCTTTTCTGGATGTTAATGTTGAGCCTCACTTTTATTCACTTGTTGATTTCTTTTATGGGGGGTTCCAATGTTGTATTAGCTTTGTGTTGGCTTTTCTGATTGCATTATTTATCTCTCTTCTCCGATTTGCATCACCGCTACCTCTTTACACCGGGTTGGTTCCCTTTATGAGCACTTTATTCAAAGAAGGATATTATGGCCACTTTAGTCTTTGCATATCTTGGAAGTTCTTTTGTCCGCTTTGGATTTATTGTCGGCATTTATTGAATGGTGATTCTCTCGCTATTGGAGCCGCTCTAACTGTTCTTTCTGCACTAACTCGGTTGATTGCGTTCATTCCTTGTGTTGAGCTATGCAGTATTTCTTTTCTATTGCTTTCTCCGGACATTATCGGGACTTTCACGGTTGTTTTCTGACCGAAAGACTCATTTACATACCATGTGATTGGGATGGTGTTAATTATAGGCTCATCGACTTATGTATGATTCTCATATTAGTCTCAATTATCTTATGGAGGGATTATATGCTGATCAATTTCCTTCCCTGAACATGGCTATTCAGGAGATTCTGGCAAAGATGGCTCACTTACTTATGTTTCTGTATTCTCATGTCAAGATGGCTATATTGATGATTTTCTCTTGAATGAGACTCCTTATCCTTCAGCTCTTAGCAATTACCTATATATTTTAGATATGATTTTACTTAGGTTTGCATAGGTAATAAAGCTCACAAGAATATCAACAACTGGTGCTTCCTTCTCCTGTTTGTTGGCTATGATAATGTGATGTTCTCACTCCTTTTGGTTCTAGTAGCTCATGTGATGTAACCCTTCTGAAGTTTGGATGCTCATATTTGCATCCCCCAACATGGTGTGATTGAGCAGCCTTCTCTATCCCATTTTCTTATTATCATACTCATATTATACTATTTTCTCCTATCTTTTTGTCTGTATTACCTTAACTGCTCTAATCTCTCTTATTATAACTTTGCAGGTGTTTCTCTCTTTTTATCTTGCAGGTTTGCTCCATATTATCAAGCACTTCTACAACCATCAGAGCTTTGGCCTTATCATTTCTTTAGCTTATTATGTTAATCATCTTGTATCTTTTGATTGCTTTAATGTTTTCTTTTGCTCTTGGATGTACTTAGTTGGGCATTTACTCCTTAGTGATTGTAGCTCATTGAAAGACTTCTGAGTTTATCCCCTTTAAGGACCTTGTAACCTTTATTTTGTGGCAATAAAATACCCCCGTATAATGGGGTTTCCCTAAAAAAAAAAAAAAAAAAAAAAAAAACCTATCAAGAAGATGTCAGCCATTCTCGACACTTATAAAAAAGGATGTCGAGTTCAAGTAGGATGACAAGTGTGAGCATGCCTTCGAAGACATCAAACATTACCTGATGATGCCACCGGTTCTAGTAGCCCCTAACCTAGGCATGTCACTCATACTTTGTACTGCTACATTACATGACTCCCTTAGTAATTTTCCACTGAAGTTAATGACAAAGGGAAAGAAAATACACTTTACTACCTCAGTCGTCATCTAATCCCGATTGAAGCTAATTATCCACCCATTGAGAAGCATTGCCTAAGTTTAATCTTTGCATCCCAAAAGCTACAACATTACATGCTTTCTCATAAGGTGAACTTAATCTCTAGGATCAATCCACTACAGTATCTTATGATAAGGTTGACATTTTCTTGATGGTTGGCATGACAGCCCATAATCCTCTCGTAGTTTGACATTACCTTCGTAACCCTCCATGCAGTGAAAGGATAAGCACTAGTGGATTTCTTAGCAGCATACCCACTTCTTACTAACTTTTTGCTTAGTGATGATCTCCCCGATGATCAAATCATCAACTTAGGGGATACTAGAATTAACCATTGGGAAATGTACTTTGATGGTGTGGCTTCCTCTCAAAGAGGAGAAGAACCATAATATACTACTCTAAAAAAGGCAGGGGTAGGAATAGTTCTCTTATCTCTAGATCGTGATGTGATGAGATTCTCATATCATCTATCTAATCCTTGCACCAACAATGAAGCCGAATATGAGGCTCTGATTGCCGGTTTGGAGTTACTCATTACTCTAAGCATCTAGAACATCAACATCTTTGTAGATTCTCAACAAGTTATTAACCAAATCATGGGTCCTATAATGTTATAAAGCCCAATCTCCATCACTACCACGAGTACACCATAGAGTAGTTGGACCAAATCCCAAAGGTTACCATTTATAAGATTACTTAAGGATAGAATGCCATAGTGTATTCTTTATCCAAGCTTGCCAAGGAGTTAGCATGTCCAAAGAATGAGTCCATATCAATAAAGGTCCAATATAGACAAGTTTTATCCCTTATTGATATTGAATTCATCAAAAAGTACTCTCTTGAAGGGGAGGTTGCCATTACCAAGAAGATAAGGAGTTAGATTGGAGGAAATGATTTATGGATTACATAAATAAAGGCAAACTACCTCAAGAGAAGTCCCAAGCCTATCAGGTGAAGCAGAGAGCACTTTCCTACACTCTTGTGGATGGTGTCTTATATTGATGATCGTTCGATCATATGTGGTTACATTATTTAGACAAGCACGAAGACTGTAAGATCGTGACTGAGGTACACTCAAGATTATGTGGAGCCAACCAATCTGGTCTAAAGATGAAAGCCAAGATCAAGAGACTATGATACCACTGACCGTTGATGATCAAAGATTGCATGGATATGGCTAGGAGATGCCACCAATGTCAAATACACGGTGTGGTCCTACACCAACCACCCAACATTCTACATTCTAAATTGGCCTCGTGACCATTCGAGTTTTAGGGTACCAACATAGTGGGTATGATTGATCCTCCATCTTGCAAGGGTCATCAATTTATCTTAATTACTACTAACTACTTTTCCAAATGGGCGAAGATGATTCCACTCAGAGAGTTCATAGCTTAGCATGTGCTCCAGTTTTTTAGAAACCATATCATATATAGGTTCGGAGTGCCTCGACGTATTATCTATGATAATGGTACTGCATTCAAGAGTACAGAGATCAACAACTTTGCTAAGACAAAATAGAGATTGGCGATATTCTACCATCAACTACCCGAGGGAAAACGACTTAGTAGAATCCATCAACAAAACTCTCATCTAAATGTTAAAGAAGACACTCAACAATAATAAGCGATAGTCGCATGAGAAGTTAGTTTAAGTCTTGTGGGCCTATAGCACCACATATAAAACTCTAACTCAGTCTACTCCTTTCTCCTTAATGTATGGGTCTAAAGCCATTCTGCCATTAAAAGTCCAACCACTAAGGATAGTTGTGGGTAGTAAGATGACAATAGAGCAGAACACCAAGTTTTGGTTAGAAGAGCTTGAAGGTTTGGAGGAAAGATGCTTGCAATTATGCCAAAACCTCAAGTTGTATAAAGCTAAAATGATTCAAGCTCATAAGAAATTGGTCTGTCCTAGAGCTTTCAAGTAGGAGAGCATATTTTTGTTATGAGGAAACCGATTGTTGTCCATCATAAGATGGGAGGCAAGTTTGAACCCACTTGGGAAGGACTTTTTTTTCATAAAGAAGCCATACTAAAGAGAATCTTATTAGTTTATTAATCATAAGGGAGAGCACCCAATGCTTCCAATCAATAGGCTCTACTTAAAGAAATATTATAAATCATGTTTGAAAATAATTATCATCAATAAAAATTTCTTTTTGAATTCAATCTCTTCCATGTTGAAAGTATTCTTGTTTGTGAATCTACCATGATGTGTTTAGGGTTGGTGTAAGGAACTCGAGTGGTATCCTATCCTTCATCAATGCAATACAAACACAAATTATACACAAACATATAAAAAAATACATATCTTTTATCTCAGGCTACTCTGAGTTGAGATAACGCCCCTAGTGGCACTCACACGAAAGCTGCTCTTGGTCAGGCTAACATGCTACCCTGCTAATGTGTCACCCTAGTGATCTTCTTGCTTTGGAGGATGTTAGTCTGCAACAGTTTCCTTCTTTACTTGTCCATTGTACACTGATGAGAACTTTGTTAGTTTGATAGGACTTACTATGCATGGCTAGTAAGCTACCTCATGTTCACTTCGTTTAAGATGATGTGAGCCTGCTATGCTTTCTTCTTGGATTAGCCTTCGTACACTGACTGGTTGAGTATATTTGATGTTTAGGATAAGTCCCTTAGTGGCTCCTTTCCTCCTGACTACTTCAAGTTTAGGTCCAGTCCTTCCTCGGGGCTCCCCGCTTTGTAGTTTCTCTTGGTCAGATAACATCTGTCCCACTGACGATAGACTATTCTGATGATCAATTATGCTTGGAAAGTTGTAAGCCTACACTCTTTCTTTCTTGATTGATCATTGCACACTGACGGGCATCTTATGTTCATTGGTTCTCACTATGTTGATAGATACACCACTCATGCTGAATGATACACCTTAGGTTGGTTGGTTATCGTACCTTAGGATACACCACTCATTGTAGATGTAAGTATGATATGCTTTCTCCTTGAGTTGGCCATCGTACACCTATAGGCTTTCTTTTCTAGGGCTCAGGATAATTCCCATAGCAGCAATCCCTTGTGGGGACTATACTTGAATCATGCCTTTTGCAACCCCATTTAGACACTACCTAGGTTACTATGAGATTGGACAATTCCTCTTTTCTAGTAACCAGACATATAGTTGGAGAATATGTCCTATTGATGCGAAGAATTTGTCTTAGTCCAGTAAATCTGAGATAGGTCAAGGCTGATGTTGACCTCACTTTTAGAGTGAGCTCTCAACTTCCTCATTACAGATCTTGGACTCTTATAGACACTATGAGCTCCTTAGTCTTATGACACTTCTAGTGATTAGGTGAACACTTAACCTAAGCCTAGATACTTAGAAGAGTAAGCCATAGGAATAGGTTATGCCTTAGAGATTTAGAAAGATTTGCCTACCATATAGCCTTAAACACAATCCTTACTTCCTTCTTCAAACCAAACTTCCCAATCAAATTCCAAATTCAAATCAACCCCAATTCAATTGATTTTCTCAAATTTCCATTCAATCTCAAATTAAATTCCAAATCAAATCCAACTGAAAATGCTTGAAACCCAAAATCAAAATCAGATTTTAAATCCCTTCCTAAGCCATATGAACCACCTTCATATGCTTAGCCAAAACCCCATTTAAACTAAATCAAACTTGATTGATTTCTTTAAAAATCAATCATTCCTTCATTTATATTCACAAATATAAATAAAATCTAAATTCAAACCATTCAAATCAAATCAAAACAAATCAAGATTTTCCTTAAGCCATATGGACTTACCTCCACAAGCTAAATAAAATCTCAATTCCAATCAACCCAAACTCAATTGATTTCTTTAAAAATCAACCATTCCTTCATTTATATTCTCAAATATAAATGAAACTCACCCTCCAATGACCAAAAATAAATCAAACTAAATCAATCCCCTACTTAAGCCCTTTTAACCTAAATCCTTAAGCTTGGTCAAATTTGCTTCCAAATCACACCGAACTCAAGTGATTTTATCATAAATCATTTATATCTTCATTTATATTCACAAATATAAATGAAATATAAATCCAAATAGCCAAAATCAAACCCAAATCAAATCAAATTTTAAATTTTATCCTTTTTCTTGAACTTGGCTAAATGATACCCAAATCAATTCAAAACCCATGCTTTTCTTAATGATTCAATCATTCCGTCAATCATTATTCCAAATATAAACATAAACTACAATTATCAAACCAAATCTAAGTCAACTCAAATTAAGCCCATGTTGACCCATTTTGACTTAAAATTGTTGAACCAAAATCCATTTGACTCTAAACCAATTGCAATTGGATTTATATTTCAATCCTAGGCTTATATGTTAATTCAAATAAACTTGAATCAAGCCAAAATCAAATTAATTAACCCATTTAAGTCCACTTGACCCAAAGTGACCTAAAGACCCTTTTTGAGCTAAGTTCTAATCCAACCCAAATTAGATTGAACTAAATCAATCCAAACCTCATATCATGATCATCATCCTAGGGTGATTAATTGCCTTGAATTGGGTCAAACCAAGTCAACTTGGTCCTTTGATGAAGTCAACCTTTAGCCCAAATGAAACACAAACTAGCCAAAACCTACCATATACCAAATTAATTGAAACTATTGATTCAAACTAATGCCTAATCAATGATTGAACATGACCAAACCTTCAATTGAGCCAAACCAAGTCCAATTGGTCATTTGATCTAAGTTGACCCAAATTGGCCTAAAAGTCAAAATGGGTCAAATCATGATTTTGATCCAAATTGATTACAACCAATGGCTCAAGTTCATTCTAAATCACTGATTGAACTTGACCAAAGCCATGATTGAGCCTAATTTGACCAATTGGTCAACTTGACCCAACCTAGCTCAAATTGACCTAAAAGGTCAAACCAAACCAAAGCCTACAATCATTTTCAATTAGCTAATTGAACATGAACCAACACCTAACCCAACCCAATTTTGGTCAAATTGCTCAAATTGGTCAACTTAGCCCATTTGACCTATTTGAATCCAAATGAGCCAAAATCAAACTTAAGCCAAATTAATCAAAACCACTTGAACCAAAACTCTTGAAATCATCATTTAAACCTAACCCAAGTCTTGGTTTGACCAAATTTGACCAATTGGTCAACCCAACCCAACCAACTCAAATGAACTCATTTTGACCAAATGAAGCCAAATCAGCCAAAACCAACCCATGGGATCATAAGAGCTAGCCAAACCTAACCCAAACCAGTCCTAGTTCACTCCTAAATTAGCCTAAATCTATAGTGGACCCACCTAAGGGGATTAGCCATTGGACACACCCCATTTATTGGATTCTTTTCATAAGAGGCAAAGTCCACTTTCTCCTCTCATGGCGACATCTAATTGCCAAAAAAGGTATTCCTAAACCCCCGTAGCCCAATGTAATCCAGCTTAGCACTTTCCATGGACTAATGGAAACAAACCAAGCCACTTCACTCATGGCCTAACCCTATGGGCAAAGGGAAGAACCAAGCCAACCCAATCTGCCCATATACTGCCTTGAGCTCCTGCCATAGCTTCCTCCACTCATGGTGAGCCACGTGGAGCTCACAGTGACCCTTCTGATGCCTCGATGGTGGTGAATCAGTAGAATTTTAAGGATGGATCTCGTCCATCCATCACACACAATTTTCGGGTATACTACCTTAATTCGTGTGGCAGTTGTAATAATTCCCACTGTGAGAGTTCCCTAAGCATTTTTAAAACTCCTCAAAGCTTACCCGAAGCCTCTCCAAGCTCCCATGATTAGAATTCTCCATTCTCATGCACTACTGAAATAGGGCATATTTCCTTTGATTCAAACTCCTCACCCACTCAACAAAACATCAATTAAACTTACCCACACCATCATAACACCTAGTAGAGCAATGCCAAACCATTTCCCAAGCTTCCAAACCACCGAAAGCCATACTTCACTTAAGATTGAACACTAAAGGGAGGAGCTTGGTCCATAAAGAAAACCACCTCAAATCAAAGCTTGTGTGACTCAACCGGGCTTCTTCTCTACCAAATGAAGCTACCTTAATCATTGGAAATGCCGATCAAAAGCTCCGACAAAGCAATTTCTCAAAATTGATCCTTGAATGAAATTGTTTTTTTTCCTTTTTAAAGCATTTGAGCCTATCCTAGCTGGATCCTTGTGGATCTTTTGTGCAAAGGTGTGGATTGAGTTTGGAGTGGTTTTGATCTCAAGAGAGCTCATATCAAGTGACTCATGGTAGACGGGATCCATCGTTCATCAATCATAGAAAGATGGATCATGGGTCACATTATTAGAACAGATGGCCATGATCAAATCACGTAGAATCCCCCTCTATTTACTCCTTAATTATGGGATCTGATTGTGGTCATCCGATCTTAGATCGGATGGTCTACAGAAAAGCGTATCCACCGTAATCTGATTTAGCCACCTAATTTAACAACTTAAATACCCTATCCCAATAGCATCATGCGTCAATAGCCACATGGCACCAATAGGATTAAAGGTTAATTAGGACTGTTTTAATTAATTTTTAAGTCTGAAACTTCCTAAAATCATAACTAATCCTAAAAAAATCTAAATAATATAAATGAGGTCTCATTTTAAAGATATTTCAGAGTAGAATTCAAGAAAATTAATATAAATTAATTTTGAATAGTAATTTATACTTAATCAAGGTTTAATTAAAAATTTAATTATCCTAATTACTCTTTGATTAATTATCCAATTAATTTCAAATTTTCTAGAGATGTTTAGGTGGATGACCTCTACCTCTCCTATTTTTCTTGGGATTCGATAGTTAGTTAGGGAAATCAATGGATTTAGCCTTAATTATGCCCCAACCTTAATTAATGATAATTAAGAAAATAAATAGTGGATTAACTAATTAATTTAGCTTACTGTCCTTTGTTAATAGTGAAAAGTCTTAGGGAAGTGGTTGGATTCATTCCTTATGACCATTTCATTAAGCCTCTTCATTTGTTTCAAATTAATTAAAACTTAAATAATTAATTATCCACTTAATTAATAAATTATGAAAATAAATGATAACTAATTTTTTCAAAGCCCAATTGATTATTTGAAATGACTTAGGGATTGGGATTGAGGTATCTTCCTTGATCTCTTTCCCTAATTTAATTTCATCATCCTAATTAAAAGATATAATCAAAGGAATTAATTGACCAATTAAGGGCTTAATTAATTTAAAATCCATTCATTCATAAACTTCTTTAATTAACCCTTGGGAAGTTCTTTGGGTGTTCAAAAACCTAAAGAGAGAGATAATGAAATTATGGTTAGCTCACGTGTGTGAGAAAATCATAAAAGAAATTAAGTGAGTCGCTTAAGCTTAATTCATAATTAATTATGAGCTAATTGCATTAGGCCACTTTCATTTCTTAGGTGCATTGCTAATTTACTTTCCATGTGGTTGCATCTTATGTTGGCTTATCATTGAGTAATAAATTAACTTAAGGTGATATAGGTAAGGGTTAATTAATTGATTTAATTCATACCTTAACCTAATTAAGACATAAAATCAACATAATTGCTTTACATTAAACCAAATTAACTCACACATGGGGAATACGATTAGGATTAAAAAACCTCTTTCACATTTCTTAAGTCAATCAAACCTAAATTCAAAAATGGCTTTTAAGAAACTTTGGTTTATTTTAAATGAGCTTGTTTAATATGATTGTCCTTAGGACTTAGTTGGATTGAATGAAATTACATGCTTGTGTTTTATTTATTTCCAATCATGTTAAATGTTGTATGCCACTTGTAGTCATGCATTCATTTCTTTCAAATTAATTAAATAAATATGATTTCCTTTATGTCAATTTGCATGTGTTGACTTAATTAGAAATATGTGTGGATATTATCACTATTAAATCTCAAATGTATTTTCAAAAGCTTATTAATGAATATAAATATATATAAGAGATGCATGTGAATATAAGCTTAGTGTATGAAGAAAAGTCTCTCTCTATCATTCATTTGTTGATTTGCATAAGTTTTAATGTTAACGGGTATATTAGTCTGGACATTCTATGGTTGGATTTTTGAATGTATTTGAGTTTGATTTTTGGAAGCGGTTTTAATTGTTTGAATTCATACTTCATTTATATATGTGAATATAAATGAGAATATAAATGGGTCATGAGAAAATTTCAAGGAATTGAATGATTTGATCATGATTTTGCTAAGTCTTTAAAGAGGAAATTAAAGGACTTAGGAAATTTTGGAGTTTGGAGCTTGAATTTTGAATTTGATTTGATTGATTTGTATTTATATTTAATTTATATGTGTGAATATAAATGAGAATATAAATAAGTTATGTAAAAATCCCATGAGTTTTAATTAATTTGATCATGGTTTAAGCTAAGTCCTTAAGAGAGAAATTAAGGACTTAAGAAGGATTTTAAATTTGGAATTTAATTTTTAGGTTTGATTTGATTGATTTATATTTATATTTCATTTATATATGTGAATATAAATGAGAATATAAATGAGTTATGAGAAAATCTCATTTTAATTATTTTGATCAAGATTTAGACTAAGTCTTTAAAAGAAGATTAAGGACTTAAGAAAGATTTGGACTTAGGAATTTCATTCATGGGTTTCAATCATGGATTTCAATGGATTTCAATCATGTGGCATTGATTTGAGTTTGGAATAAATCAAATAAGATTGATTTGGGGTTTGACTTGAAGAAAGGAAGGTGAAATGGTTCAAGCTAAGGTTAGGCAAATTTCCCTAACACTCCTAAGGAATGACCTATTCCTATGGATAACTCTTTGAAGTCTCTAATGCTAGGTTGAGTGTTCACCTAATCACTAGATCTATCTTAAGATTAAGGAACTCTTAAAGTCTAAGAGAAGTCCTATGTCTAAAATGGAGGGATTGAGAGCTCATTCTAAAAATGAGGTCAACAAAGGGCGCCCAATAGGTGTGGTGTGACTGACAAAGAACACCACACGTATTGGTGTTGACCAAAACAACCAACAACACCGAAAGATCACAAGCACTAATAGAAATAATCTATCCCTAACCCAAGGTGTAGAAGGAATCCAGAGATTAGTGCAATGTGGCTCTACTTATGTCCAAGGACATAAGAGAGAAGGAAGGAATCCACTAAGGGATAGAATGTGAACCTTCCACTAGGGAAGCAGGTTCAAGTCATCCACAAAGGGGATGACAGGTTTTATTTGGTTTTGGTCTCATCGAGGAGAACTTTCCACTGGTGAAGTGGGTTAAATTTGTTTCAATTTTTGTTGGTTTGGATTTTGAGATGGATCTTGTTGGTTTGTGATGGATGACACTGAGTAGGAGCCATGGAGACCTAAACAACTCAGATTTACCAATCTAAAGGGGTAGTCTATAAAACATATAGTAGGACTAGCCAACCAAAGGGATGCCTTTTAGTATGCAGCAACTGTACTAGGAAAAATGTGTAGTAGACTTACATCCTCCAAAGTAAGGACCAATTGCTGGGGTAATCTGTTGGCAAGACAACAGATTGAACCCAACCTAGGGCTAACTATTGAGTGAATGCCACTGGGGGACTTAGATCAGTTCAAAGATAGTTAAGATTAATTTCATTTTTATATTTGTTTATTTTGATGGATTTTGTTGGTTTATGGATCATCGAAGGGGCATCAGCCTCTCACCTTTCTTTATAAAGGGAGTAGCTTCCCGACCGATTGGAGAACTATCCGACCAAAGGAGTGCCTTTAGTTTGTAATGATCAATTGAAGGGAAGAAAGCTTGAGGACTCACATATTCAACTACAAAAAGACCACTAGGGTGATTGGTTGTTTTTGAAATAAATCAAACCCCACCTAAAGCTGCCTATCGATTTGCGATAATCATGCTAGAAAGAATGCATCATAGTCTTACATCTTTCAAAGACGAATGATTGCAAAGGTAACTTGCTTATGGAAAAATAGATTGAAGCATGTAAGGGCAACTACGGAGTGATTGTTGACCTAGGGGCTTATCTCAACTCAGCTTGTCAAGCAATTCCTATTGGGAGTTCGACACTACCATAAAAATAGGATGCTTGCTTGGGAAGAGGGAGCCTTTGGGGGCTTGAATTCCTAATCCATAAGTGAATATTTTTGTTTGTTTTGTTTATTTTGTTTTATCATGGATTCTGTTAGTTTATGAGAGATTAAACAAAGAAGGAGCTTATATCAACCTAAACTTGTCTTAGATTTACTGAATCAAGGGAGAATTTACACATCCACTGAACAAATTCTCCAACTAGAGGGGTGGTTACTAGGAAAGGGGGACTGTCCAATCAAAAAGTAACCCAAGTAGTCTCTAAATGGGGTCACAAAAGACATGATCCAAATAGAGTGCCTATAGGAGATGGGGCTGCTAAGGGCTTAATCCAAAACCCTAAAGAAGATGACATGGTTAGTCATATATTCAATATGTATTCGGTGTCCAACTCAAGGAAAAAGTGTGAGGAATCATATCTCCCAAGAGTGGTGTATCCACCAGGTATGTCACTATCAGGATAATGAACATCAACTAACCTAAGGCGTTTGTTGGTTTGCAATAATCAGCCTAGGAAGAAAGCTCAGGACTCACATCCTCCTATAGTGGAACGGATTGCTGGGATAGTTTATCTTCGGCTCGACAGGTGCTATCTGACCTAGGGCGACTACTTGGTGAATGCCATTGGGGAAATTATATCTACTCAAACATAGTCAAGAGGAAAGAAGCCTCTGGGGGACTTATCCTAGACCTCAAACATACCCGACCTATTTAGATCATGATGATTAGATCAAGAAGAAAGCATGGGGACTCACATCTTCTTAAACAAAGTCAACATGAGGTAGCTTATTGGATGGGTAGTGAAGCCTACCATACTAACAAGGTGCTCATTAGTTTACAATGGTCAAGTTAGGGAGAAAGCCTGGGGACTCACATCTTCCAAACAAATGTCCACTAGGGTGACATACTAGCGAGGCAACATGTAAGCTTGACCTAGAGCTGTTGATGAGTGAGTGCCACAGGGGGCTTGCTCTCACATCAAAATAGCTCAAGATAAAAGATATGTGTTTATTTTTATGCATGTGTCAAAAGGAATAGGATGCCTCTAGGGGACTCTTACACCTACCTTAAACACGCTAGGGGATTGATGAAATGGTGCCATTGATGGCAAAAGGATTCCCACTAAGAAAGGATGCCTCTTATCTTCTCTCACACCTATCTTAGTTGTGCTAATCAAAATAAGATGCCTCTCAGGTTCTCTTATACTTATTCTAATAACATCAGGAAATTATGTTTGTGTTATCAAAGAGGGATAGGATGCCAATGGGGGACTCTTACACCTACCATAGACACGTCAAGATAGATTCACAAGACAAGCAAACAATGCTTTGAAAGAAAAGAAGATTTGATGAATGGAATCATACTTTATTCTTTTTATTAAAATTTGTTTTCAAATATGATTTGTTTCATGCATAATACTTCTTTAGATAAAGCCCATTAATTGGAAGCATTGGGTGTTCCCCTTTACAATTAATAAGTTGATAAGATCCTCCTTGGTAGGCCTTCTCTATGACATAGGGGCCTTCCCAAGTGGGTTCAAACTTGCCTCCCATTTTTCTACGGATAATAATTGGTCTCCTTAAGACTAACATAAGTTCTCCTACTCGAAAAGACCTATGACGGACCAGCTTATTATGAGCTTGAATCATTTTAGCTTAGTACAACTCTAGGTTCTAGAATGCCTATAGGCGACTCTCCTCCAAACATTCAAGCTTTTCTAACCGCAATAATGCATTATGCTTTGTAGTGATCTTTCTACCTAATGCTATCCTTAGTGATGGGAGTTGAACTTCAAAGGGTAGAATAACTTTGGACCCATAAACTCAGGAAAATGGGGTAGACTGATTTGGAATTTGGTATGTACAGTAGGCCCACAAGGCTTCAACCAATTGCTCATTCTACTATCTTTTGTTATCATTAAGAGTCTTCTTTATTATTTGGATGAGAGTTTTACTGAATGCTTCTGCTAAAAAATTTGCTCTAGGGTAGTAGATGGTGGAGTATCTCCAATCTATACCGTGTCTTCTAGTGAAGCTGTTGAACTTCATGCTTTTGAATGCAGTACCATTATCAGATATAATTCATCAAGGCACCCCAAACCTATATATGATATGGTTCCTGAAAAATTGAAGCAGATGCTAAGTTGTGACCCTCTGAGTGGGATGCCTTTTGCCCACTTGGAAAAGTAGTCGGTGACAGCTAAGATGAATTGATGCCCCTTGGAAGAAAGAGGATCGATCGGACCTATAATGTCGGTACCCCAACATTCAAATGGCCATGAGGCCAATGTAGGGTGCAAAATGTTGGGTGGTTGGGGGAGGACCACACCTTGTACCTGACACTGATGCCATCTCCTGGCTACATCCATACAATTTGTAATCATTGAAGGCCAGTAGTATCCAAGTTGCTTGATCTTCATCTTCATCTTCAGATTGGTTTGATGTGCCTTGCATAAACATGAGTGTACCTTGGTTACAATGCCATGGGATTCATGTTTGTCTAAACAACATAACCACATTTGGTAAAAGGACTGGCAGTACAGGGTACCATCAACAAGAACATAGGAGAGAGCTCTCTGTTTCACCAGATGGGCTTGTGAGTTTTCTTGAGGTAGTTTACCATTGTTCAAATAATATATGAACAGTTGCCTCCAATCTAGCTCCTTATCCATTTTGGCAACAACAACCTCCCCTTTAAGAGAAAGTTTATCGATGAGTTCAACATCAATAAGGGATAAGACTTGTCTATTTTGGACCCTTATTGAAATGGACTCATCTTTCGGATATGCCAATTCTTTGAAAAGTTTATCTAAAGCATCTGCTACTACGTTCTTTGCTCAAGGAACCTTGTAGATGGTGACTTCAAGAATTTGGGCTAACAGCTTCATGGTATACTAGTAGTAATGATGAAGCTTGGGTTGGAGGACCTAGTAGGACTCGATAATTTGGTTGATAACCAACTGAGAATCCCCAAAGATGTTGATGCTATTGACATTGATAGTGATGCCTAACTCCAGACTGGCAATCAAAGCCTCATACTCAACTTTGTTGTTGGTGCAGGGGTTGGAAAGACAGTGTGAGAATCTCATCACATCGTACTCTAGAGTTAGGAAAATTATTCCTACCCTGCCTTTCCTGAGAGAATAGATCGTGGTGCTTCCCCTTTGTGAAAAGAAGCTGCACCATGAAAATGCATCTCCCATCGACATTTGTCAGCCCCCCCGAATTTCATGATTTGTTCATCAGGGAGATCATCACTAAGCAGAGATTCAACAGGAAGTGGGTGTGATACTAAGAAATCTGCTAATACCTATCCTTTTACCACACAGAGGGGTATGAATGTGATATTAAACTATGAGATGATCTTGGGCCATCATGCCAAATGTCCGGATAGCATTGCCGTGTCATGAGATTTTGCAATGAATTTATTCTGGAGATCAAGTTTACCTTATGAGAAAGCATATAGTGTCATAGCTTCTTAGAGGCAAAGATCAAAGCTAGGCAAAGTTTCTAATTGGTGGATAGTTCACTTCAATGGGAATCAGACAATGACTAAGGTAGTAGAAAAAGCATTATCCTTTCCTTCATTATTGGCTTGGGCCAATAGAGCATCGAGAGAGTCATCCAATGTGTCAGTGTAGAGGATGAGTGGCTTACCTGGGATTGGGGCTGTTAGAACTGGCGGCTTCACCAAATACTACTTGATGTCTTCGAATGCATGCTGACACTTGTCATTCCACCTGAACTTGGCATCATTTTTGATAAGTGCTGAAAATGGCTTGCATCTCCCCGAATAGGTTGGAGATAATGCATCTAAAATATGACAACCATCCTTGAAAGGATCTAAGTTGAGTTAAACTCTGAGGAGGTGGTATTTCTAAGATAGCTTTAATCTTTTCAGGATCTACTTCTATTCCCTGGTGTCAAACAATAAACCCAAGGAATTTTCCTGAAGCTACTCCAAATGCACATTTCAAAGGATTCATTTTGAGGTTATATTATCTTAATCGTTCGAAAACTACTCTCAAGTCTAAGAGGTGGTCTTCCTTTTCTATGCTCTTAACTACTAGATCATCAATGTAGCATTCAACCTAATGATGGATGAGTTCATTGAAGATCTGAGTCATGGCTTGTTGGTATGTAGCACTAGCATTTTTAAGGCCGAAAGGCATGACCCTATAACAGAAGATTCTGATCACGGTTTGAAAAGTAGTGTTTCTTTCATATTCAGGAGACATCTTGATTTGGTTATAGCCAGATGACCCATCTATAAAAAGAAAGATTGCATGAGATGAGGTGATGTTCACCATTAATTCTGGTATAGGGAGAAGAAACTCATCCTTAGGACGTACCTTATTTAAGTCCCTATCGACGCATATGCGAATTTAGTCATTTTTCTTCTTAATTGGAATGACACTGGCTAACAATGTAGGATATTTTTCTTCCCTGATGAAACCAGCACTAATCAATTTCTTGACTTCAAAAATGACCTATTGTTCAATTTCTAATTGCATGCATTTATGAGCTTTTTTAATAGGGGTAGCATTAGGATCTATTGCTAGCTTATGGACTACTATGTCAGGAGATAATCCGAGCATCTCTTCATAACTCCATGCAAAGAAGTCTTTAAACTCAGTCAATAGCCTAACTAAGTCATTGGTTTCTTCTTCATTCCGCAATGAACTGATGTATGTCTGGCATGGATTTTCTCCATTCCCGAGGTTGATTTCTTTAAGCTTATCAATTGTTGAATGAATCTTCTATTTAAATTCTTGCAGTACTTCTTTGATTTAGAGATCATCTGGATCATCTGAGATGTCTAAACACACATTCTCATAAGAGTTGGTGTTGTGTGAGAAGAACCTATCAGACTCCAAATGATTGTTAACAACTAAGTAGTAATCATCATCATCGACTGGACCCACTATACTGAATCCTAGTCCTACTCTTGATTATGCTTCCCTGCCTATATTATTCCATAGCTTTTCAAAGTACTCTGACCTTTGCCTAGACCATGTGTGAGAAACCAAACCTTTATGTATATGATTATGAACACAAGAGAAGTAAAAATCAAATGGTAATTCCATTAATTCTTTAAATGTATCCTCCTGAAGTTGTACATTAACTTCAGGACTTGAGGATGATGATCCCAAAAAGAATCTCTTCGGCTTCATTTCATTGGACAACTTAGGGACTTCCTTAACTACCAAACCTTCAACTTTCTAGAGATGTAAGTGAGGTTAGAGCTAAGGTTCCCAGCTGATGCCTAATAGTTTCACATAAATCTGATTTAAATACTTTACTTTGTCTGCAGGGCTTCACCTCCAACCTCTGAGAGGGGTTGGATGGTTTACTAATCACATTAGACTTGTCCTCTGAGTAGGATTCCAAGTTTATGTGAATAGTAGTGCACCTATGAACTAGAACATAATCTGTTGGCTGATGGCCAACCAGGAGGTCTTTCACCTATGGAACTGCCTATGTTTCTTCCTATGCCTCTGCCTAGTGGAGGTTGAGCCATTCTACCCACATGTCCATATGATGGAATGAATTGTGGTTGAATGTAATATGCAAATTTATTTCTTCTTCAATTCCCCTTTCTTTTTCACTTGAATTTTAATTTTTCTTTTCATTTTCTTTTGGTTTTTCTTTTTCTTCCTTTTCTTTTTCTTTTGCTTTTGAATTCGAATTTTGTCCAAGTTCATGTGAAAGGGTATTTTGAGAAAGATAGTAGCTTTCATCCTCATAAATCTCAACCTCTCTTACTGAAAATGGCTTTTCATCTCTATTAACATGGTATTCAATCCCATCTTTTCTGAACTTGATGCACTAATGGAGGGATGATGGAATGATCTTATTTCGATGTATCCAAGGCCTACCAAGAAAATTAGTGAACAAAGTATTCAAATCATTGATGTAAAACTTGGCTTCATTCTTTTAGTCACCTATCTCCAAAGGTAACTCTATGGAACCTAAAGCTCGCTCACCTTGTTCATTGAATCCTCTCAACATCATTGATCACCTCAGAGTGTGGAGATGTCAATCCTCAAATAGGAAAGGGTCTTTAGACTCATAATTTTTAGTGATGCACCTAGATCAATAAGAACTCTGGTGAGTCTGAACATGTCCATGTCAACTGTGATGTAGAGGGGACGGTTGTGCTCCAAGTACCCCATAAAAAGGTCTTCATTTGTGAAGGTGATCCCCTGAGCTTCTTTTATATAATATGCCCCATCACCTATAGTGGTCAATTGAGCTAACCATATTTCAAGATCAAGGAGAACCTTGAAAGTGACTCCCTCATCTCTTTGGATAAGACAAGGGTATCGTATATGCTTAGCTTAGATGGAAACTTTCTTATATGAGAGAGGACATTGTAGTCCACCTTGGGCTAGTCCTCCACAAGCATATCCAAGGGTAGAGCATTCTATGGAGGGGCTTCTTGATCCTTTATACCAATGACTTGTTTCCCTCTATCTTGAGGTACTGCCCTAGGAGGTAGAACCTTGCCACAATGGAGGTTTACTTCGGAGATCTCTTATGGTAGGGTAATAGAATGCTCTACCAGCACATCGGGCTCACCTACATCTTCTCCAATGAGACCCTCAAAAATGGATGATTCCAAGTCTATCTCAAGAAGCGAACCTGTAGTATTTAGAGTAGGAAAGTCCAACTCTGAATCAGAAAGAGGAAGATTGAAATTGTTATAGTTATTTTGTCTTGAAGAGTTATCATTAGGAATAGAAGAAGACAACCCATCAGAAGTGACACTGATGTAATTCAAACTAGTTTTATTCTTCAATTTCATAGATTTGTTTGGAGGTACAAAGTAGAAATCAAGTAAAGTGAGTGGGGTAAATGATTTGATGCCCTTATCTGCGATAAGAGTTTTACTAGTAGAAGAAGAAGAGCTAGCTGAAGTGGAAGAACTCTCAGTGTGGAAGTTGCAACTATAGGTTGAAGGCTTGACTCAATTGGTGGTTACGCTAATGGGCTATCCTAGGCAGACACATGCTACTGCTGCTCAGCTCCCCCCATTCCTCGAGTTAGCACTGGCAACTCGCAAACCTTCCTTGATGTTGGAGGTTTGATCTAACTCAAGCACATGTAAGGAAAGCTTCTTGATCTTTTGGATGGTCTTCTTAGAGGTTTTGGATAAAGAAATATCCCAACCTTCTTTGGTTTTGAAGGATCACATGTATCCCTAAGGATTACCCTAATGGAACTGGATTGTTATTCCACAAGATATTCCTTTGGGATAACTATAGCATCGGTCTTGATGTTGTGTTCAAGCCAATCCTTAAATGTGAAGCAATCCTCTAAAACATGGCCTAGCAAACAGTTGTAGGAGAAAAAGTTAAGATCATGAATTTTTCCTACTTCCTCCAATCTCGTAGGCTATGGTAGTTTAAAATTAAGCTTCTTTAAGAGATTCTGAAAGATCTTCTTGAGTACCTCCCTCTTAAATGATTAAGGTTTGTTAAGATTATCTAAAAGATTAGGTGGACCATAGCTACCTGTCGGTGGGTATGTGTGCCACTGCTACTAGTGGTATGGCTGAGGAGGTGGTATCGGCCATGGAGGATCTTTGTGGAGGCACTGGGCTACCCTGGTGGTAAAGAGGTAGAGGATGTTGAGGTTGTGGTCTCTTGGACTGATCTCTAGCTAGTTACTTAACTTTATCTACCACTCTCCAGCATCTTCTCTTAGACCTTTTGTTGCTTTGCTTTAAGCAACAAGTCTTGAAAATGCAATTGTTTGGCCTCTCCTTATAGAATAGCACCTTGTTGATTAGCTTCTCAAATGTCTTGATAGTTAAGCCCTTAAGCATGAAAGTGGTATGGCCATGGATATTCTTTAAAAGATTCTCAATGGCATGATTCTTAGATAGCTGTGGCTCACATTTCATACTCAGGTTGTACCATCGGAGAATATAATCAATAAGGGACACACTTGGGTGTTATTGTGCTACAACGAGATCACATACAGTAACACTTTGCTGAGCTCTAGCAAGCCTTTTGATAAAGAGTTGCTCTAACTCAGCAAATGTCTTTACTAAACCATTGGGCAGTTCAATATACCAATCAAAACCAATCCCTGTTAGGCTACTAATAAAGAGGCAAAAAAGCAAAGCGTCACTGCCACCGGCATTGCAACAATTAGCCCTGAAGTGTGCTATATGTTTCCTTGGGTTTCCATTGCCATCAAAGCTTTTGAAGGAGGTGGAACAAAACCCTTGAGATATTTGATTGAATCGAATTCCTCCAGGTAGGGTCTACCCTTTGGAATAAATGATCCTCCCTGGGCTTGAACCAATGCTTCCTTCACTTGTTGCTTAATCATGGATCTGATGTCTTTTTCTTGCATGGAGGTACTTTCCACTACTTTCCTATATATGCTAGTGCTACCTTGCTCAATAAGAGGTAAGGTCTTAGCTAGGTCCAAGACATGCACTAACTCATGCTGACTAATGTCGGCTATAGTAAGCTGAACTACTAGGGTTTATTTTTGAATTACTAAAACTGCTACTAATAAGTCCTCTAACTACCGTGCCATCCTATTTATCTACTCATCTTTTTCTTCAACTAATATCAAAGGTGTTGGGCTGATTGGGTGGTGTCTTCCTGATCAACCTCATCACTTTCCATGTCCTACTGCTTCTTGAGAAGGGATCCTCTAGTATCTACCATGCAGACTCCAGCTGAGTCTCCCAATAAGTCATCTTCATTGGGATCGAAGCTAGCCTTCTACTCATCTGACCAACCATACCCCCAAATCTCCTTCTTCTTTACAAGATAATGTGTTGCTATCTTCTCGAGAGAATGATCTATTTGAACGGGAATAAATGATCTCAGGTTGGTGATCGTGGTGCACTAAGAGCACTACCGCCACTCTGGGAGTCAATCCTATGAGAGTGTACCTACCTGGGATGAGAGACACCCCTCGACGCCATAAACCTATAAGAGGGGTGACATTCCTAGGAGGTTCTACTATTATTGGTGCAGCTAGGCTATCATCTGCTACCTCTAAAATGACTACTACCATTTCCACATTCTGCTAAACTGGTAGAGTTGGTGAAGGGATGACCACTATGCTTCTGGATCGCCATTCCCTCCGCACCACCACTTGGGCAGAAGGTTGAGCAAGAGAGCTTGGCCTCGCCATAATAAGAGGTGTAGATGGGGTAGGATCCCTCGACCGTAGTCAAATCATTAATGGGGTATGCTTCTCCCCGTATATGGCCTTCATGGCCTTTGATGGAACTGGAGATACTATGACCTGGACTGGTGATGGCGAACAGGGGTAGAGCAGTGTGGTGGAGACACCACCGACTCTCTATGCATAGGAGCTATCCTCCCTGTGATGACTAGTCCTAGTAAGTAAGATGATGTCTATGGTCTGCAGTAGACGCGATAGAAATCAACAAGTATAGAAGCTGCCGACTAGTGACTAAACCTCTGCCTCTCCCTACTGGTAATGTGAGTAGATGTATGGGCTTCTATGGCCCTCCCGATGTATATGTTTCCCCACACTACGAGGGATAATGGATCTCAAATAAAATTGAGCTCCAGACTCTAAACATCCATAAGCTTCACCAACCTAGCACAAAATTGATCAGTGGTCAGCATACAACCTCTTGCTCTTACTAATTGATGGTTGATGCTGGATCATTAGTGGAGGTGATGTGCAAATCCTCTTAACATTCTCTCTGTCTGACCTAGAGAGATGATGAACTGGTTTGTTGTAACCAGTGGTGAAGTCAAAATGGGAAACTCCTCAACAGCTGAACGGACGGCTGCCTCCATCTCCCTGTCAATCCTAGTGTGATACTACTTGATCATGTGGTTTTTGTTCCTTCACTGTGTTCTGGTAAGATGAGAGTGAGAGCTAGACAAAGACTCAAAAGTAGAGGAGGCGATCCTTGAAATCAAGGGAGCCTTACCCTTAGAGGGTACTAATGAGAGGGTCTTAGCTCTAACTAGGCGACAAAACAAAGGGGCAATCAAACTGGGTCGGCGTAATGTCACTACAAGTGGGACGCCACTACTTTCCTCTTCAATGAGGAGATGTCAATCAAAAGGTAGATCAATCTGGATGACTGGCTTTTGCATGACCACCATGGTCCTTCTAACAGACATGAGGGGAGTGCCCTCACATGTAATCCTCACTCCCTCAAATCCCCCACTGAAATGGATAAAATATGTATGATCCAATTGGGGGAAGTTGGTCTAGTCCAAAGCTAAATCCATACCATGAGGGAAAGTGAAAACAAATTTCTACAAGCTTGCCATTTTAGATCAACTGCAAAGACTAATAAACTGGACTGTAGCTGTACTGTAATTGATGGTGAGAATTTACAATAGAAAATAAACTTGGATCATATTTCTATCTTTGTTGATTTTTTTGAATTTGAGTTGAAAATTTGAACCCACATCCAACATCTTGGAAGAGTTAAGTGGGGTTCAAATGGATTTGAGAAGATTTAGAAATTTGATTGAAAGAGGAATTTTTTAATATGATTCCAACTTCAACAAATTTGGGTAGGTTGAAAAGTGGATTCAAATATTTAGAGAAGGATGCTTCCATAAGTTCATGTTTGTCTGAATTTAGATTTTTTTTTTATTTGGGGACCCTTTCCTTTAACATATTTTAGTATGTTAAAGTAAGGGTCAATTGATTTTTTTTTATTTGGAATTTTGCTTACTTAGCAAATTTGGGTATGCTAAGTGAAGTGTTTGAAAAACAATTGTTTATTTTTTGTGAATTCTTGTTTGATTTTGAAGATTGAAATTTTCATTAGCAAATTTAGGAATGCTAAGTGAGGAACCCAAGTGTGTTTTGTTTGATTTTTGAAAATATGATTCTTAGTAAATTTGAGTATGCTAAGAAAATCCTAAGGTGTTTCATTTGTTTTGGATATTTTATTTTTTTATTGAAAAAGAAGGATACTTAGCAAATTTGGATATGCTAAGGAAATCCTAATGTGTTTCATTTTTGTTTTGATTTGATTGAAAGTGGAGACTTTACATTAGCAAATATAGTATACTAAGGATGAAATTTGACTTAGTTTTGTGAAATGGAAACTTCACTTAGAAAATTTGAGTATGCTAAATGAGATTCCAAAATATGTGATCAAAATTTTTTTATTTGTTTTTTTAAAATTGAAACTTCTCTTTAGCAAATTTGGTATGCTAAGAAAAAAAGTTCCAAAGGTACTTGAAAATTTTTGGTTTTTAATTTGGAGACTTTACTTAGCAAATTTGAGTATGCTAAATGAAGTTCCTAATATATTTGAAATTTTTTGATTTTGAATTTGGAGTCTTCACTTAGAAAATTTGAGTATGCTAAATAAAGTTCCAAATGTGTTTGAATATTTTTTTGATTTTGAACTTGGAGACTTCACTTAACAAATTTGAGTATGCTAAATGAAGTTCAAAAATTGTGTTTGAAAATTTTTGATTTTGAATTTGGAGACTCCACTTAACAAATTTGAGTATGCAAAATGAAGTTCCAAATTTGTTTAAAAATTTTTGATTTTTTAATTTGGAGACTTCACTTAGCAAATTTGAGTATGCTAAATGAAGTTCCAAAAATGTGTTTGGAAATTTATTATTTTGAATTTGGAGACTTTACTTAACAAATTTGAGTATACTAAATGAAGTTCCAAAAATGTGTTTCAAAATTTTTGATTTTGAATTTGGAGACTCCACTTAACAAATTTGAGTATGCTAAATGAAGTTCCAAATGTGCTTGAAAATTTTTGATTTTTTATTTGGAGACTTGACTTAGCAAATTTTAGTATGCTAAAATGAAGCTCTAAATGTGTTTTGAATTTTGAAAATATGATTGTTAAGTTTTGATTTTTGGAAAGAAGACTTCCATTCAACAAATTTGGATATGTAAGGATGGAAATAAATCTTATTTTTGAAATGTAAAAATTTATTTTATATGTAATTATTTAGGGAATTCCAACTTAATCATATGTGGGATATGTTTAAGTGGGATTTCTAAATAATATTATTTTTTATTTGGAATGAAATCTTCATTCAATAGATTTGGGTATATTGAATGGAGATGTTCATATATGTTTTTAAAGAATTTAATTTTGTTTGAAAATGAAACTCTCATTCAATAGGTGTGAGTGTATTGAATGGAAAGGTTCATATGTGTGCTTTTTGAAAGTTTTATTCTTGGATTTTGATTTTAAATTTTGGAAAGATGATTGTTCATTTTATTTTTGAAAATGAAAATTAAAAAATGAATTGAAAAGATATTTTGTGAAAAGAATGTAAGGATGCTTTTGAAAAGCAAAGTTCTTATAGAAAATTTATTTTGTATTTATTATTTTAGAATGAACCTTTCCTTATCATAAAAATGATATGGAAGAAGTCTTTAAATGTTTTCTTTTTATTTAGATCTTTTTTTTACCCACTAAAAAATTAAATGGGGGTTTTAAGATGAACATGGTGTGAGGTCCTAAAACCTAAAGATGTTGGCTAACTCAACTTAAGAATGAAATAAGCTAAGTGCCAACAGAAAGAAAGATAGTCTCAGATTCATACCAAAGTACAAACCCACTATCGATACTTGAAGATAATGATCATTTACCAAAGATGGAGAGAGGAACCATCCTCAGCGGAGTCGCTAGAAAAATTTGTGGTGAAAAAATTTATATAATTCTTATATACAATTCTTGCCTTCATCTATCCCCTCTCCCTTTTAGGAAAAGAAGGACAAATGAAAATAAAAATATATAAAAGAATATACGCCTTATTGGGACACCACATAGATCTGTAGATGTTCTTATTAAGGTGATTGGGTATGACATTGAGGAGAGGTGTACTATCTCGAGAGAAAGAAGTCACCACCATACAATGGACCTAATCATCTGAATAAGGACTCCTAAGGACAATGGGTCTACATATGTATTAAAGATTCTTCCCCAACTTTATATGGAAAAGTAAAGTAAGGTTTATTTTAAACTGGGTTCATTATGTTCCCTACAAGGGCAAGCCCCCATAGTTAATTACATCTTAAGGGATGGGATCCATTAAGAATACTCTCTATTAAGGTAAATGATCATTGTCTCCAAAGGTTTCAACATGGTAGGCCTATCAATCAATTAGTTTATTTTGGAAGATCAAATGGGATTAATCAAAGAGAGGAAGTTATTATCGAAGCCAAAAGGAAGATAAGTAAGAGATGCCCATGATGCTAGGAAACCTAGCGAGCATCTGACACTATCCTATAGTTGGGCTTTATATTTTTCAAATTAATTTAATTTATTTGAGTTGAGTTTTTCATTAGAAATTTTGGACTTATGATTCCATAACACAAGATTAAGGAAATGCCTAAGAGGTGAGAATTTAAGCTTATGGCCCACAAAGGGGAGAAGTAATCTTAGAACCTAAATCTAGTGATCTTTGGCGAGGGCCGAAAGCACAACCTAAATATAAGGCAAAAAATGGGTAATTGGTTTTACTCCACAAGAGAGGACAAACCACCCAACATTTTGGACTTACAACAACCTAGGGGTGGCCGCCAACTAACTCCTCCTATGATTTTAAATTCATTTAGGCAAGTCATATGCTTTATGCAAGATAGTTAGGTTGTTATTTATTTAGAAACATACCAAGTCCTTAAACTCACTCCTTAAAGAGATTAGATCATGTAAAGACATGCTTCAAATGACCTAAATCTAATTCAATTCATATTTAATTTTTATTTTATTTTTTGGACAATTATTTTGACTCAAGCTAATAGGATTGATATGCCTAATGTATGACAAATGAGATTATTGGCCAAAATCAGCGAGAAGAGAGGAGGTGTGTTTCCACCATGGCTCTTAAAGGTCAAGCCAAGTTTCTCTAGCAATGGTGAAAACCCTGCAATCAAGAGTAAAAATAATATGCATTTGTGCATGATGTTATAAAAGAAGTACTCATCTAGCTAAGGGGTTGCTAATTCTTTTTTCTTGATTTTAGCCTAAGCTTTAGGTGAGGTTATGAGTTCTTTATTTTTAATTTTAAATTATTATATTTGGTAAAAGATTTATTTTTCTTTAAAATCTTAATCCACATCCAGGACATACATAAACCAAGGAAGAAACTAGAAAAATGATGCCACTTAATGCAAAAGTTAAAAAAATCATCAATCAATTTATAAAGCTAAATGTAAAAGAATAAGAGGCCATTATATTTGGGTACCACCGCACAAACCTGAAAACAAATTGGGTAGCTAAGCTCTACCCTTATACAACCTAGGTTACAAATGAATTAAATATAGTTAAGCAAGGAATTCATTGTTATGGGGGTCTTGAAGCTTCATTTCTTCATTCTTCTTTTCTTATTTCTTCTTTGGTTATTTCTTTTGGATGGTTGGAAGGTGGATTCTCCAAAGGCTTCACATAGTGCATAAGATGAGGCCTTATGACCAATGGTCATCCTAATCCCCATAACAATCATTTCAAAATCCTAATTGCAAAATTTACATGAAAAGGAAAAGCAAATCTAGCCAACTTTTGCAAAATAAAGGTTAGCTAAACAAACCACCAAATCCTAAGAATGTATATTGGACTTATTACCCCACACATGGGTGACTAAGTCCACTTGGCCAATTGGATTAATCTTAGGGGTATAAGCACCTGCACAATAAAATCATTTATATGTTTGTTTATTACAGCGCCCCTTAAGCACAATCCTCTACATAAGACAATGGTTAGATTAAGATTTCCCTACCATTCATTCTACTTACATACATCCTAACATCTAGACTAAAACATATATCATCAAAATAAAAGCAATCATCAAACCATGCACCGCTCTAACCTAAAGCTAGAAGTGGTGACTTAGTCTAATGTGTGTGCTTTGGAGGTTTGTGTGGTATGCTTTGCTACGGATTTAAGTTAGAATTTTCTAAGTGTGAAGCATGTTCAACATAGAGGAGGGTTTCATTTAAGTGATTTAATTATTTTGGGTTTAATTTATATCATTTTTTGATTAGGTTCACTTGAATCCTTTAATTTATTACTAAGTTATAAAGAGAGGGAAAGAGATGAGAACTTCTCTTTCGTTCCCTAACCTAAGTAAGTTTTAAAGTAGATTCATGTTTTGGTTTTTTTTAGTGAATTTTTTTATTAAATGTTTTAATGAATCCTAAGTTTAGATGAACTCTAAAAAAACTTATTCAAAAAGAAAGGCATTTTAAGATTAAATAAAATGAAGTAAATTCACAAAATATACATCACTTCATTTCTTTCCCAACATGTATAACTTGCATATGGATGAGTCCTAAACATATCTATACACACAAATGAGAATATTTAATATACTTTATGATGCATGCTAAGTAATTCATTTAAGGAAATTTGAAAGCTTATGATGCATGATTTTCATTAAGTAGAAAAGGGGTTTCTTATCCAATTTTCACCTGCACACATTAAGGTAAGAAAGGCATATGTGAGTATAGTGCCATTGTTAACCAGAGGTGTAAGGTACAAGATCTACTTAGGGCTACTTAAAGCCTCGCAATCTCAGGGTTGTCCACACTAATATACCACTTTCCTTAAATACAAACATGTGTACAAAAGAAATGAATTGAAAAGAAAGAATGCAAAAAATTGTATTAATTGATTTATTTTTGTTTATGAAATTTATATGTGCAAGCATAGGTATCATTCTTAAGTGATAGTATAGGAATGAATAAGATATAAAATTAGGAAAGTGTTAGGTTCTTTCAAATAAACCATACACCTTGTCAAATCCTATTCAAAACTAAACTAAAAGAGAAGAGAAGGAGAACTTACACTAAGCACATCCTTATATTTTACTCACATGCAAGCTTATAATTAAGATATAAGTAACACACTTTCAATTTTGATAATTAATTCATATGTTTTGAAAATAATTTGAATTTAATAGTGATAATGGCCACTCATATTTCTACTTTAGCCAACACATGCAATTTGACATAAAGTAAATCTTTTCATTTTTAATTTGATTTTTGAAAAGCATGGATGCATGAAACCACATGACATACATATTTAGCAAGTTGGGAAAGAATTAAACCAAAGAAAGCATGTAAACACATTCACTTTAATTAAATCATAAAGATAAACTTATGAAATAAGAAAGCTTAAAGTAAATCAAAGTTTATTTAATATGATTTTGTTTGATTTTGAGTTTGATTTAATTCTAAAAATATGAGTTTAGTTTGATGTTCCTAACCCTTTCCCACATGTGTTTGGCATATTTTTTAATTTTTAGATGTCTAGATTCATTTTAGATTTTGATTATGTTACGGTATGAATTAAACATGTTAATTAACTCTTATCGACACCACCTTAGCATAGTTAACCAAGTAATTATGAGCCAATGAGATGACATAAAACCTCACAAGCAATTTAAATTTGTAATGCACCTAGGAAGAAAAGGGCCTAATGTAATTTGGCTCATGATTAATTGTTAATTAAGCTAAGGGGTTTAACTTAAGTAATCTCAAACACCCTCACACATATGAGTTGAGTTTTGATTTTCTTAATTGAACTTTGGCTCTTGAACACCTAAGCATCTACCCAAAGTAGATTAATTAAGTTCTGGAAAGTTTTAGAAATTTTAAAAATTAATTAAGAGGGTAATTAATGAATTAGCCCTTATTTAAAAGAGTATTAAGAAGGAAAAGGGGGTTTAAGGAATAACTTAGGGGAATGCTCCAAAATTAATCCCTAAACCTTCTATTCAGTAGATCAAACCTTAATAAACTTCTATAAGAGATTAAAACACTAATCAAACTATTAATTATCCTGAATTACATAAAGGGGGTAATTATGAAATGAATTAGAAATTACCCTAATTAAGCCATCGATAAATCCCAAGAAAATTATGAGGCAGAATTCATCCCCTAAAATATACCCAATAAGTTTGAGATTAATCATTGGATTAATTAAGAGTAATTAGCAAAGTTTAATTTCCAATAAAAGGCAAAATTAGAGAAAGATACAATTCAAAATCCATTAAAACCAATTTTAGATTATTCTAGATTGAATTATCTTTCAGTGGTAATTTACCTCATTTTCTCTGAATATTCTTTAAAGAGATATGAATTTTTAAAGTTTAGAGGATTAATTAAAATTATTTAAAATCTAATTAAACCCATGATCTAATGGCGTGATGCGCGGCGGTTGAGTCAAGTGTGCTTTACATGCGTCACCCAATGAGCAACCACTTAAACATCATGTCATAACATGCATGGCAACCGTGTTACATGATTTTATATCCATCGTTGATCATGGATCGAATGACCAGAAATTAACCCGTGATTTTAAAAGGTAAAATAAGATATTAAAAGTGCATTTAATCTCGGTCACCCATCTAAATTGTGTAGATGGATGGCTGAGATCATCCCTATTCTTTCCTGTAGAGTAATGGAGACCGTCCCCTTTCAAAGGGAAGATCTGAGATTGATTGAGCTAGGATTGGAATGAAAACTTGCACACACCATCTAACCCTATGGCAAGCCTATCTAAGAGTGAAAATCTCATGCCATTAAACTTTGAAATGTTGAGAAAATAGGTTGGGTATTTTGAGTATGTTAGGTATGTTGAGAAAATAGGTTTGTCCAAATTTCATTGGATTTAGAGTTCATTTGGTATGGTTTGGCGCATGTTGACCCATTTAGGTCAAAATGGGTCAACTTGGGTCAAGTTGACCAATTGGTCAAATTTGGTCAAACCAAGGGTTGGGTCAAGTTCATATGATCATTTGAAATGTTTTGGTGGCTTGGGTTTGATTCAATTTGGTTTAGTTTTGAGTTTGGCTCATATGACTTCATTTCAATCAAATGGGTCAAGTTGACCAATTTGACCCATTTGACCTATTTGAGCTAGGTCATGAGTGGGTTTAGGTTTGGTTAGTCATATGAAGTGGATTGGTATCTTTGTTTCCAATCAATTTTGGTTAAGTTTGAATTTGGCTCAACATGACCCTTTAGGTCAAGTTGGGTTCAAGGTCAATTGGACTAGGTTAGGTCTAGTTGATAAATTGAGGCTTTGGTAAGTTCAACAAGTGATTTGGAATGAACTTGACCCATTGGTTTTAATCAATTTGGCTTAGATCAAGTTTTGACACATTTTGACTTTTTAGGTCAAGTTGGGTCAACTTGGGTCAAGTGGCCAATTGGGCTAGTTAGGCTCAAATGTTGACTTGGTCAAGTTCAAACATAGTTCATGAATGAACTTAGGTCAATGATTTCAAGCAATTTGACCTATGGTGGATTTTGGCTATGTTGGGTTTCATTTTGGCTAAGTGTTGACTTGGTCAACCCTTAGGTTTGACTTGGTTTGACCCAATTTGGGCTATTGATCATCTCATGATGATTTTTTTATCATGATGAGAGGCATAGGTGAGTTTGATTCAATCCAATTTGGTAAGGATTAGAATTTTGCTCATGAGGGTACTTTAGGTCCCTTTGGGTCAAGTGAGCCTAAGTGGGTCAAATGGCTTGGTCAAAGCTTTATTTGAGTTTGATTGAACTTGTTTATGGACTTATGATTGAAATATAAATCCATTTGCAAGTGGTTTGAAGTCAAATGAGCTTTGATTCATTTGCCAATTTCATATTCAAAAGGAGAACATGAATGAATTTTGGGTTTGAATTTTGAATTGAGTTTTGATTTGGTGATTGAAGTTTGTATTTATATTTGGATTCATTATTGTAGGGTTGATTGAATCATGAAGAAAAATCAAGAGTTTGGCTAGATTTGAAGTTGATTTGGCTAGGTTCAAGATTTTAACTTGAGAGGCTTAGGTTGGATTTTGAATGTATTTGAGTTTGATTTTTGGAAGTGGTTTGGATTGTTTGAATTTATATTTCATTTATATATGTGAATATAAATGATAATATAAATGGGTCATGTGAAAATTTCAAGGATTTGAAGTGATTTGATCATTATCCATGCTAAGTCTTTAAAGAGGGAATTTAAAGGACTTAGGAAATTTTGGAGTTTGGAGCTTGAATTTTGAATTCTATTTGAATTGATTTATATTCATATTTCATTTATATATGTGAATATAAATGAGAATATAAATGTTTTATGAGAAAATCCTATGAAATTGAATTGGTTTGATCATGATTTTGGCTAAGTCCTTAAGAGGAAAATTAAGGATTTAAGGAGGATTTTAAATTTGAAATTTAATTTTTGGATTTGATTTGATTGATTTGTATTTATATTTCATTTATATATATGAATATAAATGAGAATATAAATAAGTTATGAGAAAATCCCATGAGTTTGAATTGATTTGATTGTGGTTTAGGCTAAGTCCTTAAGAGAGAAATTAAGGAATTAAGAAGGATTTTAAATTTGGAATTTAATTTTTGGATTTGATTTGATTGATTTATATTATATTTCATTTATATGTGTGAATAAAAATGATAATATAAATGAGTTATGAGAAAATCTCATGAGTTTGAAATGGTTTGATCATGATTTAGACTAAGTCTTTAAAAGAAGATTAAGGACTTAAGAAAGATTTGGACTTATGAATTTCATTCATGGGTTTCAATCATAGATTTCAATCATGAATTTCAATCATGTGGCATTGATTTGAGTTTGGGGAAAATCAAATAAGATTGATTTGGGGTTCAACTTGAAGGAAGGAAGGTGAGGAATGGTTCAAGCTAAGGGTAGGAAAATTTCCTAACACCCCTAAATCATGACCTATTCCTATGCCTAACTCTTCTAATTCTCTAGGGCTATGAAGAGTGTCTACCTAGTCACTAGATTTGTCTTAAGTCTAAGGAACTCTTAAAATTTAAGAGAAGTCCTATGTCTAAAATGGATGAGTTGAGAGCTAATTATAAAAATAAGGTCAACATAGGGCGCCTAATAGGTGTGGTGTGACTAATAAGGAAGATCGCATGTATTAGTGTTGACCAAACTGATCAACAACACCGAAAGAGCACAAGCACTAATAGAAGCAATCTATCCCTAACCTAAGGTGTAGATGGAATCCAGAGCTTAGTGCAATGTGGATCTTCTTATGTCTAGGGACATAAGAGAGAGGGAAGGAATCCACTAAGGGATAGAGTGTGAACCTTCACAAGGGAAGCAGGTTCATGTCATCAACAAAGGGGATGAGAGGTTTGATTTGGTTTAGGTCTCACTGAGGAGAAATTTCCACTGGGGAAGAGGGTTAAATTTGTTTCAATTTTTGTTGGCTTGGATTTTGAGATGGATCTTGTTGGTTTGCATTGGATTGCACTGAGTAGGAGCCATGGAGGCCTAAACCTAACTCATTCCAATCTAAAGGGGTAGTCTACAAAACATATAGTAGGACTAGCCAACCAAAGGGAAGCCTTTTGGTATGTAGCAACTGTGCTAGGAAGAAGCATAATAGACTTACATCCTCCAAAGTAGAGACCAGTTGTTGGGGAAATCTATTGGCAAGATAGTAGATTGAACCCAACCTAGGGCTGACTATTTAGTGAATGCCTCTAAAGGACTCTGATCAGCTCAAAGATAGTTAAGATTAATTTCATTTTTATATTTGTTTATTTTGATGGATTTCGTTGGTTTGCATTGGATCACATTGAGAAGGGGCTCATATCATTCTGGACCTATCTCATATTTATTAAACCAAAGGGAGTAACTTTCAGACCGATGGGAGAACTATCTGACCAAAGAGTGCCTCTTGATTTGCAATGATCAATTGAAGGGAAGAAAGCTCGGGGACTCACACCTTCCACTACAAGAAGACCACTGGAAGATTGGTTGCTTTGGGAAACAAATCAAACCCGACCTAAGGCTTCCCATTGATTTGTGACTATCATGCTAGAAAGAATGCATCATAGTCTTACACCATTCAAAGCAGAATGATTATTGGGGTAACCTGCTTATGGAAAAATAGTTTGAACCTGACCTAAGGGTGACTACAAAGTGAGTGTCCTAGGGACTTATCTCAACTCAGGTAGTCAGGTAATTACTATAGGGAGTTTTGTTGACACTACCCTAAAGATAGGATGCTTGCTTGGTAAGAGGGGGCCCTTTGGGGGCTCAAATTCCTAATCCATAAGCAAATATTTTTTTTATTTTATTTAGTTCATTTTATCATGGACTCTATTAGTTTGCGAGGGATAAAATTGAGAAGGAGCTTATATCAGCCTAGACTTATCTCAGATTTATTGAAATAAGGGACAATTTGTGCATTCGCTGAACAAATTCTCTAACCACAGGGGTGGTTACTAGGAAAGGGGGACTATCTAATCCAAAAGTAACTTAGGTAGTAGTCTAAATGGGGTCGCAAAGGATGTGATCCAAATAGAGTGCCCGCAGTGGATGGGGCCGCTAAGGGCTTAATCCAAAACCCTAAAGAAGATGACCTGGCTAGTCATATATTCAATAGGTATTCAGTGTTCAACTCAAGGAGAGAGTGCGAGGACTCATATCTACCAAGAGTGGTGTATCTACTGGGTGAATCATTATCAGCATAGTGAACATCAACAAACCTAAGGTGCCCATCAATTTGCAACAATCAACATAGGAAGAAATCTTGGGGACTCACATCCTCCTATAGCAGAATTGATTGCTGGGATAGTTTATCTTTGGCTCGATAGGTGTTATTCGACCTTGGGCCACTACTAAGTGAATGCCACTTGGGAACTTATATCAACTCAACATAGTCAAGAGGAAAGGAGCCTCTAGGAGACTTATCCTAGACCACAAACATACTCGACCTAGTTAGATCATTATTATTAGTTCAATAAGAAAGAACAGGGACTCACATCTTCTTTAATAAATTCAACATAAGGTAGCTTACTAGCTGGGCAGTGAAGCTTACCATACTAACAAGGCACTCATTGCTTTACAATGGTCAAGTTAGGGAAAAAGTGTGGGACTCAGATCTTCCAAACAAATGACCGCTAGGGTGACATACTAGTGAGGCAGCATGTAAACCCGACCTAGAGCAGCTAATGAGTGAGTGCCATCGGAGGCTTTCTCCAACATCAAAATTGTTCAAGACAAAATATTTGTGTTTGTTTTTGTGCATGTGTCAAAAGGAATAGGATGCCTCTACGAGACTCTAACACCTACCTTAAACACGCTAGGCGATTGATGAAATAGTGTCATAGATGGCAAAAAGAATTCCCACTAAGAAAGGATGTCATTTGGGTTCTCTCACACCTATCTTAGTTATGCTAATTGAAATAGGATGCCTCTCAGGTTCTCTTACACCTATTCTAATAGTGTCAGGAAATTGAGTTTGTGATGAAAGAGGGATAGAATGCCACTAGGGGACTCTTACACCTACCTTAGACATGTCATGGCAGATTTGCAAGATAAGCAAACAATACTTCAAAATAAGAGAAGATTTGATGAATGGAATCAAATTTTGTTCTTTTTTATTAATAATTATTTTCAAACATGATTTGGTTCATGGGTAATTATTCATTAGATAGAGCCCATTAATTGGAAGCATCATGTGCTCCCCTTTATAATCAATAAGATGATATGATACTCTTTACTAGGCCTTCACTATGACATAGGGGCCTTCCCAAGTGGGTTCAAACTTGCCTCCCATCTTTCAAAAGGCAACAATTGGTCTCCTTAGGACTAACACAAGTTCTCCTACTCAGAAAGACCTAGGATGGACTAGCTTGTTGTGAGCTTGAACCATTTTGACTTTATACAACTCGAGGTTTTGGCATGCCTATAGGTGACTCTCCTCCAAGCCTTCAAGCTCTTACATTGCATTCTGGTCTATAGTGATCTTGCTACCCAATGATATCCTTAGTGATGTGAGACACTATAGCACCCAAGAGGGAGGGGGGGGGGGGGGGGGTGAATTGGGTAATATTAAAATTTTCAAAACTTAAATTTTAATTTTTAAAAAGAAAATTAGATTTTGATTTTATAATGATAAGATATAATTCTAAACGTAGAAAAAATAAAAATACAATAAAGTAAATAGAGACAAGAGGCACACGATTTTTACATGGTTCGGCCAAACCCCAAAACCGGCCTATGTCCACGCCTACCCACCCCTGGCTAGGAATCCACTAAATGAAAAATGTTTTACAAAAAGTACTCTCCTATAACGGGGCGAGTACAACCCCTACAACAATATGTACTCTCCTACAAAGGGCACAACCCCAAAATAAATTTTACAACACAAAAAAAAATACAAAATAATAAATTTTGATAAAGTAAATCTCTCACAAATATACCAAGCAATCAAATTCAAAAGTGATCTCACAACTTATAAATGATCACTTTACAACTTAAAAATTTGGCAAGGCAAAATGCTCACTTAATAAAATAAATATCTTAAAGTGATCTTACTAGATGTTTATGTTATTATAATTTGTAGAATAATACAAGATGATTTCAAAATAAATTCATATTCTTCTTTTCATAATAAAATAAATTTCAGCAAGGAGTAATTTATTTTAACCAAAAGATTCTTTCAATTAATGCTAATGATCACAAAATAAAAAATTAAGTATATGATAGATCTAAGTTGGCTAGTAAGCTTTCAATTAAAAGAGAGATCTAGCAAATATGAAAATAATTTCAGCACAATAATTTATTTTAAAATGCTTAAAATATACTTCTAAAATAGATCTAAGAATAACTGATCTTTCAAAATAATACCAAAGAAGAAATATTTTAAGAAACCAAAAGAAATTTGTAGGAAGCTAAAAATTTCAGCAAGTTGAAATAGATCCTACAAATTATCACAAGAGTTTTCACCAAAAAAAAATGATTGAGAAACTTTGATGTGAAAACCAATGTTCAAAGACTAATCCACCAAAAAAGTATAAATTAGAAAGAAAAAATAGATGGTGAAAATAGCATGAACAACTAAGAAATATTAAGATCAAGAAAAATAAACTCAAGTAATTTAAAAGGCTTGCTTCAGTTGAAGATGTTGAAGCTTCCAAACCAAGGATTTGATCTTGCAATATTTGGAGAACACTTGGAAGGAACATTTAAGAGATTTTCTCTTAGATTTGCTGGAGAGATTTTGAATTTTGAATGAGGGATGCTTTCATGAAGAGAATGAGGGCTATTTATAGGCAAGAAGGTCATTTAAAAAATTATTTCAAAGAAATATATTATACAAACCTCATGCTATCATGTGATAATTTAATATTCAATAAAAATATAATTTATATTAAACAAATATTAAATTTAGCAGCAAAATTCGGCTATTCACATGGGAAAGTCAAAAGTAATCAAATGTAGCTCTTAATATATTCAAAGCATGTAGCATGCATCCATTATTAAAATCGTAATGTTTAAAAAATCATAATAAATTCAATTTTAATGCAAAGTGGGTCATGTAAACCACTTATTTTAAAGGAAACAATCCAAGGAATCCGATGGAATAAAATCAGATATGAATTCTTTGATTAAACAATGACTTTGGCTAAAATACAAAATTTTATATATTTTTTTTAATTTTGACATGTGACATTTAAAAATTATGATATAATTTATATACAATCACAAATATGTTAGTTATCATATAAACCAGAAAATTAAATTAAAATACCTAATTATATTAAGTAAATAAAATAATTATACTTAATAGTTATGATCATTTATTACTTTGACAATTTTATTGCTATGTAGAAAAACATATAATTGAATGTTAATTAAATAAAGATTTATATAAATTAACCTCATTAAAATAGTATGTTAGGTTGTGAGCAAATTGATTCATGCCAAAGAACTCATATGAATAGTCATATAACCTAAAATCATGAGCTTCACATTATCCCTTTCATTCTTTTATTCTTGCAATTTCTTCTAACAATTTATGAGATGTATTAGATATATAATTAGCAATTGATATATGAAACACATAAAAAAATTCATTAGAACATCCAAGCATTTGTTTGTTATCATCAAAATTAATCAAATTGAACATGAGGCTAACTAAGCCAACAATCTCCCCTTTTGATGATGACAAACTAATGTTGGGTATTGATTTTGATGAAGGTGCAAATTGACCTTTCATCATAGTTTTGAAAGAAATTCTATTAAAAAAAATTTATGCATATGAGATGAATAATGTTGCTCCCCCTAAATGTATGCATTAAATAGACTTTATATTAACCAACATTTTACTCTTCTCCCCCTTTTGACAACATCAAAAAGTGAGAACAAACTACATACAATTTTAAATATTAGGATCTAACATTCCAAGCATGCATCTTAAAGTACAAAAACGTTCTTCTAGTAAAGGGTTTTGTAAAAATATCTGCAATTTGTAAATCGGTGCTAATAAAATTAATATTAACATCACCTTTCAAAACATGATCCCTAATAAAATGATGTCTAATTTCTATATGTTGTGAGTGGATAGGATTTTAGTCAAACTAATAGCACTATTATTGTCACTAGAATGTGATCTTGCTTAATACCAAAATCTTCTAATTGTTGCTTTAACCAAAGGACACAACAACAACTACCGGCAGCTATGTACTCAACCTCGGTGGATAAAGCTACAGAATTTTGTTTCCTAGATGACCAAGACACAAGTGATGATCCTAAAAAATGACATGTGCCAGATGTACTTTTTCTATCTACTTTGCATCCTGCAATGTCAGCATCAGAATAGGCAACCAAATCATATGATAAAGAATTTTTAGGATACCATAAACCTAATCTAGTAGTGCCTATCAAATAGAAAGATACGCTTTTATTAAATGAGATTCTTTTGGGTTAGCTGAAAATGAGCACACAAACAAACGAAACATAATATCGGCCTACTAGCAAGGTATAAAATTGAACCTATCATACTCCTATAAAGTTTTGATCAACAGATTTTCCTAATTCATCTAAATAATTTTATAGATGGGCTCATAGGAGTTTTACTAGATTTAAATCTTTTCATGTCAAACCTCTCAAGCAATTCATTTATATACTTGTTTGACGGATGAATGTGCCATTTATTGTTGCTTCACTTGAAGACCTAAGAAAAAATTAAGTTCTCCCATCATACTCATTTCAAACTCTTTAGACATCAAAGATGAGAACTCATGGCATAAAGATTCATTTGTACTTCCAAATAATATATCATCTACATACACTTGTACCATAATCAAATCATCATCTATGCTCTTAAGGAATAAGGTGGTATCTACTCGCCCTTTCTAAATCCATGATCTATCAAAAGTTACTTAACCTATCATACCAAACACGAGGAGCCTTAAACCATATAAGGCTTTCTTTAATTTATACACATGATTTGGAAAATCAAGGCTCTCAAATCTAGGTGGTTGCTCTACAAATACATTTTGGTCAATAAATCCATTCAAAAATACACTTTTGATATCCATTTGAAAAAGTTTAAAATTTCTAAAATAAGCATAAGCAAGGAGTAACCTGATAGCTTCTAGTCTTGCTACGGGTGCAAAAGATTCTTCAAAATCTATACCTTCAACTTGTGTGTGTACCCTTGTGCAACTAACCTAGCTTTATTTCTAACAATACAACTGAATCATCTAGCTTATTCCTAAAGATCCATTTTGTTCCAATGACATTTTGATCTTGGGGTCTTGGGACTAATTCCCAAACATCATTTCTTACAAATTGATTCAACTCCTCTTCCATAGCAATAATCCAAAATTATCATTTAATGCTTCTTCTAAATTTTTAGGTTCAACCTCGGATAAAAATCAATGATCTACAACTTCTTTACTATCTCTTCTAGTCATAACTCCTTTTGAAGGATCTCCTATAATTAGTTCCTTTGGATGATTTTTATTATATTTCCATTCTTTAGGCAATGAATCATCCATATTATCTTCTAAAGATATTTTCTTAAAGTTATCAATCTCTTCATCAATCACTTCATTTCTAATAGGATCAATCAAATTTTCATCAAAAATAACATGTATTGATTCTTCTACAATCATTTTTCTTTTATTGTAAACTCTATAAGCTCTACTAAAAGAGAGTATCCTAAGAAAATACCATCATCGATTTGCAATCAAACTTACCTAAATGATCTTTTCCATTATTCAAAATAAAGCATTTACATCCAAATACATGAAAGTGTTCAATCTTAGGCTTCTTTCCAAAAAAACAATTCATAGGGTGTCTTCTTCAAAATTGGTCTAAAATAGATCCTATTCATTACATAACATGTAGTATTCGCTTCGCACAAAATATTTTAGCAATTTATACTCATCAAGCATAGATCTACTTAATTCATTTAATATTCTAGTTTTTTCACTCTACTACTCCATTTTGTTGGGGAGTTCTAGGTGCAAAAAAATTATGTCTAATCCCATGTTCATCACAATAATCCTTAGATAATTTATTTTCAAATTTTCCACCATGATCAATTTGAACCCTATTAATCAAAAGTCCTTGTTCTCTTTGAATATATTTAGAAAACTTTCTAAACTCACCAAAAACATCATCCTTGTAAGTTACAAATAAAACCCAAGTATATCTAGAGAAATCATCAACAATCACAAAACCATAATTTTTTCCACCTAAGCTAAGTGCTAATAAGACCAAATAAATCCATGTGCAATAATTCTAGAGGTCTAGAAGTAGAAACAATATTTTTACTTTTAAATGAGCTTCTAGAATGTTTACCATGAATACATGCATCACAAACATAGTTTGAATGAAAATTTAATTTAGGCAAACCAACTACTAAATCAAGTTTAGCAATTTTATTAAGTGTGTGCATTTTAATATGACATAGTCTCCTATGCCATAACCATATATCATCATGAGTGCTTTTAAAACAAAGTAAGTTTTAATTTACATCATGAAAGCTATCTAAATCAATGACATAAATATTTTTGTATCTTTTCCTACTAGCAAAACATTTTCATTATTTTTATAATGCAATATGATGCATGGAATACTACATTCAAACCTTTATCACATAATTGACTAATAGAAATTAAATTATGTTTTAATCCTTCTACTAAAAAACTTTATCTAAAGTGATAGAATTCTTACAAATAGAACCAATGCCAATGATTTTTCCTTTCGCATTATCTCCATATGTAACAAATCCTCCATCACTTGATTCTAAAGTTGTGAATTTATCTTTATCTCTCGCCATATGTCTTGAGCATCCACTGTCCAAGTACCACATGCCTTCTTTGATTTTGGTTTGAAGGCATTCCTACAAAATAAACTCACATGTTAACTTTTGGAACCCAAACATGTTTGGGTCCACATTCTAAATTTGAAGTAAGATATTTAGCATGCATGGTTTGTGTAGTGCTTGTACCTTTTGGTACCCATACATAAGATGATTGCTTAGTATTTTGTATTTTATGTAGCAATCAAATTAAATATGCCCTTTTTTATTGCAATAGTTGCACCAAACATTAGTGTTTGCATATGATTTAGAATGATAATTATAAGGTATATGAGTGGGATGTGTATGATGCAAATAATTTTTATTAAATGTTTTTCTTGATGAAGTATTATAAAGAACTTGTGATTTTAAACATAATTCTAATCTTACTTTTAATAAGATATTCTCTCTTTCAAGTTTACTTACAACTAAGGAACAATTTAATAAAGAAGTATTTTTACTTTTTAATTTATCACATTCATTTTTTAAATCACAAAAATGCATATCTAAATTTTTATATTCTTTTTCAAAGGTTTTGTATTTTCTTTTTAATTTTTTATATTCAATAACTAAATCATTAAAAGCTAATTCATCATAAGATATATCATTACATACCTCTTGAAAATCTAAGTCGATTCTCCATTTGCCATAAGACATGTTGACCTCTTCATCATGAGCTAGTACTTGATTCATTTGAATATGGATTAGCCCATAAAGTCTTCTTCTTCTTATGGTACTTTTCTCCTTCATATTTTTTCTTTGTTTACATCAATTTCTTTTTTCTTTGATTCAACAAGTTCGGACAATCACCTCTTATGTGTCCGTGCTTTTATAATGATAGCAAATGATCCCTTCACCTGTAGGAAATTTCTTAGTTTGAAATTTATAATTTTTAGATTTTTTATACCTTTGATTCTTCTTCCTTAGCAAGTTCCCAAGCCTTTTGGAAAGCATGACCACCTCATCACAATCACCATCCGAGCTTGAGGTGTTATGCTCATCACTATCATCAACTTATAGTGCAATGGCTTTTCCTTTCTCCTTCTCCTTTTTTCGAAGTTATCCATCTTATCCCTTTGAGCAATAACTGTTCATGTGCTATCAAAGAACCCAAAAGCTGATCAGTGGATAAGTAGATAAATCTTTAGCTTCACTAATAGTTTTACTTTAGCTTCCCATTCTTTTGGAAGACATCTAAGAATCTTATAAACTAAGTCTTGATTCTATATGTTTTCCAAAAGAATGTAATGTGTTAATTATTTTCATAAATCTAGTATACATATCGAAATAGATTCGAAGGAGACATGAAATAACTCATAATCATGAACAAATCTATTTATGTGAGCATCTCTAACTTCACTAGTTCCTTCATAAGTTATAATAAGTTTATCCCATATTTCTTTTGCTATACTTAACATAGAAATTTTCATGTAATCATCGGTAATAAAGCACAATGTAAAGTATTACAAGCCCTAGCATTTAATTCATCAAGTTCTCTTCTATAGACCATTCCTCAAAAGATTTTTCTACTTTAATGCCATTTACTTCTACTATGGGTGTATGATATATGATGTGTCAACATATACCACATGCGCATCTTGACCTCTTAAGAATGTACTAATTCTATTTTTCCAATAATCAAATGGTACACTATCTAAAAGTGGAGTTCTATGAGTGGATTGTCCCTCCTAATGAACCCTTTGTGAAACCTTGTGCCATAGTGAAAAGATCTACTCTTGGATGTTAAGCCAATAAAGAGCCTAGGCTCGATACCAATTAAGAGACACTATAGCACAGAGGGGAGGTGAATTGGGTAAAATTTTAAAACTTAAATTTTAATTTTTAAAAAAAAATAGATTTTGATTTTATAATGATAAGATATAATTCTAAATGCAGCAAAAATAAAAATACAATAAAGTAAATAGAGACAAGAGGCACACAATTTTTTTACAGTTTAAACCCCAAAGCGGCCTACGTCCGCCTAGCCACCCTAGAATCCACTAAATGAAAAATGTTTTACAAAAGTACTCTCCTATAAGCAGTACAACCCCTACAATTACATGTACTCTCCTACAATAGGGCAAGTACAACCCAAAATAAATTTTACAACACAAAAAAAATACAAAATAATAAATTTTGATAAAGTAAATCTCTCACAAATATACCAAATCAAATTCAAAAGTGATCTCACAACTTATAAATGATCACTTTACAACTTAAAAAATTTGGCAAGGCAAAATGCTCACTTAATAAAATAAATATCTTAAAGTGATCTTACTAGGATGTTTATGTTATTATAATTTGTAGAATAATACAAGATGATTTCAAAATAAATTCACAATATTCTTTTCATAATAAAATAAATTTCAGCAAGGAGTAATTTATTTTAACCAAAAAGATTCTTTCAATTAATGCTAATGATCACAAAATAAAAAAAATAAGTATATGATAGATCTAAGTTGGCTAGTAAGCTTTCAATTAAAAAGAGAGATCTAGCAAATATGAAAATAATTTTAGCACAATAATTTATTTTAAAATGCTTAAAATATACTTCTAAAATAGATCTAAGAATAAATGATCTTTCAAAATAAGACCAAAGAAGAAATATTTCAAGAAACCAAAAGAAATTTGTAGGAAGCTAAAAATTTCAGCAAGTTGAAATAGATCCTACAAATTATCACAAGAGTTTTTCACCAAAAAAATGATTGAGAAACTTTGATGTGAAAACCAATGTTCAAAGACTAATCCACCAAAAGTATAAATTAGAAAGAAGAAATAGATGGTGAAAATAGCATGAACAACTAAGAAGTATTAAGATCAAGAAATAAACTCAAGTAATTTAAAAGGCTTGCTTCATTGAAGATGTTGAAGCTTCCAAACCAAGGATTTGATCTTGCAATATTTGGAGAACACTTGGAAGGAACATTTAAGAGATTTTCTCTTAGATTTGATGGAGAGATTTTGAATTTTGAATGAGGGATGCTTTCATGAAGAGAATGAGGGCTATTTATAGGCAAGAAGGTCATTTAAAAAATTATTTCAAAGAAATATATTATACAAACCTCATGCTATCATGTGATAATTTAATATTCAATAAAAATATAATTTATATTAAACAAATATTAAATTTAGCAGCAAAAATTCGGCTATTCATATGGGAAAGTCAAAAGTAATCAAATGTAGCTCTTAATATATTCAAAGCATGTAGCATGCATCCATTATTAAAATCAGGTAATGTTTAAAAATCATAATAAATTCAATTTTAATGCAAAGTGGGTCATGTAACCACTTATTTTAAAGGAAAAATCCAAGGAATCCAATGGAGATAAAATAAGATATGAATTCTTTGATTAAACAATGACTTTGGCTAAAATACAAAATTTTATATATTTTGTTAATTTTGACATGTGACATTTAAAAATTATGATATAATTTATATATAATCATAAATATGTTAGTTATCATATAACTAGCAAATTAAATTAAAATACCTAATTATATTAAGTAAATAAAATAATTATACTTAATAGTTATGATCATTTATTACTTTGACAATTTTATTGCTATGTAGAAAAATATATAATTGAATGTTAATTAAATAAAGATTTATATAAATTAACCTCATTAAAATAGTATGTTAGGTTGTGAGCAAATTGATTCATGCCAAAGAACTCATATGAATAGTCATATAACCTAAAATCATGAGCTTCACATTATCCCTTTCATTCTTTTATTCTTGCAATTTCTTCTAACAATTTGTGAGATGTATTGGATATGTAATTAGCAATTGATATATCTGAAACACATAAAAATATTCATTAGAACATCCAAGCATTTGTTTGTTATCATCAAAATTAATCAAATTGAACATGAGGCTAATTAAGCCAACAAGTGAAAGGAGTTGAACTTCTAAATGTAGAACAACTTCAGACCCATACACTAAGGAAAATGAGGTAGATTGAGTTGGAGTTAGGTATTTGGTGCGGTAGGCCCATAAGGCTTCAATCAACTACTAGTTCTACTATCATTTGTTGTCATCAAGAGTCTTCTTCAATATTTGGATGAGAGTTTTGTTGAATGCTTCTACTAAGCCATTTGCTCTAGGATAGTAGATGGTGGAGTATCTCTGATCTATACCTTGTCTTCTGGAGAAGCTGTTGATCTTCGTGCTTTTGAATGTAGTACCATTATTAGATATAATTCATCAAGGCATCCCAAACCTATATACAATATCGTTCTTAAAAAATAGAAGCACATATTGAGCTGTGACCCCTCTAGTGGGATGGCTTCTGCCCACTTGGAAAAGTAGTCGGTGGAAGCTAAGATGAATCGATGCCCCTTAGAAGAAGAAGGATCAATCAGACCCATAATGTCAGTACCCCAACACTCAAATGGTCATGAGGCCAATGTAAGTTGTAGAATGTTGGGAGGTTGGTGGAAGACCATAATGCGTACCTGACATTGATGGCATCTCCTAGTTACATCCATGCAGTCTATAATCATCGAAGGCCAGTAGTATCAAAGTCACTTGATCTTCTTCTTCATCTTCAGATTGGATTGATGTGCTTCACATAGACCTGCGTGTACCTCAATTATAATACCATAGGCTTTGTGTTTATCTAAAAAACATAACCACATTTGGTCAAAGGATGGGCCGTACAGGGTGCCATCAACAAGAGCATGAGAGAGCTTAACAATGAGGTCAACAACTTTGCTAAGAGACATAACATAGATAGGGGTTATTCTACCATAACTATGCAAGGGAAAATGGCTTAGCATAAGCCTTCAACAAAATTCTCATCTAAATACAAAAGAAGACACTTGACAACAACAAGTGATAGTGGCATGAGCAGTTAGTTGAAGCCATGTGGGCCTACCGCAACATAAATAGAAGTCCAACTCAGTCTACTCTTTTCTCTATAATTTATGGGTTCAAGGTCATTTTACCATTAGAAGTCCAACTCCCACTAAGGATAGTTGTGGGTAGCAAAATCATAATAGAGCAGAATGTCAAGTTATGGTTAGAAGAGCTCAAAGGATTGGTGGAGAGAGGCCTGTGAGCATGCCAAAACATTAAGTTTTATAAAGAACAATTGATTCAAGCTCACAATAAGTTGGTTCGTACTATATATTTTCAAGTAACAAAGCTTATTTTAGTTCTAAAAGATCGATTATTGCCCATCATAAGATGGGAGGCAAGATTGAACCCACTTGGGGAGGCCCTTTTTCCATAGAGAAGGCCTACCAAGGAGGATCTTATCATCTTATTAATCATAAGGAGAGCTAATGCTTTATGCTCTACTTAAAGAAATATTATAAATTATATTTAAAAATAATTATCATCAATGAAAATTTCATTTCGAATTTAATCTCTTCCATGTCAAAAGTATTCTTGTTTGTAAATCTGCCACGATGTATTTAGGGTAGGTGTAAGGAACCCGAGCAGCGTCCTATCCTTCATCGACACAATACAAACACATACTACACACAAACATGTAAAATAAATCACATAACTTTTATCTCAAGCAACTCTAAGGTAAGTTAACGCCCCTAGTGACACTCACTCAATAGCTGCTATGGTGACATGCTACCCTGCTAGTATGTCACCCCAATGGTGTTCTTTCTTTGTAGGATGTAAGTCTGATACACTTCCCTTCCTTACTTGGCCATTTCACACCAACGAGCACCTTGTTAGTTTGGTAGGCCTTAATGCATGGTAGGTAAACTACCTCATGTTGTCTTCATTTAAGATAATGTGAATCTGCTATGTTCTCTTCTTGAATTAGCCTTCATGCAATTGGGTCAAATATATTTGAGGATTAGGATAAGTCCCCTAGTGGCTCCGTCCCTCCTAACTGCTTCAAGTCTAGGTCCAATCCTTCCTCATGGCTCCCTGCTTAGTAGTTTCTCTAGGTCAGATAACATTTGTTCCATTGATGACAGACTTTCTCAATGATCAGTTCCACTTGGAAAGTTGTAAGCCTACACACTTTCTTTCCAGATTTATCATTGGACATTGACGGGCACCATAGGTTAGTTGGTTCTCACTATGCTGACAGAAACACAACTCATGCTGATGGATACACCTTAGGTTGGTTGGTTCTTGCACCTTATGATACACCACTCATGGCAGATGTAAGTCTGCTACGCTTTCTCCTTGAGTTGGCCACCGTACACCTATATGATTTTTTTCTAGGGCTCAAGATAATGCCCCTAGTAGCACCTCCCCTATGGGCACTATATTTGGATCATGTCCTTTGTGACCCCATTTAGACACTACCCATGTTACTATCAGATTAGATAGTTCCACTTTCTTAATAACCTACCCTGTGGTTGGAGAATCCATCCTGTGGATGTGCAAATTCTCCCTTAGCCCAATAAATCTAGGATAGGTCAATGTCTACATAGCCCCATCACAGTGTGGTCCCTCGCACACCAATAGGGTCCATGCAAATATATAAACAAAAAATATATTCACTTGTGGATTAGGAGGACACCCCTAGTGGTTCCTTTTCCCAAGTAGACATCTTATCTTTAGAGCAGAGAAAAGTCCCAATAAGAATTGCCTGATTACTCTTGAGTTGATATAAGTCCTCAGCGGCATTCACTCAATAGTCGCCCCTAAGTCGGATTCAAAATGTTATGCTACCAATAGGTCACCCCAATGGTTGTTCCCTACTTTAGAAGATGAAATTATGGTACGCCTTCTTCTTAGTATAGCCGTTGCACACCAAAAGGCAACCCCTTAAGTTGGCTAGTTCTACCTCATGACCAGCAGACTATCCCATTGTTTTTGTAAATCTGAGATAGGTCAAGTTTGATATATCCCCTTCATAGTTGTTCCATCATATACTGACTTGGTCCATAAATTAAATCTATCAAATTTGAGCAAGCTCACATCTCTAGTGGATATGCCCTCAATTCAAAATCAAACTAAACCAAACAAACCATATTAAATCACATGAAATTTAGATAAAAATATTCATGACTACTTTTGAGTTGACATAAGTCCCCAACGGCATTCACTTAATATTCACCCTAGGTTAGGTTCAATTTATTGTGCATCCAATAGGTAACCCCAGTAGTTGTTCCTCACTTTAGAAGGTGTAAGTATGCTATGCCTTTTTCCTAGCACAATCATTGCACACCGAAAGGCAACCCATTAGGTTGGCTAGCTCTATCCCACAGCCAGTAGACTATCCCTTTGGATTTGTAAACCTGAGATAGGTCAAGGCTGAGAAATTTTTTTTCTCAATGGGTCTATCCTAGGACCCATACATTAGCTCAAATTAAATTAAACCCAATCTATTTTTTCTAGTGGAGTTAAATCACACCCATCTCCCTAGTGGAGCCCTCAAATCATATATAAAGAAGTCAAGCAAACAAATCAAATTCAGAACCAACCTCCCTAGTGGAGCAAAATTAAAACCACTCCCCAAATAAAATCTAATTCAAAGAAATCCAACCAAAATATTATTCCAAGTGGATACATTCCCAAAACAAATCTATGAATTCAAACTCAAATCCCAATCCCCAACAGATAGCCTGAACTTCCCAAGTGGAAGGATTATATACCCGATCCCAAGCCCATATCTCTAGCAGATATGCCACCACATCAATTAAAATAAAACACATTAAAGTCAATTTGATCTTAATCCCTCATGGATTATAGATTCCTATTCCCAGGGGATCTTCTTTCCATAAATCAAATAATCAAATAAAATTCAAACCTTATCCCCAATAGATTTTCTTCTATGCCTATGCACATGTATGTCCAATGTATGTGTGATCCCATGTCCTTGACATGAATTCTCATCAAATCTTATTTCTTCTCTTATGCACACCTTTAATACTTTAACCAAAAGCCTAACAATGTAGTTGTTCAAATTACATCATCTTAACATTGTAATGAACATTTTATGATTTGTGATGGTGCAAGCTCAAACTAACTATACAATATCATGCTAAACATATTATAGTGTGAATTAACACACAATGTTATATTATAATATATGATGTTATATTATAATTTGGTATTATATAATATATTTTCTAATAATATGCCTCATTAGAATCACTTAAAAGGAACAAATAAAAATGTTTTCTCAAAACATGAATAATGTTCACTTTGGATATAAAATTATTATTTTCCTATTAAAAATGGTACAAAATAGCATAATTTTGGTTTTGCTTCTTGGTGTGTTGAATTTGCGAAATTCTTCCATCTCAACCATCAAATTAACATTTTTGTGAGTTTTGACCCAATGGATTATAACCAAAGAAAACATACTAAAATGTATAATAACATTTAATAACACACTAACACATTCATATATATATATATATATATATATGTTTGTGTGTGTGTGTGTGTGTGTGTGTGTGTGAAGTTATATTGTTATGTATTTTAATATTTCATTATAATATATATATATATATATATATATATGTGTGTATATATGTATTATTATTATTGTGTGTGTGTGTGTGTGTGTGTGTGTGTGTGTGTTATATTATTATGTACATTATATTTTAATATGCTTTCATATAATATATTGTCTTACATTACACCTTAAAATGAATCACTTTAAGCAAAAAATTTATAAAATTTGGTTGAAAAATGAAAATTTATTTTGGATGCAAAATTTAATTCTTTTGATTAAATGACACACCGTAGCAGACCTCCAATGATGTTCCTTAAAGATTACTTTAAATTTGGCCAAATCCCATCCTCTCAACTTATAAATCAATATTTTTATAAATTATACCAGTACAAACTCTACTACATCATACTATAACAAACTAAAATATGCTAAACAACAAGTAGTAATACACAATAGTATGCTATAATGCATGATGATACACTATGTTATGGCATCCTATATTATAGTACAATATAACAAATTATATTATATTATATTGCACATCACAAGATTGCTTAAGATAAAAAATCATAAAATTAGTCTAAACAATCAAAAACTATATATTTTAGTTGTATCACTTACATATTTTAAATTGAAACAATATATTATGATGCCATGCTATACCTATTATGAGTTTGGCCAAATTCCACCATTTAAAAGTCTAAATCAACATTTTATAAATAATGCTAGTGTAGGCTCCACTGCATGATTGTAAAGTACCAAAAGAATTTAAAATGTGTAGAACAATATATTATGATACATGATGCTATACTATGCTACAACATATAATATTTATTTTAAACATAAAATTTTACATTTTAGACTACAAGTGGCGTAGCACAGCTGTGGTACTACAACCTAATTCCCACTTCAAATTTAATAAATTTAATCATTTGATTTATTAAATTAATATTTTAAGATTTATATTAATATAGACTATAGGGCAAAATACCATAATATACTAAAACATTTCAATACATCTTATAACATCCAAAAAACATCACTACATGCTCAAACATCTTATAATATATGTGTTGACCTCACTTTTGGAGTGAGCTCTCAACTTCCTCATCATAGATCTAAGACTATTGGAGACACTAAGAGTTCTTTAATCTTAAGATACTTCTACTGATTAGGTGAACACTTAACCTAACCCTAGAGACTTAGAAGAGATAGTCATAGGAATAGGTTATGCCTTAGGGATTTAGGAAGACTTGCCTACCCTATAGCCCAATCCTTGCTTCCTTCTTCCAAACTAAACCTTAAATTCAAATCCAAGATCATAAATCCAATCCCACTCCAAATGATTAAAACCCATGATTAAATTAAAAATCCAAATCCTTTCCTAAGCCCTTTGATTTTTCTTATGGACTTAGTCTTAACCAAATTCAAACAACCCAAACTCAATTGATATTTTTATAAATCAATCATTCCTTCATTTATATTCATAAATATAAATGAATCCTAAATTCAAACCATTCAAATCAAATCAAACTAAACCAAACCAAATTAATTCCCTACTTAAGCTCTTTTGACCTACTTCCCTCAATTTGATCAAATTTTCTTCCAAATCACTCCAAACTCAAGTGATTTTCTCATGAATCATTTATATCTTCATTTATATTTGCAAATATAAATGAAATATAAATCCAAATGGCCAAAACCAAACCCAAATCAAATCAAAGTCCCAATTTTAGCCCTTTTAGCCAATTTCTTGTACTTGGTAATGATATCCAAATCAACTCAAAACCAATGGATTTATTCATAATTCAATCACTCCTTCAATCATTTTCCAAATATAAACACAAACTATAATTATCAAACCAATTCTAAGACAATCCAAGTCAGACCCAAGTTAGCCCTTTTTGACTTGAAATTATCATATGAACCAAAATCCATAGGGCTTCAAACCACTTTGCAATTGGATTTATATTTCCATCATAAGTTCATATGTCAGTTCAATTAAACTTGAATCAAGCCATGATCAAGCCAATCGACCCATTTAGGTCCACTTGACCCAAAGTGACCTAAAAGACCTTTTTGAGACAAGTTCTAATTCAACCCAAATTGGATTGAACTAAGCCCATCCAAACCCCATAACATGATCAATAATCATCCTATGTTAATCAATTATCTTGAATTAAGTCAAACCAAGTCAACCTGACCCTTTGAACAAGTCAACATTTAGCCCAAATGAAACCCAAACTAGCCAAAACCCACCATATACCAAATGATTGAAACCATTGATCAAATTAACACAGAATCGATGATTGAACATGACCAAACCCTTACTTGAGCCAAACCAAGCCTAAATGGCCATTTGACCTAAGTTGACCTAAATTGGCCTAAAGAGCCAAAATAGGTCAAATCTTGATTTGATCAAAATTGATTGCAAAATGGCTCAAGTTCTTTCCAAATCACTTATTGAACTTGAACAAAGTCATGATTGAGCCCAATTTGACCAATTGGTCAACTTGACTCAACCTAGCCCAAATTGACCTAAAGGGTCAAATTGGCAAAAATCCAAATTAAATATAAATTAAACCAAACCAAAGCCTACAATTAATTTCAATCAACCAATTAAACTTGACTCTACACCTAACCCAAACCAATTTTGTCAAGTTGGTCAAATTGGTCAAATTGGTCAACTTAGCACATTTGACCTATTTGAATCCAAATGAGCCAAAATCAAACCTGAGTCAAAATTAAACCTAAGCCAAATTGATCAAAACCAATTGAACCAAAATATCTCAAATGATCAAATGGGCCTAACCCATTTTTGGTTTGACCCAATTTGACCAATTGGTCAACCCAACCAAACCTAACATAAATGAGCCTATTTTGACCATATGAAGCCAAATCACCCAAAGCCACCTTATGGAACCTTGGTGGCTGACTTAACCTAACCCAAATGGACCCTAGGTCAGCTCATAACTAGCCCAAGTCCATGTGGGGCCCAACCCAAGGGAATTTACCATTGGATAAGCTCATTTGCATTAGATTCTTTCCATAATAGGAAAAGTTCACTTTGCCTCTTCCATGGTAGCCATCAAGCTTCCTAATGAGAAGCCCCTAAGCCACCTTAGCCCACCCAAAACCATCCTAGCTCTTACTATGGACCAAAGGGAAACAAACAAGAAGCCAATCCCTCTCATTACCAAACCCCATGGGCAAAGGCAAAGATCAACTCCCCATATTAAGCTTTAAGACTTCTGCCACCACTTCCTCCAACTAGGACGTGCCAAATGGAGCTGACAGTGACCCCTCTACCAACCCGATGGAAACCATTCAGTTGAATTTCTAGAAGCTATCCCATCCATCCATCAAGTGTAATTGAGGGGTATACCCCATCAAATCGAGTGACAAATGATACCACTTTTTTGTGTGAGTCCCTAAGGAATTTTCAAAATCCTAAAGACTTCCCAAGAGCAATCTAGAAGCTTCCTCGATTGTCATTCCTCCTTCCCGAGCAAAATTAAAATAGAGTACCTCCTTTAGAGCATTATTCCTCCTCTAGTTAATCAAACTTTAATTCCTTGCACCCACACCATCCTCATACTTTGTCGAAGCCAATCGAACCAACCTCGAGCCTTCTAGACCATCGAAGATCAAAGCTTGATCTGAGTTGAAGCCTCTACACATGTGGATTGGTCGGTGGGAGTTCTACACCAAATCAAAGCCGAAGCATCTCAATGGGGCCTCATCTCAATTAGATGAAACTACCTCTATTGATCCCACCACCAAAAATTATCTTTAATAAGGTAATTTTGCAAAATTGAGCCTTGTATGGAAAATCATTTGGTCTTTTATGAAGCAAATTTGAATGTCATGCATTTTCAGCTATTGGATGTGTGCTCCTCCTCTCCCTAAAGGTGTTAGATCAATTTAGAGGCAATCTGAGCTCGAGTGAGCTCAGATTGAATCAAGAAAAATGGACGTCATCAGTCTTTCACCTCTCATGAATGAGATGGATCATGGACCATCCATTCCACATGATTATAGAATGTACGATCATAATCTAATCCCACATTAGATCCTTTGATTCCTTTCCTAAACTACTGATCGAATCACAACCATCCGATCTTAGATCGAACGACCTATGGTGTTAGCGCACCACTGTAATCTAAGTAACAGTAGATGTGATAACTTAAATAGCCAATCTCATTGCACCATGTGGAAAGCGTGCCACATTAGCCGCCACATGGACCAATGGGATTAAGGCTTTAATTAGGCTTAAGTAATATATTTTAAAGGCTGAAACTTCTAAAAATCATAAGTAATCCTAGAAAAATCTAAAAATGCAAACTAGGGCTCATTTTGAAGATATTGCAAAGTTGAATCCATTAAAATTATTATTACTAAAAGTTGAATAGAGATTTTTTGATTAATTAAGGATTAATTATAATTTTAATTAGCTTAATTACTCCTTAATTAATCACCCAATTAATCTCAAACTTTCAATGGATGTTTAGGGGGATGACCTTTGCCTCCCCTATTTTTCTAAAATTTTATTGGTTTCTTAATTAGAAAATTAAATGAATAAGCCTTAATCACTTTCTTAATTTAATTAATGAAAATTAGTGAATGAACATTGGCTTAATTAATTATTTAATCTAATTAATTCTATTGAATAGTAAGGGAGCTTAGGGAATGTGATTGGGATATTTTTCCTAATTCATTTCCTAAGTTTTCTTTACTTTTTGGAATCAAATTAATTGATTATTAAAGAAGTAATTAATTTCTTAAATAATTAATTAATCTACAAGATAAAATTAGAGCTTAAGTGACCAAATTTGGAGCTTTGGGATTGACATTGAGGCCTTTTTCTTGATCTCTTTCTTTAAGTTAATTTCATTTCATTATTTGAACATTCTTAATGCAAAATCATATGGATTAATGAGCTTAATTAACTCAATCTAAAATCTATTCACTTTTAATCACCTTTAATCAAACTTAGGTGATCTTTGGGTTTTCAATAACCTAAACAGAGAGCTAATGAAATTATGGACAATTCACAAGTGTGAGAAAACAATAAACCTAGTTAAGTGAGATCCCTTAAGCCTAATTAACTATTAATTATGAGCCAATTGCATTAGCACCCTTTCATTTCTTAGGAGCATTTCTAATTTACTTTTGATGCGATTGTATATCATATTGGCTCATTATTAATTGGTTAATTAACTTAAGGTGATGTAGGTAAGAGTTAATTAATTGACTTAATTCATACCCTAACCTAATTAAGATATAAAATCAACATAATTATTCTTCATTAAACTAAATTAACTCATACATGAGGGATGGGATTAGGGTTAGCAAATCTCTTTCATATTTCCTTAAATCAAATCAAACATAAAAATGAAATGACATTAAAGAACTTTGGTTTGTTTTAAATAATCTTATTTAGTTTGATTTTCCTTAGGACTTAGTTGGATTGAATGAGATTACATGCTTGTGTTGTTTTATTTCTTTCCAATCATGCTAAATATTGTATGCCACTTGTACTCATGCATTCATGTCTTTCAAATTAATCAAATAAAAATAATTTTCTTTATGTCAATTTGCATGTGTTGATTCAAATTAAAATGTGTTTGGCTAATATCATTATTAAATCTCAAATATATTTTTAAAAGTTTAATAATGATTAAATATACATATATATTGTAAATTTACTTATATATACATAGGAAATGCAAGTGACTATTAATTTAGTGTGTGAAATAAAGTCTCTTCCTTACATTCATGTGTTGATTTATATATGTAAGAATGTTAGCGGGTATATTAGTCTAGACATTCCAGGGATGCATGACTTTAAGTAGCCCCAAGGAGGTTCCTAACTTGTTCCCTTGGTGTAGAATAATGGTGACGTACCTGCTTGATTTTACTCTTATGCATTTGGACATTACAATCTAGATTGAGCTTTAATTAATTTACACAAATTAAATCAATCAATCAAAATACAATTTTACATTACTTTTTATTCTTGTAGTTGTTTATACATTCACATGTATCTAAGGATAGTGGTATATTAGTATGGACATTCTAGGGATGCATGCTTTAAGTAGCCTCACAGAGGTTCCTACGTTATTCCCTTGGTGTAGAACAATGGAGATGTACTTGCTTAAAACTTTTATACATGTGGATGTGTATTTAGCTAATGAATGAAAACCCTAATTTTCTATTAAAAAGATATGCATTCATACTTTGTTTATTTAGTTGAGTTGATTAGTCAAGTGATTTAAGGTGATGTTCCTATCATCAAGGTTCTACTGATTCTTAGGGTTAAGGTTTATTAGTTTTTAAGGTTTAGGTTTATTGTTTAATTAATTTATTTACTTTAGGTTTAGGTTTATGGTTAGGGTTTAAGGTTTAGAGTTTAGAGTTTGGAGTTTAGAGATTAAGGTGTTAGGGTTTCTGCTTTTAGGGTTTAGTGTTTAAGGTTATGGTTTAGGGTATAGGGTTCTAGGGTTAAGGGTTTTAGGGTTTAAGGTTTAGGGATAGGGTGTAGTGCTTAGGGTTTAGTGTTTAAGCTTTAGGATTAAGGGTTTAATGTTTAGGTTTATAGTTTAAACTTTAAGGTTAAAACTTTAGTATTTAGGTTAGTTAGTTAAGGTTTAAGTTTAGGTTTAAACTTTATGATTTAGATTTGAGTGCAGCTTAAGGTTAGGTTAGGAGTTTAGTGGGTTTAGGTTTTAAGTTTAAGTTTAGGGTTTTAGGTTTTGGTTTTAGTTTAAGTTTAGTTTAGGGTTTAAGGTTTAAGGTTTAAGTTTGGGATTTAGATTTAGTTTAAGGTTCAGGTTTTAGTTTAGGGTTATATATATAGTTTAGTTTAGGGTTTTAAGTTTAGGATTTAGGGTTTAGGATTTAGGTTTATAGTTTAGGGTAGGCTTAAGGGGTTTTTTTAAAAAAAAATTAAGTAAATCAGTAGGTTTAGCTTTATTTAGTAGATTTACTGTATTTTTAATTAATTAATTTATTTTTATTTTTATTTAGGTTTATTTTTTATTTTTATTTAGTTTAGTTTATTTATTTTAGTTTAGGTTTTTTATTTTTATTTATTTTCGAGGTTTAGGTTTACATTTTTGTTTATATTTTAGTTTAGTTTTATTTTTATTTTATTTTTAGGTTTAGGTTTTATTTTTTATTTTTAGGTTTAGGTTTAGGTTATTATTTTATTTTTTTAGGTTTAGGTTTTAAATTTGTATTTTATGTTTTATTTTCTAGTTTAGGTTTCGGTTTATTTTTAGTTTATTTTCTTTTATATAATTTAGGTTTAGGTTTAGTATATTTTTTGTTTGGGTTAAGGTTTTATTTTTTTTTAGTTTAGTTTATTTTATTTTAGCTTTACGTTTATCTTATTTTTATTTTAGGTTTAGGTTTTTTTTTTTAGTTTAGGGTTTCAATTTTTTTTATTATTTAATTTTAAGTTTTATTTTTGGTTTATTTTTTAAGTTTAGGTTTTTTATAGTTTATATTTATTCAGTTTTTAAGTTTATTTATATTTTATTTTAGGTTTTTTTTTATTTTATTTAGGTTTTTTATTTTTTTTATTTTAGTTTAGGTTCTTATTTATAATATTTTAGTTTAGTTTTTTTTTGTTATTTTATTTTCTTTTTAGGTTTAGGTTTAGGTTCTAGTTTATGTTTTTATTTTGATTTATTTTTTAATTTTATTTTGGTTTAGGTTTATTTATTTATTTTATTTTTATGTTTTATTTACTTTAGGTTTTTAGCTTTTTAGGGTTTAGCTTTAGGTTTTGGGTTTAGGGTTTAGAGTTTAAGGTTTAGGATTTTGAGTTTAGGGTTTATGGTTTAGTTTTTTTTGGGTTTTAGGGTTTAGGGTTTAGAGTTTAGGGTTTAGGTTTTAGGGTTTAGGCTTTAGGGTTTAGGGTTTAGGGTTTTGAAGTTTAGGGTTTGGGGGTTAAGGTTTAGGGTTTTTAGGATTTAGGGTTTAGGGTTTAAGGTTTTTATTTTAGTTTTAGGGTTCATTTTAGTTTAGGGTTTATGGTTTCAGTTTTTTTTATTTTAATAGAGAACAAATTCAGATTCAACATTTCTTCTTTTCAATTTCATCAACAAAGTAACACACCAAGCTTTCTAAGACACAAGCGATGACATTAATAAAAAATGAGCACGCATAAAGCAGATCAAAAACCCTATAACTAAAATCTTCTCTATAATAAATACACAATTCCATAAGCAGCAGATCGGATCGATCGTTCTTCAGTTTCTCCAGTTCCCATCAAAACCACCCCAGCCTCTCGAGTAACAGATCCACCATCATATCCCTAATTTCTCTCCCCTCCACCATGAGTATAACCTTCGTTGCTCCTCCCACCTCCATAACCACCGCTACTCCAGCCACGACCTCCATATCCACCAACACCTCTAGATCCCCCACCACCACTACGATAACAGTCACCTCCACCTTTGCCTCCACCACTAGATCTAGACTGAGCTTGGTTGACGGTGATGTTGTTGATGTCATGGTTATTCCCATTCATAGGGTTTGTGTTTAGGTTTAGGTATATATTTATTAGGTTTTAGGGTTTAAGTTTTTTTTAATTTATTTAGTAACTTTAGGTTTAGGTTTAGGGTTTGGGGCTTAGGATTTAGGATTAAGGGTTAGGGTTTAGCGTTTAGGGTTTAGGGTTTAGGGTTTAGGGTTTAGGGTTTAAGGTTTTAATATTTATGCTTTTAGGGTTTAGGGTTTAGGGTTTAGGGTTTAGGGTTTTTTAAGTGTTTAGGGTTTAGGGTTTAGGGTTTATTATTTTTTCTAATTAAGTGAACTGGTAGGTTTAGGTTTATTTAGTTTATTTTTTTATTTTCTTAGTTTATTTTATTTTATATTTTTATTTAGGTTAATTTCTTATTTTTATGTAGTTTAGTTTTTTTTTGGTTTATTTTTTTCAGTTTAGGTTTTTTATTTTAGTTTATTTTTTAAGTTTAGGTTTAGTTTTTAGTTGAGTTTTATTTTTATTTTATGTTTTAGGCTTAGGTTTTATTTTTAATTTTTATGTTTAAGTTTAGGTTTTATTTTATTTTTTTAATTTTAGGTTTTAGGTTTTTATTTTTGGTTTATATTTAGGTTTTATTTTTTTTTTGGTTTATGTTTAGGTTTATTTTCAATTTAGTTCATTTTATTTAGTTTAGTTTAGGTTTAGGTTTAGGTTTAGATTTAGGTTATTTTATGTTTAGGTTTAGGCTTTATTTTTTTTAGTTTAGTTTATTTTAGTTTAGGTTTAGGTTTATTTTATTTGTTTATTTTATTTTAATTTTAGGTTTAGGTTTTTTTTAGATTGGGTTTAAGTTTTATTTTTTATTTATTTTTGGATTTTATTTTTAGGTTTATTTTTTAGATTTATGTATTTATTTAGTTTTTTATTTTATTTTACATTTAGTTTTAGTTTTTATTTTATTTAGTATTTTATTCTTAAGTTTATTTTATTTTTAGCTTAGTTTAGGTTATTATTATTTTTATTTTAGTTTCATTTTATTATTTTATTTTATTTTCTTTTTAGGTTTAGGTTTAGGTTTAAGTTTATGTTTATGTTTTATTTTATATTTTAATTTATTTAGGTTTAAGTTTTTTATTTATTTTATTTTTAGGTTTTATTTTGTTTAGGTTTAGGTTTTTAAGTTTTTAGGGTTTAAGGTTTAGGGTTTAGGGTTTAGGGTTTAGGGTTTAGGGTTTAGGGTCTTGCATTTTAGGGTTTAGGGTTTATGATTTAGGTTTAGGGTTTAGGGTTTAGGATTTAGTGTTTAAGCTTTAGGCTTTAGGGTTTTTAGGGTTTAGGGTTTAGGGTTAGCTTACGATTTGATGTTAGTTTAGGGTTTAGGGTTTACATTTTAGGGTTTAAGCTTTATGGTTTAGGGTTTTTAGGGTTTAGGCTTTTGATTGTAAGGTTAGTTTAGGGTTTAGGGTTGAGGATTTTAGGGTTTAGGGCTTAAGGTTTAGGGTTTAGTTTAGTTTAGGGTTAGGGTTTATGGTTTTTTAGGGTTTTGGGTTTAGGGTTATAGGTTTAGGGTTTATGGTTTAGGATTTTAGGGTTTAGGGTTTAGGGATTAGGGGTATAGGGCTTAGGGTTTAGGGTTTAGGGTTTATGCTTTTTAGGGTTTAAGTTTTAGGTTTAGGGTTTAGGGTTTAGGATTTTTAGGGTTTAGGTTTTTGGTTTAGGGTTCATGTTTTAGTTTTAGGTTTAGGGTATTTTGTTTTTTTCATTTTAATACATTAAGTTTTCTAAGACACAAGCGACAACATAGATAAGAATGAGCACACATAAAGCAGATCAAAAACCCTAGATTACTAGAATCATCTCTACAATAGACATAATTCCATAAGTAGTAGATCGGATCGGACCATTCTTCAGTTTCTCCAATACCCATCAGAACCACCCTGGCCCATCGAGTAGCGGCATCCACCATCATATCCCCTATTTCTCCCTCCACCACCACCACGACTATAACCTCCATAGCTCCTCCCTCCTCCATAACCACCACTACTCCAACCACCACCTCCATATCCACCAGAACCTCCAGATCCCCCACCACTATGATAATCGCCGCCTCCGCCTTTGCCTCCCCCACCAAATCTAGACTAAGCCTGGTTGACGGTGATGTTCTTGCTGTAATTGTTCAGCCCATTCTTAGGGTTTAGGTTTTGGGTTTTGGGTTTAGGGTTGAGGGTTGAGGGTTAGGGTTTAGGGTTTAAGATTTATATTTTATGCTTTTAGGGTTTAGAGTTTAGGGTTAGGGTTTAGGGTTTAGAGTTTAAGGTTAGGGTTTTTTATGGTTTAGGGTTTAGGGTTTATGGTTGTAGGTTTAGGGTTTAAGGTTTAGGGTTTAGGGTTTAAGATTTAGAGTTTATGGTTTTTTTAAAAAAATAATAAGAAAACTGGTAGGTATAGGTTTATTTAGTTTATTTATTATTTATTGTATTTTATTTTATTTTTTATTTTTATTTAGGTTTATTCTTTATTTTTATATAGTTTAGTTTATTTATTTTAGTTTAGGTTTTTTATTTTAGTTTATTTTTTGGTTTAGGTTTATTTTTTAGTTGCATTGCATTTTTTATTTTATTTTTTAGGTTTAGGTTTTATTTTTTATTATTAGGTTTAGGTTTAGTTTTTTATTTTATTTTTTTAGGTTTAGGTTTAGTTTTTTATTTTATTTTTTAGGTTTAGGTTTTAGGTTTTCATTTTAGGTTTATTTTTAGGTATTATTTTTTAGTTTATGTTTAGGCTTATTTTTAGTTTATTTTATTTTTATTTAGTTTAGGGTTTAGGTTTAGTATATTTTAGGTTTTGGTTTAGGTTTGATTTATTTTAGTTTAGTTTATTTTAGTTTAGGTTTAGGTTTATTTAATTTTGTTTATTTTTCATTTTAGGTTTAGTTTTTTTTTAGTATAGGGTTTAGGTTTTATTTTTTATTTATTTATGTGTTATATTTTTAAGTTTATTTTTAAGGTTTAGGTTTTTCTTAGTTTTTTTTATTTATTTTATTTTAGGTTTATTTTATTTTTATTTATGTTTAGTTTTTATTTTATTTAGGTTTTTTATACTTAGGTTTATTTTAGTTTTTAGTTTTGATTTGGTTTTTATTTATTTATTTATTTTATTAGTTTATTTTATTTTATTTTTAGGTTTAGGTTTTTATTTTTAAATTTTAATTTTATTTTGGTTTAGGTTTTTTTATTTATTTTATTTTTAGGTTTTATTTAATTTAAGTTTAGGTTTTTAGGTTTTTAAGGTTTAAGGTTTAGGGTGGGTTTAGGATTTTAGGGTTTATGGGTTAGGGTTTAGGGTTTAGGGTTTAAGGTTTAGGATTTAGGCTTTGGGGTTTAGGGTTTACTTAATGTTTAAGATTAGTTTAGCATTTAGGGTTTAAGGTTTAAGGTTTGGGCTTTAGAATTTAGGGTTTTTAGGGTTTATGGTTTAGGGTTTTAGGATTTTAAGTGTTAGTGTTAGGGTTAGGGTTAGGGTTTAGGGTTTAGTGTTTAGGGTTTAGTGTTTAAGTTTAGGGTTTAGGGTTTGGGGCTTAGTATTTAGGGTTAGGGTTTAGGGTTTTGTGTTTTTTTGGGTTTAGGGTTTAGGGTTTATGGTTTAGGGTTTATGGTTTAAGTTTGAGAGTTTTAGAGTTTAGGGTTTAGAGTTTAGGGTTTATGGTTAGTTTTAGGGTTTAGAGTTTTAGGTTAGGGGTTGGGTTTTTTTTTCTATTTATATATATATATATATATTTAAATTAAGTAATATGGTAGGTTTAGGTTAATTTATTTTATTTTAGTTTTTTTTTTATTTTGGTTTATTATTATTTTTATTTTGTTTATTTTTTTATTTTAGGTATAATTATTTTAATTTAGGTTTTTTATTTTTGTTTATTTCTTAGGTTTAGGTTTGTTTAGGTTTATTTTTTAATTTAGTTTTATTTTTATTTTATTTTTTAGGTTTATGCTTTATTTTTTGGTTTAGGTTTTGGTTTCTATTTTATTTTTTTTGGTTTAGGTTTTAGGTTTTTTTTTAGGTCTATTTTTAGGTTTTACTTTTTTAGTTTAGGTTTAGGTTTATTTTTAGTTTATTTTATTTTATTTAATTTAGGTTCACGTTTACGTTTAGTTTATTTTTGGTTTAGGTTTTGGTTTTTTTATTTTAGTTTAGTTTATTTTAGTGTAGGTTTAGGTTTATCTAATGTTTTATTTTAGGTTTAGGTTTTTTTTGTTTAGGGTTTAAGTTTTATTTTTTATTTTAAGTTTTTTAGGTTTATTGTTTAGGGTTAGATTTTTATTTAGTTGCATTCGATGAAGACTTACTCATAGGGACGACTGTGCACAACCCCCTCTTTACATTATAATGGATGTTGGCATATACAGGCTATCCAGAGTTCTGGTTGACCCATGTGTATCAATTAACATTATGAGTCTAAGAACCCTTGCCTACTTGAGGATCGACCTCTCCAAACTCAAAAAAAAGGATGACGTCGAGAAAATTCAATGAACAAGGTGAGAGGGTCTTATGGTGTTTATATTTAGATGTAGGGGGGACACCACGCAAATAGTAGGAGGGGTACTTTTCGAAGTGATCAGGTACAACATTGAGGTATGATATACTATTTTGAAAGATAGAGGCATCACCCTACAATGGGCCTAATCACATAATAAGGACTCCTAAGGAATGATGGGTCTTCAAATGCAGCATAGATTTTTCCTTACTTTACATGGATGAATAAAGTAAGGTTTATATTAAACCAGGTTCTTAAGTTCTCTAAGGAGGTAAGCCTTCATAGTTAATTACATCTTAGGAAATGAAATTTCCTAAGAATTCTTTTGATTAGAGTAGACAATTATCATCTCCAAAGATTTTAAGGTTACACTATCAAAGGATTGGTTGTATTTGGAAAATCAATTGGGAAAGTTCAAGGAGATGACTTATTTTTGGAATCTGAATAAAATAAGTAGGAAATCATCATGATACTAGGAAGTCTAGTGAGCATTACAATCTATCTTATGGTTGGGCTTATAATTTTGAAGTTGAGGATATTTATATATTTTGAGTTGAAATTAAATTAGATTACTAAGGCTAATAATCTACCAACATAAGATTGTGAGAATGCCTAAGAGGTGAAGATTTATGCTCATAGCTTGAAGGAAATAGCTACCTCGAATCCTAAATCTAGGGAGCTTTAGTATGAGCTAAAGCACAACCTAAATCTAAGTGATAGGTGGACATAAGGGTTTACCTCCACAAGAGAGAATAAATTGTCCAACATCTTGACTTTTAACTACCTAGAGTGGCCGCCAGCTAACTCCTCCTACGATTTAAAAACTATGTAGTCTGATATTATGAATTGTAAGATAGCTAGGGTAGTTATTTAATTAGAAAGAGGCTGAAGTTCTAAACACACTCCCTAGGAGACTAGAGCATGAGTGGTATGAGCATATGACTTAATCTATAGATGCAAAAACCTTTCAAATTTTATTTCATTTTAGACAAATGATTTGGACAAAGGCTTTAGGATTTCAAATGCCTAAATGCATGATGAAATAGGTTATGGGTCAAATTAGTTAGAAGAAGGTGTTCTCAACCATAAGGGATGCCCTCACAGGTCAAGCATTCCATTACCATTATCATGCAATGATGGAGAACCTTCATGTTCAAGAGAGAAAGAATATGCATGCATGATGTGAAACATACAACCATACAACTAAGGGGTTGCTAAATCATTTAATTATCTTATTTATGTCTTAGGCTTAATGATGAGGCTATGAGTTGTTTAAAATTAAGTTATTTGTGATTAGTTGTGTAGAAACATTATTTTTATCCTGAGAGCCTAATTGTATCCAAGCCACACATTAAAGCATCAATCATTTAAGAAGCTATGAAAACCATGTCGTCCAAATGCACAATGTAAAGATAACATCAAAAAATTATATAAATTATCTTAAAAGAATAAAAGGCTGGTATGGTGGGGTACTTCCATACAACCCGAAGAGAGAAAAGATGGGTAGCCGAGCTCTACCCTTATACAACATGGAATATGAAATAATAATTATAATTGTATTAAATGCTATGGGGGTCTTCTTTCTTCATATCTCCATTTTTGATTTGATTCCTTCTTTGATCTATATGGTGCTTGCTCCAAAGGCATGATAAGGCACCCCAGGATAAAGCCTTCTAGTCACTGCTCATCCTAATCCCCCATAGCACTAATCCTAATTTCTATTACAAAATTGCATTTATGTGGGAAAAGTAAATCTAACTACACCTGCAAAATAGAGGTTAGCTAAATATACATATTATCCCAAACATTTGTATTTTTAATTTGGACTTAGCACCCTACACATGAGTAACTAAATACATCTATCCTTACCTGGATTATGCTTAAGGATTTAAACAACATCCAATCTAAAACTTGATTAAACATAATCCCCTACAAAAAACATGATTATGCTAAAATTGGCCTATCATCCAGTCTATGAAGCATGAACCCTAACATCCAATTTAAAATAATACAAAATAAAACAAAATGTACATCACATCATACACTGTCCTAACTTAGAGCTAGTGATGACTTAATTAATGTGTATTTAGGCTTATGTGGTAAGTCTTGTTAGGCATTAGTGTTATATGTTCTAAGTGTAGAAGGATTCAATTTAACATGAAAAGTTGATTTCACTTGAAGTAGTTTAATTGATTTAAGAATTTTAATTTGTTTTTTTCTTTTGTTAAATTTTATTACACTTAAGAACGAAGTGTTATAAAGAAAAGAAAAGATGAATGCCCTCTTTCATCCCTACCTTAAGTCACTTTTAAAGTATATTAATTTGATTTAGTTCTCTTTAGTGAATGGCTTATTAAATGATTAAAATAATCCTAAGTTTAGGTTACTTTAAATAATCCTATTCAAAATGAAAGGCATCTTAAGATTAATTTAATTCAATTACTACCACATGAAATAAATTAAATCATTCCTTTTCATCACATGTAACATGCATATGACTTAATCCTAAGTGTATCTATAAATGCAACATATTTTAGCACACTTAAATGATGAATGTATGTGTATGTTTAGAATTTATATTTTATTTGATTGAATTATGTATCTATATTAATTTAAAACTTTATCCAAATTCTTACACAAAAAGGAAATATGAACGAAATTAAATAAGCATGTGTTGTTGTTATACCAAGGAAGTGAGGTAAACAAATGACCTGCTTGGAGCTAGCTAAAGCCTCGTATTCTTGGGATATCAAGACTATATACCCATTTGCATTCAAACATATGTAAATTTGTATACATGAACATAGGAAGTAAGCTCCAAATCATATGGCTAATTAATTCAACCACTTAGTCAATTATGAATGCATGCAATTTTAATGTAAAATGGGATTTTCATTCACTAATCACATATACATATACATGTACAAAGATATAGGCAAGCACATGTCATTGTTAAACTAAGAAAGTGAGGTAATTAGATGACCTCCTTGGGGCTAACTAAAGCCTCGTATTCTCAGGATGTCCAGACTATATACATTCTTTTCTTGGACAAATATGGATGTATACATAAATGAGGGAAAAAAACCATTCAAAGATTGCATTTTTTGTATCAAATCAATTAAATATATGAATTAAAGCTTTATTAAAATTCTAATGTTGAAATACATAAAAATGAAATCAAATGGGTATGTGCCATTGTTAAAGCAGGGTGAGGTAATCAAATGACCTCCTTAGGGCTAGCTAAAGCCTCGTGTTCCCAGGATGTTCATACTATATACCCATTACCATTCAATTTTATATAAATCAACACATGAATAGAGAAAAGAGAACTCAACATGCATTTCTTATGTATTTATAACTAGCATCATAAAACATATTATTATTCATTTATAAGCTTTTGAAAAATACATTTGTAATTAATAGTGATAATAGCCACGCATATATTAAATCTAATCAACATATGCAAGCTTACATAAAGGAAATCTATTTTATTTTACTTGATTTTGAAAAGATGGATGCATGAATTCAAATGACATACCATATTTAACATGATTGGAAAGAGGACAATCAAATATAAGCACGTGATTCATTCAACCAAACTAGTTCTTAAGGATAATCAAATCAAATAATATTATTTAAAGCAAATCAAAGCTTCTTTATTAATTATGTTTTGGATTTGATTTGATTTAAATATAATAAGAGAAATCATCACTGATTGTTTTAAACCCATTCCCACATTAGTGATTTGATTTAATTTAAGGAAATGTAATTAAGTTGATTTTATGGGTTAATTAAGTTGAACCCTTAATTAGATGAATTAATTACCCTTACCTATGTCACCTTAAAGTAATTAACTAAATAATTATGAGCCAACATGATATGCAAGGAAAATAAACTGGCAATGATCCTAGAAAATAAAATGGGCCTAATGCAATTGGCTAATAATTAATAGTTAATTAGATTAAAGGACTTATTTAATTACCCTTATGGTTTTCCCACAAATGTGGACTAACCATAATTTCATTAAACCCCTTTAGGTTATTAAACACCTTAAGATCTACCCCATGATTTATTTAATTAAGGTCAGATGTGATTATGATTTCAATTTGATTAAGTGATTTAATTAATTAGTTAAATATTAATTAATTTCATTTTAAAAAATGGTGAAATGAACTTAGGGAAAGGGGTCCCAACCATATTCCTTAGTTCACTTATTGTTAAATAATGATTAATAAACTTAATTAACCAATTTATTACAATTTATGGAATTAATTAACCATTAATTAACTTAAAAGAGTAGTTAAGTTTTAATTAGATAATTTTCTTAATTAATTGAGTAATAAATTCCAAGAAAATCATAGGAGCTAGAGGTCATCCCATTAAATTAATCCATAAAATTTGGGATTAATTTCTCAAGTAATTAAGGAGTAATTAAGCTAATTAATTTTATAATTAAACTTAATTACTCTTAAAATTTAGTTAAGATCATTTTTAATTAATTCTCCTCTGAAATATGTTTAAAATGAGTATTTATTTGCATTTTGTTTATTTCTTTATGAACTTTTTATGATTTTTAGAAGTTTCAGCCATTAAAAATGATTAATTAAGCCTAATTAAAGCCTAATCCTGTTGGCACCATGTGACACACTGATTCGGTGTGCTTTCCACGTGGCACCGCAAGATTGGATACTTAAAACTTATCCAACTCAATGCCTATGTGGCTGCGACAAACACACTCTCTCGTCTGCCGTCCGATCTAAGATTAGATGGCTATGATCACATAGCTTAATAGGATTAAATCAGATCGATCTAGTAGATCTAATCACGACCATCCATATCAATTTCATAGAATGGATGGTTGTGATCTAACGTCACACGAGTGAGGGAGAATGGAGTCCATCCCCCATTGCTCACTTGATCTAAGCTTACCCAAGCTTGGATCAACTTCAAAAAAATCCCACACCTTCACAAAAATAATCAGAGAGGATCCAATGATGAAGATCACATGAGATGCAAATTTTCTTCAAAAAGCTCCAACCCATTTTTGCCTAAAGATCAATTTTGAAAGCATACCTTAACGAAGCTCAAGACTGACAGCTCGAATGATTGAAGTTTCATCTAGTTGAGAAAAAAACCCTATTAAGCAGCAATTAGATCAATTCCTTGACATTCTCTTAGAAGATTACAAACTGATGATTTGGAGCTTAATATTGATCGAAGTCTAACCTACAGTGCTCGGGAAGCTTTGGAGATGATTTGTTCTTGCTCAACGAGGCCTAAGAAAGGTGCATACAAAGTTAACTTGAGTTTGATGGAGAAATGGGTAGTTAGGTTGGAAATGGGAGAGTCTTATTTTGGGATGGATGGGATTGGCATTTTTTGATCAAGGAATGAGCTTGGGAGCTTAGGGAATGGTTCTAGTGGCTCATACTAGGTAGTTAGGGCTCTCAGGAATGATTTTTGTGTGTGTTTGAGTGGAAACGAGGGATTTTATACCTCCCTTCATCTTGATCAGATGGTGGGATCAAGTTTAGCTTCTATTGGCCATCCGGCCATCTCAAGGAGTCATGGGTGGTAGGGAGGAGGTAAGTCCGCTTGGCTTAGTTGGTTGAAGGTGTGGAGGTGGTTTCCAATAAAGAATCATGGGTTTCCTATGGGTTTCAAATGCTCAAATGGGGAAGGAAAGGTGATTTCACCTCTTACAGGTCATGGCTGACCTAACCACCACTTGGGTCAGGTTAGGCAGTTTCCTAGGTACCTAGGTGGATCATTGGAGAGTACCAAGTGGCCAACAAATGGAAATGACCACTTACATGGGTGATTTGTCTAATGTGATGCCCTTGACCCAAGGGTAGAATGATCATTTGGCATTAGATTTGATTTGGGCAGATTTGAAATGAGCCAAAAGTGGATTAGCCTAAATTTCAAGTCAATTGGACTTGATTTGATTAGGTTTAGCTTAATTTGACACATTTATTTTAAATTATGTTATGTTGGATCAAGTTGACCAATTGATCAAATTGGGTCAAACCAAGGGTTGGGTCAAATTCATATGATCATTTGGGATGTATTGGATCACTTAGTTTAGTTTAGATTTGATTTTGGCTCATTTGAATTCATTTGGGTAATAAATGAGTTAAGTTGACCAATTTGACCAAATTGGCAAAATTGGCTTGGGTTAGGTGTTGGTTTGGGTTTAGTTAACTAATTGAAGATGATTGTAGGCTTTGGTTTCAATTAATTTGGATTTGGTTTTGATTTAGACCAACTTGAACCTTTAGTTCAATTTGGGCTAAGTAGGTTAGTTGGGTTCAATTGGGTCCAATCATGTCTTTGGTCAAGTTTAATAACCAATTTGGAATGAACTTGAGCCATTGGTTGCAATCAATTTGTTTTATATTTTGATTTGACCCTATTTGGTCTTTGAGGTAAATTTGGGTCAACTTGGGTTAAGAGGGCCAATACGGTTTGGTTTGACTCAATTGAAGGTCAATTCATATTCAAATATTGATTTTGATTTGGTATGAATCATTTGTTTCAAGGGATATGGCTTAGGTTGCAATTTGGCTAGTTTAGGTTCATATGGGTTAAGGGGTTGACTTGGTCAAATGACCAAGTTTACTTGGTTTGACCTAATTTATTATAATTAATCAACCTAGGGTGATCAACAATCTTGATGGGAGGTTTTGATCAGCATGTTTCAATCCAATTTGGGTAGGATTAGAACTTGGCTCAAATAGGACAAATTGGCCACTTTGGGTCAAGTGGACCAATTGTGTTTAGTTGGCTTGATTTTGAGTTGAGTTTGATTTAGTTGAGTTTATATATGGATTTAGGATTGCTATATAAATTCAATTGCAATTGGCTTGGGTTCAAATGGGTTTTGGTTCATTTGAACATTTCAAGTCAAAAATCTACCTCGCTAGTGTGTCACCCTAGTGATCATTTGTTGGAAGATGTGAGTCCCCGCGCTTTCTTCCTAACTTGATCATTGCAAACCAACATACTTTGCTAGTATGGTAAGTTTCATTGCCTAGCTAGTGAGCTAGCTCATGTTGACTTTGCTTAAGAAGATGTGAGTCCATGTGCTTTCTTCTTGAACTAGCCATCATGCACTAACTAGGTTGAGTATATTTGAGGTTTATGGTAAGTCCCCTAGAGGCTCCTTTCCTCTTGACTACATTTGAGTTGATACAAGTCTCCTAGTGGCATTCACTCTGTAGTCACCCTAGGTCGGATAGCACCTATCGAGCTGAAGAGTTGGGTTTGGCTTGATGAGTGTATATTTCATTTATATTTATAAATATGATTGAAGGTATGATTGATTCATGAGAAAATCAAATGAATTTGAGTTTTAGAATGAAGGAATTTGGCTAAGTCCATTGGGTTGGGTCATGTGACTTAGGTTTGGATTTTGATTTGGTTTGATTTAGTTTTGATGATTTAAATGTAAATTTTATTTAAATTTATAAAGATGATTGAAAATATGATTGATTTGTGAGAAAATCAATTGTGTTTGACTTGATTTGGATTTCGATTTGACTAAGTCCATGGGATATGTCATATGGCTTAGGAAGGGTTTTGATTTTATTTGATTTAATTTGATTTAATTTGACTTAGTTTTGATTCTTTGAATGTAGATTTGATTTATATTTAGAAAGATGATTGAAGAAATAAATTGATTATGATAAAATCAATTGAGTTTGGATTGATTTGGATTAGGATTTGGCTAAGTCCATGGGATAGGTCATATGGCTTAGGAAAGGTTTCAAGTTTGGATTTGATCATGGGCTTCAATCATTTGGTTTTGGAATTTGGGTTTTTATTTGGATTTGAATTTAATGTTTGAATTAAACTTAAGTTTTGGTTTGAGAAGTTAAACATAGATTGGATTTGAGTTATAGGGTAGGTGGATTATCCTAATCCTAAGGCATAACCTAATCCTATGGTTAACCCTTCAAAGTCATTAGGCTTAGGTTAAGTGTTTACCTAACTGTTAGAAGTGTCTTATGACTAGGGAAGTCTTAGTGTATAGAAGGCTCCTAAGTCTAAGATGGGAAGATTGAATCTACACTCCAAAAGTGAGGTCAACAGGCCCTAGGCTCCATAGGGTTACCCTTGGAGATAGATGATTGGAAGACTGATGCCAAGTTTCACATTATAGACCCAGATATATCTTGCAATGTTTTGCTTAGGAGACCATGGATACATGAGAATAATATAGTTCCATCTTTTCTACATATGTGTATGAAGTTCATGAGAGGTGGGATCGTCTACTATGTCAAAGGTGATCTCAAGCCATTTACAGTTCACGAGGTCAACATATATGAGGATTATGGTTAACTTGGCGAAAGTTTAAAAATAGAAGTTGATGTAGAACTTGAGAGTATTTCATATAAAGATTTAATAGAATTACCTTATGATTGGTACTTATCTTTTGTTCATGATTTAACAAAGAAAGGGTAAATCTCACATACTTGGTCAAAGCATTGGTTGTACTACTTTGGAAGAATATGAAAGAAAAGTGCAAAAGCTCTCAATCAATATTGGGAGTAGGATTGATAGGAGTGGTCGATGATGATGATTCTGCATAGTGTTACAATCATTTGGAAACTGATAATTTCTTATTAGATCACATTAACTCAATATGAGGACCTATGCTTAAAAACATCAGATGATCTAGAAGATTTTGAAGTCAAAGATGCACTTCCATAGTTCGAAGAAAAGATCAAGTCAACCATTGACTAGCTCAAGGAAATTAACTTAGAACAAGAAGATCCATGCCTAACATACATCAATTCTTTGTTGAATGAAATTAAAACTAATGACTTTGTTAGGCAATTGAATGAGTTTAAGGACTACTTTGCTTGTAGTTATGAAGAGATGCCTGGATTGGCTCTTGATATAGTGGTCCATAAACTAGCAATAGAGCCTATTGTAAACTCTATCAAGCAAGCTCCTAGACGCATGCAATTAGACATAGAATAATAGATCATTTATGAAGTCAAGAAACTGATCGATGCTGGCTTCATTGAGGAAGAAAAATACCCTACCTGGTTAGTCAGGGTCATCCTAGTTAAGAAAAAGAATGGCCAAATTCACATATGCATCAATTTTAGGGATTTAAATAAGGCATGTCCAAAAGATGAATTTCCACTACCAATCTAGAGGCGATGGTGGACATTTCCTCATCTCAGTCTTCTCTTTCATGGATGGCTCATCCGGATATAATCAAATAAAGATAGCTCCTGAAGATGAAAGAAATAGTGCTTTTAAAATCCTGATCAAAATCTATTACTATATGGTCATCCCTTTCAGCCTTAAAAATGATAATGCTACATACCAATGGTCTATGACTAGAATATTCAATAACTCATTCATCATCAAGTTGAGTGCTATGTCAATGATCTTGTGGTCAATAGTAGAGAAAAGGAGGACCATCTCTTTGACTTAAGAGTAGTTTTTAAACAATTAAGATAATTCAACCTCAAAATGAACCCCTTGAAGTGTGCATTCGGAGTAGCTTCAGGGAAATTCCTTGGGTTTGTTGTTTGACACCACGAAATTGAAATTGATTCAGAGAAGATTGAGGGGATATTATAAATGTCACCCAATAAAAGTTTAACTCAACTTAGATCAATCCAAGGTGGTTGGCATCTCTAAGATGCATTATATCTAACTTATCGAGAAGATGTCAGCAATTCTCAGCACTTGTCAAAAAAGACACCTAGTTCAAGTGGGATGAGAAGTGTGAGCATGCCTTAGAAGACATCAAGCATTACCTGGGAACACTACCAGTTCTAGCAACCACTATCCCGGGAAAGCCACTCATACTTTACACTATTGCATTTGATGACTCCCTAGGTGCTTTGTTTTCCCAAGATTTATTTTATTTTTAGGTTTACATTTAGATTTTAGTTTAGGTATTTATTATTTATATTATTTATATTTTATTTAGTTTTTGGTTTTATTATTTATTTTTAGGTTTAGTTGAGGTTTTTTTTTTATTTTTTTAGGTTTAGGTTTTAGGATTTTAATTTAGGTTTTATTTTATTTTATTTAGTTGAGGTATAGGTTTAGTTTATTTTAGGTTTAGGTTTAGGTTTTATTTATTTTAGTTTAGTTTATTTTTGTTTAGGTTTATGGTTATTTTATTTTTTTTATTTGAGTTAAGTTTTTTTTTTTTTTAGTTTAGGGTTTAGGTTTTATTTTTGATTTATTTTTTGGTTTGTTTTTTAGGTTTAGGTTTTTATTTAGTTTATTTTTTGCTTTATTTTAGGTTTTTTTAATTTATGTTTGGGTTTTATTTTAATTCAGTTTTTCATTTTTAGGTTTATTTTATTTTTTTAGTTAGTTTAGGTTTTTAATTATTTGTTTTAAGTTTAGTTTTTATTTTTTTATTTTTTATTTTTAGGTTTATGTTTAAGTTAAGATTTTAGTTTAAGTTTTTATTTTATTTTATTTTATTTACTTTTAAGTTTTTACTTATTTATTATATTTTTAGGTTTTATTTAGTTTAGGTTTAAATTTTTATGTTTTTAAGGTTTATGGTTTAGAGTTTAGGGTTTAGGTTTTGGGGTTTGGGGTTGAGGGTTTAGGTTTTAGGGTTGTAGGTTTTATGTTGTAAGTTTTAGGTTTTAGGTTTTAGGGTTTAGGGTTTTTGTGTTTATGGTTTAGGGCATAGGGTTTAGTGTTTAGGGTTTAGGGTTATTAGTTTAGGGTATAGGGTAATGGGTTTAGGGTTAGTTTTAGGGTTTATGATTAGCTTTTTTTATTTTTTATTTAGGGTTTAGGGTTTAGGGTTTAGGGTTTTAGGATTTTAGGGTTTAGGGTTTAGGGTTTAAGGTTGTAGGTTTAATGTCTAGGGTTTAGGGTTTAGGATTTAGGGTATGGGGTTTATTTTTTAAATTAAGTAAACAGATAGGTTTATGTTTATGGTTAGTTGTAGGGTATATGGTTTAGGGTTAGAGTTATTTATTTATTTTTATTTAGGCTTTAGGGATTTTTAAGGTTTAGGGTTTAGGGTTTAGCATTTTGGGTTTAAGGCTTTTTAAATAAAATTAAGTAAATCGATAAGTTTAAGTTTATTTAGTATATTTAGTTTATTTTTTATTTAATTTAGTTTACTTTATTTTTTTATTTTTATGTAGGTATATTTTTTATTTTAATTTAGATTAGTTTATTTATTTTAGGTTTATTAATTTTAGTTAAGATTTTTCTGGTTTATTTTTTAGGTTTAGGTTTAGTTTTAGGTTTATTTTTTAATTGAGTTTTATTTTTATTTTATATTTTAGGTTTAGGTTTTATTTTTTGTTTTAGGTATAGGATTATGTTTTTTTTTATTTTCTTGGGTGTAGGTTTTTATTTTAGGTTTATTTTTATGTTTTATTTTTTAGTTCAGGATTAGGTTTATTTTTAGTTTATTTTATTTTATTTAATTTAGCTTTAGGGTTAGATTTAATTTATTTTAGGTTTAGGTTTAGGTTTTTTATTATTTTAGTTTAGTTTATTTTAGTTTAGGTTTAGGTTGATTTTATTTTGTTTATTTTATTTTTTATTTTATGTTAACATTTTTTTTAGTTTAGGGTTTAGGTTTAATTTTTTATTTATTTTTAAGTTTATTTTTTAAGTTTAGATTTTTATCTAGTTTTTCTTTTAGGTTTATTTTATTTTTATTTTATATTTAGTTTTTATTTTATTTAGGTTTATTATTCTTAGGTTTAGGTTTTAGTTTAGTTTTGGTTTATTTTGTTATTTTATTTATGTTTTGGTTTTATTTATTTAATTTATTTTTGGTTTAATTTAATTTAGGTTTAGGTTTTTAGGTTTTAAGGTTTAGGGTTTGGTTTTATGGTTTTTTATGGTTTTGGTATTAGGTTTTTTTATTTGTTAGGTTTGTAAGGTTTATTTATTTTGTTTTGGATTTATTTTTTTATTTAGTTTTATTGGTTTTGTTATTTTAGTTTAGTTATTACTATTATTAGGTTATAGTTATATTATGTTTATTAATTTAGTTTATTATTATTATTATTATTATTTTAGTAATTAGTTTTTATTTTGAAATTTATTTAATTTTAGGTTTAGTGTTTATTTGGGTTTATTAGTGTTATTGTGCTTTAGTGCTTTTTTAGTTTCATTTACTTTTTAATTTTTATTTAGTTTTAGTTTTGGGGTGGGGGGTTCTTAGTTTTACTTAGGTTTTTAGTTTAGTTATAGTTTAGTTATTAGTTTAGCATTTATTTTTAGTTTTGTGTTTAATTAGTTTTATTTTATTAATATTTAGTTTATTAGTTATTATTAGTATAAATAAGTTTTATTAGGTTTTTGGGGTTCAATTTTAGTTTTGTTTATTAGATTAAGGGTTTTATGTTTTTAGTTTTAGTTTTTAGTTTAGTTATTATTGGGTTTTATTGGTTTGGTTTTATTAGTTTAAGGTTTAGTTTTATTATTATTATTATTATTATTATTATTATTATTATTATTAGTTTTAGTTAGTTTGTTATTATTATTATTATTATTTTATTAATTAGTTTAATTTATTTTTAGGGTTTTATGGTTTTTGTTAGTTTATTAGGTTTTAGTTATTATTAGTTTTCATAATTTTTATTAGTTTTAGTTTTTAGATTTACTATTAATTTTATTATTTATTTAGATAGTTTTTTAGTTTTAGTTAAGTTTTAGAATTAGTTGTTAGTTTATTATTAGTTTTATTATTATTATTATTAGTTTTGTTTTATTTTTTTAGGTTAAGGTTTAGGGTTTTATGCTTATTTATTAGATTAGGGTTTAATTTGATTTAGAATTTTTTAGGTTTAGCCTTTAGGGTTGGTTTAGGGTTTAAGGTTTAGGGTTTTGGGTTTTAGGGTTTAGGGTTTATTTCATATTTTATTTAGGGTATAGGGTTGTAGGTTTAGGGTTTAGGGTTAGTTTTAGGGTTTAGGATTTAGTGTTTTGGGTTTAGGTTTCTTTTTAAATTAATTAAACTAGTAGGTTTAGGTTTATTTAGTTTATTTTATATTTTTATGTAGTTTTATTTTTGTTTAGTTTATTTATTTTATGTTTATTTATTTTAGTTTAGGCTTTTATTTTGTTTACTTTTTAGGTTTAAGTTTAGTGTTTATGGTTTAGGGTTTTAGGGTTTAGGGTTTATTTATTTACACATTTAAGGTTTAGGCTTTATTTAATGGGGTTATAGGTTTAGGGTTTATTAGTTTTAAATTTAGGTTTAGTGTTTTTTAAGTTTTAAATTAATTAAACTAGTAGGTTTAGGTTTATTTAGTTTATTTTATATTTTTATGTAGTTTTATTTTTGTTTAGTTTATTTATTTTATGTTTATTTATTTTATTTTAGGCTTTTATTTTAGTTTACTTTTTAGGTTTAAGTTTTGGTTTATGTTCACTTTTTAGTTTAGACTTATTTTTATTTTACTTTTTAGGTTTAGGTTTTATGTTTTATTATTAGGTTTAGGGTATAGGTTTTATTTAAGTTTAGGTTTAGGTTTTTATTTTATTTTTTTAGGTTTAGGTATTATGTTTTTATTTTAAGTTAATTGTTAGGTTTTATTTTTTTAGTTTAGGTTTAGGTTTTTTATTAGTTTATTTTATTTAATTTAAGTTAGTGTTTAGGTTTAGTTTATTTTAGGTTTATGTTTGGTTTTATTTACTTTACTTCATTTATTTTAGTCTAAGTTTAGGTTTATTTTATTTTGTTTATTTTAGGTTTAAGCTTTTTTTTTAGTTTTAGGTTTATGGTTTTTTTTAAGTTTTATTTTTAAGTTTATTTTTAGGTTTAGGTTTTATCTTAGTTTTATTTTATTTTTATTTTACATTTTGGTTTGATTTTTTTTTAGATTTTGTTATTTTTAGGTTTATATACTTTTTAGTTTAGTTTAGGTTTTTATTTCTTTTATTTTAGTTTAGATTTTATTTTCTATTTTATTTTATTTTTAAGTTTAGTTTAGGTTTAGGTAAGTTAAGGTTTCTATTTTATTTTATTTTGATTTTATTTATGTTTAGGTTTTATTTATTTATTTTAATTAAGGGCTTTTTTTAGTTTAGGTTTAGATTTTTAGGTTTTTAGGGTTTAGAGTTTAAGGTTTATGGTTTAGAGTTTAGGGTTTAAAGTTTGGGGTTTAAGGTTTAGGGTTTAGGATTGTAGGCTTTAGGGTTTAGGGTTTATGGTTTAGGGTTTAAGGTTTAAGGTTTAGTCTCTCAGGGTTTAGGGTTTAGGGTTTAGGGGTTTAGGGTTTAGGGTTTAGGGTTAGTTTTAGGGTTTAAGGTTCAGGGTTAGGGTTCTTTTTTAAATTATGTAAAATGGTAGGTTTATGTTTATTTAGTTTATTATTTATTTATTTTATTGTATTTTATTTTTAATTTTATTTAGGCATTTTTAGGCTTATTTTTTGGTTTAGGTTTTTATTTAGTTTTTATGTTATTTTTAGGTTTTTATTTAGTTTTTATGTTATTTTATTTTATTTATTTTATTTTTATTTTACATTTACTTTTTATTTTATTAAGTTATTTTATTTTTAGGTTTCTTTTATTTTTTGGTTTAGATTAGGTTTTTAATTATTTTATTTTCATTTATTTTTATTTTTTGTTTTATTTTATTTTTACGTTTAGGTTTGGGTTTAGGTTTTAATTTAGGTTTTTATTTTATTTTATTTTATTTATGTTTAGGTTTTTTTTTATTTTTATTTTTATTTTTTACTTTTAATTTATTTTTATTTTACGTTTAGTTTTTATTTTATTAAGTTTTTTTATTCTTATTTTTATTTTATTTTTAGGTTTAAGTTTATGTTTTAGTTTAGGTTTTTATTTTATTTAATTTTTATATTTTATTTAGGTTTATGTTTATTTATTTATTTATTTTAGGTTTATTTTTTAGGTTTAGGTCTTTTTTAGTTTTAGGTTTAGGGTTTAGGGTTTTATTATTTTAGGTTTAGGATTTTAGGTTTAGCATATGGTTAGGTTTAGGGTTTAGTGTATTTATTTTAGGTTTAGGTTTAGGTTAGCTTAGGGTTTAGTGTCATTTTAGGTTTAGTGTTTTATTTAGATATTTTTAGGTTTAGGGTTTAGGGTTTAGGGTTTTTAGGTTTAGGTTAGGTTTTAGGTTTATGATTTAGGTTATTATTTAGGGTTTAGGTTTAAGGTTTAGGTTTATTTTATTATTTATGATTTTAGTTATTTTAGGGTTATTTTAGGTTGTTTGGTTTTATTTTTTAGGTTTATTTTATAAATTTAGGTTTGGGTTTATTAGTTTTATTTAATTTAATTTTATTTATTTTAGTTTTTTTTATTTTTTATTTTTATTTTGATTTATTTTTTATTTTATTTAGTTTGGTTAATTAATTTTAGGTTTATTTATTTTAGTTTAGGTATTTTGTTTTAGTTTTTTTTTTAGGTTTAGGTTTAGGTTTATGTTTACTTTTTAGATTAGTTTTATTTTTTACTTTATTTTTTAGGTTTAATTTTTATTTTGTAATTTTAGGTTTAGGTTTAGGTTTTTGTTTTATTTTTTTAGGTTTAGCATTTAGGTTTTTATTTTAGGTTTATTTTTAGGTTTTATTTTTTAGTTAAGTTTAGGTTTATTTTTAGTTTATTTTATTTTATTTTGTTTAGGGTTTAGATTTATTTATTTTATTTTAGTTTCTTTTAGGTTAGGCTCAGGGTTATTTTATTTTGTTTATTTTTGGTTTATGTTTTTTTTATTGTAGGGTTTAGATTTTATTTTTTATTTATTTTTAGGTTAAGGTTTTTTAATTTATGTTTATTTTTTTATTTTACATTTTGTTTTTATTTTATTTAGGTTTTTTATTTTTTTATCTTATTTTTAGTTTAGTTTAGGTTTTTATTTATTTTATTTTAGTTTAACTTTTAGTTTTTATTTTATTTTATTTTTAGGTTTAGGTTTAGGTTTAGGTTTTCATTTTATTTTATTTAAGCTTTAGTTATTTTATTTATTTTATTTTTAGATTCCATTTAATTTAGGTTTAGGTTTTTAGGATTTATTTAGGATTTAGGGTTTAGGGTTGTATATTTTAGGGATTATAATTAAGGGTTTATGGCTTAGGGTTTAGGGGTTAGGGTTTTAGGGTTTGGTTTTTAGGGTTTTTGGTTTAGGGTTCAGTGTTTTAGGGTTTAGGGTTTAGGGTTTAGGGTTTAGGGTTTAAATTTATTTTATTTATTTATTTTACTTTTTTATTTTTTTATCTTTACTTAGGTTTATTTTATTTTTATTTAGTTTAGTTTATTTATTTTAGATTTATTTATTTTAGTTTATTTTTTGGGTTTAAGTTTTGGTTTGTGTATATTTTTTTAGTTTAGTTTTATTTTTTCTTTTTTTTTTAGGCTTAGGTTTTATTTTTCATATTTTATGTTTAGGTTTAGATTTTTATTTAGTTTATTTTTTACATTATTTTAGGCTTTTTTGTTTTAGGTTTGGGTTTTATTTTAATTCAATTTTTTATTTTTAGGTTTATTTTATTTTTCTAGTTAGTTTAGGTTTTTATTTATTTTATTTTAGTTTAGTTTTTATTTTTTTAGTTTTTATTTTTAGGTTTAGGTTTAAGCTAAGATTTTAGTTTAGGTTTTTATTTTATTTTATTTTATTTAGTTTTAAGTTTTATTTATTTATTATTTTATTTTAGGTTTATTTAGTTTAGTTTAAATTTATTTTAGAGTTTATTTTAGGTTTAGGTTTAGGTTTAGGGTTTTTTTTTTAGGTTTAGGTTTTATTTTATTTTATTTATTTGGTTTAGGTTTATTTTTTTTTAGGTTTAGTTTAGGTTTTAGTGTTTAGGGTTAGGTTTATTTAGTTAGGTTTATTTTAGTTAGTTTTAGGGTTTTATGATTATTTTTTTATTTTTTTTATTTTTTAGGTTATTTTTTTATTTAGGTTTAGTGTTTATTTTATTTATTTTAAGTTTATTATTTTAGGGTTTAATTTATTTATTTATTTTATTTTTTAAATTTAGTTTAGTTTATTTATTTAGGTTTATTTTTTATTTTAGATTTAGTTTAGGTTTATTTTTTTTTAGTTTATTTTATTTATTTAGGATGGTTTATTAGTATTTTTTATTTTTTTATTTAGGGTTTAGGGTTTTTTAAGGTTTAGGGTTTAGGGTATAGGGTTTAGGGTTATAGGTTTAGGGTTGTAGGTTTAGGGTTTAGGGTTTAGGGTTTAGGCTTTAGGGTTTAGGGTTTAGGGTTTTATTTTTAGTTTATTTTTTAAATAAGATTGTGGATAGTTTAGTTTATTTTATATTTAGTTTATTCTTTATTTATTTTAGTTTAATTTATTTTAGTTTTATGTAGTTTATTTTTTATTTATTTATTAGTTTATTTATTTTAGTTTATTTATTTTAGTTAGATTTTTTGGTTTATTTTTAGGTTTATGTTTAGTTTTTTAGGTTTATCTTTTAAATGAGTTTTATTTTTATTTTATTTTTTAGGTTTAGGTTTATTTTTATTTTAGGAATAGGATTAGGGTTTTATTTTATTTTTTTAGGTGAGTGGGTATTAGTTTTTTTTATTTTATGTTTATTTTTATGTTTTATTTTTTAGTTTATGTTTAAGTTTATTTTTAGTTTTTTTATTTTATTTAATTTAGGTTTAGGGTTAGGTTTAGTTTATTTTAGGTTTAGGTTTAGGTTTTTTTATTTTAGTTTAGTTTATTTTAGTTTAGGTTTAGGTTTATTTTATTTTATTTATTTTATTTTTATTTTATGTTAATATTTTGTTTTAGTTTAGGGTTTAGGTTTTATTTTTATATATTTTAAGTTTATTTTTTTAGGTTTATTTTTTATCTAGTTTTTCTTTTAGGTTTATTTTATTTTTTATTTTTTATATTTAGTTTTTATTTTATTTAGGTTTATTATTCTTAGGTTCAGGTTTTAGTTTAGTTTTGGTTTATTTTATTATTTTAGGTTTTAGTTTATTTATTTATTTTATTTTTGGTTTAATTTAGTTTAGGATTAGGTTTTAGGTTTTAGGGTTTGGGGTTTACGGTTTAGGGTTTAGGGTTTAGGGTTTTAGGTTTTTGGGTTTTATGGTTTAGGTTTAGGGTTAGGGTTTAGGGTTTTTAGTGTTTTGGATTTAGGGTTTTTTTTGAACTGAAAGGATTTTGGGTTTTATTAATTTTGTTATTTTAGTTTAGTTATTATTATTATTATTATATTATAGTTATATTATGATTGTTAATTTAGTTGTTTATAATTATTATTATTATTATTATTATTTTAGTTCTTAGTTTTTATTTTGGGTTTTATTTAATATTAAGTTTACTGTTTATTTAGGTTTATTAGGGTTATTGTGCTTTAGTGTTATTTTAGTTTAGATTTACTTTTTTATTTTTATTTAGTTTTTAGTTTTCTTAGTTTTTCTTAGGTTTTTAGTTTATTTATTAGTTTAGGGTTTATTTTTAGTTTTGTGTTTAATTAGTTTTATTTTATGGGTATTTAGTTTATTAGTTATTGTTAGTATAATAGGTTTTTATTAGGTTTTTTTTTTATTAGTTTAGTTTAGTTTATTAGTTTAGGATTTTTAGGTTTTATTTTTGTTATTTTAGTTTTTTAGTTTAGTTATTATTGGGTTTTTTTGGTTTGGTTTTATTAGTTTAAGGTTTAGTTTTATTATTTATTAGTTATTATTATTATTATTAGTTTTAGCTAGTTATTATTATTATTATTATTTTATTAGTTAGTTTAGTTTGTTTTTTAGGGTTTTATGGTATTTGTTAGTTTATTAGGTTTTAGTTATTATTATTAGTTTTTATAATTTTTATTAGTTTTTGTTTTTAGGTTTATTATTTATTTTATTTATTTAGATAGTTTATTAGTTTTAGTTAGGTTTTACAATTAGTTGTTAGTTTATTATTAGTTTTATTATTATTATTATTATTATTATTCTTAGTTTAGTTTTGTTTTTTTAGGATCGGGTTTAAGGGTTCAGGTTAGCTTGGGGTTTAGGGTTAGATTAGGATTTAGGGTTTTAGGGTTTAGGGTTCAGGCTTCACGGTTTAGAATTTTTAGAGTTTAGGGTTTAGGGTTAGTTTAGGGTTTAAGGTTTAGGGTTTTAGGGTTTAGTAGGTTTGGGTTTAGGGTTTAGTTTTGGGTTTAGGTTTAGGTTTAGGGTATAGTTGTAGTTTAGGGTTTAGGATAGTTTAGGGTTTAGGATTAGTGTTTATTTAGGTTTTAAATTAATTATGTAGGTTTAGGTTTATTTAGTTTATTTTATATTTTTTATAGTTTTATTTTATTTAGTTTATTTATTTTATATTTATTTAGTTTAGGTTTTATTTTAGTTTACTTTTTTGGTTTAGTTTAGGTTTTATGTTTATTTTAGTTTAGTCTTATTTTTATTTTATTTTTTTAGGTTTATTTTTTTTATTATTAGGTTTTATTTTATTTAAGTTTAGGTTTAAGTTTTTAGTTTATGTTATTTATTAGGTTTTATTTTTTAGTTTAGGTTTTGGTTTATTTTTAGTTTATTTTATTTAATTTAATTTAGGGTTTATGTTTAGTTTATTTTAGGTTTATGTTAGGTTTTATTTACTTTACTTCACTTTATTTTAGTCTAAGTTTAGGTTTATTTTATTTTGTTTATTTTAGTTTAAGCTTTTTTTTAGTTTAGGGTTTATGGTTTTTTTTTAAGTTTTATTTTTAAGTTTATTTTTAAGGTTAGGTTTTATCTTAGTTTTATTTTATATTTAGGTTTGATTTTTTTTAGATTTTTTTATTTTTAGGTTTATTTACTTTTTAGTTTAGTTTAGGTTTTAATTTCTTTTATTTTAGTTTAGATTTTTATTTTTTATTTTATTTTATTTTTAAGTTTAGTTTAGGTTTAGGTAAGTTAAGGTTTCTATTTTATTTTATTTTTATTTTATTTTTGTTTAGGTTTTTTTATTTATTTTATTTTTAGGTTTTATTTAGTTTAGGTTTAGGTTTTTAGCTTTTTAGGGTTTAGTGTTTAAGGTTTATGGTTTAGAGTTTAGGCTTTAAAGTTTGGGGTTTAAGGTTTAGGGTTTAGGATTGCAGGCTTTAGGGTTTAGGGTATATAGTTTAGGGTTTAGGGTTTAGGGTTTATGGTTAGTTTTAGGGTTTAAGGTTTAGGGTTAGGGTTATTTTTAAATTATGTAAAATGGTAGGTTTATGTTTATTTGCCTTATTATTTATTTATTATATTTTATTTTATTTTTAATTTTATTTAGGTTTTTTAGGCTTATTTTTTAGGTTTAGGTTTTCATTTAGTTTTTATGTTATTTTATTTTAGGTTTATTTTATTTTTATTTTACATATAGTTTTTATTTTATTTAAGTTTTTTATTTTTAGGATTCTTTTATTTTTTTTAGTTTAGTTTAGGTTTTCAATTATTTTATTTTCATTTACTTTTATTTTTTATTTTATTTTATTTTTACATTTAGGTTTAGGTTTAGGTTTTAGTTTATGTTTTTATTTTATTTTATTTTATTTAGGTTTAGGTTTTTTTATTTTTTGTTTTATTTTATTTAGGTTTATTTTATTTTTATTTTACTTTAATTTTTATCTTATTGCCTTTTATTTTATTTTATTTTATTTTATTATAGTTTAGGTTTTTATTTTATTTTTATTTAATGTATTTTTTATTTTATTTTATTTTTTAGGTTTAGGTTTATGTTTAGTTTATTTTTTATTTTTAATTTTATATTTAGATTTATGTTTATTTATTTATTTTATTTTGAGGTTATATTTTTTTTAGGTTTAGGTCTTTTATTTTTAGTTTAGGGATTAGGGTTTATGGCTTAAGATTTTAGGGTTTAGGATTTATGGTTTATATTTATTTATTTAGTGTTACTTTGGTTTAGGGTTTTTTTTAGTTTAGGGTTTAGGTTTAATTTTAGGTTTAGGTTTAGGGTATTTTAGGTTAATATTTATTAGTTTAGGGTTTAGGGTTTAGGGTTTAGGGTTTTAGGGTTGAGGGGTTAGGTTTTAGGCTTTAGGGTTTAGGGTTTATGATTTATTAGGGTTGTATGTTTAGGGTTATTTTTAAGGTTTAGGGTTTAAGGTTTAGGATTTAGGGTTTACGATTTTGGGTTTAGGGTTTAGGATTTTAAAAAAAAAAGTAAATTTGTAGGTTTGGGTTTATTAGTTTTATTTAGTTTAATTTTATTTATTTTAGTTTTTTTATTTTTTATTTTTATTTTGATTTATTTTTTATTTTATTTAGTTTGTTTATTTATTTTAGGTTTATTTATTTTAGTTTAGGTATTTTGTTTTAGTTTATTTTTTAGGTTTAGGTTTAGGTTTATGTTTACATTTTAGTTTATTTTATTTTATTTTATTTTTAGGTTTAAATTTTTTTTTTTGTAATTTTAGGTTTAGGTTTAGGTTTTTATTTTATTTTTTTAGGTTTAGCATTTAGGTTTTTATTTTAAGTTTATTTTAAGGGTTTATTTTTTAGTTTAGGTATAGATTTATTTTTAGTTTATTTTATTTTATTTTGTTTAGGGTTTAGGATTTATTTATTTTAGTTTAGTTTCTTTTGAGTGAGTCTTATTTTATTTTGGTTATTTTTGGTTTAATTTTATTTTTTATTTTTGGGTTTAGGTTTTATTTTTATTTTTTTTCTGGGATTAGGTTTTTATTTTATTATAGGTTTATTTTATTTTTATTTTTCATTTTGTTTTTATTTTATTTAGGTTTTTTATTTTTAGGTTTATCTTATTTTTAGCTTAGTTTAGGTTTTTATTTATTTTATTTTAGTTTAGTTTTTAGTTTTTATTTTATTTTACTTTATGTTTAGGTTTAAGTTTAGGTTTTTATTTTATTTTATTTAAGTTTTAGTTATATTATTTATTTTATTTTTAGGTTTCATTTAATTTAGGTTTATGTTTTTAGGATTTAGGGGTTAGGGCTTAAGGTTGTATATTTTATAGATTATAGTTAAGGGTTTATGGCTTAGGGTTTATGGGTTAGGGTTTTAGGGTTTGGGTTTTAGTGTTTATGGTTTAGGGTTTAGTAGTTTTAGGGTTTAGGGTTTAGATTTTGGGTTTAGGTTAAATTTTATTTTATTTATTTATTTTACTATTTTTTATTTTTTATTTTTATTTAGATTTATTTTATTTTTATTTAGTTTAGTTTATTTCTTTTAGGTTTATTTATTTTAGTTAATTTTTTTGGTTTAAGTTTAGGTTTGTGTATATTTTTTAGTTTAGTTTTATTTTTACTTTATTTTTTTGGCTTAGGTTTTATTTTTTATTTTATGTTTAGGTTTAGGTTTTTATTTAATTTTCTTTAAGTTTAGGTTTTAGGTTTTTATTTTCGGTTTTTTTAGGTATTATTTTTATTTAGGTTTATTTTGAGTTTATTTTATTTTATTTAGTTTAGGTTTAGGTTTAGGTTTATTTATTTTAGGTTTAGAATTAGGTTTTATTTATTTTAGTTTAGTTTACCTTAGTTTATGTTTAAGATTATTTTATTTTTATTTTAAGTTTAGTTTTTTATTTTTTTAGTTTAGGGTTTAGGTTTTATTTTTTTATTTATTTTAGGTTTTATGTGTAGGTTTATTTTTTAGGTTTAGGTTTTTATTTAGTTTTTATTTTATTTTATTTTAGGTTTATTTTTTTTACTTTCATTTTGTTTTTATTTTGCTTAGGTTTTTAATTTTTTAGTTTAGTTTAGGTTTTTATTTATTTTATTTTAGTTTAGTTTTTACTTTTTATTTTATTTTCTTTTTAGGTATAAGTTTTGGTTTAGGTTTTAGTTATGTTTTTATTTTATTTTATTTTTTCATTTTATCATGGTTTAGGTTTTTTTATTAATTTTATTTTTAGGTTTTATTTGGTTAGATTTAGCTTTTTAGGTTTAGAGTTTAGAGTTTAAGTTTTAGGTTAATTTTTAGGTTTAATTTTTTAGTTTAGATTTATGTTTTTTTAATTTATTTTATTTGATTTAGTTTAGGGTTTTGGTTTAGTTTATTTTAAGTTTAGGTTTAGGTTTTATTTATTTTAGTTTAGTTTATTTTAGTTTAGGTTTAGGTAAATTTTTTTGTTTAATTTATTTTTATTTTAGGTTTAGTTTTTATTTTAATTTAGTTATTTTTTATTTATTTCTGGGTCTATTTTTTAGGTTTAATTTTTTATTTAGTTTTTATTTTATTTTATCTTAAGTTTATTTTCTTTTTATTTTATGTTTAGTTTTTATTATATTCAGGTTTTTTATTCTTAGGTTTATATTATTATTTGGTTTAGTTTAGGTTTTTATTTGTTTTATTTTAGTTTATTTTTAATTTTTATTTTTTTTATCTTTAGGTTTAGGTTTTTATTTTATTTTTTTTTTTTTTTAGGTTTAGGGTTTTTTATTTATTTTAGTTTTATTTTTTTATTTATTTTAGGTTTAGGTTTTAAGGTTTTTAAGGTTTAGGGTTTAGGGTTTAAGGTTTAGTGCTTAGGCTTTATGGTTTAGGGTTTTAGATTTTATGATTTAGGGTTTTCTTAGGATTTATGGTTAGTTTAGGTTTTAGGGTTTAGGCTTTAGAGTTTAGCCTTTAGGCTTTAGGGTTTAGGTCATATTACTGTTTGGGGTTTAGGGTTTTAGGGTTTAGGGTTTATGGTTTAGGGTTTAAGGTTTAGGGTTTAGGGTGTACGCTTTAGGGTTTAGGGCTTAGGGTTTAGGGTTTAAGGATTAGGGTTAGTTTAGGGTTTAGGTTTAGGTTGTAGGTTTATAGTTGGGTTTAGGGTTTGTGTTTAGATTGGTTTAGGCTTAGTGTTTGGGTTTTATGGTTTTAAAATTAGGTAAACCAGTATGATTAGGTTTTTTTGAGTTTATTTAGTTTAAATTTTATTTATTTTAGTTTATCTCATTTTTTATTTTTACTTAGGTTTATTTTATATTTTATTTCATTTAATTTATTTAGTTTAGGTTTATTTATTTTAGTTTTGGATTTTTATTTTTGTTTATTTTTAGGTTTAGGTTTAGATTTATGTTTATTTCTTAGTTTAGTTTAGTTTTTATTTTATTTTTTAGGTTTAAGTTTTCTTTTTTCCCTTTAGGTGTAGGTTTAGGTTTAATTTTTTTTTTTTTTGGTTTAGGTTTTAGGTTTTTTTTTAGGTTTTTTTTTAGTTTAGGTTTAAGTTTATTTTTAGTTTATTTTATTTTATTTAGTTTATGGTTTAGGTTTATTTTATTTTAGCTTTAGCTTTTGGTTTTGTTTATTTTAGTTTAGGTTTAGTTTTTTTTATCTTGTTTATTTTAGGTTTAGGTTTTTTTTTAGTTTAATGGTTAGGTTTTATCCTTTTGGCTTTGAGCGAGTTTATTTTATTTATTTTTATGTTTTATTTGAGGTTTATATTTTGGTTTTCTTTTATTTAATTTTAGGTTTTTTTATTTTTTCATTTTAATTTATTTATGTTTTACTTTTGTGGGTTATTTTATTTTTAGTTCATTTAAGTTTTGTTTCTTTTAATCTATTTTAGTTTTTTAGCTTTTGGTTTTGTTTATTTTAGTTTAGGTTTAGTTTTTTTTATCTTGTTTATTTTAGGTTTAAGTTTTTTTTTTAGTTTAATGGTTAGGTTTTATTCTTTTGGCTCGGTTGAGCAGAGTTGGGTATTTTTTATTTATTTTTATGTTTTATTTTGAGGTTTATATTTTTTGGTTTTCTTTTATTTAATTTTATTATTTTTTATTTTTTCATTTTAATTTTATTTATGTTTTTTACTTTTGTAGGTTATTTTATTTTTTAGTTCATTTTAAGTTTTGTTTCTTTTATTCTATTTTAGTTTTTTTTTTTATTTTATTTTATTTTTAATTTTAGGCTTAGGTTTAAGTTTAAGTTTAGGTTTAGGTTTGGGTTTAGATTTTTATTTATTTATTTTATTTTTACATTTTATTTAGTTTATGTTTAGGTTTTTTGGTTTTATGGTTTAGGGATTAGGGTTTAGGGTTTGGGGTTTAAGGTGTAGGGTTTAGTTTTGAGGGTTGTAGGTTTTAAGGTTTAGGGTTTAGGGTTTAGGGTTTAGAGTTTTAGGGTTTAGGGTTTAGGGTTAGTTTAGGGATAAGGGTTTAGGGTTGTTGTTTTATGGTTTAGGGTTTAGGCTTGCAGGTTTATGGTTTAGGGTTTAGGGTTAGTTTTATGGTTTAGGGTTCAGGTTTTTTTTTTAAAATTAAGTAAACTAATAGATTTAGGTTTATTTAGTTTATTTATTTTATATTTTATTTTTATTTTAGTTTTATTTATTTTAGTTTAAGTTTTTTTTATTTTAGTTTGTTTTTTAGGTTTAGGTTTAGGTTAATGTTTTTTTTAGTTTAGTTTTTTTATTTTTTAATTTTTAGGTCTAGGTTTTATTTTTTCTTTTTAGGTTTATGTTTAGATTTTTATTTTATTTTTTTAGATTTAGTTTTTAGGTTTTTATTTTAGGTTTATTTTTAGGTTTATTTTTTATTTTTAGGTTTAGGTTTATTTTTAGTTTATTTTAATTTATTTAGTTTAAGGTTTAGGTTTATTTTAGGTTTAGGTTTGGTTTTTATTTATTTTAGTTTAGGTTTCTATTTATTTTATTTTGTTTATTTTACAATTAGGTTCTTTTTTTAGTTTAGGATTTATGTTTTTTTATTATTTATTTTTAAGTTTATTTTTTAGGTTTATTTTTTGGGTTTAGGTTTTTATTCCGTTTTTATTTTATTTAGGATTTTGTGCAACCATCTTGCAAGATCTTTGATGGTAGTGGGAACCCATGATAACAAATTGCACACTTTAGCGATGGTTGTTGCAACACCGGTGGCAGCAACACACTCATCTTCTGCCTTTTCGTTAGCAGTCTATCAGATGTTGCATTTGATTGGTTCGCTAAACGGAACAACAGTTTGATGAAGACTTTTGCTGAGTTAGAGCACCTCTTCATCAAGAGGTTAACTGGAGCTCAGTAGAGGGTTACTCATTTTAGAAACAGAAACTCAACGAGTCCCTTCTTGATTACATTCTCAGGTAGTGCAACTTGTGCATGAATTGTGGACCACAGCTATCCGAACAACAAGGCATTGAGATTCTTCTCAAAAATATCCATGGCTTGGTCGCCTTCATGCTTAAGGGCTTTACCATCAAAACATTCGAGAAATTAATCAACAAGGCAGCTAGCCTAGAAGAAGAAGCCAAACAATTGCCCTTTCTTGGCCAATCATCTAGGCCTATGCCACAGAAGGTGTCTGAGAAGAAGCCAAGGACAATTATGTCAATGGACAAAGGGAAGCTGTCAACCAGAGTTCAGTATGAGAGACTATGAGCTCAAGAGCCTCCTTTGCCACCATCCTCTTCCACCACCTCGGCCATGATACCGGCCACCTCAGCTGCCACAATGACCATTTTCACCACCTCAGCAGCCTACCAAGCAGCAGTATTCATATCCATCGCAAGGTAGCTACTTTCCACATACTCTTGCCAATAGATTGAATAAGCCATATTCATTCAAGAGGGAGGTAGTTAGGAAAGTCTTTAATAATCTCTTAAAGAAACTTGACTTTTAGTTACCAAAGCCTAAGAGGCTAGAGGAAGTGGGGAAAAGTGATGATCCTAGCTATTGCCTATACCACTACATGTTAGGCCATGTCTTAGAGGATTGTATCACTTTTAAAGACTAGCTTGAGCGCAACTACAAGTTGAGAGCCATAGTTATCCTTGAGGAATACTTATTAGAATAACCATCCAGTTTTGTTAGAGTAATCCTTAGGGATATTTACGATCCTCTTAAGACCAAAGAAGGTTAGGATATCTCACTATCCCGAACCTCTAAGAAGATTATTTCTAAGATCAAGAAGCTTTCCTTGTAGGTGCATGAAGTAGCTGAACTCTCCAACACCAAGGAAGGTTTGCTAGTTGCAAAGGACAACTCGGGGAGGGTGACAGCCCAGTAGCAGCAGTAGCTCACCATACTTGCCCGAGATATTCTAGTAGCATAGCCACCGTCTGAGTCCAATACTCCCTCCACCATTGCATCTACCACCTCTTCTCCTGATATGAGTGTTGTATCTATGGATAAGGGCATAAAATCCTTTACCAAGCTTACTTTACTTGATTTCAATCATGTACCTCCACCCAAAAAGAAATTAATGAAGAAAGTTGATTCTACTTATATATTATCTACTTTTCATGCTCTTGATTTTATTCCTACTGAAATCTCTCCGAGTCTAAATAAGAATAATAGCCTTAGTAGTTTTGATCCTTTGTTGTCTAATTTAGAGTCAGACTATCCTTCTCTAAATCAATTGGGTTTACCTCTTGAGATTGACTTAGAGTCAATGGACTCTGAGGATCCTATAAGAGAAGCTATAGGTATGCCCGATGAAAAGGTAGAAATTTCCACAAGCTCATCTTTCCAAGATGTCATTGAAGTCAATCTACATAATGGAAAAGTTTTACCTCCTAGGGTAGTACCTTAGGATAAGGGTAAGCAAGTCATTGGTTCTAGTGAGCAGAAAGGCCCTCTATAGGATGCTCCACCCATGGATATGCTTGTGGAGGACCAAGCTAGAGTTGATTATAATGTCCTGGCTCACCTTAGAAAGTTTCTAGCTAAGTTAAGCATATGTGACACTCTTATGAGATGAGGGAATCTCTTATCAAGGCCTTATTTTACCTAGAGATATGCTTAACTCCACTAACTATTATTAAAGAGGAGGCATGCCACATGAATGATATCTTAGGAGTTACATTCAACAATGAAGACTTACGCTTAGAGATGACTGAGCACAAACACCTCTTTATATTATAGTGGATGTTGGCAAATAGAGGCTATTCAGAGTTTTGGTTGACCCATGTGTATCAGTCAACATTATGAGTCTAAAAATCCTATCCTACTTATGGATCAACATCTCCAAACTCCAAAAAGAAAGGATGATGTTGAAAGGATTCAAATAACAAGGTGAGATGGCCTTGTACTATTTATTTTTGGATGTAAGGGGGGGGGGAAGGACACCACTTGATCATAGGGATGTACTTTTGAGGTGATCGGGTATAACATTTAGGTATGATGTACTATCTCAAAAGATATAGGCATGGACCTAATACATAATAAGGACTCCATAGGCATGAAGGGTCTTCGAATGTACCATATATGTCTCTCTTACTTTACATGAATGAATAAAATAGAGTTTATATTAAACTAGGTTCTTAAGTTCCTTATGGAGGAAAGCCTCCATAGTTAATTACATCTTAGGAAATGAATTTTTTTAAGAATACTCTTGATTAAAGTAAACAATTATCATCTCTAAAGATTTCAATGTTAGACTATCAAAAGATTGATTGTATATGGAAAATCAACTCAGAAAGTTCAAGGATTTGACAATTTTTTTAAATCCAAATAAAATAATTAGGAAATGTTCAGGATAAAAAATAGTGAGCATTCCAATCTATCCTATGGTTGGTCTTTATGATTTTGAAGTTGAGGAGTTTATATGTTTTAAGTTGAAATTAATTAGATTATTAGGGCTTATAATCCACCAACAAAAGGTTGTGGGAATGCCTAAGAGGTGAGGATTTATGCTGGTCACTTGAAAGAAATGGCTACCTCGAATCTTAAATTTAGGGAGCTAAAGCACGGCCTAAATCTAAGCGACTAGTGGATGTAAGGGTTTACCTCCACAAGAGAATAAATTATATGACTTTTGGACTTATAATCATTTGGAGTGGCCGCCAGCTAACTCCTCCTATGATTTTAAAACCATGTAGTCCAATCTTATGAATTATAAGATAGTTGGGGTAGTTATTTAATTAGAAAGAGACTAAAGAGCTCAACACACTCCCTAAGAGACTAGAGCATGAGTCGTATGAGCATATGACTTAATCTATAGATGCAAAATCTTTTCAAATTTTATTTCATTCTAGACACATCATTTTGATAGAGGTTTTAGGATTTCTTATGCCTAAATGCATGATGAAATAGGTTATTGGTCAAATTAGTTAGAAGAAGGTGTTCTCCAACATAAGGGATGCCTTCACAGGACATGCATTCCTTTATCATGCAAGGATGGAGATCCTTCATGTTAAAGAGAAAAAGAATATGCATGAATGATGTGAAACATAAAACCATAAAGCTAATGAGTTGCTAAATCTTTTAATTATCTTATTTATTTCTTAGGCTTTATGATGAGGTTATGAGTTGTTTAAAATTTAATTATAAGTGTTTATTTTGGAGAAAAGTTATTTTTATCCTAAGTGGTTAATCATATCCAAGCCACACATTAATGCATCAATCATTTAAGAAACTATGGAAAGCAAGCCGTCCTAATGCACAATGTAAACATAACATCAAAAAATTATATAAACTATCATAAAAGAATAAAAGGCCGGTGCGATAGGTTACCTCCATACAAATAGAAGAGAGAAAAGATGGGTAGCCGAGCTGTACTCTTATAAAACCTAGAATATGAAAGAATAATTATAATTGTATTAAATGCTATGGGAGTCTTCTTTCTTCATATCTCCATTTCTGATTTGGTTCCTTCTTTTATTTGGATGATACTTGCATTAAAGGCATCACAAGGAAGACAAAACCTTCTAACCACTACTCATCCTAATCCCCCATTGAACTAATCTTCATTCCTATTACAAAAATTACATTTTTGTGGGAAAAGTAAATCAAACTTCACCAGTGAAATAGAGGTTAGCTAAATATACATATAATCCTAAGCAATTGTATTTATAATTTAGACTTAGCACCCTACACATGGGTAACTAAGCCCACCTATCCTAACTTGGGATATGCTTAAGGATTTAAGCAACCAACAAAAAGAACATTCATATTTATTTTTAAGCATCTCTTAAGCATAATCCCATATAGAAAATATGATTAGGATCATATTGGCTTATCATCCACTCTACAATGCATACACCCTAACATCTAATCTAAAATAATATATCATAAAATAAAATATACATCACAACATACACCATCCTAACTTAGAGCTAGAAGTGGTGACTTAATTGTAGTCTGTGTATTAAGGCTTGTGTGGGAAGTCTTGTTAGGCATTAGTGTTATATTTTCTAAGTGTTAAAGGATTCATTGTAACATGAAAGGTTGATTTCACTTGAAGTAGTTTAATTTATTTGAGAAATGTAATTTGTATTTTCTTTTGTTTTATTTTATTACACTTAGTAACTAAGTGTTATAAAAAGAGGAAAGGAGGATTTCCCTCTTTCATCCCTACTTTAAGTCACTTTCTAAAATATTTTAATTTGATTTAGTTCTCTTTAGTGAATGGCTTATTAAATGATTTAATTAATCCTAAGTTTAGGTTCACTTTATATAATCCTATTCAAAATGAAAGGCATCTTAAGATTAATTTAATTGAATTACTATCACATGACATATATTAAACCATTCCTTCCCATTACATGTAACATCCATATGATTTACTCCTAAGTGTATCTATACATGCAACATATTTTAGCACGCTAAAATGATGAATGCATGTGTATGTTTAGAATTTATATTTTATTTGACTTAATTATTTAACCATATTAATTTAAAACTTTATCCAAATTTTTATACAAAAAGGACATAAGAATGAAATTAAATAGGCATGTACCTTTGTTAAACTAGGGATGTGAGGTAAGCAAATGACCTCCTTGAAGCTAGCTAAATCCTCCTATTCTCGGGATGAATATACTATATACTCATTTTTGTTCAAACATATTTAAATTAATTTACATGAACATAAGAAGTAAGTGCCAAATTGTATTCTCGAGATTGTATATTTATTATTGAATTATTTATATATATGAATAAAAGCTCTATCAAAATTCTAATGTCGAAAAACATAAGAATGAAATCAAATGGGTATGTATCATTGTTAAACTAGGGAAGTGAGTTAATCAAATGACCTCTAAGCACATGCAATCAACACATGAATAGAGGAAAGAGAACTCAACATTCATACACTTATGTTATAAACACATTCATTTCTTATGTATTTATAACTATTTGGGTTCAATTTAGTTCATTTAGGTCAAATGGGTTAAGTTGACCAATTTGACCCATTTGACCTATTTGGGATAGATCATGGGTTGGTTCATGTTTCATTGGTCATATGAAATGGATTGGTATCTTTGTTTCTAATCAATTTGATTTATATTTGAGTTTGAACCAATTTGACATTTTAGGTCAAGTTGGGTTCATGGTCAATTGGGCTAGGTTAGGTCTAGTTGACCAATTGAGGCTTTGGTCAAGTTCAACAAGTGATTTGGAATGAACTTGACCCATTGGTTTCAATCAATTTGGCTTAGAACAAGTTTTGACACATTTTAACTTTTTAGGTAAAGTTGGGTCAACTTGGGTAAAGTGGCCAATTGGGCTAGGTTTGGCTCAAATGTTGATTTGGTTAAGTTCAAACATTGATCATGAATGAGTTTTGATCAATGGTTTCAATCAATTTGGCCTATAGTGGAATTTGGCTATGTTGGTTTTATTTTGGCTAAGTCTTGACTTGGTCAATGCTTAGATTTGACTTAGTTTGACCCAATTTGAGTGATTGATCATCTCATGATGATTGTTGATCATGATTAGAGGCTTAGATGGGCTTAATTCAATCCAATTTGGTTAGGATTAGAATTTGTCTCAAAAGGGGTACTTTAGGTCACTTTGGGTCAAGTGAGCCTAAGTGGTTCAAATGACTCAAAGCTTGATTTGAGTTTGACTGAACTCACATATGGACTTATGATTGAAATATAAATCCTTTTGTAAGAGTTTTGAAGTCAAATGGCTTTTGATTCATTTGATAATTTCAAGTTCAAAGGGTGAACATGAGTTTGATTTGGGTCTAATTTTTCAATTGAGTTTTGGTTAAGTGATTGAAGTTTGTATTTATATTTGGAATCATGATTGAAGGATTGATTGAATCATGAAAAAAATCAAGAGTTTGTCTTGATTTGAAATTGATTTGGCTAAGTTCAATAGTTTGACTTGAAAGGCTTAGGTTGAAGTTTGATTGAATTTGAGTTTGATTTTTGGAGTTGGTTTTGGTTGTTTGAATTTATATTTCATTTAGATATGTGAATATAAATGAGAATATAAATGGGTTATATAAAATTTTATAAATTTTAAGTGATTTGAATTTAATTTGGGCTATGTCCTTAAGAGGGAATCAAAGGGACTTGGGAAGTATTTTTAGAATTTGGATTTGATTTTGGAATTTAGTTTGATTGATTTGAATTTATATTTAATTTATATATGTAAATGTAGATGAGAATATAAATGGGTTGTGATAAAATTTCATGAATTTGAAGTGATTTGGATTTGATTTGGACTAAGTTCTTAAAAGGGAATCAAAGGACTTAAGAAATATTTTTAGAATTTCAATCACGGGCTTCTATCATTTGGAATTGATCATGGATTTCAATAATTGGAATTGATTTTAGTTTGGAGGAAAGAAATCAAGTTGGAATTGATTTAGGATTTGAGAAAATTAAATAAGCGGGAATTAATTTGAGTATGAGTTGAAGGAAGTGTGGAATGTGGTTCAAGCTATAGGGTAGGAAAATTTTCCTGACACGCCTAAGGCATGACCTATTCCTATGGCTAACTCTTCTAACTCTCTAGGGCTAGGTTGAGTGTCCACCTAATCACTGTATGTGTCTTAAGACTAAGGAACTCATAAAGTCTAAGAGAAGTCCTATATCTAAGACGGAGGGTTTGAGCACTCATTCTAAAAATGAGGTCAACAAAGGGTGCCTAATAGGTGTGGTGTGATTGACAAGGAACACCACATGTATTGGTGTTGGCCAAAATGATCAACAACACTGAATAATCTCAAGCACTAATAGAGACTATCTACTCCTAACCAAAGGTGTAGAAAGAATCTAGAGCTTAGTGGAATGTGACTCTACTCATGTCAAAGACATAAGAGAGAAAGGAGGAATCCATTAAGGATAAAGTATGTGAACCTTCCACTAGAGAAGCAGGTTCAAGTCATCCACAAGGGGATGAGAGGTTAGATTTGATTTGAGTCTCACTGGGGAGAGAAATTTGATTTGTTTAATTAAGTTTCGATGGGGAAGAGGGTTGAATTTATTTCAATTTATTGTTTGTTTAATTGTGTTTGTTTTGACTCCACCATGGATGGAAACATGAACTCTCCACTGGGGAGGCAAGTTTAAGTCATCCACAAGGGAGGAAAGGTTATAAAATTCATTGAGGGATTAGAATTCTAAGTCCATTGGGGAACTAGAAAGATTTGCATCTCATTGAGGAGGAGCAAAAGATTTGATTTGGATTGATTGATTATTTTACTTATTTGTTTCATTTGATTTTTAGATTTTGGATTTTGTGATGGACCCTGTTGGTTTGTGATGGATCACACTGAGTAGAAGCCAAGGTGGCTTAAGGTTAACTTAGATTTACCAATCCAAAGGGATAGTCTACCAAAAACATAATAGGACTAGCCAACCAAAGGGATGCCTTTCGGTATGCAATAACTGTACTAGGAAGAAAGCATAGTAGACTTACATCCTCCAAAGTAAGGAATAGTTGTTGGGATTTTTTATTTTTCGTTTAAGTTTAGGTTTTTATTTTATTCTTTTAGGCTTAAGTTTTACATTTTTATTTTAGGATTATTTTAACATTTTATTTTTTTAGTTTAGTTTAGGATTTTATGTATTTTAGTTTAGTTTACTTTTTATTTTTCTCTTTTCTTTTCTTTGTAGATTTAGGTTTAGGTTTTAGTTTAAGTTTTTATTTTATTTTATTTTGGTTTAAGTTTTTATATTTATTTATTTTTAGGTTTTATATAGTTTAGGTTTAGGATTTTAGCTTTTTAGGGTTTAAGGTTTAGGGTTTAGGTTTATGGCTTAGGGTTTAGGGCTTAAGGTTTAGGGGTTATAGTTTTGGTTTAGGGTTTAGTGTTTTTTTTAGGGTTTAGGGTTTAGGGTCTAGGATTTAAAGTTTTTAAGGTTAAGGGTTTAGGTTTTAGTTCTAATGTTTAGGATTTAGTTTAGGGTTAAGGGTTTCTAGTTTTTTTTAATAGAGAAGAAATTCAAATTCAACATTTCTTCTTTTCGATTTCATCAACCAAATAACACACCAAGTTTTCTATGACATAAGTGATGACATAGATAAAAAATGAGCATGCATAGATCAAATCATAAACCCTAGATAACTAGAACTGTCTCTACTATAAAGACACGGTTCCATAAGTAGCAGATCAGATTAGCCATTCTTCAATTTCTCTAGTTCTAATCAGAACCACCCAAGCCTCTCAAGTTGCAGGATCCACCATCGTATCGCAGATCTCTCCCTCTGCCACCACCATGGCTGTGATCGTCATCGCTCCACCTACCTCCATAACCACCACTGCTCATACCACCACCTCCATATGCACAAGCACCTCCAGATACCCCACAACCACTATGATAATCACCGCCTCTGCCATCTCCTCCAGCGCCAGATCTAGACTTAGCTTGGTTGAATGTGATGTTCCTGTCGTCAAAGTTCTGCCCATTGTTCGTGTTTAGATTTATTAGGTTTTAGGGTTTAGGTTTATTTTTTAATTTATTTAGTTACTTTAGATTTAGGTTTAGGGTTTGAGGTTTAGGGTTAGGGTTTAGGGATTAATTTTTAGGGTTTAGGGTTTAGGGTTTATGATTTTAGGGATTAGGGTTTAGGTTAGGTTTAAGGGTTTATGGTATAGTGTTTAGGCTTTAGGGTTTAGGGTTTTGAGGGTATAGGGATTAGGGTTTAGGGTTAGTTTATGGTTTAGGGTTTAGGGTTTAGGGTTTAGGGTTTATGGTTTAGGGTTTAGGATTTAGGCTTTAGGGCTTAGGGTTTAGGATTTAGGGTTTAGACTTTTTTGTAAATTAAGCAACCCAGGGTTTAGTTTATTTAGTTTATATAGATTATTTATTATTTATTATAGTTAATTATATTTTTTATATTTATTTTTATTTAGATTAGTTTATTTATTTTAGTTTTATTTATTTTAGCTCAGGTTTTTAATTTAATTTATTTTTTAAGTTTAGGTTTTGGTTTATGCTTATTATTTAGTTTAGTTTTAATTTTATTTTATTTTATTTTAAGTTTAGGTTTTATTTTTTATTTTTAGGTTTAAGTTTAGGTTTTTATTATATTTTTTTATGTTTTGGTTTTATGTTTTTATTTTAAGTTTTTTTTAGGTTTTTTTTTTTTAGTTTAGGTTTAGGTTTATTTTATTTTCTTTATTTTAGTTTAGGTTTTATGTTTTAGGTTTTATTTTCTATTTATTTTTAGGTATTATTTTTAGGTATATTTTTTAGGTTTAGGTTTTGTTTAGTTTTAATTTAATTTAATTTTAGGTTTATTTTATTTTTAGGTTTATTTTTTTAGTTTAGTTTACATTTTAATTTATTTTATTTTTGTTTAGTTTTTATTTTTTATTTTATTTAATTTTTAAGTTTAGGTTTAGGTTATGATTTTAGTTTAGGTTTTTATTTGTTTTAATTTTTATTTTATTTAGGTTTAGGTTTATTTATTTATTTTATTTTAAGGTTTTATTTAGTTTAGGTTTAGGTTTGAAGGTATTTAGGTTTTTAGGGTTTAGGGTTTAAGGTTTAGGGTTTGGGGTTTAGGGTTTAGGGTTTAGGGTTTTTTTTTTTTTTGGGAAGCCCATATTGGGGAAATTTACCACAAAAAGAGGGTTACAAGGTCCTTAAAGGTGATAAACTCCAGAACTGCTGCTCAATGAGTTACAATCAGCCAAGGGAGTAAATCCCCTATCTAAGTACAGCCAAAAGAAAAAGAAAAAAATAAAGCAAGCAAAATATACAAATTGATTAACATAAGAAGCCAATGGAAGATTAGGGCCAATGCTCTGCAGGATGTGAGAATGCATGACACTATGGAGAAAACCTACAAGAGGACAAGAGAAATGCACCTACAAAATTGTAGACAGAAAGAAGTTAGAGCAGTTAAGGTAATACAGACAAAATGATAACTGAAAATAGCATAATCTGAGAATGATAGTAAAGAAGTGTGATAGAGAAGGCTCTGGCTGAGTCACACCAAGTTGGGGCAGATGGAAATATGAGCATCCAAACTTTAGCAAAAGGGTTACATCACAAGAGCTAGTACCAAACCAAAAAGGAGTTAAATCCTAATAGCCATCATAACCAACAAACCTATAGCAGCCATTTGAAGAAGATCTTTTGAGCCTTAATACCTGCAAACATAAGCAAAGTTGTATACAGAGTAGAAGAAAGAGCAGCAAAGAGCAGAATGGATAAGAGGATCCCATGCAAAATATATGTCATCATATTAGGCCCCATGGCATGATAATCCCAACACAAATGAAAGAAAGCCATCATTGTCTGGTCAACCATATTTTAACTAGATCTAAGGGTTTAATGAGACCAGCAAGATGACCCACCAAAGAGAAACAGTAGAAAAGGTCAGGCAAAGGTGAAACAATAAAAGATTAGATGTAATACCTGCTGAAAACTAGCCAGGCAAATACAAAAGCATGGTATTAACTCCATCTCAAATGTATATGACAATAATAAATATGTTGTCTTGGTAAATAGCCCAGTAATCAACCTAGGGATATTTCTAGAAAAGGAAGTCCAACGAATGTAAGTAATGTAGATGTTAATAACCTCCTTGATACAAAAGTTAGAAACCAGTAAGTGTAAAGCCAGACAGCATACAACCTGCCCAAATTACCACAGGAATTGCAGAAGTCTATCAGAGAAGAGATGGGAATACACTAGATAAGAAGAAATAGGTAAAGGGCTACTCCCCACCACAAATAATTCTAATAAAAGATAATCAGAGATAACACCTCAGAAGCATCTTGCTTAACAGCAAACTCAATAGTCTAGTTCTGCCAATAGTCATGACAGTAATAGCCAGCAAGCTAGCCATAAGTCCATCCATTTAGAGTAAATAGTACATAGGTTAAAATCAAGTAAAGCAAAAGCATAATCACAATGATTTGCACAATTCTAACAGAACCAAGAGGGATAAAATAGCAGCAGGAGAGATTAGTCATGATGTTAACAACAAAAAAATAGTCGAAAATTAAGGCAAGAAACCAACAACCACAAAGACAACTCTACAAAGGACCCAAAATAAAAAGCCAACAGTGGAAACAATAATACAATTATTACACCCACCATGTAAAACTCCATTAAAAAGCAAAGATGTAAAATAGAATCAAAATGGGTTCAAAAGATAATCAACAGAAAAATCCTTCCAGATAAAGATGATCAGGCTAGCAGCTAAACCCACATCCTCAGTAAAGGCAAACTGATAAGCCATTAAGTAAGTCCAAACTTGCATCAAAATAATAAACTTGAATAGGAAATTACACTTTCTCTCCTAACAAGTTGGGTATATGAGGTTAGCCAAAACAATCAGCAAAATAACTTTATATGCACCCTATTGAACATGATAAATAACCCTCGTAGTAGCTTGCTGGACATAAGACTCAATGATCCAGATCAGCCAACAACCAAGAAAGAAAATAACAGCAAGTTGGACATAAAACCACCCATTCAAAATAGATAATGCATAAGTTAATTCCCAGATAGAATGGGAAGTGGTCCGCCAAGACTAGGAACTGTGATGAAAAAATGCAACAGTGAAGTCAACAAGAGTCTGATGTTAACAATAAAGATAAATGGAAAATCAAAAGGCAAGAAACAACCAATAACCACAAAGACAACCTACTGGACAAAGGACCCAAAAATCTAAAGGCCAACAGTGGAAACAATAATACAATTATTGCACCAACCATATAGAACTCTATTAAAATCAGAGATGTAAAATAAAAACAAAATGGGTTCAAAGGAAAATGAACATAAATATCATTCCAAATAAGGATGATCAGTCTTGCAGCTAAGCTCACATCCTCTATAAAGACAAACTAGAAAGCCAGTACGTAAGACCACATCCTCAGTAAAATGGGTTTAGAGTTTAAGGTTATATGTTTTAGGGTTTAGAGCTTAGGGTTTAGGGTTTTAAGGTTTATGGTTTAGGATTTAGGGTTTAAGTTTTATGGTTTTATGGATTTGGGTTGAGGGTTAAGGGTTTTTGGTTTAGGGGTTTTTCAATTTGTTTTTTTTATTATTTTTTTAATTTTTTTTTAAACTTGGAAAACTTGTAGTTTAGGTTTATTTAGATTATTTAGTTTATGTTTTATTTATTTTAGTTTATTTTTATTTTTATTTTTATTTAGTTTAGTTTATTTATTTGAGGTTATTTTTTAGGTTTAGATTTAGGCTTAGATTTATTTTTTAGTTGAGTTTTATTTTATTTTATTTTTTAGGTTTAGGTTTTATTTTTTTATTTTATTTTTTAGGTTTAAGTTTTAAGTAATTATTTTAGGTTATTTTTAAGTTTTTTTTACTTTAGGTTTAATTTTATTTTTGGTTTATTTTATTTTATTTAGTTTATGTTTAGCTTTAAGTTTAGTTTATTTTAGGTTTAGGATGAGTTCTATTTATTTTAGTTTAGTTTATTTTAGTTTAGATTTAGGATTAAGTTTATTTATTTTTTATTTTAGCTTAAATTTTTATTTATAGTTTAGGCTTTTGGGTTTTATTTTTTATTTTTTTTAGGTTTATGTTTTTTTTTCAATTTTATTTAATTTAATTTTAGATTTATTTTATTTTTATTTTATGTTTAGTTTTTATTTTCTTTATGTTTTTTATTCTTAGGTTTATTTTAATTTTTAGTTTAGTTTAAGGTTATATTTATTTTATTTTAGTGCATTTTTATTTTTAAGTTTAGGTTTTTATTTAATTTTATTATTATTTATTTTAGGTTTATGTCTTTATTTATGTTTTTTTAGTTTAGGTTTTCTGGGGTTTAGTGCAGGATTATGGGTTTAGTAGGTAGGCAGTAGTTTAGCTCAGTTTTTAGGTTTAGGGTTTAGGGCTCAGTGTTAGTGGTTTGGGTAGGGTTTTGTTTATGGTTTTTGGTGTATTTAGGTTTAGAGCATTTTAGGGTTTGTGGTTTTTGGTTTAGGGTCAGGGTTTATTTTTTAAATTAAGCAAACTTGTAGGTAATGCTAATTTATATTTTTGATTTTAGTTTATTAGATTTTTTATTTTTATTTAGGTTTATTTTTTTATTTGGTTTATTTTATTATTTTATGTTTATTTATTTTGGTTTATTTTTTTAAGTTTAGGTTTAGGTTTATGCTTATTTTTTATTTTAGTTTTAACTTTTATTTTATTTTTTTATTTAGTTTTTATTGTTTATTTTTAGGTTTAGGTTTAGGTTTTTATTTTAATTTTATTATTAGGTTTTTAATTTTAGTTTAGGTTTAGGTTTATTTTTGTTTATTTTATTTTATTTAGTTTAGGGTTTAGGTTGAGTTATTTTAGGTTTAGGTTTAGGTTTTATTTATTTTAGATTAGGATTAGATCTATTTTATTTTGTTTGCTTTTAGTTTAATATTTTTTAGTTTAGGGTTTAGTTTTTATTTTTTATTTATTTTTTAGTTTAGGCTTTAGGATTTTATTTAGTTTTTATTTTATTTTATTTTAGGTTTATTTTATTTTTATTTTGTGTTTAGTTTTTATTTATTTAGGTTTTTTAATTTAGTTTTATTTTATTTTTTAGTTTAGTTTCGATTTTTATGTATTATATTTTAGTTTATTTTTTATTTTTTATTTTATTTTAATTAGGTTTAGGTATTATTTAGTGTAGGTTTAAGTTTAGGTTTTTATGGCTTAGGGTTTAGGGTTTAGGGTTTAGGGTTATAGGTCAGGTTTAGGTTTAGGTTTTTTTGGGTTTGTGGATTTAGGATTTTAGTGGTTTGTTTTGGGTTTGTGTAGGTTGTTAGGGTTTTGGTTAGTTTTAGGATTTAGGGTTTAGGGTTAGGGTTTTTTTTAAAAAAAACTTAAAAAAACTTGTAGGTTTAGGTTTATTTAGTTTATTTAGTTTATAATTTATTTATTTTAGTTATTTTATTTTGTATTTTTATTTAGGTTTAGTTTTATTTTTATTTAATTTAGTTTAATTATTTTAGGTTTATTTATTTTAGTTTAGGTTTTTTATCTTAGTTTATTTTCTTGGTATAGGTTTAGGTTTATTTTAAGTTTAGTTTTATTTTTATTTTAGTTTTGGTTTAGGTTTTATTTTTTAATTTTTAGGTTTCAGATTTTGTTTTATTTTATTTTTTTGGGTTTTGGTTTTAGGTTTTTATTTTACATTTATTTTTGGGTATTATATTTTTTTAGTTTAATTTAGATTTTTATGTATTTTATTTTAGTTTAGTTTTTATTTTAATTTTAATTTTATTTTCTTTTTAGGTTTAGGTTTCTATTTTATTATATTTTGGTTTAGGTTTTTTTATTTATTTTATTTTTAGGTTTTATTTAGTTTAGCTTTAGGTTTTTCACTTTTTAGGGTTTAGGGTTTAGGGTTTAGGGTTTAAGGTTTGGAGTTTAGGGTTTAGGGTTTAGGGTTTATGGTTTAGGTTTTAGGGTTTTGGGTTTAGGATTTAGGTTTTAGGTTTAGGGTTCAGGTTTCAGTTTAGGTTTAGTGTTTTTAGTTTTTTTATTAATAAAGAACAAATTCAGATTCAACATTTCTTCTTTTCGATTTCATCAACCAAATAACACACCAAGTTTTCTAAGACAAAAGTGAGGAGATAGATAAAAAATGAGCATGCATAAAGCAAATATAAAATACTAGATAATTAGAATTGTCTCTACTATAAAGACATAGTTCCATAAGTAACAGATCGAAATGGCTATTCTTCAGTTTCTCTAGTTCCCATATAAACTACCTCGGCCTCTCGAGTAGCGAGATCCATCATCAAATCCCATATCTCTCCCTCTACCACCACCACAGCTATAATCTTCATCTAACCTCCAAAACCACACTACTCCAACCACCACCTCCATATCCACCAACACCAACAGAAGCTCCACCACCACCATGATAACCATCGCCTTCGCCTTCTCCTCCATTCTTATGGTATATGTTTATTAGGTTTTAGGTTTTAGATTTATTTTTTAATTTATTTTGTTACTTTAAGTTTAGGTTTAGGTTTGGGGTTTGGGTTGTGTTGGTTTTAGGGTTTAGAGAGTTTAGGGTTTAGGGGTTTTAGGGTTTATGCTTTTAGAGAATAGGGTTTAGGGTTAGGGTTTAGGTTTTAGGGTTTAGTGTTTAGGGTATAGTGTTTAGGCTTTAAGGTTTAGAGTTTTGAGCGTATAAGGTATAGGAATAAGGGTTAGTTTAGGGTTAGTTTTAGGGTTTAGGGTTTTGGATTTAGGCTTTAGGGTTTAGGGTTTAGGGTTTAGGCTATAAGGGATTTATTAAATTAAGTAAATAAATAGGTTTAGGTTTATTTTCATAGTTTATTTTTAAAATTTTAATTTTTTTATTTTTATTTAGATTTATTTTTTATTTTAGGTTTATTTATTTTAGTTTAAGTTTTTTATTTAATTTATTTCTTAGGTTTAGGTTTATGCTTATTTTTTAGTTTTATTTTATTTTTATTTTATTTTTTAGCTTTAGGTTTTCTTTTTTTATTTTTAGGTTTAGGTTTTGATTTTTATTTTGTTTTTTTAGGTTTAGGTTTTAGGGTTTTATTTTAGGTTTATTTTTAGGTTTTTCTTTTCTTAGTTTAGGTTTAGTTATATTTTTAGTTTATTTTATTTTATTTAGTTTAAGGTTTCAGTTTAGTTTATTTTATGTTTAGGTTTTGATTTTATTTATTTTAGTCTAGTTTATTTTAGTTTAGGTTTAGGTTTATTTTATTTTGTTTATTTTTGGTTTAGGTTTTTTTTAGTTTAGGTTTTAGGTTTTATTTTTTATTTATTTTTAGATTTTATTTTTAGGATTATTTTTTAGGTTAATTTTTTTGTTTAGTTTTATTTTATTTTATTTTAGGTTTATTTTATTTTCATTTTACATTTAGTTTTTATTATATTTAGGTTTCACTTATTTTTTAGTTTAGTTAGGTTTTTATTTATTTTTATTTTAGTTTATTTTTTATTTTCTTTTATTTTTATGTTTAGGTTCATTCAGGTTTTAATTTAGGTTAAGGTTTTAGTTTAGGTTATTATTTTATTTTATTTTTTGTTTTATTTAGCTTTAGGTTTTTTTATTTATTTTATTTCTAGGTTTCATTTAGTTTAGGTTTAAGCTTTTAGGTTTTTAGGGTTTACGATTCAGGGTTTAGGGTTTAGGGTTTGGGGTTTGGGGTTTAGCGTATAGGGTTTTGGGTTTTAGGGTTTAGGATTTAGGGTTTAGGTTTTAGGGTTTTAGTGTTTAGGGCTTAAGGTTTAGGGTTTAAGGTTTAGGGTTTTATATATTTTTATATGGTTTAAGTTTATTTAGTTTATTTTTTAATTTTTTATTTTCATTTTATTTAGTTTAATTTATTTGTTTGAGGTTTATTTATTTTAGTTTATTTTTTAGGTTTAGGTTTAGGGTTTGGGATTTAGGGTTTAGGGGTTAGGTTTTTTTTTTATTTTTTTTGGGCAACCCCAAATAGGGAAATTTATTTCCACAAAAAGAGGTTACAAAATCCTTAAAAGGGATAAACTCAGATTTGCTCAGAGCTCTGTAGGGAGTAAATCCCTATCTAAGTACGACCAAAAGCAAAGAAAAATTAAGCAAGCAAAAGATACAAATTTATTAACATAAGTAATAATGGAAGATTAGGGCCAATGCTCTGGGATGTGAGAATGCATGACAATATGGAGCAAACCTACAAGAGGATAAGAGAGAAGCACTTGCAAAATTGTAGACAAAAAAAGTTAGAGTAGTTAAGGCGATACAGACAAAATGATAACTGAAAATAGCATAATCTGAGAATGATAGTAAAGAAGTGTGATAGAGAAGGCTCAGCTCACCAAGTTAGGGCAGATGCAAATATGAGCATCCAAACTTCAGCAAAAGGGTTACATCATAAGAGCTACTACCAAACCAAAAGGGAGTGAAATCATCATAGCCATCATAGACAACAAACCTGTATAGCAGCCATTGGAAGAAGATCTTTTGAGCCTTAATACATGCAAACATAAGCAAAGCCGTATATGGAGTAGAAGAAAGAGCAGCAAAGAGCAGAATGGATAAGAGGATCCCATGCAAAATATATGTCATCATATTAGGCCCCATGGCATGATAACCCCAACACAAATGAAAGAAAGCCATCATTGTCAGGTCAACCATATTTTTAACCAGATCTAAGGGTTTAATGAGACCAGTAAGAAGACCCACTACAAGGAAATAGCAGAAAAGGTCAGGCAAAGGTATGAAGCAATAATAGATTAGATGTAATACCTGCTAAAATCCAGCAAGGCAAATACAAAAGCATGGTGTTAACTCCATCCCAAACGTATATGACAATAATAAATTTACAATCTTGGTAAACAACCCATAATCAACCCAGGGATATTTCCCAAAAAAGGAAGTCCAATGAAAGTAAGTAATGTAGATGTTAACAACCTCCTTGTTGCAGAAGTTAGAAACTAGCAAATGTAAAGCCAGACAGCATACCCCTAGCCCAAATTACCACAGGAATTGCAAAAGTCTATCAGAGAAGAGATGGGAATACAACATCAGATTAGAAGAAATAGGTAAAGGGCTACTCCTAACCAAAAACAATTCCAATAAAAGATAATTAGAGATAACACCAGGACTTGCGGCAAACTCGATAGTCCGTTCATAGCGGTCATGACATATAGAAAAGGCGGCCATAAGTCCATCCATTTAGAGTAAATAGTACATAGGTTAAAATCAAGTAAAGCAAAAGCATAATCATAATGATCTACACAATTCTAATAGAACCAAGAGGGATAAAACAATAGCAGGAGAGATTAGCTGCAGCCCAGATGTTAACAGCAAAAATAGTCAAAAAATCAAAAGGCAAGAAACAACCAACAACCACAAAGACAACCTGCTAGACAAAGGACCCAAAAATTCAAAATCCAATAGTGGAAACAATAATACAATTATTACACCCACCATATAAAACTCCATTAAAAAGCAAAGATGTAAACTAGAAATAAAATGGGTTCAAAAGATAATAACCAGAAAATCCTTCCAGATAAAGATGATCAGGCTAGCTGCTAAACCCACATCCTCAGTAAAGGCAAACTAATAAGCCATTAAGTAAGTCCAAACTTGCAATGAAATAATAAAGTTGAATAGGAAATTGCACTTTCTCTCCTAGCAGGTTGGGTATATGAGGTTAGCCAAAACAATCAGCAAAAAAACTCCAAAAGCACCCTGCTAAACATGATAAATAACCCCAATAGTAGCTTGCTGGACATAAGACTAAATGATCCCGATCAGCCAACAACCAAGAAAGAAAATAACGGCAAGTTGGCCATAAAACCACCCATTCAAAATAGATAATGCATAAGTTAATTCCCAGATAGAATGGGAAGTGGTCTGGCCAAGACTAGCAGAACTAGGATGGAAAAAACTGCAGCAGGTGAAGTCAACGGCGGCCGGATGTTAGACACAAGCAGTCGAGAAAATCAAAAGGCAAGAAATAACCAACAACCAGAAAGACAACCTGCTGGACAAAGGACCCAAAAATCCAAAGGCAGTGGAAATAATAATACAATTATTGCACCCACAATATTAAACTCCATTAAAAATCAAAGATGTAAAATAGAAACAAAATGGGTTCAAAGGAAAATGAACATAAATATCCTTCCAGATAAGGATGATCAGGCTTGCAGCTAAGCTCACATCCTCAGTAAAGAGAAACTGGAAAGTCAATAAGTAACCCCACATCCTTAGTAAAATGGGTTTAGGGTTTAGGGTTATATGTTTTAGGGTTTGGAGTTTAGGGTTTAGGGTTTAGGGTTTTATGGTTTATGGTTTAGGATTTAAGGTTTAAGTTTTAGGGTTTTATGGTTTTGGGTTGAGGGTTAAGGGTTTTTTCAATTTATTTTTATTATTATTTTTTTAATTTTTTTTAAACTTAGAAAACTTGTAGTTTAGGTTTATTTAGTTTATTTATTTTATGTTTTATTTATTTTAGTTTAATTTTATTTTTTTTATTTTTATTTAGTTTTGTTTAATTATTTGAGGTTTATTTATTTTAGTTTATTTTTTAGGTTTAGATTTATTTTTTAGTTGAGCTTTATTTTTATTTTATTTTTTAGGTTTAGGTTTTATTTTTTTTATTTTATTTTTTAGGTTTAGGTTTTAAGTAATTATTTTAGGTTATTTTAGGTTTTTTTTTTTACTTTAGGTTTAATTTTTTTTTGGTTTATTTTATTTTATTTAGTTTAGGTGTAGGTTTAAGTTTAGTTTATTTTAGGTCTAGGTCGAGGTTCTATTTATTTTATTTTAGTTTAAATTTAAGATTAAGTTTATTTATTTTTTATTTTAGGTTAAGTTTTTATTTATAGTTTAGGCTTTTGGGTTTTATTTTTTATTTTTTTTAGGTTTATGTTTTTATTTAATTTTTATTTAATTTAATTTCAGATTTATTTTATTTTTATTTTATGTTTAGTTTTTATTTTCTTTAGGTTTTTTATTCTTAGGTTTATTTTAATTTTTAATTTAGTTTAAGGTTAAATTTATTTTATTTTAGTGTATTTTTATTTTTAAGTTTAGGTTTAGGTTTTAGTTTAGGTTTTATTTTATTTTATTTTATTATTTTATTTAGGTTTATGTTTCTTTAATTATGTTTTTTTGTTCTTTTTTTTAGTTTAGGTTTTTTTTTGGGGTTTAGTGTATAGGGTTTATGGGTTTAGATTTTAGGGTTTAGGGTTTAAGGTTTATGGTTTAGTGTTTAGGCTTTAGGGTTTAGGGTTTTTAGGGTTTAAGGTTTTTATGGTTTAGGGTTTTGGGTTTTGGGTTTAGGTTTTAGGGTTTAAGGTTTTTTAGGGTTTAGGGTTTTTTTTTAAAGGAATCCCCATGTAGGGGTATTTTATTGCGCAAAAAGTGGGTTAGAAAGTCCTTAAAGGGGATAAACTCCAGAACTACTACTCAAAGAGCTACAATCAGCCTAAGGAGTAAATCCCCTATCTAAGTACATCCAAAAGTAAAGGAAGACCTTAAAGCAATCAAAAGATACAAGTAGATAAACATAATAATTCAAGGTTAGGGCCATTGCTCTGAAGAACTCTAGAATGCATGACAATATGGAGCAAACTTGCAAGAGAGAATCACCTGCAAAATAGGACAAGAGAGAATCACCTGCAAAATAACAATAAGAAAGAGATTAGAACAGTTAAGATAATATAGACAAAAGGATGAATGAAAATAACATAATCTGAGAATGATAGTAAGGAATTGAGATAGACAAGGCTCCGGCTCAGTCACACCAAGTTGGGGCAGATGCAAATATATGCATCCAAACTCAGCAGAAGGGTTACATCACAAGAGCTACTACCAAACCAAAAGAGAGTGGAATCCTCATAGCCAACATAGCCAACAAACCTGTGAGAAGATAACAACCAGTTGTTGAAAGTGTTGTGAGATTTATTACTTGTAAACCTAAACAAAACTATAAAGAATATAAATACAAAATTGTTAAGGGCAGATAAATGAGTGATCCCATGCTGAAAAATGATCCTCCATATAGCCACCCTGACATGAGATAATTATATATATGAAATAGGCCACCATAGAAACCATCCATATGAAAATAGCAACAGAAGAAGAAGCTTGCTGAAATCCTACTAAGCAAGTCAATGAGTCTATAAGTTACACCATCCATAAATGAATCTGTCGTGCTAGAAGTACAGCCTTGAGGTAGATGTAAAGTCCAAAAAATGAGCCCAATCAAAATAAAGAATGCATATTGGAATAAGCCCCTTATTAGTATCCATATTAATAGTTGGCAAAAAACAATTGAAAGGGAAGGCAGCAAAACCAAAAAGCAAAGAAAATACCCAATAAGGATAATCAAAATAGCAGCTCCAGTAGCAGCAAGCTGGACTAAAGACCAGAGAATCCAGATCAACAAAAAATGAAGGCAACAACAAAAGATAGTAGCAGTTGATAGTACCACCCCTTAATAATAGAGATTATATTTTAATGAGTAAGCAGCACAAACCTGACTGATCCCAGATGGGAAAAATTGGGAGCCCAAATAGGATCCACATTAGAATCCAGAAAAAACATGATAGCAGATAACCAAGACCAAAAAATAGCCCAGGCAGGAGTAGCCAAGACAGCCAAAGCCAAGACAGCAAGGGATGACATAGAGATTGCATTCCAAGACTGATCCCCAAATAGGATCCACAGTAGAATCAAGAAAAAACAAGACAACAGATAACCAAGAGAAAAAAAAAATTACAAAGGCAACAGCAGCCAAGACAGCCACAACCAAGACACATAGGGACAGCATAGAGATTGCATTCCAAGGAAAGCGCACAAGCCAGTCTGAACCTAGTTGGGAATAGAAATAGCAAGGGTAATGTAGATCACAACTATCAAAAAATAAACAATACCCAAGACAAACAAATAAGGGCAATCAAAAAAATAACCCCAACAACAAAATAGTTAGTGCAGCATTGGAACCCACCAGAGGATAGATCAAAACAGGGATACAAATTAGGATCCACATTAGAATCTAGAAAAATAAGACAGCAGATAACCAAGACAAAAAAATAGCCAAGGCGTGCGACAAACACCACATCCAAGGTAGGAAGGGACAGCAATCAGCAAAGACCTAGCAAAGGTTAGAAACCCAGTAGATAGAGCATAGTACCATAGATCAGAAAAGCCATAGCCCAAACACCAATGACCAAAATAATCATAAATAGCATAATCAAAAGAGCATATAGCAGAGAGGGCAACATGTTAAAACCCTTATCAATATCCAAAGCGACATAGGCGAACACGGGAAAAAAAAAACCAAAAGGCACCAAATGAATACAATCGAGCTACGCCAGTTGCACCATTCAGGACCAGAAATCTGATAATCTAGATTAATAAACAAGCAAGATAGCAAGACAACAAAAGGTAGCAACTAGCCATAATACCACCTAATCAGCATAAATAGTGCATACAATAGCACAAACCTAACTGAATCGAGAGGGGAATAGAGACAACAGTAGGTAATGAAGAACATAACTAACGGTGATGAGCAATGAGCAGACGAGAATAACAGGGAATTTAGAGCCAACCCCAATAGTAGAGGTTATTGCCACAATGGAACCCACCACAAAAGATCAAAATTGGATTCAAATGAGTATCATCATTAGAATCCAGCAAAAAAAAGACCGCAGGTAACCAAGTCAAAAACCAGCCAGGACAGCAATAATTAGGACAACAACATTTAAGATAGGAAAGGATAGCAAGTTGGCCATAAAGCCACACAATCAGAGTGGACAAAACCACAGTTAATAATCAAGTAGATATAGCATAATAATAGGTATCTTGAATGCAACAATCCAGACAGCAAACACCAAAAATCCTTAGAACAGCAATGTCAGAAACAACTTGCTGAGCATAGGACCCAGAAATCCTATAGCCAATAGGGATTGATCCAACATAGGAGTCCTGAAAAACCAAGATAGCAAAAATCCAAGACATGAAACAACCAAGACAACAAGAACCAATTTGCTTTCCATAAAGCCACCCATCCAGATAAATATTACAATAAAACAAGTTTAACGCAAGAAGATGGAGAAAGCAACAAGATAAAGTAAAATAATGAATTAAGATGATAGACATATAATAAACCATTAAGGGGTTCAAAGCAAAATCCACCCAGAATCAACAACTTTAAAGGGAGTTCGAGCAAACCACCAAAACCCCATAGGCGAGATAGAGTAATAATCCAATTCAGCCAACAACCAAGGCAGTTAATACAAACAAGCTGGGCAAGAGTCCACCCAAAAGCATTAGTAAAGAACCAAGAAATCAGATGGATAATCCTGTGGATCTCAAAGCAAAGGTAGAATAAAAATCCTTTAAGTAACTCCAAACTGCGGGGACATAGTCTAAATAGCAGATAACAGTAGCCTCAAGGGTCCAATTCACCAATAACTAAGAAAGTGGATACCAACAAGTTGACCATAGGAAAAGCCATTAGAGAGAGTTCATAAAATGAGCCCAAAATAAAGAGGAGAATTACGACTATGACAAACAACCGGGATGAAGAGAGCTACAACATGTGTGATCAAAACAACACGTGATAATAAAACCAACGTAGGAAAATCAAGAATCATAAAATAGCCATAAGTCATAAAGACAACAATGGAACAGTCCCAAAAAATAAGACCTTTCCGGATCGGAAAAAAATAGACTAGCGAAGGGCCGAAAGAGGAGAAACAAAGTAGAAATAAAAGAGAGAGGCAAACATGAAAGCCCAATCCAGTGGGAGTAAGGGAAAATAGCGGAAAAACCAAATTATCCAAGTATACATCAAAAAGGTTAGCTTAAGTTCTGAGGTAAGGAAACCCCGAATTATCCAAGTTAACCAGTCCACGCAAGTGTTTGGGTAAGGAGAGTTGATCAAAGAAAATGATACCATCTGATCTAGAACCCAGATTGGAAAGGTAGTCAGCACAAGCATTTCCTTCATGCCAAACATGAGTGATGTTAAAATTCAACTGGGAAAGAAGAGCTCTAGTTTGCTTGAGGAGGTAGTACAATTGGTCTTTGCTCATTTTGGTGGAAGTCAAAAGATCAATCCAGAAGAGCATCCACCTCAATCCAAATATTGAGCCGACCATTTTGGAGGCAAATCTCAAGAGTTTTGAACTACCATAAGCTCGATAAATAGGCGCGAGGGAAAGGGGATAAGCAAAAGCACATAGTACTATACCCTTAGAATTCCAAAATGCCACCAACTAGAGCCATTATGGGAAAGCGAGCCATCGGTATAATTTTAATAATGGGCAAGAGGTTTTCCAATAAACAATCGTGTCATTTGGACAATAAGGTTGGTCAGGCAGAATAAAACCTAGTTTATTAGCCACAAATTTACAGCCTTTGAATTATCTATAATGAATAAGATTGGCTTTAAACAAGTCATGAATTTTGTTTTTAGTTCTAGCAATAATCCTCACGTGGTTCATAGGGATCCCACGATGTTTTGCATCATTTTGATCCATCCATATGAACCAGATAAGAGTGATAGCAGTGATGACTTTAATGTGACCTGTAATAATATTATCAAAATAGACATCAAGAAGTTGATATAAAGTAAGAGAGCCATTGAAATTGCGGTGTTAAAAGATCATCATACCAAATCCAAAGTTTTGAAGCAATGGCCCCATTGACAAAAAACATGATTAACATTCTCAATATGGAAACAACATTGACATTTAGAGGGTAAATGAAAACCTTTTCCCCACAACAAGAAATCAAGGGATAAAATTTTTGAGAATCGCCAAGTAAACGAGAATAAGAAGTAGGGATATTGTTATTCCAAAGTTTGCGAACACATAGGAGAATCATGAGTATCTTTAATGTGGAGCCACACATTTTTGAGGTTAAAATCACCATTATGTGAGAGCTTAAAGAGAATCGGTCTTGATTGTTTGGAGTGATAAGAATAGTAGAAACCATATTCAAGAAAGTAAAAGGGCTAAAATCGAAGCTTATTGTTCCACTTGTTGTTATGCCAAAAGAGTTTACTCTAACGGATGGAATGGGTGGAGAGTAAGTCATCAATGGATCCTCCTCCACTCAGTTATCTTGCCAAAAAAAGAAGTGCCGAGTTAATGCCCAAATTATGGATTTAGCATCCCATTTGAGAACAAAGTCTTTTCCACACAGGAGAATCACGGTTTAAAGGGACAAATGAGGGGGTGTTTACCCTGGCAATATTTAGCAGTCATGAAATTAGCCCAAAGACTATGATTACTCCTAAAATTCCACTAGAGTTTATAGGAAAATGCATTGATAGCCTATTTTATGGATTTACAACAAAGACCATCTTCATCAAAAGTGCTACAACTTTTAAACCAAGAGGTCCAATACATTTTTTTAGAAGAGGTATTGGAGCCCCAGAAAAATTTGTTTAGGAGACGCTCAATTCTATTGATGATAGAAATGGTTGGCACAATGGTTTGGATGAGATATAAAAGCATGGAATTAAGAGTGCTCTTAATCAAGGTAAGCCTACCACCAAAAGAGAGTAAATGAAATTCCCAAATCAAAATTTTATTAGATATTTTTTGAATAAGGTCATCAAAAAGATTAGATCTTTTCTAGCCTTTAAAAGTGGAGCTCCGAGATAATTAATGGGAAGTTGACTTTGCTTAAAATTAGTAATTCTGGAGATTTGATTTAGTCTATTGGTAGGAATCTTAGCTGAGGGAATAAAATAACATTTTCTTTCATTAAGGAAGAGTCCACTAACTTTGCCAAAATCATTTAAAAGAATCTTAATAGTTTTAACATGTTGAAGAGAAGCATTGCAAAAGATTATAAAATCATCAGCAAAGCTAAGATGAGAAACAGAAAATCACATGACTTTTATAAACCATGTTAGGTTTTTTAATGAAAAGATCATTGAGGCTCCTCGAAAGATATTCAATAGCAATGATAAAAAGAGAAGGGGAAAGATGGTCACCTTGACGCAAACCATGGCTCGAAGTAAAGAAACCAAGGGACTCACCATTTATGATAACAGAAAACTAGACGTTAGTGATACAACTTTTTATAAACCGGATAAAATTATCAAAGAAACCAAATAAATGTAAGATTTGAAAGAGGAAATCCCATGAGAGGTTGTCAAAGGCTTTAGAGATGTCCATTTTGAAGAGAATATTACCTCCTCTGGAAGAAACATTAATGTCGTGAACCAGCTCTTGAGCGAGAAGAATATTATCAGATATGGCTCTATTTTTAATGAAGCTAGTTTGGTTAGGGGAGATGATTTTAGATAGCAGGGGATAATCTTATTATTAATTAATTTAGCAATGAGTTTTTGGAAAAAGGTGCAAAGACTAATAGGTCTAAAATCGCTCCAAGATTCAGGATTGTTGGTTTTGGGAATAAGGACAATAAAAGTACTTGCAAAATATCTAGGATCTGGGAATAGAACTGCCATCAAAGAAATCAATAATAACATCAACAAGATCAGATTTAATAAAAGGCCAACAATGCTGAAAGAAATGAGTCATAAAACCATCAGGGCTAGCAATAGAATCAGTGTTCATGCTATTGAGAGTACTACTAATCTCCGCTTCTGAGGGATGCATAGTGAGCAAATGGTTATCCTCATTGTTAATCATAGAAAAGATTAGATAGGTGCTGGAGGGGGTTTCTAATGAAGGATTAGAGTTTAATAAATTTTGAAAGTGATGTATAACAGATTCCTTAATTTCATTGTTATCAGTTATCCAGCCATCATTAGAGTTCTTAATTTTCTTAATCAAATTTAAAGCTTTCCATTTATTATAAATAGCATGGAAATACCTAGTGTTTCTATCACCATCAGCAATATGTTTGCTAGCGGCTTTTTGATGCCAATAAGTTTCCTCCATATTTTGATAATTAATCAAGCTATCTTTGGTAATGCTCAACTCATCAAACTTGGGATCGATTAAGACCTCTTCAAGAGAACAAACCACTTGTTCCATAGCTTTAAGATTGGTAAAAAGATTTTTAAAATATGCTTGTTCCACCAATTGAGGTTTTGTTTAAGCCTCTTGAGCTTAAGCCAAAATTGAATCATGCCTTTAACGGAATTATCCTGGTGAACAGGAGCCATCTAATTAGTGAAAACAATATTAGTGAAATCACCATGTTGGGTCCACATATTTTGGAATCTAAAGGTGAGGGAGTAGAAGGGTTAAGGGGAGTTTTGATAGAGATCAAAAGAGGAGCATGATCAGACAAAGTTTTGCTCAAATGCTCAACAAAAATAAGAGGCCATTGATTGATCCAAAGAGAATTAAAGAGGGTCCTGTCAAGACGCTGCCAAAATCTAGAGTTATGCCACGTAATGTCGGACCCGAAAATCCAATGTCAATCAGTTACAATCTAGGATCATATTAGAAGTCTTCCATGGAATGGAGGTTAGGAGAACATCCTCCCTCCTTTTCAAGAAGCAATGATTATGTTGAAATCACCCCAACCAACCGGAAGGTTAAGCGAGGAGGTGAAGGTTCTTAAGATTCCATAGGATGTTCCTACCTATTACAAGAAGCATAGATAAAGGAACCAAAAGCCAAAAACTCACCTAATGAGATATTGACATTAACCAATTGATCAAGATCATTGATGATGGAAATGGTGATGGAATTATTCCAAAAACACCAAATTTTATTATTAAGATTGAAGAAGAAATTTTGAAATCCAAGCGATCTAGCAACATGGGAAATCTTGGAAGAGTTAATGAAAGGCTTAATAATAATAAGAAATTTGATGTTATGAGTGTGACAGAGGTTCCTAACATGGTTGCGGATAGGGAGAGTCCCACAACCCAGGATATTCCAAATAAGAAAATTAATCATAATAAAAAAAACCAGAAAGGAAAAGGTAAGAAAAAAAGGAAACAGAAAAAGGAAGAGAGGAGGACATAATTATTTGTGAGTGTTAGAGAAGAATGTGTGGTTCTAGTGAAGTTATTATTACATTTTGGCTTTATAAGATTTTTTTTAATAATAGTTTGGAAGGGTCTATCAGTATCCAAAGTATCTCCATCAGAAAGGGATTAGTTTTTGGTATCCAGAATAGGAGTAGTATCTATCAATGTTTTAGTAGTGGTGATTTCTCCTTCTTCAGTATCAGAGTTAGAATGAGAAATTTGGATTGCCTAAGTATCACTCTGTAGAGAAATAGAAGGGGAGGCTCTTGCACCATTAATAGTACAAATATCATTTTCATTACCATGATGCATATTCAGATTTTGGTCTGACACCAAAGGATCAACATTATTTTGATCCAATATAAGATTCCCCTTCAAATTGTCATTAATATTCAAATAAAGCAAAGGATTATCATGAGAAGCCAAATTATTATAAGTAGGAGTAGTGCTAGGTAAGTTATCATTAGTTTCTGCACACACCTCAATAGTAGTATTTATACCAAGCTCAGAATGTTTTTCATTAGACAAATTAGTAGGTAATAAAGGGGTAGGTGTAGGAGGGTGAATTCCATTATGAGTAGCTTTAGGCACATAAGCTAACTTATTGGTTTTCCCAATTCCAAGAGAGGTATTAGTATCCTGTGGTATATTCTTTTTAAGGTTACGGTGTAGCACAAAGCATTTAGAATGATCATGACCATGGATCTTACAGTGAGTGCAAAAGATAGGGAAATTTTCAAATTCTACTTTCTGATTATATCCAAATTTTTTTGAACCGATCCAAACTTCTTTGGGGTATTTTTTGGTAATGTCAATATGAACCAAGATACGTGTACCAAATAATCGAGATCTAGCGGCAGTGGCTTGATCAATTTGAAGGGGTCTACCAAATAGAGCACCAACCGCAAACAGAACTTGGTGAGTAACATAGTGAATTCTCATGTTGGGAAAAGCAAGTCATAAAGGAACAATAGGGGATTCCTCTTTGACATCAAAAAGGGGGACCATTTCATGAGACGCATTTGACAATTATACACAAAATAGGAGCGGAGCAAAGACTGAGAATAATCTAAATCATTCGATCGAATGAGGATATGTCGAGGATCAATTAGCCTAATAGTGAAGACTCAAAGCTTTAAGAAGATGAGATATTATCGAGTAGGGTGCCTTAAAGAGAATTTACCAACCAAAGAGAACTCAAAAGGCTTAGCTAATTTCTCCACATCCTGGTCAGAACACATGACAGCTGGCAATCCATGGAATGAGGTTGAAATTAAGTTAGCTGAGGCATTAGAGTTTGGGATCTTACTAGAAAGAGAGTCCTTAAAGGACTTGATAGCAGGCGCATTAACGGATGAAATCGGATCCAAAGTACCTTTAGGATCAGAGGGAAAAGCTGGCACATCTAAGAGCAATAGGGTTTTGGGTTTAGAGCGTACGATTTAGGGTTTAGGATTTTGGGTTTAGGGTTTAGGGTTTAGTTTTAGGTGTTTTTAAATTAATTAAATTTGTAGGTTTACGTTAATTTAATTTATATTTTTCATTTTAGTTTATTAGATTTTTTATTTTTATTTAGGTTTATTTTTTTATTTAGTTTTCTTTATTATTTTATGTTTATTTAGTTTAGTTTATTTTTTTAAGTTTAGGTTACGTTTATGCTTATTTTTTATTTTAGTTTTACTTTTATTTTATTTTTTTTATTTAGTTTTTATTGTTTATTTTTAAGTTTAGGTTTAGGTTTTTATTTTAGTTTTATTGTTATGTTTTATTTTTAGTTTAGGTTTAGGTTTATTTTTATTTATTTTATTTTATTTAGTTTAGGGTTTAGGTTTAGCTTATTTAAGGTTTAGGTTTAGGTTTTATTTATTTTAGTTTAGGTTTAGGTTTACTTTATTTTTTTTACTTTAAGTTTAGTTTTTTTTAGTTTAGGGTTTATGTTATATTTTCTATTGATTTTTTAGTTTATGCTTTAAGATTTTATTTAATTTTTATTTTATTTTATTTTAGGTTTATTTTAGTTTTATTTTATGATTAGTTTTTGTTTATTTAGGTTTTTTTTAGTTTTATTTTATTTTTTAGTTTAGTTTTAATTTTTATTTATTATATTTAAGCTTATTTCTATTTTTATTTTATTTTATTTAGGTTTAGGTTTTATTTAGTGTAGGTTTAAGTTTTTATGTTTATATTGCTTAGGGTTTAGGGTTTAGGGTTGTAGGTTTTAGGGTTTAGGGTTTAGGTTTTAGGGTTTGGGGGTTTAGGATTTAGGGTTTAGGGTTTAGGGTTTAGGGTTTAGGGTTTTAAGATTTAGGGTTTGTGGTTTTAGGTTTAGGGTTTTGGTTTAGTTTTAGGATTTAAGGTTTAAGGTTAGGGTTTTTTTTAAAAAACTTAAAAAAACTTGTAGGTTTAGGTTTATTTAGTTTATTATTTATTTATTTCAGTTTATTTTATTTTTTATTTTTATTTAAGTTTAATTTTATTTTTATTTAATTTAGTTTAATTATTTTAGGGTGATTTATTTTAGTTTAGGCTTTTTATCTTAGTTTATTTTCTTGTTATATGTTTAGGTTTATTCTAAGTTTAGTTTAATTTTTATTATAGTTTTAGGTTTAGGTTTTATTTTTTGATTTTTAGGTTTCAGTTTTAGTTTTAATTTTATTTTTTTGGGTTTAAGTTTTAGGTTTTTATTTTACGTTTATTTTTAGGTATTATCTTTTTTAGTTTAGTTAAGGTTTTTATGTATTTTATTTTAGTCTAGTTTTTATTTTAATTTTAATTTTATTTTCTTTTTAGGTTTAGGTTTAGGTTTCTATTTTATTTTATTTTAGTTTAGGTTTATTTATTTATTTTATTTTTAGGTTTTATTTAGTTTAGCTTTAGCTTTTTCACTTTTTAGGGTTTAATGTATAGGGTTTAGGGTTTAAGGTGTGGGGTTTAGGGTTTAGGGTTTAGGGTTTAGGGTTTATGGTTTAGGGTTTAGGGTTTAGGGTTTAGGATTTAGGTTTTAGGTTTAGGGTTCAGGTTTCAATTTAGGTTTAGTGTTTTTAGTTTTTTTATTAATAAAGAACAAATTCAGATTTTAACATTTCTACTTTTCGATTTCATCAACCAAATAACACACCAAGTTTTCTAAGATAAAAGTGACGAGATAGATAAAAAATGAGCATGCATAAAGCAAATATAAAACACTAGATAATTAGAATTGTCTCTATTGTAAAGACATAGTTCCATAAGTAACAGATCGAAATGGATATTCTTCAGTTTCTCTAGTTCCCATATAAACCACCTCGGCCTCTCAAGTAGCGAGATCCATCATCAAATCCTAGATCTCTCCCTCTGCCACCACCATAGCTATAATCTTCATCACTGCTTTAGCCTCCAAAACCACCACTACTCCGACCACCACCTCCATATCCACTAGCACCACCAGATCCTCCACCACCAAGATGATAACCATCGTCTTTGCCTTCTCCTCCATTCTTATGGTATATGTTTATTAGGTTTTAGGTTTTAGATTTATTTTTTAATTTATTTTGTTACTTTAGGTTTAGCTTTAGGGTTTGGGGTTTAGGGTTGGGGTTTAGGGTTAAGGGTTAAGAGTTTGGAGTTTAAGGTTTAAGGTTTAGTGTTTTAGGGTTTATGCTTTTAGAGAATAGGGTTTAGGGTTAGAGTTTAAGTTTTAGGGTTTAATGTTTAGGGTGTAGTGTTTAGGCTTTAGGGTTTAGAGTTTTGAGCGTATAGGGTATAAGAATAAGGGTTTGTTTAGAGTTAGTTTTAGGGTTTAGGGTTTAGGCTTTAAGGGATTTATTAAATTAAGTAAATAAATAGGTTTAGGTTTATTTAGTTTTCATAGTTTATTTTTAAAATTTTAATTTTTTTTATATTTATTTAGATTTAATTTTTATTTTTATTTAGTTTAGTTTTTTTATTTTAGGTTTATTTATTTTAGTTTAGGTTTTTTATTTAATTTATTTTTTAGGTTTAGGTTTATGCTTATTTCTTAGTTTAGTTTTATTTTTATTTTATTTTTTAGCTTTAGGTTTTCTTTTTTTATTTTTAGGTTTAGGTTTAGGTTTTTATTTTGTTTTTTTAGGTTTTGGTTTTAGGTTTTTATTTTAGGTTTATTTTTAGGTTTTTCTTTATTTAGTTTAGGTTTAGTTATATTTTTAATTTATTTTATTTTATTTAGTTTAAGATTTAGGTTTAGTTTATTTTATGTTTGGGTTTTGATTTTATTTATTTTAGTTTAGGTTTAGGTTTATTTTATTTTTTTTATTTTTGGTTTAGGTTTTTTTTTTAGTTTAGGTTTTAGGTTTTATTTTTTATTTATTTTTAGGTTTTATTTTTTATTTATTTTTAGGTTTTATTTTTAGGATTATTTTTTAGGTTTATTTTTTTTTAGTTTTTATTTTATTTTATTTTAGGTTTATTTCATTTTTATTTTACATTTAGTTTTTATTATATTTAGTTTTTTATTTTTAGGTTTCATTAATTTTTAGCTTAGTTAGGTTTTTATTTATTTTTATTTTAGTTTATTTTTTATTTTCTTTTATTTTTATGTTTAGGTTCAGGTTCAGGTTTTAGTTTAGGTTAAGGTTTTAGTTTAGGTTTTTATTTTATTTTATTTTTTTATTTTATTTATCTTTAAGTTTTTTTATTTATTTTATTTTTAGGTTTCATTTAGTTCAGGTTGGGGTTTAGGGTTTAGGGTTTAGGGTTTTATGGTTTAGGATTTAGGGTTTAGGGCTTAAGGTTTATGGTTTAAGGTTTAGGGTTTTTATATTTTTTTATAAGGTTTAGGTTTATTTAGTTTATTTTTTATTTTTTATTTTTTATTTTTATTTTTATTTAGTTTAATTTATTTGTTTGAGGTATATTTATTTTAGTTTATTTTTTAAGTTTAGGTTATTTTTTAGTTGAGTTTTTCTTTTTGGTTTAGGTTTTATTTTTTATTTTTTGTTTTAGTTTTATGTTTTTATTTTATCTTTTTAGGTTTTTCTTTTAAGTTTTTATTTTAAGTTTATTTTTAGGTTTTATATTTTAGTTTAGGTTTAGGTTTATTTTCAGTTTATTTTATTATATTTATTTTAGTTAATTTTAGGTTTAGGTTTAGGTTTTATTTATTTAAGTTAGTTTATTTTAGTTTTGGTTTAGGTTTATTTTGTTTATTTTATTATTATTTTTTTAAGTACTTATTTTTAGTTCGGTTTGTGTTTTCTTTTTTATTTTAGTTTATTAGGTTTATTTTTTAGGTTTAGGTTTTTATTTAGTTTATATTTTATTTTATTTCAGGTTTACTTTATTATTATTTTACATTAACTTTTTATTTTATTTATGTATTTTATTCATAGGTTTATTTTATTTTTTAGTTTAGTTTAGGTTTTTATTTATTTTATTTTAGAGTATTTTTATTTTTATTTTATTTTGATTTTAAGTTTAGGCTATTATTTTATTTAAGTTTAATTTTATGTTTTATTTAGGTTTTATTTAGGTTTAAGTTTTTTTTGGGTTTAGTGTTTAGGGTTTAGGGTTTATGGTTTAAGGTTTAGGGTTTAGGGTTTAAGGTTTATGCTTTAGGATTTAAAGTTTTTAGGGTTAGCTTAGGGTTTATTGTTAGTTTAAGCTTTAGGATTAGCTTAGGGTTTATTGTTAGTTTAGGGTTTAGGGTTTATAGTTTAAGGTTTATGGCTTTTAGGGTTTAGAGTTTATGGCTTAGGGTTCATTTAGGGTTTAGGGTTTAGGATTTTAGGGTTTGTAGGGTTTAGGGTTTAGGGTTTAGGATTTAGGGTTTAGGGTTAGGGTTACAATTTATGGTTTAGGGTTTAATATTTAGGGTTTAGGGTTAGGGTTAAGATTTATGGTTTACAATTTTTTTTATTTATTTTTAACATTTTATTTTTTAAAATTTAAGTGAACTCGTATGTTTAGGTTTATTTAGTTTTTATTTATTTTGGTTTATTTTCTTTTTTTATTTTCATTTTTATTTAGTTTAGTTTATTTATTTGTTGTTTATTTCTTTTAATTTTTTTTAGGTTTAGGTTTATTTTTTAAATGAGTTCTATTTTTATTTTATTTCTTTGGTTAAGGTCTTATTTTTTATTTTTTGGTTTAGCTTTATGTTTTTATTTTTTGGCTTAGATTTTATTTTTTGGTTTAGGTTTAGGTTTATTTTTAGTTTATTTTACTTTATTTAGTTTAGGTTGAGGTTTAAGTTTAGTTTATTTTAGGTTTAGGCTTAGGTTTTATTTATTTCAGTTTAGTTTATTTTAGTTTAGGCTTAGGTTTAAGTTTATTTTATTTATTTTATTTTTATTTTAGGTTAAGTTTTTATTTTTTATTTATTTTTAGGTTTATTTTTTAGGTTTAAGTTTTTATTTAGTTTTTATTTTATTTTGTTTTAGGTTTATTTTATATTTTTTTTATGTTTTCTTATTCTTAAGTTTATTTTATTTTTTAGTTTAGTTTAGGTTTTTATTTATATTATTTTAGTGTATTTTAATTATAATTTTATTTTATATTTCAGTTTAGGTTTAGGTTTTAGTTTAACTTTTTATTATATTATATATTTTTATTTTATTAAAGTTTATGTTTTTTTATGTTTTTTAAGGTTCTAATAACGTTTAAGTTTTTTTTTTTGTTTTAGGGTTTAGGTTTTAGGGTTTAAGATTTAGGGTTTTGGGTATAGTGTTTAAGCATTAGGGTTTAGGGTTTATGGTTAATTTAGCCTTTTGGCTTCAGGTTTAGGGTTTAGGGTTTAAGTTTTAGGGTTTATGATTTAGGGTTAATTTAGGGTTCACGGTTTAGGGTTTTTGGGCATAGGTTTAGTGTTTAGGGTTTAGGGTTAGGGTTTAGGGTTTAGGGTTTAGGGTTTAAGATTTTGAGTTTTGGGTTTAGAGTTTAAGGTTTAGGGTTTTTTTTTAATTAAGTAAACATGTAGGTTTAGGTTTTTTAGTTTATTTAGTTTATATTTTATGTTTTTTTATTTATGTTTATTTTAGGTTTTTTTATTTTAGTTTAAGTTTATTATTTTACTTTATTTTTTTTAGGTTTAGGTTGAGGTTTATGTTTATTTTTTATTTTAGTTTTATTTTTATTTTTTTTAAGTTTAGTTTTAATTTTTACTTTTAAGTTTTGGTTAAGGATTTTATTTTATTTTTTTAGGTTTAGGTTTTAGGTTTTAATTTTAGGTTTATTTTTAGGTTTTTTTAGTTTAAGTTTAGGTTTATTTTTAGTTTATTTTATTTGATTTAATTTAGGGTTTAGGATAAATTTATTTAGGTTTAGCTTTAGGTTTTATTTATTTTAGTTTAGTTTATTATAGTTTAGGTTTTGGTTTGTTTTTTTTTTTTTATTTTAGGTTTAGATTTATAGTTTAGGTTTAGGAGTTTTATCTTTTTGTTTTAGGTTTTATTTTTTATTTTAGATTTTATTTAGGTTTTATTTTATTTTATTTTTGCTTATATTATTTTTATTTATTTTTAAGTTTATTTTTTAGTTTTAGTTTTATTTAGTTTTTATCTTATTTTATTTTAGGTTTATTTTAGTTTTAATTTTAGTTTTGTTTTTATTTTATTTAGGATTTTTATTTTTAGGTATATTTTTTTTAGTTTTGTTTAAATTTTTAATTATTTTATTTTAATTTAGTTTTTATGTTTTATTTTATTTTATTTTATTTTTAGGTTTAGGTTTAGGTTTTGGTTTAAATTTTATTTTATTTTTTTATTTTATTTAGGTTTAGGTATTTTATTTATTTTATTTTTAGGTTTTATTTAGTATAAGTTTATATTTTTAGGTTTTTAAAGTTTATGGATTAGGGTTTAGGGTTTGTAATTTAGGGTTGTAGGTTTTGGGTTTTAGGGTTTATGGTTAAGGGTTTTGGGTTTAGGGTTTTACGATTTAGGGTTTAAGGTTTAGGGTTTAAAGTTTAGGGTTTTAGGGTTTAAAGTTTAGGGTTTTAGGGTTTAGGGTTTAGGGTTTAGGATTTAGGGTTCTAGCTTTAGGGTTTATGGTTTAGGGTTTAGGGTTTAAGGTTAGTTTTAGGGTTTAGGGTTCATGGTTAGGGTCTTTTTATTTTTTTATTTTTTTTATTTTTTGGGTTAGGGTTTTCTATTTAGTGTTTAGGGTTTAGTTTTTAGGTTTAGTGTTTAGGATTTTTGTTTTTTTAACATAGAATAAATTTAGATTGAACATTTCTTCTTTTCGATTTCATCAACCAAGTAGTAACACACTAAGTTTTCTAAGACACAAGCGCTGAGATATGTCAAAATGAGGATGCATAGAGCAAATAAAAAACCCTAGATAACTAGAACCATTTATACTATAATGATACAATTCTATAAGCAGCAGATCAGATCGATCGTTCTTCAGTTTCTCCAGTTCCCATCACAACCACCCTTGCCTCTCAAATAGCAAGACCACCATCATAACCTGATCTCTCCCTCCATCACCACCATGACTATAACCTTCATCGCTCCTCCCTCCTCCATAACCACCACTATTGTGATCACCACCTCCAGATCCCCCGCCACCACTACAATAACCACAGCCTTCACCTTCACCATGAGATCTAGGCAAGGCCAAGTTTATGGTGATGTTCTAGCTGTCAAGGTTCTATCCATTCTTTGAATTTTGGTTTAGGTTTAGGTTTATTAGGCTTTAAAGTTTAGGTTTATTTTTTAATATATTTAGTTACTTTAGGATGAGGTTTATGGTTTGGGGTTTATGGTTTAGGGTTTAGGCTTTAGGGTTATAGTTTATTTTAGGGTTTAGGCTTTAGGGTTTAGGTTTTTTTAATTTATTTTATTATTTAGGTTTAGGATTAAGATTTTGGATTTAGGTTTTAGGGTTTAGGCTTAGGGTTAGGGTTTAGGGTTTAAGGTTTTTTAGGGTTTAGGGTTTAAGGTTTTTTAGAGGTTTATGATTTATAATTTATGATTAGTTTTAGGGTTTTTAATTTATGGTTTATGGTTTAGGGTTTTTTAAAATTAAGTAAACTAGTAGGTTTAGGTTTATTTAGTGTATTACATTTTTATTTTAATTTAGGTTAATTTTTTAGTTTTATTTAATCTAGTTTATTTATTTTAGTTTAGGCTTCTAATTTTAATTTTTTTTTATGTTTAAGTTTATATTTATGTTTATTTTTTAGTTTAGTTTTATTTTTGTTTTATTTTTTAGGTATATGTTTTACTTTTATTGTTTAGGTTTAAGTTTTTATTTAGTTTTTATTTTATTTTATTTTTAGTTTATTTTATTTTTATTTTACATTTAGTTTTTTCTGCTAGGTTTCTTATTTTAATGTTTATTTTATTTTCTAGCTAAGTTTATGTTTTTATTAAATTTTATTTTTATGATTAGGTTTAGGTTTTAGTTTAGGTTTTTATTTTATTTTATTTTTTATTTTGTTTAGGTTTACATTTTTATGATTTATTTTATTTTTAGGTCTTATTTAGTTTAGGTTTATATTTTTAGGGTTTAAGGTTTAGGATTTAGGGTTTGGGGTTTAGGGTTTAGGGTTTAGGGTTTAGGATTGTAGGTTTTAGGGTTTAGGGTTTAGGGTTCTAGGTTTTCGGTTTTACAATTTAGGGTTTAGGGTTTAGGGTTTAGTTTTTAGGGTTTAGGATTTAGGGTTTAAGGTTTAGGTTTTATGTTTAGGGTTCAGTTTTAGTTTAGGGTTTAGGATTTTGGTTCAGGGTTTAGGTTTTAGGGTTTAGGGTTTTGGGCTTTAGGGTTTTAGGATTTAGTGTTTTGGGCTTAGGGTTTAGGATTTTTAGGGTTTAGGGTTTAGAGTTTAGGTTTCAGGTCTAGGATTCAGGTTTTAGTTTAGGGGTTAGGTTTATTTTTCACACCTAGGGTTCAAGTTTTAGTTTAGGGTTAAGATTAGGTGAGCAATTAATCCCAAATTTTATGGGTTAATTGAATGGGATTACCTCTCATGATTTTCTTGGAATTTATTGGTCACTTAATTAGGAAAATTTACTAATTGAACCCTAATAACTCTTTTAAGTTAATTAATTATTAATTAATCCCATGAATAGTAAAAAATAGTTAATTAATTTTCTTAATCATTGCTCAATAGTAAATGAACTAAGGAATAGGCTTTAGGATTTAAGGTTTATGGTTTAGGGTTTCAGGTTTAGGGTTAGGATTTATGGTTAGGGTTTAAGGGTTAGGGTTTAGGGTTTAGTAATTAGGGTTTAGAGTTTAAGGGATTAAGGTTTTGGGTTTAGAGTTTATGCTTTTTAAAGTTTAGGGTTTAGGGTTTAAGTTTTAGGGTTTGGGTTTAGGGTTTAGGTTTAGGTAGGATTTAGGGTTTTTAGGTTTAGGGTTTAAGGTTTAGGGTTTAGGTTTTAGATCTAAGGTTTAGGGTTTAGATTTTTATTTTATTTTATTTTAGGTTCATTTTTTTTTAATTTTATTTTATTTAATATATTTATTTTTAGGCTTCTTTAATTTTTTATTTTAGTTTTGCTATTTAATTATTTTATTTTATTTTATTTCTATTTTATATTTTATTATATTTTTAGGTTTAGGTTTTTATTATGTTTTAGTTTTTTATTTTATATAGGTTTAGGTTTTTAATTATTTTATTTTTAGGTTTTATTTAGTTTAGGTTTAGGTTTTTAGGTTTTTAGGTTTTTAGGCTTTTAGGGATTAGGGTTTAGGGTTTAGGGTTTTGGATTTAGGGTTTAGGGTTTAGGGTTTGGGGTTTAGTGTTTAGGGTGTAGGGTTGTAGGTTTTAGGTTTTAGGTTTTTTTATAAGTTTAGATTAAGGTTTACTTTTAATTTACTTTATTTTATTTAGTTTAGGGTTCAGGTTAAGTTTACTTTAGGTTTAGGTTTAGGTTTTATTTATTTTAGTTTAGATTTAGGTTTATTTTATTTGGTTTATTTTAGGTTTAGGTTACATTTTTTTAGTTTAAGGTTTATGTTTTATTTTTTTGTTTTTTTGGGTTTAGGTTTTTATTTTATTTTATTTTAGGTTTATTTTATTTTTAGGTTTTGTTTATTTTTTATTTTATTTAATATTTTTATTTTTAGGTTTATTTTATTTTTTTTATTTTAGTTAGGTATTTAATTATTTTATTTTTTTATTTTAGTTAGTTATTTTATTATTTTATTTTAGTTTAGTTTTTATTTTATGTTTTATTATATCTTTAATTTAGGTTTTTTTATTTTAGTTTTTTATTTTATTTAGGTTTAGGTTTTTTATGTATTTTATTTTTAGGTTTTATTTAGTTTAGGTTTATGTTTTAAGGTTTTTAGGTTTTTAGGCTTTTAGGGTTTAGGGTTTAGGGTTTAGGGTTTATGGTTTGGGGTTTAGTGTTTAAGTTGTAGGGTTGTAGGTTTTTGGGTTTAGGGTTTAGGGTTTAGTGTTTAGGGTTTAGGGCTTAGGGTTTAGGGTTTAGGTTTTAGGGTTTATGCTTTTAGAGTTTAGGGTTTAGGGTTTAGGGTTTAGGGTTGTAGGTTTAGGGTTTAAGGTTTAGGAATAGTTTTAGGATTTAGGGTTTATGGTTTAGTGTTAATTTAGGGTTTAGGATTTTTTTAAATTAAGTCAACTAGTAAGTTTATGTTTATGTAATTTATTTAGATAATTTTTTATTTATTTTATTTATTTTATTTTTCATTTTTATTTAGTTTAGTTCATTTATTTTTGTTTAAGTTTTTTATTTTAGTTTTTTTTAAGTTCAAGTTTATTTTTTAGTTGAGTTTTATTTTTATTTTATATTTTAGGCATAGTTTTAAGATTTTAGGGTTTAGGGTTTAGCCTTTAGGGTTTAGGGTTTAGGGTTTCTTAGGGTTTAGGGTTTAGAGTTTTTTAAGTTTTAGGGTTTACAGTTTAGGATTCAGGGTTGTAGGTTTAGGGTTTAGGGTTTAGGGTTAGTTCTAGTGTTTAGGGTTTATGGTTTAGGATTTGGGGTTTAGGGTTTAGGGTTTAAGGTTTAGGGTTTATGGCATAGGTTTTTTTTAAAATTAAGTAAACCAGTACGTTTAGGTTTATTTAGGCTACTTTTAAAATTAAGTAAACTAGTAGGTTTAGATTTTTTTATTTATTTTAGCATTTATTTAGTTTTATTTCTTATTTTTGATCTGTTTAGTTTATTTATTTTAGGTTTATTTATTTTAGTTTAAGTTTATTTTTGAGTTGAGTTTTATTTTTATTTTATTTTTTAGGTTAATGTTTTTAGGTTTTTAGGTTTAGTGTTTAGGGTTTAGGGTTTATGGTTTATGTTTAGAGTTTTACAATTTAGGGTTTAGGGATTAGGGTTTAGGGTTTTTTAATGTTTTTTTGTTAGTTTAGATTTAAGTTTATTTTTAGTTTGTTTTATTTTTTTATTTTAGTTTAGCAATTTAATTATTTTATTTTAGTTTTAATTTTTATTTTATATTTTATTATATTTTTATGTTTTGGTTTTTATTTTATTTAGGTTTAGGTTTTTTATTTATTTTATTTTTAAGTTTCATTTAGTTTACATTTAGGTTTTTTTAAGTTTTCAGGTTTTTAGGCTTTAAGTATTTAGGGTTTAGGGTTTAGGGTTTAGGGTTTGGGATTTAGGGTTTAGGGTTTAGGGTTTGGGTTTAGTGTTAAGGGTGTAGGCTTGGAGGTTTTAGGGTTTTTTTTTTTTTGTTAGTTTAGATTTATTTATTTTTAGTTTATTTTATTTTATTTAGTTTAGGGTTCAGGTTAAGTTTATTTTAGTTTAGGTTTAGGTTTTATTTATTTTAGTTTAGTGTATTTTAGTTTATTTTTAGGTTTATTTTATTTTGTTTATTTTAGGTTTAGGTTACATTTTTTTAGTTTAAGGTTTAGGTTTTATTTTTTTATTTATTTATTTTTATTTAGGGTTTATTTTTAGTTTAGGTTAGGGGGGTTTAGAGTTTTAGGGTTTTATTTAGGTTTATAGGTTTTGGGTTTTTAGGGTTTAGTTTATTTTTTAAGTTTTAGGTTTAGTTTAGGTTATTTAGGTTTAGGGTTTAGGTTAGTTTAGTGTTTGTGGTTTAGGTTTAGCGTTTAGGTTTAGGGTTTTTTTTTTAAATTTTTAAACCGTTCATTTAGGTTTATTTAGTTTACTTTTAAAATTATGTAAACTAGTAGGTTTAGGAATTTTTTATTTATTTTATCATTTATTTAGGTTTATTTGTTATTTTTTTGTTTAGTTTATTTATTTTAGGTTTATTTATTTTAGTTTAAGTTTATTTTTGAGTTGAGTTTTATTTTTATTTTAGTTTTTAGGTTTATGTTTTTAGGTTTTTAGGTTTAGTGTTTACGGTTTAGGGTTTAGGGTTTATGTTTAGAGTTTTACTGATTTAGGTTTAGGGATTAGGGATTAGGGTTTTTAAGGTTTTTTTGTTAGGTTAGATTTAGGTTTATTTTTAGTTTATTTTATTTTATTTAGTTTAGGGTTCAGGTAAAGTTTATTTTAGGTTTAGTTTTAGGTTTTATTAATTTTAGTATAGTTTATTTTAGTTTATATTTAGGTTTATTTTATTTTGTTTATTTTAGGTTTAGGTTTCATTTTTTTAGTTTAAGGTTTAGGTTTTATTTTTTTATTTTTTTTAGGTTTAGGTTTTTATATTATTTTATTATAGGTTTATTTTATTTTTATTTTTTTGTTTAGTTTTTATTTTATTTAATATTTTTATTATTAGGTTTATTTTATTTTTATATTTTAGTTTAGTTATTTAATTATTTAATTTTAGTTTACTTTTTATTTTATATTTTATTATTTTAGGTTTAGGTTTTTTATTTATTTTATTTTTAAGTTTTTTTTAGTTTATGTTTAGGTTTTTAGATTTTTAAATTTTTAGGCTTAGGGTTTATGGTTTAGGGTATAGGGTTTAGGATTTAGGCTTTTAGGGTTTAGTATTTGGGGTTTAGTGTTTAAGGTGTAGGGTTGTAGGTTTTAGGGTTTTTTTAGGCTTTTTTGTTATTGTAGATTTAGGATTATTTTTAGTTTATTTTATTTTATTTAGTTTAGGGTTCAGGTTAAGTTTATTTTAGTTTTAAGTTTAGGTTTTATTTGTTTTACTTTAGTTTATTTTACTTTATATTTAAGTTTATTTTATTTTGTCTATTTTAGGTTTAGGTTTCATTTTTTAAGTTGAAGGTTTAGGTTTTATTTTAAATTTATTTTTTAGGTTTAAGTTTTCATTTTATTTTATTTTAGGTTTAGTTTAATTTTATTTTTCATTTAGTTTTATTTTATTTAATATTTTATTTTTAGGTTTATTTTTTAGTTTAGTTTAGCTATTTAATTATTTTATTTTAGTTTAGTTTTATTATATATTTTATTATATTTTTAGGCTTTTGGTTTTATTTTATTTTAGTTTTTTATTTTATTTAGTTTTAGGTTTTTTATTTATTTTATTTTTAGGTTTTATTTAGTTTAGGTTTAGGTTTTTATGTTTTTAGGTTTTTAGGCTTTAAGGGTTTAGGGTTTAGGGTTTTGGGTTTAGGGTTTGGGATTTATGGTTGAGGGTATATGGTTTGGGGTTTAGCATTTAAGGTGTAGGGTTGTAGTTTTAGGGTTTAGGGTTTAGAGTTTAAGGTTTCAAGTTTTAGGGTTTATGCTTTTAGAGTTTAGGGTTTAGGGTTTAGGGTGTAGGGTTAGGGTTTTGGGATTAGGGTTTAGGTTTTAGGATTTAGGGTTGTTGGTTTAGTGTTGTAGGTTTAGGGTTAGTTTTAGGATTTAGGGTTTAGAATTTAAGGTTTAGGATTTTTTTAAAATTAAGTCAACTAGTAGGTATAAATTTATTAGTTTACTATGATAATTTTTTATTTATTTTGTTTATTTTATTTTTTATTTCTATTTTTGTTTATTTTTTATTTTTATTTGGTTTAGTTTATTTATTTTAGTTTAGGGTTTTTATTTTAGAATTTTTAGGTTTATTTTTATTTTTTAGTTGAGTTTTATTTTTATTTTATATTTTAGGTTTAGGTTTTTAAGTTTTAGGGTTTAAGGTTTAGACTTTAGGGTTTAGCATTTATTGTTTAGGGTTTTAGGATTTAGGGTTTAGGTTTTAGGGTTTAGGGTTTCTTAGGGTTTAAGGTTTAGTGTTTTTTAAGTTTTAGGGTTTACGATTTAGGTATTCACGGTTGTAGGTTTAGGGTTTAGGGTTTAGGGTTAGTTCCAGCATTTAGGGTTGAGGGTTTAGGATTTGGGGTTTAGGGTTTAGGGTTTATGGGTTTAGGTTTTTTTTTTAAAATTAAGTAAATCAGTACATTTAGGTTTATTTAGGCTACTTTTAAAATTAAGTAAACTAGCAGGTTCAGATTTTTAATTTATTTATTTTAGCATTTATTTAGGTTTATTTGTTATTTTTGTTCTGTTTAATTTATTTATTTTAGGTTTATTTATTTTAGTTTAAGTTTATTTTTGAGTTGAGTTTTATTTTTATTTTATTTTTAGGTTAATGTTTTTAGGTTTTTAGGTTTAGTGTTTAGGGTTTATGGTTTAGGGTTTATGTTTAGAGTTTTATAATTTAGCTTTTAGGGATTAGGGTTTAGGGTCTTTAATGTTTTTTTTGTTAGTTTAGATTTAGGTTTATTTTTAGTTTATTTTATTTTATTTAGTTTAGGGTTCATGTTAAGTTTATTTTAAATTTAGGTTTAGGCATTATTTATTTTAGTTTAGTTTATTTAGTTTAGATTTAAGTTTATTTTATTTTTTTTATTTTAGGTTTAGGTTTCATTTTTTCAGTTTAAGGTTTAGGTTTTAATTATTATTTATTTTTTTAAGTTTAGATTTTTAGTTTATTTTATTTTAGGTTTATTTTATTTTTATTTATTGTTTAGTTTTTATATTATTTAATATTTTTATTTTTAGGTTTATTTTATTTTTTTATTTTAGTTTAGCAATTTAATTATTTTATTTTAGTTTTAATTTTTAATTTATATTTTATTATATTTTTATGTTTAAGTTTTATTTTGTTTTACTTTTTTATTTTATTTAGGTTTTGGTTTTTTATTTATTTTATTTTTAGGTTTTATTTAGTTTACATTTAGGTTTTTAAGTTTTTAGTTTTAAGGTTTAGGGTTTAGGGTTTAGGGTTTAGGGTTTAGGGTATGGGATTTAGGGTTTAGGGTTTAGGGTTTGTGGTTTAGTGTTAAGGGTGTAGGGTTATAGGTTTTAGGGTTTTTTTAGGTTTTTTTGTTGGTTTAAATTTAGGTTTATTTTTTAGTTTATTTTATTTTATTTAGTTTAGGGTTCAAGTTATGTTTATTTTAGGTTTAGGTTTAGGTTTTATTTATTTTAGTTTAGTGTATTTTAGTTTATTTTTAGGTTTATTTTAGGTTTAGGTTACATTTTTTTAGCTTAAGGTTTAGGTTTTAGTTTTTATTTATTTTTTTTAGGTTTAGGTTTTTATTTTATTATATTTTAGGTTTATTTTACTTTATTTTATTTAGTTTTTAGTTCATTTATTATTTTTATTGTTAGGTTTCTTTTATTTTTTTATTTTAGTTTAACTATTTAATTATTTTATTTTAGTTTAGTTTTTATTTTATTTTTATTATATTTTTAGGATTAGGTTTTTATTTTATTTTAGTTTTTTTATTTTATTTAGGTTAAGGTTTTTTATTTATTTTAGTTTTAGATTTTATTTAGTTTAGGTTTATGTTTTAGGTTTTAGGTTTTAGGCAGGGTGGGTTTGGGTTTAGGGTTTTAGGGGTTTAGTGTTTAGGGTGAGGGTGGGGTTTAGGGTTTAGGGTTTGGGTGGGTTAAAGGTTTTAGGGTTTATGCTTTTAAGAGTTTAGGGTTTAGAGTTTAGGGTTAGGGTTTGGGTTTAGGGTGGGATGGTTTAGGGTTTAGGTTAGTGTAGGGTGTGTTTTTAGGATTTAAGGTTTAGGGTTTAGGGTTTATAATTTTGGGTTTAGGATTTATTTTAATTAAGTAAACTAGTAGGTTTAAGTTTATTTAGTTTACTTAGATAATTTTTTATTTATTTTATTTATTTTGTTTATTATTTTTATTTGGTTTATTTTATTTATTTTAGTTTAGGCATTTTATTTTAGTTTTTTTAAGGTTTAGGTTTATTTTTTAGTTTTATTTTATTTTTGTTTTATATTTTAGGATTAGGTTTTAAAGATTTTAGGGTTTATGGTTTAGCATTTAGGGTTTAGGGTTTAGGGTTTATGATTTAGGGGTTAGGGTTTAGGGTTTGAGGACTTAGGGTTTAGGGTTTAGTGTTTAGGGTTTCTTAGGGTTTAGGGTTTAGGATTTTTTAAGTTTTAGGGTTTACGATTTAGGGTTTAGGGTTGTAGGTTTAAGGTTTAGGGTTAGTTCTAGTGTTTAGGGTTTAGGGTTTAGGGTTTAGGATTTGTGGTTTAGGGTTAAGGGTTTAGGGTTTAGGGTTAAGGCTTAGGTTTTTTTAAGAAAAAATTAAGTAAACCAGTTCATTTAGGTTTATTTAGTTTACTTCTAAAATTATGTAAACTAGCAAGTTTAGGAGTTTTTTATTTATTTTTGCATTTATTTAGGTTTATTTGTAATTTTTTTGTTTAGTTTATTTATTTTAGGTTTATTTATTTTAGTTTAAGTTTATTTTTGAGTTGAGTTTTATTTTTATTTTATTTTTTAGGTTTATGTTCTTAGGTTTTTAGGTTTAGTGTTTAGGGTTTAGGGTTTAGGGTTTAGGGTTTATGTTTAGAGTTTTATGATTTAGGGTTTAAGGATAAGGGATTATGGTTTTTAAGGTTTTTTTTATTAGTTTAGATTTAGGTTTATTTTTAGTTTATTTTATTTTATTTAGTTTAGGGTTCAGGTAAAGTTTATTTTAGGTTTAGTTTTAGGTTTTATTTACTTTAGTTTAGTTTAGTTTAGTTTATATTTAGGTTTATTTTATTTTGTTTATTTTAGGTTTAAGTTTTATTTTTTTAGTTTAAGGTTTAATTTTTTTTTTTATTTATTTTTTTAGGTTTAGGTTTTTATTCTATTTTATTTTAGGTTTATTTTATTTTCATTTTTTGTTTAGTTATTATTTTATTTAATATTTTTATTATTAGGATTATTTTATTTTTTTATTTTAGTTTAGCTATTTAATTATTTAATTTTAGTTTAGTTTTATTTTATATTTTATTATTTTAGGTTTAAGTTTTTATTTTATTTAGGTTTAGGTTTTTTATTTATTTTATTTTTAGGTTTTATTTAGTTTATGTTTAAGTTTTTAGATTTTTATGTTTTTAGGCTTTTAGGGTTTAGGGTTTAGTGTTTAGGGTTTTAGGGTTTAGTGTTTGTAGTTTAGTGTTTAGAGTGTAGGGTTGTAGGTTTTAGGGTTTTTTAAAGCTTTTTTGTTATTGTAGATTTAGGTTTATTTTTAGTTTATTTTATTTTATTTTGTTTAGGGTTCAGGTTAAGTTTATTTTAGTTTTAGTTTTAGGTTTTATTTATTTTACTTTAGTTTATTTTAGTTTAGATTTAGGTTTATTTTATTTTGTCTATTTTAGGATTAGGTTTCATTTTTTTTTAGTTTAAGGTTTAGGTTTTATTTTTAATTTATTTTTTTAGGTTTAAGTTTTCATTTTATTTTATTTTAGGTTTATTTTAATTTTATTTTTCATTTAGTTTTTATTTTATTAAATATTTTTATTTTAATGTTTATTTTTTTAGTTTAGTTTAATTATTTAATTATTTTATTTTAGTTTAGTTTTATTTTATAATTTATTATATTTTTAGGTTTAGGTTTTTATTTTATTTTAGTTTTTCATTTTATTTAAGTTTTAATTTTTTATTTATTTTATTTTTAGGTCTTATTAAGTTTAGGTTTAGGTTTTTTTTAGGTTTTTAGGTTTTTAGGCTTTTAGGGTTTAGGGTTTAGGGTTTAGGGTTTAGGGTTTGGGATTTATGGTTGAGGGTATATGGTTTGGGCTTTAGTGTTTAGGGTGTAGGATTGTAGGTTTTAGGGTTTAGGGTTTAGAGTTTAAGGTTTCAGGTTTTAGGGTTTATGCTTTTAGAGTTTAGGGTTTAGGGTTTAGGGTTTAGGGTTAGGGTTTGAGTTTAGTGTTTAGGTTTTTGGGTTTAGGGTTGTAGGTTTAGTGTTGTAAGTTTAGGTTTAGTTTTAGGATTTAGGGTTTAAGGTTTAGGGTTTAGAATTTAGGGTTTACGATTTTTTTTAAAATTTAGTCGACTAGTAGTATAAATTTATTTAGTTTTCTTTGATAATTTTTTATTTATTTTGTTTATTTTATTTTTTATTTTTATTTTGGTTTATTTTTATTTTTATTTAGTTTAGTTTATTTATTTTAGTTTAGGCTTTTTATTTTAGTTTATTTTAAGTTTAATTTTATTTTTAGTTGAGCTTTATTTTTATTTTATATTTTAGGTTTAGGTTTTTAAGTTTTTAGGGTTTATGGTTTAGCCTTTAGGGTTTAGCATTTATTGTTTAGGGTTTTAGGATTTAGGGTTTAGGGTTTAGGGTTTAGGGTTTCTTTGGGTTTAGGGTGTAGGGTTTTTTAAGTTTTAGAGTTTACGATTTAGGGATTAGGGTTGTAAGTTTAGTGTTTAGGGTTTAGGTTAGTTCTAGTGTTTAGGGTTTAGGGTTTAGGGTTTAGGGTTTAGGGCTTAGGTTTTTTTAAAATTAAGTAAACTAGTACATTTAGGTTTATTTAGTTTACTTTTAAAATTAAGTAAATTAGTAGGTTTAGGTTTTTATTTATTTATTTTAACATTTATTTAGGTTTATTTGTTATTTTTGTTTTGTTTAGTTTATTTATTTTTGGTTTATTTATTTTAGTTTAAGTTTATTTATGAGTTGAGTTTAATTTTTATTTTATTTTTTAGGTTTATGTTTTAGGTTTTTAGGTTTAGGGTTTAGGGTTAGTTTTAGGTTTATAGTTTGGGGGTTAGGGTTTAGGATTTAGGGTTTAAGGTTTTTTTTTTTAAATTAAGAAAACTGATAGATTTAAGTTGATTTAATTTACTTTATTTATTTTTTATTTATTTTAGTTTTATTTTTATTTAAGTTTATTTCTTTTTTTATTTAGTTTAGTTTAGTTATTTTAGGCTTATTTATTTTAATTTAGGTTTTTTATTTTATTTGATTTTTTATGTTTAAATTTATTTTTTAGTTAAGTTTATTTTATTTAATTTTTTAAGTTTTTAGGGTTTATGATTTATGCTTTAGTGTTTTGGATTTAAGGTTTTAGTATTTTGGGTTTAGGGTTAGGGTTTAGGGTTTATGGTTTAGTGTTTAGGCTTTAGGGTTTAGGGTTTTTTGATTTTAGATTATGGTTTAAGGTTTAGAGTTTATAATTTGAAGCACTTACCTATTTAAGAAGTATTGAATAATTTTAATATAACTTATAATTGATACCATCCAATGTATTTTTTTTAGTATAGGGTTGTGGGTTTAGGGTTTAGGGTTTAGGGTTCAGGGTTTTGGCTTTAGGTTTAGGGTTCAGGTTTGAGTTTAGGGTATAGGGTTTAGGGTTTTTTAGGGGTTAAGGTTTAGGGTTTAGGGTTGTAGGTTTAGGGTTATAGGTTTAGTATATGGGTTTGGGGTTAGTTTTAAGTTTATATTTTTATTTAGTTTTATTTTATGTTATTTTAGGTTTATTTTATTTTTATTTTACTTTTAGCTTTTATTTCATTTAGGTTTTTTATTCTTAGGTTTATTTTATCTTTTTAGTTTAGTTTAGTTTATTTTATATTTTACTTTAGTTTATTTTTATTAATTTATTTTAGTTTATTTTTAGGTATAGATTTAGGTTTTAGTTTAAATTTTTTTTATTTAGGTTTAGGTTCTTTTATTTATTTTATTTTTAGGTTTTACTTAGTTTAGGTTTATGTTCTTTGGTTTTTAGGGTTTCGAGTTTAGGGTTTAGGGTTTAGGGTTTATGGTTTTAGGGTTTGGGGTTTTAGGGTTTAGGGTTTTGAGTTTCGATTTAGGTTTTAGGGTTTAAGGTTTAGTGTTTAGGCTTTAGGGTTTAGAGTTTTTAGGGTTCAAAGTTTAGAGTTTAGGGTTCATTATTTAGGGTTACCTTAGGGTTTAGGGTTTAGGGTTTTTTAAGGTTTAGGGTTTATGGTTTTTTAGGGTTTTATGGATTTAGGGTTCAGGTTTTCATTTAGGGTTTAAGGTTTAGGATTTTTTTGGGTTTAGGTTTAGGATTATAGGTTTAGGGTTGTAGGTTTAGTGTTATAGGTTTAGGGTTTATTTTATGTTTAGGTTTTTATTTTTATTTTATTTTATTTTAATTTGGGTTGATTTAATTTTATTTTATGTTTAATTTTTATTTTATTTATATTTTTGAATCTTTGGTTTATTATTTTTTTATTTTAGTTTAGGTTATCATTTATTTTATTTTAGTTTATTTTTATTAGTTTTTTTACTTTATTTTTAGGTTTAGGTTTATGTTTTAGTGTAGATTTTATTTTATTTTATTATTTTATTTCATTTAAGTTTTGAATTTTTATTTATTTATTTATTTATTTATTTTTTACTTAGTTTAGGTTTAAGTTTTTAGGGTTTTAGGGTTTCGAGTTTAGGGTTTAGGGTTTAAGGTTTTAGGGCTTGTGGTTTTAGGGTTTAGGGTTTCGAGTTATGGTTTAGGGTTAAGGGTTTAGGGTTTAGTATTTAGGCTTTAGGGTTTAGGGTATTTAGGGTTTAGGGTTTAGAGTTTAGGGTTTAGGGTTTAGGGTTAGCTTAGGGTTTAGGTTTTAGGGTTTAAGGTTTAGGATTCATGGTTAGTTTTAGGGTTTTCGGTTTATAATTTGAAGCATTTACCTATGTAGGAAGGATTGAATGATTTCAATATAATTGATAATTGATTCCTTCCAATGAACTTTTTTTTAAGTTTAGGGTTGTAGGTTTAAGGTTTAGGGTTCAGGTTTTACTTTAGGTTTAGGGTTTAAGGTTTTGTTGAGTTTAGGATTGTAGGTTTAGGGTTGTCGGTTTAGTGTTTTAAGTTTAGGGTTAGTTTTTGGTTTAGGTTTTTATTTAGTTTTTATTTTTTTTATTTTAGGTTTATTTAATTTTTATTTTATGTTTAGTTATTATTTTATTTAGGTTTTTTATTCTTAGGTTTATTCTATTTTTTGGGTTAGTTTTGGTTATTTTTTATTTTATTTTAGTTTATTTTTATTTATTTATTTTATGTTACTTTTAGGTTGGTTTAGGTTTTAGTTTACATTTTATTTTATTTTATTTTATTTTATTTAGGTTTAGGTTTTCTTATTTATTTTATTTTAAGTTTTACTTAGTTTAGGTGTAAGTTTTTAGGTTTTTAGGGTTTAGAGTTTAGGGTTTAGGGTTTTTGGGTTTAGGGTTAGGGTTTATGGTTTAGGGTTTAGTGTTTAGGCTTTAAGGTTTAGGGTTTTTAGGGTTTAGGATTTAGGGCTTTGGGTTTGAAGCACTTAACTATTTTAGAAGTATTATATGATTTCAATATAATTGATAATTATATACTGTCCAATGTATTTTAATTTTTTAAGTATAATGTTACAGGTTTAAGGTTTAGGGCTTAAGGTTTATGGTTTAATGGTTTAGGAATTAGGGTTTAGGGTTTAGGATTTAGGATTTAGGGTTTAGGTTTTAGGTTGAGGGTTTATGTTTTAGTTTGGGTTTTAGGGTTTATGACTTTTTAGGGTTTTGGGTTTAGGGTTGTAGGTTTAGGGTTAGTTTTAGGTTAAGGTTTTTATTTAGCTTTTATTTAATTTTATTTTAGGTTTATTTTATTTTTATTTTATTTAGGTTTATTTATTCTTAAGCTTATTTTATTTTATTTTAGTTTAGTTTAGGTTATTATTTATTTTATTTTAGTTTTATTTTATTAATTTATTTTATTTTATTATAGGTTTAGGTATAAGTTTTAGTTTACATTCTTTTTATTTAGGTTTAGGTTTTTTATTTATGTTATTTTTAGGTTTTACTTTGTTTAGGAGTAAGGGTTTAGGGTTTAGGCTTTTGGGTCTAGGGTTTAGGGTTTTGGGGTTTAGGGTTTTAATGTTTAGGGCTTAGGGTTAGGGTTTGGGGTTTATTGTTTAGGCTTTAGGCTTCTGGGTTTTAGGGTTTAGGGTTTAGGGTTTAGGGTTTAGGGTTTAGCATTTAGGGTTTAGGGTTTATGGTTTTTTTATTAAGTAAATCCATAATTTTATGTTTATTAGTTTATTTTTTTATTTATTTTTAGTTTATTTTATTTTTTATTTTTATTTAGATTTATTTTTTGGTTTTATTTAGTTTAATTTATTTATTTTAGTTCAAGTTTTTTATTTTGGTTTATTTTTAGGTTTATGTTCATTTTTTTTAGTTTAGTTTTATTTTTATTTTAATTTTTAGGTTTAGATTTTATTTTTTATTTTTAGGTTTTGGTTTAGGTTTTTATTTTATTTTTTAGATTTGGGGTTTAGGTTTTTATTTTACCTTTATTCTTAGGTTTTATTTTATAGTTTAGGTTTATTTTTGGTTTATTTATTTTATTTAGTTTAGGGTTTGTGTTAGTTTATTTTAGGTTTAGATTAAGTTACTATTTATTTTAGTTTAGGTTATTTAGTTTAGGTTTAGGTTTCTTTTATTTTGTTTATTTTAGGTTTAGGTTTTTTTGTTAGTTTAGGGTTTATGTTTGATTTTTTACTTATTTTTAAGATTTATTTTATGTTTATTTTATAGGTTTGGATTTTTATTTAGTTTTTATTTTATTTCATTTTAGTTATATTTTATTTTTATTTTATTTTAGTATTTATTTTCCTTAAGTTTTTTTATGTTTATTTTATTTTTTTAGTTTAGTTTAGTTTAGTTTTTATTTTTTATTTTATTTTAATTTTAGGTTTAGTTTTAGGTTTTAGTTTAGCTTTTATTTTATTTTATTTATTTTATTTTATTTAGGTTTATGTTTTTTTATTTATTTTATTTTAGGTTTTATTTAGTTTAAGTTTAGGTTTTTTAGGGTTTTAGGGTTTAGTGTTTTACATTTTAGGGTTTACTGTTTAGGGTTTAGGGTTTTGGGTTTAGGGTTTTATGTTTTAGAGTTTAGGGTTTACGGTTTAGGGTTAAGGGTTTAGAGTTTAGGGTAGTAGGTTTAGGGTTCAGATTTTAGGGTTTAGGGTTAGTTTTAGTGTTTAGTGTTTAGGGTTAGGGTTTTACTTTTAACTTTGTTTTATTTTTTAGGTTTTGGTTTAATTTATTATTTTTAGGTTTAGGTTTAGGCTTTTATTTTATTTTTTTAGGTTTATATTTTAGGTTTTTGTTTTAGGTTTAATTTTAGTTTATTTTATTTTATTTAGTTTAGGATTTAGGGTTTAGTGTTTAGGCTTTAGGGTTTAGCATTTTTGAGGCTTAGGGTTTAGGGTTTGCATAGGGTTTTGGGTTTATGGTTTAATCTTTTGAGGGTTTAAGTTTAGGTTTAGGTTTTTGATTTGGTATTTATTTTATATTATTTATTTTATTTTATTTAGGTTTAGGTGTTTTTATTTATTTTATTTTTAGGTCTTATTTAATTTAGATTTAGGTTTTTAGGTTCTTAGGATTTAGGGTTTCGTGCATTTGGTTTAGGGTTTAGGGTTTGTGTTGTAGGTTTTAGGGCTTAGTGTTTAGGGTTTAGGGTTTTACGGTTTAGGGTTTAGAGTTTAGGGTTTAGCGTTTAAGGTTTAGGGTTTAGAGTTGTAGGTTTAGAGTTTAGAGTTTAGGGTTTAGGGTTTAAGGTTAAGTATTTTTAATTTTTTTTAAATTAAGTAGACTAGTAGGTTTAGGTTAATTTAGTTTATTATTTTATTATAGTTTTTTTTATTTAGGTTTATTTTTATTTCTTTTTAGTTTAGTTTATTTATTTTAGTTTTATTTATTTAGTTTATATTTTTTATTTTAGCTTTTTTTTATTTAGGTTTAGGCTTATGTTTATTTTTTAATATAATTTAAATGTTATTTTGTTTTTTAGGTTTGATTTTATTTTTTATTTCTATGTTTAGGTTTTAGTTTTTATATTATTTTCATAGGTTTATGTTTTAGATTTTTCTTTTAGGTTTATTTTTAAGTTTATTTTTTAGTTTAGGTTTAGGTTTATTTTTAGTTTATTTATATTTATTTAGTTTAGGTTTAGCTTTTATTTATTTTACTTTAGTTTATTTTACGTTAGGTTTAGATTTATTTTATTTTTATTTTTAATTTAGTCTTTTTTTAGTTAAGGGTTTAGGTTTTATTTTTTATTTATTTTTAGGTTTAGGTTTTTATTTATTAATTTTATTTTAATTTAGGTTTATTTAATTTTATTTTAGGTTAACTTTTTATTTTATTTAGGTTTTTAATTTTTTTCGTTGAGTGCAAGTTTTTATTTATATTATTTTAGTTTAGTTTTTATTTTTTATTTTATTTTCTTTTTAAGTTTTAGTTTAGGTTTAGGTTTTATTTTATGCTTTATTTTATTTTATTTTGGTTTTGATTTTTTTATTTATTTTATTTTTACATTTATTTAGTTTAGGTTTATGTTTTTAGCTTTTAAGGGTTTAGGGTATAGGTTTTATTTTTTTTGGTTTAGGGTTTAGGGTTTAGCGTTTAGGGTTTAGGTTTTACAGTTTAGGGTTTAGGGTTTAGGGTTTTGGGTTTAAGGTTTTAGGGTTTGGCATTTTGGATTTAGTGTTCAGAGTTTAGAGTTTTTAGGGTTTAGGTTTAGGGTTAGGGTTTAAGTTTTAGGATTTAGGTTATAGGTTTAGGGTTTAGGTTTTGGTTTAGGGTTTTTGGTTTTTAGTTTTTTTATAACAAAGAACAAGTTCAGATTTAACATTTCTTCTTTTGTTTATTTAGTTTATTATTTATTTATTTTAGTTTATTTTTTTTTTATTTAGTTTAGTTTATTTATTTTAGGTTTAGGTTTATTTTTTGGTTGAGTTTTATTTTAATTTTATTTCATAGGTTTTGGATTTATTTTTTTAAATTCTAGATTTAGGTTTAGGTTTAAGTTTTAGGTTCTTATTTTTGATTTATTATTAGGTTTTATTTTTCAGTTTAGATTTAAGTTTATTTTTAATTTATTTTATATTATATATTTTGGGTTTAAGTTTAGTTTATTTTAGGTTTAGGTTTTATTTATTTAGTTTAGTTTTTGTTAGTCTAGGTTTAGGTTTATTTTATTTTGTTTATTTTAGTTTTAGGTTTTTTTTTTATACTTTAGGGTTTAGGTTTTATTTTTTATTTATTTTTAGGTTTTATTTTTATGGTTTAGGGTTTAGGGTTTTAGGGTTTAGGGTTTAGGGTTTATGGTTTAGGGTTTAGGATTTAGGGTTAAGGGTTCACGAGTTTTTCTTAAAAGTAAGTAAACTGGAAGGTTTAAGTTTATTTAGTTTATTTACTTTATTTTTTATTTATTTTAGTTTAATTTATTTTTTTATTTAGGTTTATTTATTTTAGTTATGTTTTTTTTTTTAGTTTATTTTTTAGGTTTAGGTTTAATTTTAAGTTGAGTTTTATTTATATTTAATTTTTTAGGTTTTTAGGTTTTGGGTTTGAGGTTTAGTGTTTTAGAGTTCATGGATTTAGTGTTTACGATATAGGATTATGGTTTAGGGTTTAGGGTTTAGTGTTTAGGCTTTGTGGTATAGGGTGTTTGGGGTTCAGTGTTTATAATTTGATGTATTTAGGTATTGAATTATTTTATATAATTAATTAATCTTTTATTATGTATTATTTAAAATATATGGTTGTAGGTTTAGGGTTTAGGGTTTAAGGTTTAGGTTTTAGGTTTAGGGTTTAGGTTTTCTTTTAGGGTTTAGCATTTAGGGATTTTTTTTGGGTTTAGTGTTTAGGGCTGTAGGTTTAGTGTTGTAAGTTTAGGGTTAGTTTTAGGTACAGGTTTTTTATTTTATTTTATTTTAGGTTTATTTTATTTTTATTTTACATTTTTTTAATTTATTTAGTTATTTTGTTCTTAGTTTTATTTTTTTATTTAATTTAGGTTATTATTAATTTTAAATTAGTTTATTTATATTAGTTTATTTTATTTTATTTTTAGGTTTAGGTTAATGTTTTAGTTTACATTTTTATTTTACTATTTTATTTCATTTTATTTAGGTTTCAGTTATTTTATTTATTTTATTTTTAGGTTTTACTTAGTTTATGTTTAAGTTTTCTGGCTTTTAGGGTTTAGGGTTTAGGGTTTAGCGTTTAGGGTTTAGGTTTTTTGTGTTTAGGGTTTTAGGGTTTAGGGTTTAAGGTCAGGGTTTAGGGTTTAGGGTTTTTAGGGTTTAGGGTTTAGGGTTTAGGTCATATAATTTTAAGCAATAACCTATTTAGGAGTATTGAAAGATTTCAATATAATTGATAATTGATCCAAGGTATTTTTTTTAAAACTATAGGGTTATATGTTTATGGTTTAGGGTTTAGGGTTTAGGATTTATGTTTTAGGTTTAGGGTTAAGTTTTAGTTTAGTGTTTAGGGTTTAGGGTTTAGGGTTTAAGGTTGTAGGTTTAGGGTTGTAGGTTTAGTGTTGTAGGTTTAGGGTTAATTTTAGGTTTAAGTTTTTATTTAGTTTTTATTTTATTTTAGTTTAGGTTTATTTTATTTTTATTTTGCATTTAGTTTTTATTTTATTTTTATTTTGCATTTAGTTTTTATTTTATTCAGGTTTTTTATTCTTAAGTTTATTTTATTTTTTTAGTTTAATTTAGGTTATTATTTATTTTATTTTAGTTTATTTTTATTAGTTTAGTTTATTTTATTTTTAAGTTTAGGTTTTAGTTTACACTTTTATTTTATTTAGGTTTAAGTTTTTTAATTTATTTTACTATTTAGTTTTACTTAATTTAAGTTTAAATTTTTAAGTTTTTGGGGTTTAGTGTTTAGGGTTTAGAGTTTTATGGTTTAGAGTTTTAGGGTTTAGGGTTTAGGTTAGGGTTTATGGTTTAAGGTTTAATTTTTAAAGGCTTTAGGGTTTATGGTTTAAGGTTTAGGGTTTAGGGTTAACTTGGGGTTTTCGGTTTTCAATTTAAAGTTTTTTTGGGTTTAGGATTTATGGTTATAGGTTTAGGGTTAGTTTTTGGGTTTAGGGTTTAGGGTTTTTTTTTAATTATATAAACCAATAGGTTTAGGTTTATTTAGTTTTTTTTTTATTTATTGTAGTTTATTTTATTTTTTATGTTTATTTAGGTTATTGTTTTATTATTATTTTATTTTGTTTATGTTTTTTAAGTTTATTTATTTTAGTTTAGGTTTTATTTAAATTTTTTTTTGGTTTAGGTTTAGGTTTATGTTTATTTTTTTAGTTTAGTTTTTTTTTATTTTTATTTCTAGATATAGGTTTTATTTTTTGTTTTAAGTTTAGGTTCAGGTTTATATTTTATTTTTTTAGGTTTAGCTTTTAGGTTTTTAATTTAGGTTTATTCTTGGATTTTATTTTTTACTTTTGGTATATTTTTTGTTTATTTATTTTATTTAGTTTAATGTTTTGGTTTAGTTCATTATAGATTTAGGTTTAGGTTCTATTTATTTTAGTTTAGTTTATTTTAGTTTAGGTTTAGGTTTCTTTTATTTTGTTTATTTTAGGTTTGGGTTTTTTTTTTTAGTTTAGGGTTTATGCTTTATTTATTAATTATTTTTAGGTTTAAGTTTTTATTGAGTTTTTATTTTATTATTTTAGGTACATTTTATTTTTATTTTAGGTTTAGTTATTATTTTCTTTTAGTTTTTTATTTTTAGGTTTATTTTATTTTTTTAGTTTAGTTTAGGTTTTAATTTATTTTTTATTTTTATTTTATTTTATTTTTAGGCTTATGTTTAAGTTTAGGCTTTTATTTTATTTTTTTTTTGGTTTAGCTTTATTTATTATTTTCATTTAGTTTTTTATTATCGGTTTATTTTAAATTTTTTAGTTGAGTTTAGGTTTTTATTTATTTTTATTTTATTTTAGTTTTAGGCTTATGTTTAAGTTTAGGTTTTTATTTTATTTTATTTTATTTTATTTTGGTTTAGTTTTATTTATTTATTTTTATTTCCAAGTTTTATTTAGTTTAGGTTTATGTTTTTAGGTTTTTAGGTCTTTTGGGTTTAGGGTTTAGTTTAGTGTTTGGGTTGAGGGTTTAAGGTTTAGTGTTGTCGATTTTGGGTTTAGTGTTTGAGGTTTAGGGTTTAGGGTTTGGGGTTTTAGTGTTTACGGTTTAAGGTTTAGGGTTTAGGGCTTAGGGTTTAGGGTTTTAAGGTTTAGGGTATAGGGTTTAGGGTTGTAGGTTTAGGGTTTAGAGTTTAGGGTTTAGTGTTAGTTTTAGGGTTTAGGGTTAAGGGTAAGGGTTTTTTATTTTTTATTTTTTAATTTTATTTAGTTTATTTTTATTATAGTTTTTCTATTTTCTTTTTTGATTTAAGTTTATCTATTTAGTTTAGTGTATTTATTTTAGGTTTATTTATTTTTATTTATGTTTTTATTTTAGTTTATTTTTATGTTTATGTTTAGTTTAGGTTTATTATTAACCTCAGTTTAATTTTTTTTTAAAGGTTTTGAGTTTATTTTTATTTTTAGGTTTAGGTTTAGATTTTCATTTTATTTTTTTAGGTTTAGGTTTTAGGTTTTTCTTTCAGGTTTATTTTTAGGTTTTATTTTTTAAGTTAGGTTTAGATTTATTTTTAGTTTATTCTATTTCATTTAGTTTAGGTTTAGGTTTCGATTTAGTTTATTTTAGGTTTAGGTTTCGATTTATTTTATTTTAGGTTTAGGTTTAGGTTTTTATTTAATTTAGGGTTTAGGTTTTATTTTTTATTTATTTTTAGGTTTGTTATTTAGGTTTGGTTTTTATGTAGTTTTAGTTTTAGTTTATTTTATGTTTATTTAAATTTCATTATAGGTTTACTTTTTATTTTATTTAAATTTTTATTTTTTCATTTAGTTAAGGTTTTACTATTTTATTTTAGTTTAGTTTTTATTTTTATTTTTATTTTCTTTTTTAGTTTTAAGTTTAGGTTTAGGTTTAGCTTTTAGTTTAAGTTTTTATTTTATTTTGGTTTAGATTTATTTATTTTAAGTTTTATTTTATTTAAGTTTATGTTTTTAGCTTTTTATGGTTTAGAGTTTAGGGTTTAGGGTTTGGGTTTTAGGGTTTAGGTTTAAGGTTTTTTTTGGGTTTAGGGTTTAGGGTTTAGGGTTTAAGGATTAGGTTTTATGGTTTAAGATTTAGGGTTTATGGTTTTAAGGTTTAGGGAATAGCGTACAGGGTTTAGGGTTTAAGGTTCAGGGTACTGGGTTTAGGTTTTAGGTTTAGGGTTCTAGTTTTAGTTTAGAATTTAGTTTTTTGGTTATTTTTAACAGAAAACAAATTCAGATCAACATTTCTTCTTTTGTTTATTTAGTTTATTTTTTATTTATTTTAATTCTTTTATTTTTTTATTTATGTTTATTTTTTACTTTTATTTAGTTTAGTTTATTTATTTTAGGTTTATTTTTTTTAGTTTGGTTTTTTATTTTAGTTTATTTTTTTAAGTTTAGGTTTAGGTTTTGGTTTAGGTTTATTTTTTAGTTGGGTTTTATTTTTATATTATTTTGTAGGCTTAGGTGGGTTTTATTTTTATATTATTTTGTAGGCTTAGGATTTATTTTTTATTTTTAGGTTTAGGTTTAGCTTTTATTATTATTTTTTGTTTAGGTTATAGGTTTTTATTTGAGGTTTATTTTTAAGTTTTATTTTTTATTTTAGGTTTAGGTTTATTTTAAATTTATTTTATTTTATTTAGTTTAGGGTTTAGGTTTAGTTTTTTTTAGGTTTAGGTTTAGGTTTTATTTATTTAATTTAGTTTATTTTAGTTTAAGTTTAGGTTTATTTTATTTTATTTATTTTTGGTTTAGGTTTTTTTCTTAGTTTAGGGTTTAGGTTTTAATTTTTATTTATTTTTAGGTTTTTTTAGGTTTATTATTTATGTTTAAGTTTATATTTAGTTTTTATTTTATATTATTTTAGGTTTGTTTTATTTTTATTTTAGGCTTAGTTTTTATTTTATTTAGGTTTTTAATTTTTCAGTTTAATTTAGGTTTTTATTTATTTTATTTTAGTTTTCTTTTTATTTTTTATTTTATTTTCTTTTTAGGTTTAGTTTTAGATTTAGGTTTTAGTTTATGTTTTTATTTTATTTTATTATATTATTTTATTTTGGTTTAGTGTTTAAGGTTTTTTTGGGTTTAGGGTTTAGGTTTTAGGTTTAGGGTTTAGGGTTTAGGGTTTAGGTTTTAGCATTTAGGGTTTAGGGTTTAGGGTTTAGGGTTTAGGGTTTAGTGTTTAGGATTTAGGCTTAGCGTTGAGGGATTTTAGGATTTAGGGTTTTGGTCATAGGGTTTAGGGTTTCTAGTTTTTTTTATTATTATTTTTTTATTGAGAACAAATTCAAATTCAAGATTTCTTCTTTTATTTCTTTACTTTAATTAGTTTATTTTTTTATTTATTTTAGTTTATTTTATTTTCTTTATTCTTCTTTATATCTATTTTTTATTTTTAATTATTTTAGTTTATTTATTTTAGGTCAATTTATTTTATTTTAGGGTTTTTATTTTTATTTATTTTTTAGGTTTAGGTTTCGGTTTAAGTTTATTTTTTTGGTTGAGTCTTATTTTTATTTTTGATTTTTTAGGTGTAGGTTTTATTTTTTCTTTTTAGGTTTAAGTTTAGTTTTTTATTTTATTTTTTTAGGTTTAGGTTTTAGGTTTCTATTTTAGGTTTATTTTTAAGTTTTATTTTTTAGTTTAGCTTTAGCTTTATTTTTAGATTATTTTTTTATTTTTTTTTCAATTTAGGCATAGGTTTAGTTTATTTTAGGATTAGGTTGAGGATTATTTATTTTTGTTTAGTTTATTAGGTTTAATTTATTTTAATTTATTTTTTTTATTATAGTTTAAGTTTATTTATTTATTTATTTTATTTTATTTAGTTTAGGTTTTAGGTTTAGGTTTTATTTAATTTTATTTAGGTTTATATTTTAGATTTTATTATAGTTTTAGATTTAGGTTTAATTTTATTTTAGAGTTTATTTTAGGATTAGGTTTAGTTTAGGTATTTTATTTATTTTATTTTAGGGTTTATTTAATTTTATATTTAGGTTTAGGTTATTTTAGGTTATTATTTTATTTAGGTTTAGTATTTTAGGTTTTAGTTTAAGTTTAGGTTTAGTTTAGGTTTAGTTTTATAGTTTATAGTTTAAGTTTAGGATTTAGGGTTTAGGTTAGGGTTTATGATTTTTTTTTTTAAAATTAAGTAAAGATAGGTTTAGGTTAGGTTTATTTTTTATTTATTTTAGTTTATTTTATTTTTATTTTTATTTAGGTTAATTTTTTATTTTAATTTAGTTTAGTTTATTTATTTTAGGTTTATTTATTTTAGTTTAGGATTTTTAATTTAGTTTATTTTTTAGGTTTAGGTTTAGGTTTATGTTTATTTATTTATTTTGTTTTATTTTTATTTTATTTTTTGATCGAAGTTTTAATTTTTATTTTAAGTTTATTTTTATGTTTTTATTTTATTTTTTTAAGGTTTAGGTTTTAGATTTTTATTTTAGGTTTATTTTTAGGTTTTATTTTTTAATTTAGATTTAGTTTATTTTTATTTTATTTTATTTAGTTTAGGTTTAGGTTTAGTTTATTTAAAGATTAGATTTAATTTTTATTTATTTTTGTTTAGTTTGTTGTAGTTTAGGTTTACGTTTATTTTATTTTGTTTATTTTTTTATTTTATGTTTAGGTATTTGTTTAGTTTAAGTTTTAGGTTTTATTTTTTATTTATTTTTAGGCTTTATTTTAAGGTTTGTTTTTACGTAGAGGTTTTTATTTAGTTTTTATTTTATTTTATTTTAGGTTTTTTTTATTTTACTTATAGTTTTTATTTTATTTTGGTTTTTTATTCCTAGGTTTATTTTTTTAGTTTAGTTTAGGTTTTTATTTATTTTATTTTAGTTTATTTTTATTAGTTTATTTTGTTTTATTTTAGGTTTAGGTTTAGGTTTTAGTTTAGGTTTTTATTTTATTTTATTTAGGTTCATGTTTTTTTATTTATTTCATTTTTTAGGTTTTATTTAATTTAAGTTTAGGTTATTAGGTTTTTTGGTTTAGGGTTTAGAGTTTAGGCTTTAGGGTTTAGGGTTTTAGGGTTTATGGTTTTAGGGTTTAGGGTATAGGGTTAGGGTTTAGAGTTTAGTGTTTAGGGTTTAGGGTTTAAGGTTTTTAGGGTTTAGGGTTTATGGTTTAGGGTTTTAGTTTAAGGTTTAGGGTTTAGGGTTTAGGATTTAGGGTTTAGGGTTAGGTTTTAGGGTTTAAGGTTAGTTTAGGGTTTAGGGTTTAGGATTTATGATTTAGGGTTGTAGGTATAGGGTTGTAGGTTTAGGGTTAGTTTTATGGTTTAGGGTTTAGTAATTAGGTATAGGGTTTGGGTCTTTTGTAAAAATTAGGTAAACTAGTAGGTTTATGTTTTTTAGTTTATTTTTTATTTATTTTAGTTTTTTTTATTTTTTATTTTTATTTAGGTTAATTTTTTTTATTTAGTTTAGTTTATTTATTTTAGGTTTATTTATTTTAGTTTAGGTTTTTTTATTTTAGTTTATTTTTTAGGTTTATGTTTACTTTTTGTTTAGTTTTATTTTTATTTTCTTTTTTAGGTTTAGGTTTTATTTTTTATTTTTAAGTTTATATTTACATTTTTATTTTATCTTTTTTTGGTTTAGGTTTTAGGTTTATTTTTAGGTTTTTTTGTAAGTTTAGGTTTAGGTTTTCTTTTTAGTTTATTTTAGGTTTTGGTTTTTTTTTTTTTTATTTGTTTTTTTTATGTTTATTTTTTAGGTTTAGGTTTTTATTTAGTTTTTATTTTATTTAATATTTTCTACCACCATCCTCCAAGATCTTTGATGGCAGTGGGAACCCACGATAACACATTGTACAGTTTAGAGCCGGCTGTTGCAACAACAAGGAAGGTTTGCTAGTTGCAAAGGACAACACGAGGAGGGTGAACGACTGACATACTTGGGATAATCCAGTAGCCACCGTCAGTGTCTACTCCCTCCATTGCTACCATCTCTTCGCTCCTCTTCTACCAGAGCATTGTATCTCGCTAATGGACACTAAATCCCTTACTCGCTTAATTTTATCATGTACCCCACCCAAAATGAAATTAATGAGAAAGGCGATTCTACTTATATATTGTCTACGATGCTTTTGATTTTATTCTTTTGAAAGCTCTCAGTTTAAATAAAATAATAGCTCTAGTAGTTACTGATCCTTTCCTTTCGATTGAGTCGGACTATCCTTCTCGAATCAATGGGTTCACCTCTTGAGATTGACTTGGAGTCAAGGACTCAGGGATCCCATAGGAGAAAATGTAGGTTTGCGATGAGAAGGTAGAACTTTCCACAAACCTCATCATTCCAAGAAGTCCGAAGTCAACCTGTAGTGAAGTTCTACCTCTTGGGGTACCACCTCAGGATAAGGGTAAGCAAGTCATTGGTTCTAGTGAGTAGATAGCCTCTCCATAAGATGCTCTACCCATGGATATGCTTGTGGAGGACCAAGCCAGAGTTGATTACAATGTTGTAGCTTACCTTAGAAAGTATACAGCTAAGTTAAGCATATACGATGCCCTTGTCTTATCCAAAAAGATGAGGGAATCTCTAATCAAGGCCTTACTTGGTCTAGGGACATGCTTAGCTTAGCTAACCTCTACTAAAGAAGAGGCATGGCACTCGAAGGATATCTTAGGAGTTACATTTAGCAATGAAGACTTACTCTAGAGAGGATGGCTGTGCCTCTTTACATTACATGAATGTTGGCGGTCTGAGCTATCTAGAGTTACGATTGACCCCAAGACAAAGCCTTCTAGCCCTTTACTCATCTAATCCCCATAGCACTAATCCTAATTCCTATTGCAAAATATACATTTTTGTGGGAAAAGTAAATATAACTACACCTACAAAATATAGGTTAGCTAAATATACATATAATCCCAAGCTATTGTATTTATAATTTGGACTTAGCACCCTGCACATGGGTAACTAAGCCCACGTCTAACTTGGATTATGCAAGGATATAAGCAACCTCAAAAAGCATTCACATTTATTTTTAAGCATCCTTAGCATAATCCTATTAAAACATGATTAGGCTAATATTGGCCTATCATCCAGTCTGAAGCATACACCCTAACATCTAATCTAAAATAAAACATCATAAAATAAAAATATACATCATACACCATCCTAACTTAGAGCTAGAAGTGGTGACTTAATTCTAATGTGTGTATTAAGGCTTGTGTGGTGTCTTGTTAGGCATTAGTGTTGTATTTTCTAAGTGTAGAAGGATTCAATTTAATATGAAAGGTTGATTTCACTTGAAGTAGTTTAATTGATTTGAGAAATTTAATTTGTGTTTTCTTTTATTTCATTTGATTATGCTTTGCAACTAAGTGTTATAAAGAGAGGAAAAGAGGATTGCCCTCTTTCATCCCTACCTTTAGTCACTTTCTAAAGTATATTAATTTGATTTAGTTCTCTTTAGTGAATGGATTATTAAATGATTTAATTAATCCTAAGTTTAGGTTCACTTTAAATAATCCTATTCAAAATGAAAGGCATCTTAAGATTAATTTAATTCAATTACTACCACATGACATATATTAAATCATTCCTTTCCATCACATGTAACATGCATATGATTTAATCTTAAGTGTATCTATACATGCAACATATTTTAGCACACTTAAATGATGAATGTATGTGTATGTTTAGAATTATATATTTTATTTGATTGAATTATTTAAACATATTAATTTAAAACTTTATTCAAATTCTTAAACAAAAGGACATAAGAATGAAATTAAATAGGCATGTGCCATTGTTAAACCAGGGAAGTGAGGTAATCAAATGACCTCCTTGGAGCTAGCTAAAGCCTCGTATTCTCGGGATGTCCAGACTATATACTCATTTGCATTCAAACATATGTAAATTCGTATACATGAACATAAGAAGTAAGCTCCAAATCATATGGCTAATTAATTTAACCACTTAGTCAATTATGAATGCATGCAATTTAATGTAAAATAGAATTTTCATTAACTAATCACATATACATATACATGTACAAAGATATAGGCAAGTATATGTCATTATTAAACCAAGGAAGTGAGGTAATCAAATGACCTCCTTGGGGCTAACTAAAGCCTCATATTCAGGATGTTAGACTATACTTGCTTTTCTTGGACACATGGATGTATACATAAATGAGGGAAAGAAAACCATGCAAGATTATATATTATTTTGATTTAATAATTTATATATATGAATTAAAGCTCTATCCAAATTCTAATTTTGAAATACATAAGAATGAAATCAAATGCATGTGTCATTGTTAAAGTAGGGAAGTGAGGTAATCAAATGGCCTCATTGGGGCAAGCTAAAGCCTCGTGTTCCCGGGATGTCCAGACTATATACCCATTATAATTTAATCTTATATAAATCAACACTTGAATAGAGGAAAGAGAACTCAACATTCATACACTTAAGCTATAAGCACATGCATTTCTTATGTATTTATAACTAGCATCATAACACATATTATTATTCATTTATAAGATTTTGAAAAATACATTTGGATTTAATAGTGATAATAGCCACACATATTAAATTAAATCAACACATGCAAGCTTACATAAAGGAAATCCATTTTATTTTACTTTATTTTGAAAAGATGGATGCATGAATTCAAATTACATACCAAATTTAACATGATTGGAAAGAGGACAATCAAATATAAGCAGTGATTCATTCAACTAAACTAGTTCTTAAGGAAAATCAAATCAAATAAGATTATATAAAGCAAACCAAGGCTTCTTTATTAATTAAGTTTTGAATTTGATTTGATCTAAAGAGGAGAAGAGAAATCATCACTTGATGATTTAAACCCATTCCACATTAGTGATTTGATTTAATTTAAGGAAATATAATTAAGTTGATTTTTATGGGTTAATTAAGTTGAACCCTTAATTAGATGAATTAATTACCCTTCACATGTCACCTTAAAGTAATTAACTAAATAATATGAGCAAACATGATATGCATGGAAAATAAACTGTAAATGATCCTAGGAAATAAAAGGGGCCTAATGCAATTGGATCATGATTAATAGTTATTTAGATTAAAGAACTTAATTAATTACTCTTATGGTTTTCCCACAAATATGGACTAAACATAATTTCATTAAACTCATTTAGGTTATTAAACACTTAAAGATCTACCCCATGATTCAATTAATTAAGGTCTGATGTGATTATGATTGTAATTTGATTAAGTGATTTAATTAATTAATTAATTTCATTTTAAAAAGGGTGAATGAACTTAGGAAAGGGTCCCAACCCTATTCCTTAGTTCACTTACTGTTGAACAATGATTAATAAACTTAATTAACCAATTTATTACTATTCATCAGATTAGTTAATCATTAATTAACTTAAAAGAGTAGTTAAGGTTTAATTAGTCAATTTTCTTAATTAAGTGAGTAATAAATCTCAAGAAAATCATGGGAGGTAGACGTCATCCCATTAAATTAACCTACAAAATTTGGGATTAATTGCTCATGTAATTAAGGAGTAATTAAGCTAATTAATTTTTTTAATTAAACTTTAATTACTATTCAAAATTAGTTAAGATCATTTTTAATTAATTATACTCTAAAATACTTTTAAAATGAGTATTTATTTGCATTTTTTTATTTCTCTATGATTTTTTATGATTTTTAGAAGTTGCAGCCATTAAAAATTATTAATTAAGCTTAATTAAAATCCTAATCATATTTGCAATATATGGCCTGCATTCTACGTGGCACCGTGGGATTGGCTACTTAAAACTGATCCGACTGAGCACCTACGTGGTGGTGGTGAACGTGCTTTCTCATCTGCCATTCGATCTAAGATTAGAAAGCTACGATTAATCCCACAGCCTAATAAGATTAAATCAGATGATCTAGTGGATCTAATCATGATCGTAGGTTTTGATCATGTAGAATGGATGGTACATGATCTAACGTCATGTGAGTTATTGAGAATGGAGTTCATCCACCATTTCTCTTATGATCCGAGCTTACCTAAGCTCAGATCAACTCCAAAAGGATCCCACATCTTCATGACATCGATCGGAGGGGATCCAACAATCAAGATCACATGAGATGCAAGTTTTCTTCAAAAAGCTCCAAACCATTTTTGCCTAAGGATCAGTTTTGGAAGCATACCTCACTAAAGCGCAAGACCGTAGGCTTGAATGATTGAGGAAGCTTCATCTAGAGGAGGCGAAGCCTTGTGAAGTAACAAATGAATCAATTCCTCGATGTCCGCTTAGAAGGCCACAAATTGATGATTTGGAGCTAAGATTTGATCAAGTCCCACCTCTAGTGCTCGGGAAGCTTGAAAGATAATTCATTCTTGCATGGCGAGGCCTAGGGAAGGTGCGCGCAAACTTAATTTGAGTTTGATGGAGAAATGGGGAAGTTATGTCATAAATTGGAGTGTCCTATTTTAGAATGGATGGGAATGGAATTTTTTGATTGAGGAATGAGCTTAAAAGCTTAGGGAATGGCTCTAGCGGCTCATCTTGGGTAGCTAGAGCTCTGAGGAATGATTTTGTGTGTGTTTGAGTGGAAATGAGAGGGTGTATACCCCTCTTTTTCTTGATTGGATGGTGGGATCAAGTTTGGCTTCTAGTGGCCATCCGGACATCTCAGGGAGTCGTGGGTGATAGGGAGGAAATGAGTTTGCTCGACTTGGTTGGTTCAAGGTGTGGAGGTGGTTGCTAAGGAGGAATCATGGGTGTCCTATGGGTTTCAAATGATGTAATGGGGAGGGTGAGGTGATTACAACTCCCATGGGTCATGGTCGACCCAACCACCCCTTGGTCAGGTTGGACAATGTCCTAGGTGCCTAGGCGGACCAGTGGGAGAGTACCAAGTAGCCAAGGAATGGAAATGACCACTTACATGGGTGATTTGTCTCATGTGGTGCCCTTGACCCAAGGGTAGAATGATCATTTGACATTGGATTTTATTTGGGCAGATTTGACATGAGCCAAAAGGGGGTTTGCCCAAATTTCAAGTCAATTGGAGTTGATTTGTTGATTTGACCATTGACTCATTAGTCAAGTTAGTTGAGTCAAGTTGACCAAGTTGGTCAAACCAAGATTTGGGTCAAGTCAATGAATTTGGTTCAATTGGTTTGGTTTAGTTTGACTTCGATTTGATTTTGGCTCATTTGAATTAATTTGGGTCAAATAGGTTAATCTGACCAATTAGACCAAATTAGCTTGGGTTGGGTGTTGGTCTTGGTTTAGTTGACCAATTGAAGATGATGGTACACTTTGGTTTCAATTAATTTGGATTTGATTTTGAATTATGCCAACTTGAACCATTAGGTCAATTTGGGCTAAGTAGGTCAATTGAGTTCAATTGGGTCCAAACTTGGCTTTGGTCAAGTTCAACAATCAATTTGGAATGAACTTGAAATATTGGTTGCAATCAATTTGGTTTATATTTTGATTTGACCCAATTTGGTCTTCTAGGTCAATTTGGGCCAACTTGGGTCAAGAGGGCCAATTGGGATTGGTTTGACTCAATTGAAGGTCAAGTCATATTCAAATATTGATTTTGATTTGCTATGAATCATTGATTTCAAGGGATTTGACTTAGGTTGAAATTTGGCTAGTTTGGGTTCATATGGGTTAAGGGGTTGACTTGGTCAAATTACCAAGTTGACTTGGTTTGACCCAATTTAGGACAATTGATCAACCTAGGGTGATCAATAATCATGATGGGAGGTTTTGATGGACTTGGTTCATTCCAATTTTGGTAGGATTAGAACTTGACTCAAATAGGTCAAATTAGCCACTTTGGGTCAGGTGGATCAATTGGGTTTAGTTGGCTTGACTTTGGTTGAGTTTGATTTAGTTGAGTTTATATATGGATTTGGGATTGATATATAAATTCAATTGAAATTGGCTCGAGTTAAAATGGGTTTTGGTTCATTTGAACATTTCAAGTCAAAAGGGTTAAGTTGGGTTTGACTTGGGTTGATTTTTGTTTGGCTTGATTGTTTGTAGATTTCATTTATATTGTTAATATGATTGAAAGTATGATAGATTCATGACAAAATCAATTGATTTTAGGTTTTGGAGTGAACGAATTTAGCTAAGTCCATGGAGTTGGGTCATGTGGCTTTGGTTTAGATTTTGATTTGGTTTGATTTAGTTTTGATGATTTAAATGAATATTTCATTTAAATTTGTGAAGATGATTGAAAATATGATTGATTTGTGAGAAAATCAATTGATTTTGACTTTATTTGGATTAAGATTTGTCTAATTCCATGGGATAGGTCATATGGCTTAAGAAGGGTTTTGATTTAATTTTACTTAGTTTGATTTAGTTTTGATTATTTGAATGTAGATTTGATTTATATTTAGGAATATGATTAGAGATATAAATTAATTATTCGAAGATTAATTGATTTTGGATTAATTTGGATTAAGGTTTGGCTAAGTCCATGGGATAGGTCATATGGCTTAGGAAGGGTTTCAAGTTTGGATTTAGTTATGGGCTTCAATCTTTTGATTTTGAAAGTTGGGTTTGGATTTGGATTTGAATTTGATGTTTGAATTCAACTTAAGGTTTGGTTTGAAAATGTGAACATGGATTGGATTTGGGTTGTAGAGTAGGTGGATTATCCTAATCCCTAAGGCATAACCTAATCCTATGGTTAACCCTTCTAAGTCTTTAGGCTTAGGTTAAGTGTTTACCTAATTCTTAGAAGTGTCTTAGGACTAGAGAAGTCTTAGTGTCTAGAAGAATCCTAATTATTGCCCTTAGAGATAGATGATTGGAAGACCGAAGACAAGTTTCATATTATAGACTCAGATACATCTTTCAACACTTTCTTTGGGAGACCATGGATACATGAGAACAACATAGTTTCATCCTCTCTATATCAATGTATGATGTTCGTGAGAGGTGGGATCATCTACTATGTCAATGGAGATCTCAAGCCATTTACAATTTATGAGTTCAACATGTATGAGGCCTAACATTAGATTCCACCTACAATTTGTTACTTCATTCAAACATATGGGTAGGATGACCTGACCTCCACTAAGCAGAGGAAGAGGCCAATTCAGAGGCAGTCCTATGGTGGAAAACCTCCCTATTAGCCACCCAATAGAAAATATGTCCCAGCTAACAAGAGCACACCTACTATGCAAATAGACTTAGAATCTATTTCATAAGATGAGTCTTACAGTTAGCACACCAGCCAGTTCTTCTCAGCATTAGATTCCCTTGGAGGTGACACTTGTTCTAGATAACGATGAAAATTAGGCTCAAAGCAAAGCATAAGTGTATCGAAGTATATATGTGAAATAATTAGGCATCAATTGGGAAACTTAGCTCTAAACCAACTTTCCTATCAAACAGTTGAGGGTTTGATAGTTAAGGAAGCCCCTAAGTCATCCATAGGTATGAAGACTCAGAGGTTCTTTTTGGGAGCATCATCCTCAAGTTAAGAAATTGATGTAGAACTGGAGGATGATTCATATAAAGATTTAATAGAATTACCTTTTGATTGGGACTTGCGTTGTGTTCATAATTTAGCAAAGAAAGGGTTAATCCCACATACTTGGTCAAAGCGTAGGTCAGATTACTTTGAAAGAATATGGAAGAACAAATTCAAAAGCTCTCAATCATGACCGAGACTAATATTTGGTACCATAGGTCCAGTCGATGATGACGATTACTGCTTATCATCACCAATCATTTGGAATCTGATAGGTTCTTTTCATATCACATTAACTTATTTGAGGAGCTGTGCTGAGAAACTTCAGATGATCTAAATGATTTTAAAGTTAAACATGCATTGCCAGAGTTTGAGGAAGAGATCAAGTCAGCCATCGATGAGCTCAAGGAAATCAACTTAGGAACTGTAAAAGATCCACGACCGACATACATCAGTTATTTATTGAGTGAAATTGAAACCAATAACTTAGTTAAGCTATTGAATGAGTGTAAGGACTGCTTTGCATGGAGTTATGAAGAAATTCTTGGATTGGCTCCTGACATAGCGGTCCATAAACTAGCAATAGAACCTACCTGGTTAGCCAACATCAAAATCTATTGCTACAAGGTCATGCCTTTCTATCTTAAAAATGTCGGTGCTACATACTAGTGGGCTATTACTCAAATCTTTGATGAACTTATTCAACATCAAGATGAGTGCTATCTCGATGATCTTGTGATCAAAAGTAGAGAAAAGAAAGACCATCTCTTTGACTTGAGAGTAGTTTTCAAATGGTTAGATAATTTAATCTCAAAATGAAGCCCCTAAAGTGTGCATTCGAAGTAGATTTAGGGAAATTCCTTAGGTTTGTTGTCTGACACTAGCAAATTGAAATCGATCCAGAGAAGATCAAGATGATATTAGAAGTGCCGCCCCCTAAAAATTTAACTCAACTTATATCATTCTAAGGGCGATTGGAGTATCTAAGATGCTTTATATCTAACCTATAGGGAAGATGTTAACAATTCTCAGCACTTATCAAAAAGGATGCCAAGTTTAAGTGGGATGACAAGTGTGAGCTTGCCTTTAAAGACATCAAGCATTACCTGATGACGTTATCAATTTTAGCAGCTCTATCCTGGGCAAGCCACTTATACTTTACACTACTATGTTAGATGGATCTCTTGGTGATTTATTGTCTCAAGCCAATGATGAAGGGAAGGAAAATGCACTCTACTACCTTGGCCTTCATCTAATCCCTACTGAGGCTAATTATCCACCCATTGAGAAGCATTGCCTAGCTTTAATCTTTGGATCCCAAAAGCTAAAGCACTACATGCTTCCTCATAAGGTGAACTTAATCTCTAAGATCAATCCACTATAGTATCCCATGTGATGGTCAATGCTATTTGAATAGTTGGCATGATGGTCCATGATCCTCTCATAGTTTGATATTACCTTTGTATTTCTCCTGTAGTAAAAGAACAAGTGCTAACAAATTTCTTAGCAGAACACAAACTTCTCCCTAACTCTTCACTTAGTAATGATCTCCTCGATGAATAAATCATGAACTAAGGGGATACTAGCAGTCACCATTTTGAGATGTACTTTGATTGTGTGGCTTCCCCTAAAAGAGGAGAAGAACCACAATCTACTATTCTAAGAATGACAGGAGTACGAATAGTTCTCTTAACTCCAGACCATGATGTGATGAGATTCTCATTTCATCTATCAAATCCTTGCACCAACAATGAAGCCAAATATGAGTCTCTACTTGCCAGTCTGGAGTAAACCATTACTCTAAGCATCCAAAACATCAACATATTTATGGATTCTTAACTAGTTATCAACCAAATCGATGTGTCCTATAAGGTTATAAAGTTCAAGCTCCATAAATACCATAAGTACACCATGGAGTTTTAGTCCCAAATCCCAGAGGTTACAATTTATACGATTCCTTGAGGAGAAAATCTTATAGCATTTGCTTTAGCCAAGCATGTCAAGGAGTTGACATGTCTAGAGGATGAGCCCATATCAATAAAGGTCCAAAATAGATAAGTCTTATCTCTTATTGATATTGAACTCATCAAAAAGTACTCTCTAGAAGGGGAGGTTGCCATTGCAAAAAAGGACAAGGATTTAAACTAGAGGCAACCATTCATAGATTACCTAAATAAAGGCAAACTACCTCAAGAGAAGTCCCAAGCCCAATAGATGAAGCAAAGAGCACTTTCCTATGCTCTTGTGGATGGTGTCTTATACTGATCTTTCGATCATATGTTGTTACATTATTTAGATCAAGATCATGATTACACTTTGGATTATGTCGAGCCAACCAATCCGGTTCAAAGATGAAATCCAAGATCAAGAGACTAGGATACTACTGGTCATCGATGATCAAAGATTGCATGGATTAAGCTAGGTGATGCCACCAATGTCAAATAGACGGTGTGGTCATACACCAACCACCCAACATTCTACATCCTACATTGGCCTCATGGCCATTCAAGTGTTGGGGTACCAGCATAGTGGGTCTGATTGATCCTCCTTCTTCCAAGGGTCATCAGTTCATCTTAGCTGCTACTGAATACTTTTCCAAATGGGCGAAGGTGATTTCACTAAGAGAGGTCACTGCTTTGCATGTGCTCTAGTTTTTTAGGAACCATATCGTATATAGGTTTGGAGTGCCATGAAGAATTATATCTGATAATGATACTACATTCAAGTGCACCGAGATTAACAACTTTTCCCAGAGACATTGCATAGATTGGAAATATTTTACCATCAACTACTCAAGGGAAAATAAAGCCTTCAAGACACTTCATCCAAATAATAAGAGTTTAGTTGAAGCCTTAATAGATTATTTAATCAATTACTTTTCTTAGTTCCAACCCCTACCATTAGATACCATGGATAGTGGAAAAATTACAACAGAGCAAAATGCCAAGTTGAGGTCAAAAGAGCTCAAAGGTTTGGTGGAGAGACATCTACGGGCATGCCAAAACCTCGAGTTGTACAAAGCTAAAATGATTTAAGCTCTAAATAAGTTGGTCTATCCTGGAACTTTTCAAGTAGGAGAGCTTATTTTAGTTCTAAGGAGATCGATATTTGCCCCTCGTAATATGGGAGGCAAGTTTGAACCCACCTAGGAAGGGCCTTTGGCAGAGAGAAGGCTTACCAAGGTGAATTTTATCTGCTTTTTAATCATAAGAGTGAGCATCTAATGCTTCCAATTAGTGTTCTCTACTTAAAAAAATATTATAAATCATGTTCAAAAAATAATTATCATTAATGAAAATTCCATTCTGAATTCAATCTCTTCCATGTTGAATGTATTCTTGTTTGTGAATCTACCATAATATGTTTAGGGTAGGTGTAAGAAACCTCAGTGGCATCCTATCCTTCATCGAAATAACATAAACACAAACTACACACAAATATATAAAACAAACACATATCTTTTATCTCGAGCTACTCTAAGTTGAGATAACGCCCCCAACAGTACTCACTTAATAGCTGCTCTAGGTTGGGATGACGTGTTACCCTCCTAGTGTGTCACCCCAGCAATGTTCTTGCTTTGGAGTATGTAAGTCTGCTATGCTTTCCTTCCTTACTTGGCTACTACACACCGATGAGAATCTTATTAATTTGGTAGGCCTTACTGCGTGGCCGGTAAGCTACATCATGTTGGTTTTATTTAAGAGGATGTGAGTTTGGTACATTATTCTTGGATTATCCTTCGTGCACTAACTGGGTGAAGTATATTTGACTTTTAGGATAAGTCCCCTAGCATCTCCTTCCCTCCAAGCTACTTCAAATCTGGGTCCAGTCCTTTCATGAGCTCCCTACTTAGTAGTCGCTCTAGCTCAGATAGCATCTATGCTATTGATAATAGATTATCCTAATGATTAGTTCCACTTGGATGAAAGTCTACACACTTTCTTTCCATATTGATCATTGCACACCAATGGGCATCTTAGGTCGGTTGGTTCTCACTATGCTGATGGATACACCACTCATTCTAATGGATACACCTTAGGTTGGTTAGTTCTCGCACCTTAGGATACACCACTCATGGCAGATATAAGTCTACTACACTTTCTCCTTGAATTGGCCACTATACAGCTATAGGCTTTCTTTCCAGGGCTTAAGATAATGCCCCTAGCAGCATCTCCCCTGTGGGAAATATATTTGGATCACATCATTTGTGAACCCAGTTATACACTACCTGAGTTACTATTAGATTGGATAGTTCCCCTTTCCTAGTAACCACCCCTGTGGTTTGAGAATCCATTTTGTGGATGTGCAGATTCTCCTATGGTCTAGTAAATTTGAGATAGGTTAAGGCCACATAGCCCCTTTTCAGTGTGGTCCCTCGCATACCAACAAGGTCCATGCAAACATATAAACAAAATATATTTTCACCTGTGGAATAGGAGGACACCCCTAGCAATAAATTTTCCAAACCAGGCATCCTATCTTTTGGGCAATTTTAGCAAAACTCCATATAGGAATCATTTGACTACTCTTAAGTTGATATAAGTCCCCATTGCACACCGACATGGTCCATAAATTAAATCTATCAAATTTGACTGAGCTCACATCCCTAGGGGATATTCCCTCAATTCAAAATCAAACTAAACCAAAAAAAAAAACCATATCAAATCACATGGAATTAAGATAAAATTAAACTTGACAACTTTTGAATTGACATAAGTCCTTAGCCGCATTGACCCAGTATTCGCCCTAGGTTAGATTCGATTTGTTGTGCATCTAACAGGTCACCCCAGTAGTTGTTCCTCATTTTGGAAGATGTAAGTCCGTTATGCCTTCTTCTTAGCACAGTCATTGTACACAGAAAGATAACCCCTTAGATTGGATAACTCTACCCCACAGCTGGTAGACTATCCCTTTGGATTTGTAAACTTGAGGTAGGTCAAGGCTGATATAGCCCCTTCTTAGTGGGTGCATCGCACACCAACATGGTCCATACATTAACTCAGATTAAATTAAACCTAATATGATTTTCCCCAGTGGAGTTAAATCAAATAGTTCTCCCCATTGGAGCCCCAAATCATATATAAATAAGTCAAGAAAATAAATCAAATTCAAAACCAACCTCCCTAGTGGAGCCAAATTAAACCAACTCCCCAGTATAGTCTAAATCAAAGAAATCCAACTAAACCTATGAAATCAAACTCAAATCTCAATCCCCATCGGATAGCCCGAACCTGCTTCCCTAGTGGAATGTTCATATACCCGATCCCCAGCAAACTCGAGCCCATATCTCTAGCAGATGTGCCTCAACATCAATTAAAATAAAATAAATTAAGGTCAATTTAATCTTAATCCTCAATGATTATAGATTCTTATCCCTACGGGATCTTCTTTCCAAAAATCATATAATCAAATCAAATTCAAACCATATCCCCAGCAGATTTTTTTTCTATGCCCTCAACATATACCCCTCATATGTCATGTCCAATGCATGTGTGTGATCCCCTAGAGGATCTCCCTCCATGTCCTTGGCATGGAATTCTCATCAAATCTTGTTTCTTCTCTTATGCACACCTTTAATACTTCAACCAAAAGCCTAACAATGTATTGGTTCAAATTACATCCTCTTAACATTGTAATCAACATTTTATTAATTATGATGGTGCAAGCTCAAACTAACTACACAATATTATGCTAAACATATTATAGTGTGAATTAACACACTATATTATATTATAATATATGATGTAAAATTATAATTTTCTATAATATAATATATCGTATAACCTTACACCTCATTAGAATCACTTAAAAGGAACAAAGAACAAAATTTTCTCAAAAATATGAATAATGTTCATTTTTGATGTGAAATTGTTAATTTTCTATTAGCCATGGTACAAAATTGCATAATTTTAGTGTTGCTTCTTGGAGTGTGATGTGAATTTGGCCAAATTCTTCTATCACAGCCTTCAAATTAACATTTTTGTGAGTTTTGACCTAATGTATTATAACAAAAGTAAAACATACTAAAATGTACAATAACATTTAGTAACACACCACCACATTCAAATATATGTGAATCTATATTTTTATGTACATTATATTTTAATATGCTTTCATATGATATATTATCTTACATTACACCTTAAAATGAATCACTTCAAGCAAAAAATTTATAAAATTTTGTTGAAAAATGAACATTTATTTTGGATGTAAAATTTCATTCCTTTGATTAAAACACCATCGCGACACCCCAATGATGTTCCCTAAAGCTTACTTTATATTTTGCCAACCCCATAATCTCAGCTTATAAATTAGTATTTTTATGAATTATACCAGTATAAACTCTACTACATCATACTATAAAAAAACTAAAATATGCTAAACAAAAAGTAGTAATACATAATAGTTTGGTATAATGCATGATGCTACATTATGTTATGGAGCCTACATTATAATACACTATAACATATTACATTATATTATATTGCATATCACATCACAAGGGATTGCTTAAGATAAAAAAACCATAAAATTAGTCTAAATAATAAAAAACTATATATTTTAGTCGTATCACTTAGATATTTTAAATTGAAATAATATATTATGATGCCATGCTCTACCTATTATGAATTTGGCCAAATTCCACCATTTTAAAGTCCAAATCAACATTTTCATAAATAACACTAGTGTAAGCTCAACTGCGTGATTGTAAAATATTGAAAGAATTTAAAATACGTAGAACAATATATTATGATATATGATGTTATACTTTGCTACAACATATAATATTTATTTTGAACAAAAAATCTTACTTTCTAGACTACAAGTGGTGTACACACCTTTAGCACTACAACCTAATTCCCACTTCAACTTCAACAAATTTCATCATCTGATTTATTAAATCAATATTTTTATGATTTATATTAATATAGACTATAGGGAACAATGCCATAATATATTAAAACATTTCAAAACATCTTATAACATCCAAAAACACATCACTACATGCTCAAATAAATGATGCTACATTATACTATAATATAGGGTATTATAATATGATTTAGGTTTAGGGTATTCAAATCTTTAATAGTCAACAGAAAGTCTCTTGAAGACATTTTCTTTAGCTACCATAACTATGCTAGAATTAGGACATTCTTTAGATCTATTGCTAATTACATCTTTATTCAAGGTTTAGGGTTAGTTTAGGGTTTTAGGTATAGGGTTTATGGTTTGGGGTTTAGGGTTTAGGGTTTAGGTTTAGGGGTGTAGGTTTTAGGGTTTAGGGTTTATGGATTTAGGGTTTAATCTTAGGGTTTAGGGTTCAGGGTTTTAGGATTTAGGGTTTAGGGCTTAAGGCTTAGAGTTTAGGATTTAAGGTTTAGGGTTTAGGGTTTAGTGTTTAGGGTTTAACATTTTTAAGGTTTAGGGTTTAGGGTTTAGGGTTTAGGGTTTAGGGTTTAGGTTTAGGGTTTAAGTTTTAGTTTAGGGTTTAATGTTTAGGATTTGAGGTTTCTTTTTAATAAAGAACAAATTTAGATTCAACATTTCTTCTTTTTGATTTCATCATCTAAGTAGCACCCCAAGTTTTCAATGACACAAGTGATGACATAGATAAAAAATGAGCACCCATAAAGAAAATCAAAATCTCTAGATAAGTAGAACTATCTCTACTGTAAAGACATGGTTCCATAAGTAGAAGATCAGATCGGCCATTATTTAGTTTCTCTAGTTCAAAATAGAACCACCCCCGCCTCTCGAGTAGCGGGATCTGCCATCATATCCCAGATCTCTCCCTCGGCCACCATCACGACTGTAACCTCCATCACTCCTCTCACCTTGATAACCATCACTACTCTCACCACCATCTCAATATCCACCAGCACCTCCAGATCACCCACCACCACTACAATAGCCACCACCTTTTCCTTCACCTCAACTATTAGATCTAGACTGAGCCTAATTGATGGTGATGTTCCTAGCATCAAGTTTTATCCATTCTTAGGGTTTAGGGTTTAAGGTTTAGGGTTTAAGGTTTAGGGTTTAGGGTTTGGGGTTTAGAGTTTAGGGTTGTAGGTTTTAGGTTTTAGGGTTTAGGGTTGAAGTTTTATGGTTTAGGATTTAGGGTTTTAGGGTTTAGCATTGATGGTTTAGGGTTTAAGTTTTAGGTTTTATGGTTTAGGGTTTAGGGTTTAGGGTTTAGGTATAGAGTTTGGGGTTTTAGGATTTAGGGTTTAGGGTTTATGGTTTTAGGTTTAGGGTTTAACATTTAGGGTTAGTTTTAGGGTTTAGTGTTTAAGATCTAGGGTTTATGATTTATCTTATTTTTATTTTATTTTATTTAGGTTTTTATTTTTTTAGTTCCATTTTGGTTTTTATTTATTTTATTTTAGTTTATTTTTAATTAATTTTTAGGTTTAGGTTAAGGTTTTAATTTAGGTTTTTATTTTATTTTATTTAGGTTTAGGTTTTTTTATTTATTTTATTTGTAGGTTTTATTTAGTTTAGGTTTAGGTTTTTTATTCTTAGGATAAAGGTTTACAATTTAGGGTTTAGGGTTTAGGGTTTATGGTTTAAGGTTTTAGGGTTTAGCATTTTAGGGTTTAGGGTTTAGGGATAGGGTTTAGTTTGTATTTAGCTTTAGGTTTAGAGTTTGAGTTTAGGGTTATGATTAGGTTAGTTTAAGTTTAGGTTTTAGGTTTAGGGTTTTAGATTTAAGTTTAAGGTTAGTTGAAATATGATTTAAGACTTTAAGAGTTAGGTTTAAGGTTTAGTTAGTTAGGGTTTAAGTTTAGGTTAGTTTATAGTTTATGGTTTAGAGTTTGGTTTAGGGTTTAGGTTTAGTTTGTGGTTTTGGGTTTAGGGTTTAGATTTAAGTTTAGGTTTAGTTTATAGTTTTGAGTTTAAAGATTTAAGTTTAGTTTAGGGTTTAGTGTTTAGGGTTTAGGGTTTAGGGTTTTAGGGTTTAGGGTTTAGGGTTTAGGGTTTAGGGTTATAGGTTTAGGGGTTTTGGTTTAGGATTTAGGGTTTTGGGTTAGTTTTAGTGCTCACGATTTAGGGATTAAGGTTTTGGATTTAGAGTTTAGGGTTTTTTTGAAATTAAGTAAATGGATAGGTTTAGGTTTATTTAGATTATTTAGTTTATTTTTTATTTATTTTGGTTTATTTCATTATGTATTTTTACTTAGGTTTATTTTTTTTATTTAGTTTAATTTATTTATTTTAGTTTATTTTTTAGGTTTAGGTATATTTTTTAGTTGAGTTTTTTATTTAGGTTTTAGGGTTTAGGGTTTAGGTTTTAGGCTTAGGGTTTATGGTTTAGGGTTCAGGTTTTAGGATTTAAGGTTTTTTTAACTGAGAACAAATTCATATTCAACATTTCTTCTTTTTGATTTCATCAATCAAGTAGCACCATAAGTTTTCTAAGACACAAGTGACGACATATATAAAAAAATGAGCACCAATAAAGCAAATCAAAAACTCTAGATAAGTAGAATCATCTCAACTATAAAGACACCATTCCATAAGGAGCGGATCAGATTGGCCATTTTTTAGTTTCTACAATTCCCATAAGAAGACCACTGCTTCTCGAGTAGCGAGATCTACCGTCATATCCCCGAATTCTACCTCTACCACCACCATGATTGTAACCTCCATAGTTCCTCCCGCCTCCATAACTACCACTACTCGACCACCAGCTCCATATCCACTAGCACCTCTAGATCCCCCACCATCACTGTGATAATGCCACCTCCGACTTTGCCTCCACTACCAGATCTAGACTAAGCCTTATTAATGGTGACGTTCTTACCGTCAAGGTTCTGCCCATTCTTAGGGTTTAAGGTTAGTTTAGGGTTTAGGTATTCTGGTTAGTTTAGGGTTTAGGGTCTCGGGTTGTAGGTTTATTTAGTTTATTTTTTATTTATTTGAGTTTTTTTTGTTTATGTTTATTATTTATTTTTATTTAGTTTTATTTATTTATTTTAGGTTTATTTATTATAGTTTAAGTTTTTATTTTTGCTTATTTTTAGGTTTATATTTATTTTTTAGTTGAGTTTTATTTTTATTTTATTTTTGAGGTTTAAGTTTTTTTTTTTATTTTTATGTTTAGGTTTAGGTTTTTACTTTATTTTTTTAGGTATAGGTTTTAGGTTTTTATTTTTGGTTTGTTTAGAGGTTTTATTTTTTAATTTAAGTTTTGGTTTACTTTTAGTTTATTTTATTTTATTTAGTTTATGTTTAGGTTTAGGTTTAGGCTTAAGTTTTGTTTATTTTAATTTAGTTTATTTTAATTTAGGTTTAGATTTATTTTATTTATTTTATTTTCATTTTAGGTTTAGGTTTTTTTATAGTTAAGGGTTTAGGTTTTATTTTTTTATTTATTTTTAAGTTTTATTTTAGGTTTATTTTTTAGGTTTAGGTTTTTATTTAGTTTTTATTTTATTTTATTTTAAGTTTATTTTAATTTTATTTTATGTTTAGTTTTTACGTTACTCTTAATTTTATTTTATTTTTTAGTTTAGTTTAGGTTTTTATTTTATTTTATTTTAGTTAGGTTTATGTTTTTTATTTATTTTATTATTAGGTTTTATTTAGTTTAGGTTTAGGTTTTTAAGTTTTAGGGTTTATGGTTTAGGGTTTATGGTTTATGCTTTAGGGTTTAGGGTTTTAGGGTTTTAGGTTAAGGGTTAGGGTTTAGGGTTGGTTTAGGGTTATAGGTCTTGTGTTTAGGCTTTAGAGTTTAGAGTTTTGAGGGTTTAGGGTTTAGGGTTTAGGGTTAGCTTAGGGTTCAAAGATATTTTAGGGGTTATGGTTTATGCTTTAAGGTTTCTGGTTTTTATGGTTTATGGTTTAGGGTTTTAGGGTTTAGCATTTAGGGTTTAGGGTTTAAGGTTTAGGGTTTGGGTTTGGGTTTAAGTTTTAGGGTTTAAGCTTTAGGGTTTGTTTAGGGTTTTGGGTTTTGGGTTGTAGGTTCAGGGTTGTAAGTTTAGGGTTAGTTTTATGGTTTAAGGTTTAATATTTAGGGTTTAATGTTTAGTGTTTTTTTATTAATTTTTAAATTCAGTAAATTGGTAGGTTTAGGTTTATTTAGTCATTTTTTATTTATTTTAGTTTATTTTATTTTTTATTTTTATTTGGGCTTAATTTTATTTTTATTTAGTTTTATTTATTTATTATAGGTTTATTTATTTTAATTTTAGTTTTTCATTTTAGTTTTTTTAGGTTTTGGTTTAGATTTATACTTATTTTTTAGTTTATTTTTATTTTTATTTTATTTATGAGGTTTCGGTTTTATTTTTTATTTTTAGGTTTAGGTTTAGGTTTTCATTTTATTCTTTTAGGTCTACATTTTAGGTATTTATTTTAGGTTTATTTTTATGTTTTATTTTTTAGTGTAAGTTTTTATTTATTTTAGTTTATTTTATTTTATTTACTTAAGGGTTTAGGTTTAGTTTATTTTAGGTTTTAATTATTTTAGTTTATTTTATTTTAGTTTAGGTTTAGATTTTGGTTTTTTGTTTAATTTAAGTTTAGGTATTTTTTAGTTTAGGGTTTATATTTTATTTTTTAGGTTTAGGTTTTTATTTAGTTTTTATTTTATTTTTTAGGTAATTTTTATTTTTATTTTATGTTCAATTTTTATTTTCTTTAGATTTTTTATTTTTAAGTTTATTTTATTTTATTATTTAGTTTATGTTTTTTTATTATACTTTAGTTTATTTTTTTTATTTTTTATTTTTAGCATTAGGTTTATGTTTAGGTTTTAGTTTAGGTTTTTATTTTATTTTATATTAATTTATTTAGGTTTGGGTTTATTTCTTTATTTTATTTTAGTTTTTTTTTATTTAGGTTTAGGTTTTTAGGTTTTAGTGTTTAGTGTTTAGGGTTTATGGTTTAGGGTTTAAGGTTGAGGGTTTGGGATTTAGGGTTTATGGTTTAGGGTTGTAGGTTTTAGGGTTTAGGATTTAGGGTTTAGGATTTAAGGTTTACAATATAAGGGTTTAGGGTATTGGTTTTAGGGTTTAGGGTTGTAGGTTTAGGGTTAGGTTTTTTTATTTTAGGTTTATTTATTTTAGTTTAAGTTTTTTATTCTAATTTATTTTTTAGGTTTTGGTTTATTTTTAGTTGAGTTTTTATTTTATTTTATTTTGTAGGTTTAGGTTTTATTTTTTATTTTTAGTTTAAGTTTTTATTTAATTTTTTAGGTTTTAGATTTTATTTTTCGGTTTAGGTTTAGGTTTATTTTTAGTTTATTCTATTTTATTTAGTTTAGGTTTAGGTTTAGTTTATTTTTGTTTAGGTTTAAGTTTATTTTATTTTGCTTATTTTATTTTTCTTTCAGCTTAAGGTATTTTTTATTTTATGGTTTTGGTTTTATTTTTTGGTTTATTTTTTATGTTTAGGCTTTTATTTAGTCGTTATTTTAGGTTTATTTTAATTTTATTTTATTTTTATTTTACATTTAGCTTTAATTTTATTTAGGTTTTTTATTATTTGGTTTATTTTATTTTTACTTTTATTTTGGTTATTATTTATTTTATTTTATTTTATTTTTATTTTTGGGTATAGGTTTAGGTTTGAATTTAGGTTTGGTTTTTATTTTATTTATAAATTATATTTAAGTTTAGGTTTTTTATATATTTTATTTTTAGGTTTTACTTAGTTTAAGTTTAGGTTTTTGGTTTATTTTTTATTTTTATTTTGGTTTATTTCTATTTTTATTTAGTTTAGTTTTTTTTATTTTAGGTTTATTTATTTTAGTTTATCTTTTAGGTTTTGGTTTTGGTTTAGTTTTATTTTTATTTAATTTTTAAGGTTTAGGTTTAAATTTTTCTTTTTAGGTTTAGTTTTAGTTTTTTATTTTATTTTTTTAGGTTTAGGTTTTAGGTTTATTTTCACGTATTATTTTTTAGTTTAGGTTTAGGTTTATTTTTAGTTTATTTTATTTTATTTAATTTAGGGTTTTGGTGTAGTTTATTTTAGGTTTAGTTTTTGGTTTTATTTATTTTAGTTTAGGTTTTAAGTTTATTTTATTTTGTTTATTTTAGGTTTATTTCTTTTTTTATGTTAAGTTTTATTTTAGGTTTACTTTTTTGGTTTAAGATTTAAATTAATTTTTAATTTATTTTATTTTGGGTTTATTTTATTTTTATTTTACATTTAGTTTTCATTTTATTTAGGTTTTTTATTTTTATGTTTATTTTATTTTTAGTTTAGTTAAGGTTTTTTTTATTTTATTTTAGTTTAGCTTTTATTTTATTTATTTTATTTTCTTTTTAGGTTTAGGTTTAGTTTTAGGTTTAGGTTTAGGTTTAGATTTTAGTTTAGGTTTTTTTTTACTATAATATTTAGGTTTAAGTTTATTTATTTATTTTATTTTTAGGTTTTATTTCTTTTATGTTTAGGTTTCCAAGTATTTAGGGTTTGGGTTTTAAGGTTTAGGGTTTAGGGTTGAGTGTTTGGTTTAGGGTTTAAGGTTGTAGGTTGTAGGGTTTATGGTTTAGGGTTTAGAGTTTAATGTTTTAGGGTTTAGGGTTTAGGATTTAGGGTTGTAGGTTTAGGGTTTAGAGTTTAGAGTTTAGGGTTAGGGTTTTTTTTTTATTTTAGGTTTATTTATTTTAGTTTCGGTTTTTTATTTTAGTTTTTTTTTTGGTTTAGGTTTAGGTTTTGTTTTACTTTTTTGTTGAGTTTTATTTTTATTTTATTTTTAAGGTTTTGGTTTTATTTTTTATTTTTATGTTTAGGTTAAGTTTTTATTTTATTTTTTTAGGTTAATGTTTTAGGCTTTTATTATAGGTTTATTTTTAGGTTTTATTTTTTAGTATAGATTTAGGTTTTTTTTTTAGTTTATTTTATTTTATTTAGTTTATGTTTTGGCTTAGCTTTAGTTTATCTTAGGTTTAGGTTTTATTTAATTTAGTTTAGTTTATTTTAGTTTAGGTTTAGGTTTATTTTATTTTGTGTATTTTATATTTATTTTAGGTTTAGGTATTTTTTAGTTTAGGGTTTAGGTTTTTTTATATTTATTTTTAGGTTTTATTTTTCGTTTTATTATTTAGGCTTAGGTTATTATTTAGTTATTATTTTATTTTATTTTAGGTTTATTTTAATATTATTTTACATTTAGTTTTTATTTTATTTAGGTTTTTTATTCTTAGGTTTATTTTATTTTATTTAGTTTAGTTTAGGTTTTATTTATTTTATTTTAGTTTATTTTTTATTTTAATGTAATTTTATTTTTTAGGTTTATGTTTAGGTTTAAGTTTTAGTTTAGGTTTTTATTTTATTTTATTTTATTTTTATTTAGGTTTAGGTTTAGCTACAACATAAAATATTTACTTTGAACATAAAATCTTACATTTTAAACTACAAGTGGCATAGCACACCTTTGGTACTACAACCTAATTCCCACTTCAAATTTAACAAATTTCATCATCTCATTTATTAAATCAATATTTTTATGATTTATATTAATATAGACTATAGAGCATAATACCATAATATACTAAAACATTTCAAAACATCTTATAACATCCAAAAACACATCACTACATGCTCAAATAAATGATGCTACATTATACTATAATATATAGTATTATAATATGATTTAGGGTTATGGTTTAGGGTATTCAAATCTCTAATAGTCAAGGGAAAGTCTCTTGAGGATATTTTCTTTAGCTACCATAACTATGTTAGGATTAGGTCAATCTTTAGATCTACTCCTAATGACATCTTTATTCAAGGTTTAGGGTTTAGGGTTTAGGGTTATGGTTTAAGGTAAGTTTAGGGTTTAGGGTTTAGTATTAGTTTTTGGTTTAAGGTTTAGGGTATAGTGTTTAGGGTTTAGGGTTTAGGATTTAGGGTTGTAGGTTTTAGGGTTTAGGTTTAGGGTTTTAGGGATTAGGGTTTAGGGTTTAGGGTTTAGGGTTTATGGTTTAGGGTTTAGGGTTTATGGTTTAAATTTTAGGTTTAGGGTTTAAGTTTTAGTTTAATGTTTAATGTTTTTTTTAACAGAGAAAAAATTCAGATTCAACATTTCTTCTTTTCAATTTCATCAACTAAGTAGCACCCATAGAGCAAATCATAACCCTACGATAGGTAGAATCATCTCTACGATAAAGTTAGTTCCATAAGTAGCAGATCAGATCAGTCGTTCTTCAGTTTCTCCAATTTTGATCAGAACCAACACTCGCCTCTCGAGTAACAGGATCCGCCATCATATCCCCGATCTCTCCTTCCGCGACAACCACGATTGTAACTTTCGTTACTCCTCTCGCCTCCATAACCATCACTGCTCCAACCATGACCTCCATATTCACTAGCACCTCCAGATCCCCCACCACCACTGTGATAATCACCGCCTCTGCCTTCACCTCCACCGGCAGAGCTAGACAGAGCCTAGTTGATGGTGATATTCTTGCCGTCAAGGTTCTACACATTCTTAGGGTTTAGAGTATAGGGTTAGTTTAGGGTTTAGGGTTTCGTTTAGGGTATAGGGTTATAGATTTTAGGGTTTAGGGTTTAGGGTTTAGGGTTTAGGGTTTTGGGGTTTAGGGCTTTAGGGTTTTAGAGGGTTTAGGGTTTAGAATTTAGGGTTTAGGGTTTAGAGTTTAGGGTTTTAGGGTTTAGGGTTTAGGGTTTATGGTTGTAGGTTATGGGTTGTAAGTTTAGTGTTTAGGGTTAGTTTTAGGGTTTAGGGTTTAAGGTTTAGGGTTTAAGATTTAGGGTTTAGGTTTTTTTTAAAAAAATTAAGTAAACTAGTAAGTTTAGGTTTATTTTGATTATTTAGTTTATTTTTATTTATTTGAATTTATTTTATTTTTATTTTTATTTAGGTTTTATTTATTTTGGTTTATTTATTGTAAGTTTTTTATTTTAGTTTAGGTTTTATTTATTTATTTTTTATGTTTACATTAATTTTTTTTTGATTTTATTTTTATATATTCTTTTTGGGTTTAGGTTTTATTTTTATTTTTAGGATTAGGATTAAATTTTTATTTTATTTTTTTAGGTTTAAGTTTAGGTTTAGTTTTTGGTTTTTTTTAGTTTAGGTTTTAAGTTTATTTCTAGTTTATTTTATTTAATTTAGTTTAGCATTTAGGTTTAGTTTATTTTATGTTTAAGTTTAGGATTTATTTATTTTAGTTTAGTTTATTTTTGTTTTGTTTTATGTTTATTTTAGGTTTAAGTTTTTTTTTAGTTTAAGGTTTAGGTTTTATTTTTTATTTATTTTTAGGTTTATTTTTTAGGTTTAGGTTTTTATTTAGGGTTTTGTGCCACCCTCCTTCAAAATCTTTAATGGCAGTGGAAACCCAAGATAACACATTGCACACTTTCGAGCTAGCTGTTGCAACACTGGTGGTAGCAATGCACTCCTCTTCTGCCTTTTCATTGTCAATCTATCAGGTGTTGCATTTGATTGGTATGCCCGCCTTTGGTTTGAAGACTTTGAGTTGGAGGACCTCTTCATCAAGAGGTTCTGACTCAGAGGGGTAGTAGGCGACCTCATTGCGGAGAAACAGAAACTCAATGAGTCCCTTGTTGATTACATTCTCAGGTGGCGCAACCTAAGCATAAAATTCAAACCACAGCTGTCCCAATAGCATGCCATTGAGATTCTTCTCAAGAAATCTATTTCCTAATTGCCTTCATGCTTAAGGGCTTTACCATCAAAGCATTCAATGAATTAATTAGTAAGGCGGCTAGCCTACAAGAGGAAGCCAAACAATTGCCCTTTCCTGACCAATCATCTAGGCCCAAGCCGCAGAAGGTGTTTGAGAAGAAGCTAGGGATAGTTGGATCAGTGGAAAGAAGGAAGCAGCCACCCAGAGTTCAGTATGAGAAACTACGAGCTCAACAGCCTTCTTTGCCACCTCCTCTTCCACCACCTCGGCCAACATATCGGCCACCGTAGATGCCACAATGACCATTTCCACCACCTCAGTAGCTTACCCAACAACGGTATTCATATCCATCACAAGTAGTTACTTTCCACCTACTCTTGCCAATATATTGAATAAGCCATATTCATTCAAGAGGGAGGTAGTTAAGAAAATCTTTAAGAATCTATTAAAGAAACTTGGCTTTCAGTTACCAGAGCATAAGAGGCCGGAGGAAATGGGCAAGAGCGATGATTCTAGCTATCACCCCTACCACTGCATGTTAGGCCATATCTTAGAGGATTGTATCACTTTTAAGGACTAGCTTGAGCGCAGCTACAAGTTTGGAGCCTAGTTATACCTAAGGAATACTTATTAGCACAACCATCCAATTATGTTAGAGTAATCCTTGTGGATACTTGCGGTCCTCTTAAGACCAAAAAAGGATAGAAAATCTCCCTATCCCAAACCTCTAAAAATATCATTTCTAAGATCAAGAAGCCTTCCTTATAAGTGCCAAAAATAGCTCAAACCTCCAACATCGAGGAAGCTTTACTAGTTGCAAAGGATAATTCGAGGAGGATGACAACCCAATAGTAGCAACAGCTCACCAAACTTGCCTCAGATAGTCCAGTAGCACAACCATCGTCCGAGCCCAGTACACCCTCCACCATTGCACCTAGCACCTCTTCTACTAGCTGCTCTTATACTAGAAGGAGCATTGTATCTATGGATAAGAGCACTAAATCCCTTACTTTGATTACTTTACTTGATTTCTATCATGTACGTCCACCCAAAAATAAATTAATGAAGAAAGCTGACTCTACTTATATATTGTCTACTTGTGATTCTCTTAATTTTATTCTTATTGAAAGCTCTTTGAGTCTAAATAAAAATAATAGCTCCAGTAGTTTTGATCCTTTCTTTTCTAATTCAGATCCAGACTATCCTTCTTTGAATCAATTAGGTTTATGACTTGAGAGTGACTTGGAGTCAACTGACTTTGAGGATCCCATAGGAGAACCTGTAGGTATGCTATATGAGAAGGTAGAACTTTCCATATGCTCATCATTCCAAGAAGTCACTGAAGTCAATCTACGTAGTGGCAAAGTTCTACCTCCTAGGGTAGCACTTTAGGATAATGGTAAGCAAGTCATTGGTTCCAAGGAGGAGATAGCTCCTCCATAGGATGCTCCACCCATGGATATGCTTATGGAGGATCAAGCCAGACTTCATTACAATGTCCTAGCTCACCTTAGAAAGTTTCCAGCTAAGTTAAGCATATATGATGACCTTATATTATCCAAAAAGATAAGGGAATCTCTAAACAAGGCCTTACTTGATCTAGATATATGCTTAGCTCAGCTGACCACTACTAAAGAGAAGAAATCCATGCAAAGGACATCTTAGAAGTTACATTGAGCGATGAAGACTTAATCTAGGGATGACAGGGCACAACCACCACTTTACATTATAGTGGATGTTGGAAAATACAAGCTATCTAGAGTTTTGGTGAACCCAGGTGTATCAGTCAGCATTATGAGTTTAGAACCCTTTCCTACTTGAGGATCGACATCTCCAAACTCCAAAAGAATGGATGATGTTGAGAGGATTCAATGAACAAGAAGAGAAAGCCTTGTGGTGTTTATTTTTGAATGTATGGGGAGGGGTACTTTTTGATGTGATCAAGTACAACATTGAGGTATGATGTAGTATCTCGAAAGATATAGGCATCACCCTACAATGGACCTAATCATGTAATAAGCACTCCTAAGGCATGATGGGTCTTCGAATGTACCAGAGATTTTTCCCCTACTTTATATGGATGAATAAAGTAGGGTTTATATTAAACCAGGTTATTAAGTTCCTTGTGGAGGCAAGCATCCATATTTAGTCACATCATAGAAAATGAAATTTCTTATGAATACTCTCGATTAAACTAGATAATTATCATCTCCAAAGATTTCAAGGTTAGACTATCAAAGGATTGGTTATATTTGGAAAATCAATCGGGAAAGTTAAAAGAGAAGACTTAATTTCAGAATCCAAATAAAATAAGTAGGAAATGCTCATGATACTAGGAAGCCTAGTGAGCATTCCAATTTATCTTATGGTTGGGATTTATAATTTTGAAGTTGAGGAGATTTATATGTTTTGAGTTGAAATTTAATTAGATTACTAGAGCTTATAATCCACCAACACAATGTTATGGGAATGCCTAAGAGGTGAAAATTTATGCTCGTAGCCTGAAAGAAATAGCTACCTCAGATCCTAAATCTATGGAGCTTTAGTATAAGCTAAAGCATGACCTAAATCTAAGCAATACATGGACATAAGTGTTTACCTCCATAAGAGAGAATAAATTGTCCAACTTTTAAACTTATAACTGCCTGGAGTGGCCGCCAGCTAACTCCTCCTATAACTTTAAAACCATGTAGTCTCTTAGGAATTGCAAGATAGCTAGGGTAGTTAACTAATTAGAAAGAGACTAAAGTCCTAAACACACATCCTAAGAGACTAGAGCATGAGTGGTATGAGCATATGACTTTATCAATAGATACAAAATTATTTCAAATTTTATTTCATTTTAGACACAACCTTTTGACAGAGGCTTTAGGATTTCTCATGCCTAAATGCATGATGAAATATTTTATGGATCAAATCAGCTAGAAGAAGGTGTTCTCTACCACAATGGATGCCCTCACAGGTCAAGCATTCTTTTATCGTACAAGGATTTCATGATTAAATGAGAAAGAATATGCATGATGTGAAACATACAACAATATAGCTAAGGGGTTGCTAAATCTTTTAATTATCTTATTTATGTATTAGGCTTTAGGATGAGGTTATGAGTTGTTTAAAATTTAGTTATAAGTAATTAATTTGGTATAAAAGTTATTTTTATCCTAAGAGCCTAATCATATCTAAGCCACACATTAAAGCATCAATCATTTAAGAAACTATGAAAAGCATGTCATCCTAATGCATAATGTAAACATAACATCAAATAATTATATAAACAATCATAAAAGAATAAAAGGTTGTTAAATCCATACAACCCAAGAGAGAAAAGATGGGTAGTCGAGCTCTACCCTTATACAACCTAGAATATGAAAGAATAATTATAATTGTATTAAATGCTATGGGGGTCTTCTTTTTCTATATCTCCATTTTTGATTTGGTTCCTTCTTTGATATGGATGGTGCTTGTGTTAAAGATATCACAGGTTGCCCTAGGACAATGCCTTCTGGCCACTGCTCATCCTAATCCCCATGACAATAATCCTAATTCCTATTGCAAAAATTACATTTATGTAGGAAAAGTAAATTTAATTACACTTGAAAAATAAAGGTTAGCTAAATATACATATAATCCAAGAAGTTGTATTTATAATTTAGACTTAGTACCTTACACATGGGTAACTAAGCCCACCTATCCTAACTTGGATTATGCTTAAGGATTTAAGTAACCTGTAAAAAGAGCATTCACATTTATTTTTAAGCATCCCTTAAGCATAATTCCCTGCAAAAAACATGATTAGGCTAATATTGGCCTAGCATCTAGTCTATGAAGCATACACCCTAACATCCAATCTAAAATAATATATCATAAAACAAAACATATATCACATCATACACCTTCCTAACTTAGAGCTAGAAGTGGTGACTTAATTCTATTGTATGTATTAAATCTTGAGTGGTAAGTCTTGTTAGGCATTAGTGTTGTATTTTCTAAGTGTAGAAGGATTCAATTTAGCATGAAATGTTGATTTCACTTGAAGTAGTTTAATTGATTTAAGAATTTTAATTTGTGTTTTTTTTTTCAAGAAACAAAGTGTTAGAAAGAGTGGAAAAGAGGATTGCTTTATTTCATCCCTACCTTTAGTCACTTTTTAAAGTATATTAATTTGATTTAGTTCTCTTTAGTGAATGGATTATTAATTGATTTAATTAATCCAAAATTTAGGTTCACTTTAAATAATCCTATTCAAAATGAAAAGCATCTTAAAATTAATATAATTCAAATACTACAACATGACATATATTAAATCATTCCTTTCGATCACATGTAACACGCATATGATTTAATCCTAAGTGTATCTACACATGCAACATATTTTAACACACTTAAATGATGTATGTATGTGTATGTTTAGAATTTATATTTTATTTTATTGAATTATTTAAACATATTAATTTAAAACTTTACCCAAATTATTATACAAAAAGGACATAAGAATGAAATAAAGGGGAATCAAATGAAAACTGGGGATGTCAAGATGTCAAGTCTATATACCCAACATAACATGAACATAGGATAATTAATTCATATTAATTAATTATGAATGCATGCAATGTAATTTTAATGTAAAAGGGGATTTTCATTAACTAATCACATATGCATATACATGTACAAAGATATAGGCAAGTACATTTCATTGCTAAACCAAAGAAGTAAGGTAATCAAATGACCTCCTTGGGGCTAACTAAAGCCTCGTATTCCTGGGATGTCCAAACAATAAACTTGCTTTTATTGGACACACATGGATGTATACATAAATGAGGGAAAGAAAATCATGCATAGATTGTATTTTTTTATTGAATCATTTATATATATGAATTTAAGCTCTATCCAAATTCTAATGTTGAAATACATAAGAATGAAATCAAATGAGTGTGTGCCATTGTTAAACTAGGAAAGTGACATAATCAAATGACCTCCTTGGGGCTAGCTAAAGTTTCGTGTTCCCAAGATATCCAGACTATATACCGATTACCATTCAATCTTATATAAATCAACACATGAATAGAGGAAAGTGAACTAAACATTCATACACTTAAGCTTTAATCACATGCATTTCTTATGTATTTATAACTAGCATCATAACATATATTATTATTGACTTATAAACTTTTGAAAAATACATTTGGGTTTAATACTGATAATAGTCACACATATATTAAATTAAATCAACACATGCAAACTTACATAAAGGAAATCCATTTTGTTTTATTTGATTTTGAAAAGATTGATGCAAGAATTTAAATGATATACGAAATTTAACATGATTGGAAAGAGGTCAATCAAATATAAGCATGTGATTCATTCAAACAAACTAGTTCTTAAGGACAATCAAATCAAATAAGAATATTTGAAGTAAACCAAAGCTTCTTTGTTAATTAAGTTTCTTAAATTATTTGATTTAAAGAGGAGTAGAGAAATCATCACTTGCTATTTTAAACCCATTCTCACATTAGTGATTTGATTTAATTTAAGGAAATGTAATTAAGTTGATTTATGGGTTAATTAAGTTGAACCTTTAATTAGATGAATTAATTACCCTTACCTATGTAACCTTAAAGTAATTAACTAAATAAAAATAATTATGAGCTGACATGATATGCATAGAAAATAAACTTGCAATGACCCTAGGAAATAAAAGGGGCCTAATGCAATTGACATATGATTAATAGATACTTAGATTAAGGTTATTAACTATAATTTCATTAAACTCCTCTAGGTTATTAAACACCTAAAGATCTACCCAATGATTTAATTAATTAAGGTTTGATGTGATTATGATTTCAATTTGATTAAGTGATTTAAATAATTAGTTAAATTTTAATTAATTTCATTTTAAAAAAGGGTGAAATGAACTTAGGGAAAGGGGTCTCAACCCTATTCCTTAGTTCATTTACTATTCAACAATGATTAATAAACTTTATTAACCAATTTATTATTATTCATGGGACTAATTAATCATTAATTAACTTAAAAGAGGAGTTAAGGTTTAATTAGTGAATTTTCCTAATTATGTGAGTAATAAATCCCAAGAAAATAATGGGAGGTAGAGGTCATCCCATTAAATTAACCAACAAAATTTGGAATTAATTGCTCAAATAATTAAGGAGTAATTAAGATAATTAATTTTGTAATTAAACCTTAATTAAACTTGAATTGCTATTAAAAATTAGTTAAGATCATTTTTAATTAATTCTCCTATGAAATACCTTTAAAATGAGTATTTATTTGCATTTTGTTTATTTTTCTATGATTTTTTATAATTTTTAAAAGTTTTAGGCATTAAAAATGATTAATTAAGCCTAATTAATGCCTAATCCTATTAGTGCCATGTGACGTGCTGACACGGCACGACACGCGTTTAAAACTTAAGTAACTTAAAGCCTACGTGGAGGCGATAGATGCGCTTTCTTGTTTGACATCCTATCTAAGATAAGATGGCTATGATTAATCCCATAGCTTAGTAGGAGTAAATGAGATTAATCTGGTAGATCTAATCATGACCATCCATCATGCTAATGGATGGTGCGATCTAACGTCACGCGAGTGTGGGAGAATGGAGTCTGTTTTCCATTGCTCACTTGATTAGAGCTTTCCCAGCTCAGATCAACTCAAAATGGATCCCACACCTTCAAAACATCGATCAGAGGGGATCCAATAGTCAAGATCACATGAGATGCAAGTTTTCTTCAAAAACCTCCAACCCTTTTTTGCCTAAGAATCGATTTTGGAAGCATACCTCACTGGAGCTTAAGTTTAGCGGCTTGAATGATTGAGGAAGCTTCATGTAATGGAGATGAAGCCTTATTGAGTGGGAATTGGATGAAATTCTTTGATAGTCACTTAGAAGGTGATGAACCCATGATTTGAAGCTCAACTTTGATCAAAGTCTCACCTCCAGTGCTAAGTAAGCTTGGGAGATGATTCATTCTTGCTTGATGAGGACTAGGGAAGGTGTGTGCAATGTTAATTTAAGTTTGATGGAGAAATGTGAAAGCTAGGTTGAAAATGAGAGTGTCTTATTTTGAGGTAGACGAGAATGACATTTTTCGATTGAGGAATGAGCTTGGGAGCTTAGGGAATGGCTTTAGCGACTCATCAGGGGTAGTTAGGGCTCTAAGGAATGCTTTTTGTGTGTGCTTGAGTGGAAATGAGGGGTTGTATACCCCTTTTCATCTTGATCAGATGATGGGATTAGGTTTGGTTTCTGAGCATCTTAAGGAGTCAGGTGGTAAGAGGTTGGCTCGCTTGGTTGGATGAAGGTGTGGAGGTGGCTCCCAAGGAGGAATCATGGGTGTCCTATGTGTTTCAAATCCTCCAATGGGGAGAGTGAGGTGATTTCACCTCCGATCATGGTTTGAACCAACCACTATTTAGACCATTTATAGTGTACAAAGTGGCCAAGGAATGGAAATGACCACTTAAATGAGTGATTTGTCTCATATAATGCCCTTGACCCAAGGGTAGAATAATCATTTGACATTGGATTTAATTTGTACATATTTGAAATTAGCCAAAAGTGGATTAAACCAAATTTCAATTCAATTGTAGTCGATTTGATTAGGTTTGGCTCAATTTGACACATTTAGGTCAAATTGGATTAGGTTGGGTAAAGTTGATCAATTGGTCAAATTGGGTCAAACCATGGGTTGGGTCAAGTTCATATGATCATTTGGGATGTTTTGGTTCAATTGGTTTAGTTTAGTTTGGCTTAGATTTGATTTTGGCTCATTTGAATTCATTTGGGTCAAATGTTGATCAATTTGACCAAATTGGCCAAATTGGCTTGCATGTTAGTTTGGGTTTAGTTGACCAATTGAAGATGATTATAGGCTATGGTTTCAATTAATTTGTATTTGGTTTTGATTCAGGCTAACTTGAACCTTTTCAATTTGGGCTAAGAAGGTCAATTCAATAATCATGGCTTTGGTCAAGTTCAATAATCAATTTGGAATGAACTTGATTCATTGGTTGAAATCAAATTGGTTTATATATTGATTTGACCCAATTTGGTCTTTTTGGTCAATTTGAATCAACTTGGGTCAAGAGGGCTAATTGGATTTGGTTTGACTCAATTAAAGGTCAAGTCATATACAAATATTGATTTTGATTTGGTATGACTCATTGATTTCAAGGGATTTGGCTTAGGCTGAAATTAGTTCATATGGGTTAAGGGGTTGACTTGGTCAAATGACCAAGTTGACTTGGTTTGACCTAATTTAGGATAATTGATCAACCTAGGATGATCAACAATCATGATGGGTAGGATTAGAACTTGACTCAAGAAGGTCATATTAGCCACTTTGGGTCAAGCGCACAAATTGGGTTTTGTTAGCTTAATTTTGGATTGAGTTTGATTTAGTTGAGTTTACATATGAATTTTGGATTGATATATAAATTCAATTGCAATTGGCTTGGGTTCAAATGGGTTTTGGTTCATTTGAACATTTCAAGTCAAAAGGGTTAAGTTGGGTTTGACTTGGGTTGATCTTTGTTTGGCTTGATGATTCTAGATTTCATTTATATTTTTGAATATGATTGAAGGTATGATTGATTCATGAAAAAATCAATTGAATTTGGGTTTTGGAATGAAGGAATTTGGCTAAGTCCATGGAGTTGGGTCATGTGGCTTAGGTTTAGATTTTGATTTGGTTTGATTTAGTTTTGATTATTTAAATGTATATTTCATTTAAATTTAAGAAGATGATTAAAAATAAGATTTATTTGTGAGAAAATCAATTGAGTTTGAATTGATTTGGATTAAGATTTAGCTAAGTCCATGGGTTAGGTCATATAGCTTAGGAAGGGTTTTGATTTAATTTGATTTGTTTTCATCATTTAAATGAAGATTTGATTTATATTTAAGAAGATGATTGAAGATATAAATTTATTCAGAGAAAATCAATTGATTTTGGATTGATTTGGATTAAGATTTTGTTAAGTCCATGGGATAGGTCTTATGGCTTAGGAAGGGTTTCAAGTTTGGATTTGATCAAGGGATTCAATCATTTGGTTTTGGAATTTGGGTTTGGATTTGGATTTGAATATGAAGTTTGAATTGAACTTGAAGTTTGGCTTGAGAAGGTGAACATGGATTAGATTTTGGTTGTAAGGTAGGTTGATTATCCTAATCCTTAAGACATAACCTAATCATATAGTTAACATTTCTAAGTCTTTAGGCTTAGGCTAAGTGTTTACCTAATTGTTAGAAGTGTCATATGACTTAGGAAGTCTTAGTGTCTAGAACACTCCTAAGTCTAAGATGGGAAGATTGAATCCACATTCCAAAAGTGAGGTCAATAGGCCTTAGGCTCCATAGTGTTGCCTTTGGAGATAGATGATTGGAAGACCGAAGCCAAGTTTCATATTATAAAATCAGATATATCTTTCAATGCTTTGCTTGGGAGACCTTGGATACATGAGAACAAAATTGTTCCATCCTCTCTACATCAGTGCATGAAGTTTGTGAGAGGTGGATCATCTACTGTGTCAAAGGAGATCTAAGCCATTTACAATTTGGGAGGTCAGCTTATATGAGGATGTTGCTTACTACCTCTCTCAAAATCAACAAGTCTACTCTCCCAAACTTGGCCAAAGTTTAAAAATAAATGAAAAAAAAAGAAAAAGAAAAAGAAAAAGAAAAGAAAAGAGAAAATGAAAAATAAAATAAAAGGGAACAAAAATAGAATTGGAGGAGGAAGTGGAGCCTGACATTAGATTCAACCCACAGTTCATTACTCCATTTGAACATATGGGTAGGACGATTGACCTCCACCAGGTAGTGGAAGAGGTAGTTCAGAAGCAATCCCATCAGTGGAAAACCTCCTTATTGGCCTCCCAATAGAAGATATGTCCTAGGTACTAGAAGTACACCTACTTTCTATATAGACTTAGAATCTAATTCTTAGGATGAGTCTTGTATGATTTGCACATCAGCCAGCTATTCTCAGCAGTAGATTCCCTTGGAGGTGATACTTAAGCTAGATAGTGATGAAGACTAGGATCCAAAGCAACGTAAAAGTGTATCCAAATATATATGTGAAATAGTTAGAATCAGTTGGGAACCTTAGCTCTAATCCAACTTTCCTCTCAAAAAGCTAAGGGTTTGGTAGTTAAGGAAGCCCCTAAGTCATCGATAGTTGTGAAGACTCAGAGGTTCTTTTTGAGAGCATCATCCTCAAGTTACAAATGTGATGTAGAACTTGAGGATGATTTATATAAAGATATAATATAATTACCTTTCGATTGGTACTTGCCATGTGTTCATAATTTAGAAAAGAAAGGGTTAATTCCACATACTTGGTCAAAGTATAGGTCAGACTATTTTGAAATAATATTGAAGAACAAATGAAAAGATCTCAATCAAGATCGAGACTAGGATTCAGTACAGTGGGTCCAGTCGATGATGACGATTATTTCTTAGTCATCAAAAATCATTTAAAATATGATAGGTTATTTTCAAATCATATTAACTCATATAAAGAGTTGTGTTTAGAAACTTTAGATGATCCATATGATTTTGAAGTCAAAGATGCACCACCAGAGTTTGAAGAAGAGATCAAGTGAACCATCAATGAGCTCTAAGAAATCAAGTTAGGAACTGAAGAAGATCCACACCGACATACATCAGTTCTTTGTTGAATGAAATTGAAATTAATTACTTAGTAGGCTATTGATTGAGTTTAAGGACTAATTTGCATGGAGTTATGAAGAGATGCCAAGATTGGCTCCTAACGTAGCGGTCCATAAATTAGTATTATAGCCTATTGCTAACCCTATCAAGCAGGCTTCTAGATGCATGTGATTATACATAGAATAACATGTCATTTATAAAGTTAAGAAACTAATCGATCATCATCGGGATGAAAATACCTAACCGGTTAGCCAAAGATCATCCTAGTTAAGAAAAAGAATGGCCAAATTTGCATATGTGTCAATTTTATGGATCTAAATAAGGCATGTCCAAAAGATGAAGTTCCACTACCAATCTCAGAGTTGATGGTGGACATTGCCTAATCAAATGCAGTCTTCTCTTTCCTAAATGGCTCATCTAGATATAACCAAATAAATATGGCCCCTGAAGATTAAAGAAACACTAATTTTAGAACCCCGATCAGAATCTATGGCTATAAGGGCTTGCCTTCCATCCTTAAAAATGCTGGTGCTACATACTAGTAGACTATGGCTTGAATCTTGAAGAACTCATTCATCATTAAGTCGAGTGCCATGTTGATGATCTAATGGTCAAAATTAGAGAAACGGAAGACCTTTTCTTTGACTTGAGAGTAGTTTTTTAATAGTTAAGATAATTTAACCTCGAAATGAATCCCCTGAAGTATACATTCGGAGTAGCTTTAAGGAAATTTTTTGGGTTTATTATTCGACACCAGGGAATCAAAATTGATCCAGAGAAGATCAATGCGATATTAGAAATGCCACCCCATAAAAGTTTAACTCAACTTAGATCATTCCAAGGGTGATTGGAGTATCTAAGATGCTTTATTTCCAACTATCAAAAATATGTCAACCATTCTCAACACTTGCCAAAAAGGATGCCGAGTTCATGGGATGATAAATGTGAGCATGCCTTTGAGGACATCAAGCATTACCTGATGACATTGTTAGTTCTAGCAGCCCCTATCTGGGGTAAGCGGAACATACTTTACACTACTATGTTAGACGAATCCCTTAGTGCTTTGTTGGCCAAAGATAATGACAAAGGAAAGGAAAATGCACTCTACTACCTCAGTCATCATCTAATCCCAGATGAGGCTAATTATCCACCCATTGAGAAGCATTGCTTAGCATTAATATTTGCATACTAAAAGCTACAGCACTACATGCTTCCTCATCAAGTAAACTTAATCTCTAGGATCAATCCACTATAGTATCTCATGACATGGCTGATGTTGTCTAGATGATTGGCATGATGGTCCATGATCCTCTCATAGTTTGGCATTACCTTCGTACCCCTCTGTGTGGTAAAAAGATAAATGCTAGTAAATTTCTTAGCAACACACTCACTTCTTGCTGACTCTCCGCTTAGTGATGATATCCCCGATGAATAAATCATGAACATAGAGGATGCTAACATTCATCGCTAGGAGATATACTTTGATGGTGCGACTTCCTCTCATAGAGGAGAAGAAGCACTATCTACTATTTTAGGAAAGGTAAGGGTAGGAATAGTTTTCTTAACTCGGGACCGTGATGTGATGAGATTCTCATATCATATGTCCAATGCAAACAATGAATATGAGGCAATGCCAACTGAGTTAGCTAGTCTAAGCATCGAGAATATTAACATATTTGGGGATTCTCACCTAAATCATTGGGTCCTATAAGGTTATAAAGCCCAAGCTCCATCACTACCACAAGTACACCATTGAGTTGTTGGCCCAAATCCAAGAGGATATAATTCCTTGAGGAGAGAATGTCATAGCTTATGCTTTAGCCAAGCTTTCCAGGGAGTTGGCATGTTTGGAGGATGAGTCCATATCAATAAAGGTCCAAAATTGACAAGTCTTATCTCTTATTGATATTAAACTCATCAAATAGTACTCTACTAAAGGGGAGGTTGCCATTGCCAACAAGGATGAGGAGTTAGAATGGAGGAAACCATTCATGGATTACCTTAATAAAGGTAAACTACATTAAGAGAAGTCTCAAGCCCATTAAATGAAGCAGAGAGCACTTTTCTATGCTCTTGTGGATGGTGTCTTGTACCGACGATCTTTCGATCATATATGGTTACATTATTTAGACAAACACAAAGCACATAAGATTGTGATCGAGGTACACTCAGGATTATGTGGAGCCAACCAATCTAGTCTGAAGATGAAAGACAAAATCAAGAGATTAGGATACTACTGGCCGTCAATGATCAAAGATTTCATGGATACAGCTAGGCAATGCCACCAATGTCAAATACACTATGTAATCCTACATTAACCACCCAACATTCTACATCCTACATTCTACATTGGCCTCTTGGACATTCAAGTGTTAAGGTACTGACATAGTGGGTCTAATTGAACTTCTTTCTTCCAAGGGTCATTGGTTCATCTTTGCTGCTACTGACTACTTTTCCAAAAGGGCTAAGGCATTTTTGGAGAGATCACAACTCAAAGATGTGCTCTTTTAAGAACCATGTTGTATATAGGTTTGAGTGCCTCATGAATTATAATAATGGTACCGCATTCAAGAGCATCGATCAATAATTTTGCCTAAAACACATCATAGATTTGAGTTACTCTACCATCAACTAAATAGCTTAGCAAAAGCCTTCAATAAAATGATCATCCAAATTCTAATGAAGACACTGATAATAATTGATAGTAGTGGCATGAGCAAGTTGAAGTATGTATCGCATATATAGAAATCCAACTCGCCTACCTTTCTCCCTAGTGTATGGGTCCGAAGTCATTCTACCATTAGAAGTCCAACTCCCATCACTATAGATAGTGGATCAAGATCACCAAAGTAGCAAGTTAAGCTAGAAGAAGGTGTAAAGAGAGATGCCCGCATGCTAAAACCTTGAGTTGTAAAAGGTTTCAAGGTTTCAACACAAGGGTCAGAGCTTTTCAAGTAGGAGAGCTTATTTTAATTCTAAGGAGACTAATCAGAATATGGTTGGCAAGTTTGTACCCACTTGGGAAGGCCCTTTTAACATAGAGAAGTCCTACCAATGAGGATCAAAATAGCTTATTAATCACAAGGGGGAGCACCCAATGCTTTCAAATAATGGTCTCCACTTAAAGAAATGTTATAAATTAGGTTTCGAAAATAATTATCATAAAAAAATTCCATTTTGAATTCAATCTCTTCCATGTTGAATGTATTCTTATTTATGAATCCACCACGATGTGTTTATGTTAGGTGTAAGGAACCTATGTGACATCCTATCTTTCATCAACACAATACAAACATAATCTACACATAAACATATAAAACAAAAACATCTTTTGTCTTGCTCGTGGAGTTGAGATAACGAAGTTGCCCTCACTCAATAGTTAGGTTTGACATGCTACCCTGCTAGTGTGTCACCCCAATGGTCTTCTTTCTTTGGAGGATGTAAGTCTATAATGCTTTCCTTCCTTATTTGGCCACTACACACCGATGAGGGCCTTGTTAATTTAGTAGGTCTTATTGCATGGCCGGTTGGCTACCTCATGTTTGCTTCATTTAAGAGGAAGTGAGTCTTCTATGCTTTCTTCTTGGATTAGCCTTTGTGCACTGACTGGGTTGAGTATATTTAAGGTTTAGGATAAGTCTCCTAGTGGCTCCTTCCCTCTTGACTGCTTTAAGTCTGAGTCCTTCCCTAGGCTCCTCTTAGTAGTCGCCTAGTCGACAAAGATCGCCATGATGACTATCGATGATCGGCCCACTTAGAAAGTTGTAAGCAAACATTTTTTCCTTTCCAGATTGATCATTGGATGCCAACGGGCACCTTATGTTGGTTGGTTCTCACTATGCTGACGGATACACCACTCATGATGATGGATACACCATATCTTAGTTGGTTCTCACTATGCTGACGCACCTTATAATAATTTTGGTAATGATGAAGAAGGGTTTGGTGTTCCCACTTGCCCTCTTAATAAATCAGTTTCTACTCCCTCCCTTATTATTCCTAAAGCTCATTTGTCTTTAATAAATTCTAGGGTCTTGGAAGAAAGATAATTCACTTCTCATCAGGAGATTTCTCCTAAATCTGTGACTAATGTTGCTAAATCCTTTTTGAATGATGATTCAAAGTGCAAAGAAAATGGCTTCCAAACTTTATATTCAAAAAAAATTGTTAAAAATTTTCTTCCCAAATTGCTAAGAAACACTATAGTTGTTGTGACCTCTCTATCTTCTCTCAATTAACTTTTACTCTCCCCTCATCCTTTTTCTTTTTTTTTATGTTTAATTTTTTAGTTTTGAATGTTAGAGGAATTGGTTTCCTCTCTATTTGTAATCGTATTAGAAATCTTTGTTGTATCCATAATATTTCCTTATTATTCTTGAACCACTTAACCATGTTGCTAGAATGATCGATTTCAATAAATTTTTCTCTAATGTTAGTAATAAGGTTTGGTGTTTTTGGAATAACTTTATAGACGTTTCTATTCTTGATGATTTTAATCAACTTCTCAATGCTCAAATCTCTTATGTTGGTTATTGTGTTTAAAGCTCTTTTCTTTATTCATCTTGTAATAGATATGGTAGAAATCTTCTTTAGGATAACTTGACTAATTTTTCCACCTCTATCAGTAAACCTTGGTTTATTGGTGGTGATTTCAACACTATTTTGTTCTCTTCTAAACAAAGTGGTGGTTGCTCTCCTAATATTCATTCCATGAAAGAATTTTTTAATATGATCCTTGATTGTAATTTGAATAATATTGGTTTTAAGGGTTCTAATTAAACTTGGAAAAACACTAGAATTTGGCAGAGGTGGGACATGATTCTTTTTAATACTCATTGGATTACCCAATGAACTATTACTTCTATAGTTGATTTAAGCAGAATCTTGTCTGATCATGCTCCTCTTTGGTATTTATTAAAGAATTTCTCTCCTTTTAGATTTTAGAACATGTGGATTCCCCCTAAACCCTAAACCCTAAACCCAAAACCCAAAACCCAAAACCCTAAGCCCTAAACCCTAAACCTTAAACCCTAAACTCTAAACTAACCTAAACCCTAACCCTAAACTAACCTAAACCCTAAACCCCAAACTAACCTAAAGCTTAAACCCTAAACTAAAAATCCCTAAACCCTAAAACCTTAAACAGTAAATCCAAAACTAAACCCTAAACCCTAAATAATAAACCTTAAACCCTAAACCCTAAAACACTAAACCATGAACCCTAAACCCTAGAAGCCTAAATCTTAAACTCTGAACACTAAACCCTACAGCCCTAAGCCCTAAACCCTAAACCCCAAACCCTAAACCCTAACATAACCCTAAACCCTTTAGCATAATTCGTAAACCTTAAACCCTAAATCCTTAAAACTTAAAAATATAAACCTAAACTAAATAAAACCTAAAATGAAAATAAATAAATAAAACCTAAATCAAAATAAAAAAAATAAAATAAAATAAAACATAAACTTAGTCATATACCTAAAGATATAAACAACTAAAAAAAATAAAATAAACCTAAAAAATTTAAAAACTAATTAAAATAAAACTAAACCTAAAATAAAAATAAAATAAACCTAAAATAAAATCAAATAAAAACTAAATAATAACTTAAACCTAAAAAATAATCCTAAAAATAAATAAAAAATAAACCTAAACCATAAACTAAAAAAAAACCTAAACCTAAAATAAAAATAAAATAAACAAAATAAAATAAATAAGAACTAAAAATAAGCTAAAATAAAATAAATAAAACTTAAACCTAAACCTAAATTAAACTAAACCTAAACCTAAACTAAACAAAATAATATAAACTAAAATAAATTAACCTAAACCTAAACCTAAACTAAAAAAATAAAACTTAAAAATGAACCTAAATTAAAAACCTAAAACCTAAACATAAAAAAATAAAATAAAAATTGAAAAAAACCTACAAATAAAAAATATAACCTAAACAAAAAAAACATAAAAATAAAAATAAATTAAAATAAATAAATTAAACTAAATAAAAATAAAAATAAACTTAAATAAATATAAAAATAAAATAAACAAAACTAAGTAAACGCTAACTTATCAGCTTACTTAATTTAAGAACTAAATAAATAAATAATACCCATAAAACCTAAACCATAAACCCTAAACCCTAAAAACCCTAAACCCTAAAGCCTAAATGCTACTCTAAACCCTAAACCTACAACCCAAAACCCTCAACGAAACCAGAACCATGAACTAGAACTTAAACCTAAACACTAAACCTAATCTAAACCTTATCCCTAAACTAACCCTAAACACTAAACCCTAAACCTAATCTAAACCCTAAATAACTAATTTTAAACTAAACTTAAACCCTAAACCTAAACCTAAACCCCTAAAACCTAAACCTTAAAACTATAAACCTAAACTTAAACTCCTATAATGCAACTTAACTTAAATTTTAAACTTAAACCTAAATAAATACCTTAAACTATCCTAAACTTAAACTTAAACTAAACCTTAAACCTTAAACCTAAACCTTAAACTTAAATAACCTAAACTAAGTTCTAAACTTTAAATTTAAAACCCTAAATCTAAACCTAAAACTATAAAGCACCTTGTTAAAGTTCAAATAATAAACCTTAAACCCTCAAACTTAAACCCTAAACTCCTAAACTTCCCCTAAACACTCAAAACTTTAAACCTAAAATCTTAAACCTAAAACCTTAAACCCAAAATTAAACTTAAACACAAAACCTTAATCCTTAAATCCTAACCCTAAACCCTAAACCCAAAGCCTAAACCTAAAACTAAAAAATAAAGCTAAACCCTAAAGTTATTAAACTTAAACCTAGACCCTAAGAATGGGCAGAACCTTGACAACAGAAATATCATCATCAAGCAGGCTCAATCTAAATCTACCCATGGAGGCAAAGCTGGAGGCAACGATTATCGTAGTGGTGGTGTGGGATCTAGAGGTGCTGGTGGATATGAAGGTGGAGATTATGGAGGCAGGACGAGTGACGAAGGTTATAGCCATGGTGGTTGAGAAGGGAGAGATCAGGGATTTGATGGGGCTCCAGCTACTTGAGAGGAGGGGGATATTCTGATGGGAACTAGAGAATCTGAAGAATGACCAATCTGATATAAAACTTATGGAACTGTGTCTTTATAGTAGGGACAGTTCTAGTTATCTAGGGTTATTTATTTGCTCTATGCATGCTCATTTTTGGTCTATTTCATCTTTTGTGTTTTACAAAACTTGGTGTGCTACTTCCATGTTGAATCAAAAAGAAGAAATGTTGAATCTGAGTTTGTTCTATGTTAAGAAAAAACCCTAAATAAAAAAACTAAAATAAAAAATAAAAATAAAATAAACCTAAACCTAAACTAAAATAAACTAAACTAAAATAAATAAAACCTAACCTAAATCTAGACCTAAACTAAATAAAATAAATTAAACTAAAAATAAACTAAACCTAAACCTAAACCAAGTATAAAAAATAAAACCTAAAAATAAACATAAAATAAAAAACTAAAACCTAAACCTAAAAGAATAAAATAAAAATTGAAACCTAAATCTAAAAATAAAAATTGCAATCTAAACCTGAATAAATATAAAAACAAAATAAACTAAAATAAATAGAAAATAAACTAAATAAACCTAAACATATTAATTTAAGAAAAATAAATTGAAAAAAACCCTAAACCCTAACCCACAAACCTTAAACTCCAAAAACCCTAAACCCTAAATCCTAAACCCTAAACCCTAAACTCTAAACCCTAAACCCTAAACTGTAAACTTTAAACCCTTAATCCTAAACCTGCAACCCTAAACACTAAACCCTAAAAAACCTTAAACCTTAAACACTTAACCCTAAACCCTAAACCCTAACCCCTAAACCCTAAACCCTAAACCTAAACCATAAATCTTAAAGCCTAAACCCTACACCATAAACCCTAAATCAAAACCAACAACCCTAAACCCAAAACTCTAAAACCTAAACCCTAAACCCTAAACCCTAAACCATAAACCCAAAACTAACCCTAAACTCTAAAAACCTAAAACCTAAACATAAATTCAATAAAACCTAAAAATAAAATAAACCCTAAACCCTAAACCTAAATATAATAAAAAATTAAAATAAAAAAAAACCTAAACTAAATCCTACAAATAAAATAAAATAAATTAATAAAAACAAACTAAAATATAATAAATAAATATATAAACAAAATAAATAATAAAATAAACTTAAGAAAAAAAAATCTAAATAAAATAAAATAAAACATATAATAAAAAAATAAACCTAAAATATAATATAATAAAAACTAAATAAAAAATAAAATAAAAAATAAACCTTCAAAATAAACCTAAAAATAAATAAAAAATAAAATCTAACCCCTAAATATAAAAAAAACCTAAACCTATAATAAAAATAAAATAAACCTTAACTTAAACTAAAATAAATAAAACTAAAACCAAAACTTAAAATAAACTAAAACTAAACCTTCACCTAAACTAAATAAGATAAATTAAACTAAAAATCAACTAAACTTGTACATAAACCTAAACTAAAAAATAAAACCTAAAAATAAACCTAAACTAAATACTTTTAACCTAAACCTAAAAAAATAAATAAAAATGGAAACCTAAACCTAAAAATACAAAAAATATAACCTAAACCTAAAAAATAAAATAAAAATAAACTAAACTAAAATAAATAAACCTAATGTAAATAGTCTAAACTAAATAAAAATAAAAATAAATCTAAATAAAAATAAAAAATAAAACAAACTAAAATAAATAAAAAGTAAACTAAATAAACAAAATAAACCCAAACCTATCGACTTACTTAATTTAAGAAAAAAATTAATATAAAACCCCCCCTAAACACTCAACCTCAAAACCCTAAACCCTAAAAAATCCTAAACCTTAAATCTTAAACCCTAAACCCTAAACTCTAAACCCTAAACCTACAACCCTAGACCCTCAACCCTAAACCTGCAACCCTAAACACTAAACCCTAAACCCTAAAAAACTATAAACCTTAAACCCTAAATCCTAAACCCTAAACCCTAAAACTAATCCCTAATCTTTAATAAATCTAACTCTTAAACTTAAATCCTAAACTCCTAATCTAAACCCTAACCTAAACTTTAAACCTTAAACCTAAACCTTTAAACCCTAATCTAAACCTAAAACTTAAACCCTAAAAACTTAAACCTAAACCTAAACTTAAACCCTAAACACTAAACTCTAAAACCCTAAACTCTTAACTAACCCTTAACCCTAAGCTAACCCTAAACCCTAAACCCTAAACCCTAACTCTAAATGCTAAACCCTAAAACCCTAAATCCAAATTCCAAAATCCCTAAACCATAAACCCTAAATCGTAAACCCTAAACCCTAATCCTTAAACCCTAATCGTAAAACATAAAACCTAAATATAAACTTAAAGTAACTAAATAAATAAATAATAAACCTAAACCCTAAAAGCTAATAAACGTAAATTGAAACCTAAACCCTAAGAATGGGAAAAACCTTGATGGTAGGAACATCACCGTCAACGAGGCTTAATCTAAATCTGGTGTTAGAGGTGAAGGCGGAGACAACAGTTATCATAGTGGTGGTGGGAGATTTGGAGGTGCTGGTGGATATAGAGGTGGCAGAAAGTGCGATAAGGGTTTCAACTGTGGTGGTAGCGAAGGGAGAGATTAGGGACATGATAGTGAATCCTGCTACTCGAGAGCTGGGGGTTGTTCTTACGGGAACTAAAAAAACTAAAGAATGGCCAATCCGATCTACTTCTTATGGAACTGTGTCTTTACAGTAGAGATGGTTTTAGTTATCCAGAGTTGTTTATTTGCTCTATGTGTGCTAATTTCTTATCTATGTCATCGCTTATGTCATAGAAAACTTAGTGTGCTACTTGGTTTATGAAATCGAAAAGAAGAAATGTTGAATATGAATTTATTCTATTTTAAAAAAAATTGTAAATCGTAAACCCTAAAACCTAAAACCCCTAAATCATAAACCCTAAATAAAAAAATAGAAAAAAATCCTAAACCCTAAACCTTAAACACTAAATCCAAAAACCTATAACCCTAAACCCAAAACACTAAACCTCAAACCATAAACCCTAAACCTGAAACCCTAAAAACCTAAACCTAAACTAGATAAAACCAAAAAATAAAATATTTTAAAAAAACTAAACTTAAGAAAAATAAAAATAATAAAATAAAATAAAAACTTGAACTAAAATCTAAACTAAACCTAAACCTAAACTAGAATGTAAAAATAAAATAAAAGAAAAAAATAAAAACTAAAATAAAATAAAATAATTAAAAACTTAAACTAAACTAAAAAAATAAAATAAACCTAAAAATAAAATAAAAATTAAACATAAAATAAAAATAAAATAAACTTAAAAAAAACCTAAACCTAAATCTAAAAATAAAAAATAAAATCTAAAAAATAAAATAAAAATAAAACTAAAATAAAAAATAAATCTAAACCTAAACCTAAAAAATAAACTAAAATAAAAATCCTAAATAAAAATATTTAAACCTAAAATAAATAAACTAAACTAAATCAGAATAAAAAAAATAAAAAATAAAAAAAGGAAATAAATAAAAAATAAACTAAGTAAATTAAATAAATTTAAATCTATCAATTTACTTAATTCATAAAAATAAAACAAAAATAAAAAATAAATAAATAAAGAAACAACCTTAAACCTTAAACCCTAAGAACCCTGAACACTAAAATCCTAAATCTTAAACCCTTAACCCTAAACCTACGACTTTAAATCATAAACTAAAAACCCATAACTTATACCCTAAACCATAAATCCTAAATGCTAAAAAACCCTAAACCCTGAACCATAAATCCATAAACCCTAAACCCTAAATCTTAAACCCTAAATCTTGAACCCAAACCCTAAACCTTAAACTAAAACCCTAAACCCCAAAACCTAAAACATATATAGTAAACCCCAGAATCCTAAAACACTAAATCATAAACCCTAATTTAACCCTATACCTTACACTAACCCTAAACCCTAAACCTTGAACCCGAATAAACCCTAAACCCTAAAGCCTGAACCCTAAACCATAAACCCTAAACCCTAACCCTAAACCCTAAACCTTAAACCCTAACCCTAAACCCTAAACCCTAATTCCTAATCATTCTAGTTTGGATTTATCTCCCAATAAGCAAATCCATTTCGTTAACCATCAATTCTTTTTTGTTATGGGTTTTTATTTGGTCAATTTTTTCAAATTGATTAGGCAACAACTACGAAATTGCATCCTTTAGTGGCTAGAATCCTTATTAAATTGGACATTACCAAGAAACACCCCAAAGAAATGTAGTTGGGATCTAAAAATTATGGTTACATGCAAAGAATTGAATTTGAAAATTTCCATGTCTTTTGTTCTCACTATAAAATCCATGGGCACGATAATTCTGAATGTTTCATTCTTCATCCTCACCTTAAAAAGAAAATCCCTATTAAGGAAACTTCTTTTCCTAACCCTAGGTTGATGACTAATAAATATAAATAAACTACTTTGGAAAAAAGGATTCTTTGAATGTTTCAAATAAGGCTGATTTACGTTTCACTTCTTCTTAGTAATTGAAGGCTTCTAATGTGAACAATAATAGCTTTAATAAACTTTTGAATAAGGATTTTCTTTCCTCCGATTCAATCCTTGCATCCTTGCTAGCTTTGATATAAACATAAAATAAAATAAATAAAAATCTAAACTAAACCAAAAAAATAAAATAAATCCAAGAATAAAAAACCTAAATAAAATAAAAACTAAACATAAAATGAAAATAAAATAAACCTAAAATAAAATAAAATAAAAACTAGATAAAAACCTAAACGAAAAAAATAAACATTAATCTAAAACCTAAAAATAAAAAATTAATAAAACCTAAACCCGAAATAAAAAAATAAAATTGAAAATAAAATAAAATAAACCTAAACCTAAACTAAAATAAATTAAACCTAACCTAAACCTAAAATAAACTAAGCCTAAATCTAGACCTAAACAAAATAAAATAAATTAAACTAAAAATAAACTAAACCTAAACCTAAACCACGTATAAAAAATAAAACCTAAAAATAAACATAAAATAAAAACCTATAACCTAAAACTAAAAATAAAATAAATATTGAAACTTAAATCTAAAAATAAAAATTATAATCTAAACCTAAAATATAAAATAAAATTAAAACTAAACTAAAATAAATAAACCTAATAAAAATAAACTAAACTAAATAAAAAATAAAAATAAACCTAAATAAATATAAAAAATAAAATAAACTAAAATAAATAAAAATAAAATAAATAAACATAAACCTACCAGCTTACTTAATTTAAGAAAAAATAAATTAAAAAAAAACCTATACCCTCAACCATAAACCCTAAATTCTAAAACCCTAAACCCTAAATCATAAACCCTAAACCCTAAACCCTAAATTGTAAACTCTAAACTTACAATCCTAAACCCTTAACCCTAAACATGCAACCCTAAAAAACCATAAACCTTAAACACTAAACCCTAAACCCTAAACCCTAAACCCTAAACCCTAAACCCTAACCCCTAAACACTAGACCCTAAACTCTAAACCTAAACCATAAACCCTAAAGCCTAAACCCTAAACCCTAAAACATAAATCTGAAAACCTACAGCCATAAACCCAAAACCCTAAAATCGAAACCCTAAACCCTAAACCCCAAACCCTAAAAGCCTAAAAGCCTAAAACCTAAACCTAAACTAAATAAACCTAAAAAATAAAATAAACCCTAAACCCTAAACATAAATATAATAAAAATTAAAATAAAATAAAAACTTAAGCTAAAACCTAAACTAAAACCTACAAATAAAAGAAAATAAATTAATAAAAATAAACCAAAATAAAATAAATAAAAATCTAAACTAAACTAAATAATAAAATAAACCTAAGAATTAAAAACCTAAAAAAAATAAAACTAAACATATAATCAAAAATAAACCTAAAATAAAATAAAATAAAAAATAAATAAAAAACAAAATAAAAAAATAATCCTTTCAAACAAACCTAAAAATAAATAAAAAATAAAATCTAAACCCTAAACTAAAAAAAAACCTAAACCTACAATAAAAAGAAAATAAACCTTAACCTAAACTAAAATAAATAAAACCAAAACCAAAACCTAAAATAAACTAAACCTATCCCTACACCTAAACTAATTAAGATAAATTAAACTAAAAATTGACTAAACTTGTACATAAACCTAAACTAAAAAATAAAACCTCAAAATAGACCTAAACTAAATACCTAAAACCTAAACCAAAAAATAAATAAATAAAAATTGAAACTTAAACCTAAAAATAAAAAAAATATAACATAAAACTTAAAAATAAAATAAAAATAAACTAAACTAAAATAAATAAACCTAATGTAAATACACTAAACTAAATTAAAATAAAAATAAGTCTAAATAAAAATAAAAAATAAAATAAACTAAAATAAATAAAAAATAAACAAAATAAACCCAAACTTATCAACTTACTTAATTTAAGAAAAAAATCAATATAAAAACCCCCCTAAACACTACTTCAAACTCTAAACCCTAGAAAGCCTAAACCTTAAATCCATACTGTAAACCCTAAACTCTAAACCCTAAACCTACAACCCTAGACTCTCAACCCTAAACCTTCAACCTTAAACACTAAACCCTAAACCCTTAAAAACCAAAAACCTTAAACCCTAAACCCTAAACCCTAACCCCTAAACTTTTAACCATTAACCCTAAACAAAAACCCTAAACCCTAATCCTAGATGAAATATGTAAACTAAAATGCAATAAACCTAAACCATAAACCATAATAGGCCGATGCGGGCTTCTGCCCGTTTCCCTGTTGATTCATGATAACTCATTGAATCGCATGACCCTTGTGCCAGTGATGCATCATTCAAATATCTGCCTTATCAACTTTCGATGGTAGGATAGGGGCCTACCATGGTGGTGATGGGTGACGGAGAATTAGGGTTCGATTCTGGAGAGGGAGCCTGAGAGACGACTACCAAATCTAAAGAAGGCAAAAATTACCCAATCGACATGGGAGGTAGTGACATAAATAATACCGCTCTTCGAAGTCAGTAATGAATGAGTACCCAAACCCCTTAATGAGGATCCATTGGGCAAGTCCGGTGCCACATGCAATTCTAGCAATAGTATATTTAAGTTGTTGGAGTTAAAACTCATAGTTGGACCTTGGGTTGGCCTAATCTGCATCTGCCTCATCCCTTATGTCATGCATTCCTCGCCTTAATTGGTCGGGTCTCCAAACTTTGAAGAGATTAGAGTGCTCAAAGCAAGCCCATGCTCTAGATTCCTTAGCATGAGATAACACCATAGGATTTTGGTCCTATTGTGTTGGCCTTCGAGATCAGAGTAATAATTAAGAAGGATGATGGGGGCATGTATTTCATAGTCAGAGGTGAAATTCTTAGATTTATGAAAGATGAACCATTTAAAGCATGAAAGGATGTTTTCATTAATCAAGAATGAAAGTTGGGGGCTCGAAGATGATCAGATACCATCCTAGTCTCAACCATTAACGATGCCGACCAGGGATCGGCGGATGTTACTTTTAGGACTCCACTGACACCTTGTGAGAAATCAAAGTTTTTTGGTTCCTTGAGTATTACATGTTGCATTAATGAAAAATAACAAAGTACAAAGAAGCACAAAAGTGCTTAATACAGAGCATATTAAGAAGAAATAGAAGATCTATCCTCCTCTAACAATGAGTGAAATGATGGAGGAATAGTAGTACAAGTAGGACTTGGCCATGAAAAACTAGAAGTAACTGCTAGCCGGGCACAAAAGTCAGCAGCTCTGTTGCGATCCCACTTCACATGTGTGAAAAGCACCTGGTGGAAATCGGTCAGGAATGAAAGATCTGGAGATGAAGTGGGTACAGATCTCCATGTAGTCTGCAGAAGCCTTTGCTGAAGGAAGCCAACCACCGAGGCATTGTCTCCCTCTAAAATGAGACCTCTATACTCAAACATCCATGGTTCAATACACTGCTCAAAATGAAGCATAGCCTGTAGTTCAATCTGTGTGCTTTCCCAGTGCTGAAGATGAACCCCAAGAGCTTTGATGAGCACACCATTGTCATCAAAGAACTATACCAATGCCAGCAGCACCAGAGGAAAGGAGAGCACCATCAACATTGGCCTTGAGCCATCCAGGAGGGGGGGAGTCCAAAAATGGTGGATAGGTAGCCAAAATGGCTGGTGGATATCCCATTGCTCCTGAGATGTAAGTGAACAAGGTCTGGTGAAGGTACTCATGATATATGATGCCAAAATCCTAGGTGTAGCATAAGGACGGCCATGAGTTGTTGGGGGAGGGGCAACTGGCCGAGAGGTTCCAAGCTTGGAAGTGGCATAAGTTGTTGGGGGAGGGGAAAAGTTCTTTGGTGGCAGAGTCGAGGGCCTTTGTCCCTTGAATTGGCCTTTTGTTGAAGGAAGAACACCCCAAAAAAAGGGGTTGAATTTGGTGGAGCATTAGCCCAAATCTGTAGTACTTTTGGTAAAGGGAAGAGTCACCCATGACATGGTCGGGACTAGCTTCAGAGGCCGAAGAGTACTGACCTTCAGAGTCTGGACTTGCTTCCATGTCCATAGCATCCTTTGCAAGATCACCCAAGGGCATCACATAAGCCAGCCCGGGCTTGCATGTGTCGGCCAATGTTTGCTTGTCCTGACAGACGCCACTGGTCGGCCAGTTGACTTGTCCGGATCCAGTGACGCGTGGCCCATCCAGATTCTCGGCTGCGGTTTGCCTACGCGCTCTGTTAGCCTCGATGGAAGGCTGGACACTTGCACTCCCCACAAGTCGGTTGGTCTCCGGTTGCCCACCTCCCCGCTTCCCTGCTTCCCAGCTGGGCTCGCCAGGAGGCTGGCCGCGCCTCAAAGACTCCTCTGCATGGCCACTAAAGCGAGATCGCGGTTGAACCTCAGATGCGCCTCTCCACAAGCTATATTAGCCACAGCTCGCTTGCTGCATGAGCGCTTGTCCAAGGTGATTAATCACTCCGCCGACGTAGGCGTGATCACGTCAAGGCAAAGTCATCCATGGCTTGATCAGCCATGCCTTGGCCATCCTCAATCATGGACAATGCCTCCTCGGCTACATGAGGCTTTCCGTCCTTGAGCTGGCCAGCCAAGGTTGGCCGGCCTTCCTTAGATAATTGGCCATCTCCTCCATGAAATGAGGATGAGCCGGCCGCCGACAGCCCTATGGCCACCTTGTTGCCTTTCTCCTTTTGCCTATCAACATGAGGATAGTCCTCTTGTTTAGCCGAATGATTAGAGAGTCTTGTACTCTCTCGACCCCCCCTTCCCGTCGATTTATCATGGGGAGGAGGTGACCGACGGCCACCTCCTGCCATGGAAAGAGAAACACAAGGAAATCGAGCACCTAGTGAGAGAAAGTGAGAGTGGAAATGAGAGCTCCCCCAAAGTTTTTGGGTTCCCAAAGTTTTTTGGTTCCGGGGGGAGTATGGTCTCAAGGCTGAAACTTAAAGGAATTGCTGGAAGGGCACCACCAAGAGTGGAGCCTGCCGCTTAATTTGACTCAACATGAGGAAACTTACCTGGTCCAGACATAGTAAGGATTGATAGATTGAGAGCTCTTTCTTGATTCTATGGGTGGTTGTGCATGGCCGTTCTTAGTTGGTGGAGCCATTTGTCTGGTTAATTTCGTTAAGGAATGAGACCTCAGCCTGCTAACTAGCTATGTGGAGTTCAACCTCCATGGCCAACTTCTTAGAGGGACTATGGTTGCTTAGGCCATGAAAGTTTGAGGCAATAATAAGTCTGTGATGCCTTTAGATGTTTTGGGCTGCACCCGAGCTACACTGATGTATTCAACGAGTATATAGCCTTGGCCGATAAGCCCGGGTAACCTTTTAAAAATTTCATCATGATGGGGATAGATCATTGCAATTGTTGGTCTTCAATGAGGAATTCCTAGTAAGCGTGAGTCATCACCGCTGACACGCCCCCTTTGTACACACCGCCGCTCTACCATTGAATGGTAAAGTGTTCGGATCATCATGTCCACCGCCTCGACTGGAGAAGTCCATTGAACCTTATCATTTAGAGGAAGGAGAAGTCATAACAAGGTTTTTGTAGGTGAACCTGTAGAAGGATCATTGTAGAGACCAAAATATATCGAGCGATTTAGAGAACTTGTGAAGTGAATGGTGACGGTTGCCATTGTGGGATGACCATCCCGGCCGTCGCCTCATCCTCCCTGAGGGGCACAGGGCACGGGATGGATTGGAAAATCTAAAGGCACGGCCTCGATCGGCTCGGCATGAGAGCCATCGCACGGATGAGACATGACTCGACAATGGATATCTTAGCTCTCGTATCAATGAAGAGCATAGAAAAATGTGATACATGAAAATTGTAGAATCCCATGAACCATCGAGTATTTGAATGCAAGTTGTGCCCGAGGCCAGCATGCTGAGGGCATGTCCGCCTAGGCGTCAAGCATCAGGTCACTCCATGCCAACTCCGTCACCTTGATGGGTGTGTGTCGACCGAGGCATGGATGGTGGTGGCTCGTCGTCTTCCGCTGGTGGGTCAAGAGTCGGTCATCGCCTCACGACCGTAACGAGTGGTGGGTGAAAGCTATGACTATAGCTCGCGTTGTCTCATGCGAAGCTTGAGAGAATGATGGTGCCCCCGAAGCTATCCCTACCCATGCATCGATCGGCATGCGGCAGCTCAGAATGCGACCCCAGGATGGGCGAGGCCACCCACTAAGTTTAAGCATATCAATAAGTGAAGGAAAAGAAACTTACGAGGATTCCCCTAGTAATGGAGAGCAAATCGGGCATGCCCAGTGTGGGAATTAGGCTGCCGTGTGATGGCTCAAATTGTAGTCTAGAGAAGCATCCTCAGTGACGAACCGAGCCCAAGTCCCCTAGAAAGGGGCGCCATGGAGGGTGAGAGCCCCGTTCAGCTAGAACCCTACCGCAACACTAGGCATGAAGTCGTTGTTTGAATGCACCTAATCGGAGATAAATTGTAGGGCTAAATACGGAGAGACCGAGATAACAAGTACCACGAGGGAAAGATGAAAAGGACTTTGAAAAGAGAGTCAAAGAGTGCTTGAAATTATCAGGAGGGAAGCAGATGGGGGCTCATGGTGCACCTCGCCCGAAGGCTCGGCCATCCGCTCGCTGAGGCGCGATCGTGAGCCTTCTGACGGTAGGAGCCCGGGCAATCGACGCCCGAGGAGACACCGTCGATGCGGCCGGCGAGCATAACACTCACCATCCAGGCTATCCCCATGGGGCTCCCACGCATCTATTGTGATTGCCCGTGGCTCCCCATTCGACCCGTCTTGAAACACGGACTAAGGAGCCTGACATGCATTCGAGCTGACCGGTGTCGAAGCCCGGTGGGCGTAAGGAAGTTGATGCGTGGGATCCTCTATCATAGGTGCACCGTGGACTGCCGTAGATCTTCTATGAAGGGTTCGAGTGAGTGAATGCATGTCAGGACCCAGAAGATGGTGAACTATGCCTGAGCGGGGTGAAGCTAGAGGAAACTCTAGTTGAGGCCCGTAGTGATACTGACGTACAAATCATTCATCTGACTTGGGTATAGGGCAAAAGACTAACCGAACCATCTAGTAGCTGGTTCCCTCCAAAGTTTCCCTCAAGATAGCTGGAGCCCCGGGCGGAGTTCTATCGGGTAAAGATAATGATTAGAGGCAACGGGGGCACAACGCCCTCGACCTATTCTCAAACTTTAAATAGATAGGATGGCTAGGCTGCTTCATTGAGCCATGCCATAGAATAGAGGCTCCAAGTGGGCCATATTTAGTAAGAGAACTGGCGATGCGGGATGAACCAGAAGCAGGGTTACGATGCCCAACAGTGTGCTAACCCAGAACACACAAAGGGTGTTGGTCGATTTAGACAGCAGGACGGTGGTCATGGTAGTCGTAATCCGCTAAGGAGTGTGTAACAACTCACCTGCTAAATCAACTAGCCCCGAAAATGGATGACACTTAAGCACGCAACCCACACACAGCCATCGGGCGACGGCCAGGCCCGGATGAGTAGGAGGGCGCGGCGGCCGCCGTAAAACACGGGGCGTGAGCCCGTGCGGAGCGGCCGTCGGTACGGATCTTAGTGGTAGTAGAAAATATTCAAATGAGAGCTTTGAAGGCCAAAGGGGGGAAAGGTTCCATGTGAATGACACTTGCACATGGGTTAGCCGATCCCAAGAGACGGGGGAGACCAATCAAAGAGCGCCGCTTCGTGCGAGCTTCGAAAGGGAGTCAGATTAAAATTCTCGAGCCGGGATGTGGCAGTTGAGAGTGATGTTTGGTAGTCCGGAGATGTCGGCGGGGGCCTCAGGAAGAGTTATCTTTTCGCTATTGGCCCGAAACAGCCTCAGGAGGTACCAGTCCAATGGTCGGAAGAGTCGACATTGAGCGGCGTCGGTGACCCCCGTACCACTAAAATTTGGAGGGTCGAGTGTCATCCATGCCCAATCATACTCACAACCACATCAGGTCTCCAAGGTGAACAGCCTCTGGTCGATGGAGCAATGTAGGCAAGGGAAGTCAATAAAATGGATCCATAACTTTGGGAAAAGGATTGGCCTTGAGGGTTGGGCACGGGGTCCCCGAATCCATCTATCGCCAGATCGCTCGAAGCACGCATGGCAAGAGCAGTCACCTCGGCCGAGGGGATGGATTGAACGCACCGGGGCCTTCCCGCATCAAACAATTGACTCAGAATTGATATGGTCAAGGGAATCCAACTGTTTAATTAAAATATAGCATTGCGATGGTCCCAGCGGATGCTCACACAATGTGATTTCTGCCCAATGCTCTGAATGTTAAAGTGAAGAAATTCAACTAAGCACAGGTAAATGGCAGGAGTAACTATGACTCTCTTAAGGTAGCCAAATGCCTCATCATCTAATTAGTGACACACATGAATGGATTAACGAGATTCCCATTGTCCCTGCCTACTATCCAGGGAAACCACAGCCAAGGGAACGAGCTTGGCAAAATCAGTGGGGAAAGAAGACCCTGTTGAGCTTGACTTTAGTCCGACATTGTGAAATGACTTGAGAGGTGTAGGATAAGTGGGAGCCGACTCACCGGTACAGGTGAAATACCACTACTTTTTATGTTATTTTACTTATTCTGTGAGACGGAGGTGGGGCCTGCCCCTCCTTTTGGCTTTTAAGTCTCGCCCCAGTGGGTTGATCCAGGCAGAAGACATTGTTAGGTGGAGAGTTTGGCTGGGGCGGCACATCTGTTTAAAGATAATGCAGGTGTCCTAAGATGAGCTCAACGAGAATAGAAATCTCATGTGGAACAAAAGGGTAAAAGCTTGTTTGATTCTGATTTCCAGTGTGAATACAAACCGTGAAAGCGTGGCCTATCGATCCTTTAGTCGTTTGAAATTTGAAGCTAGAGGTGTCAGAAAGTTACCGCAGGATAACTGGCTTGTGGCAGCCAAGCGTTCATAGCGACATTGCTTTTTGATCCTTTGATGTCGGCTCTTCCTATTATTGTGAAGTAGAATTCACCAAGTGTTGGATTGTTCACCCACCAATAGGGAACGTGAGCTGGGTTTAGACCATGGTAAGATAGGTTTATTTTACCCTATTGATGATCGTGCCATGATAGTAATTCAACCTAGTATGAGAGGAACCGTTGATTACACAATTGGTCATCATGCTTGGTTGAAAAGTCAGTGGCACGAAGCTACCATGTGCAGGATTATGATTGAATGCCTCTAAGTCAGAATTCACGCTAAAATTGCGGTGCTGAGCCAGTCGTCCGCCTGTCGACCATTGGTAGGGGCTTTGGCCCCTGAGGGCACGTGACGTGGGCAGCATTCACGTCGACAGACTAAGACGCCGGCGCGGACACCCTGAAATGCAGTTCCAAATGGACGACAGGCTGAATCCTTTGCAGACAACTTAAATTCGCGACGGACATTCTACGTGGCAGAGTGGCCTTTGCTGCCACGATCCATTGAGATCCTGCCTTACGTCGCAGCAGATTCATCCCCCCCCCCATCCCTCTCAATCGCCTCCACTGTTGGGGAATGGCGGGGTTTGGGCTACCCGAGAAATTTGCATGGGGTGCAGCCGTCACATGTGCGCGAGCACCCCATCGGTACGAATGCATGCCCATGAAAAACTTAGCTCTTTGGGGATTCTGGAACTACCGGGGGCCACAAACTATGTTTTGGGCTGCCCCGTCTATTAGGGAGTGACCCATCCTGACATCCGCTCTACCTTCATGCGGAGGCATGCCATGCATGTAGGGATGGGCGTACCAATGCCTGCGTCATGAGCATGTCCTAACATGCGCTGATACCAGTCAATGACTTTCTAGTGCTCACGCCTATTTTGTCGAACCACGCGTCGCCGCTTATTCAACGTTGTCCGTGCACCCGTACGAGCCTTCGATATGCCACATGAGAAAAATAATGTCCGTGCATGGGAATCGAGGGCATTTTCCCCGTTAGATTAGCATGGGGTGCGGCCGACACACATGCGTGGGCACCCCGCTGGCAAAAATGCATGCCAGTGAAAAAGTAAGCTTTTTGGGGATTCTGGAACTACTGACTTGACAGCACCTCCACCTTCATGCGGAGGCATGCGGGGATGGGTGTGCCAACGGCCATGTCGTGAGCATGTCGTGACATGCTCTAGCACCCACGACTATATTCTCAAACTGTGCTTCATCGCGTCGATCGACGGCACCCATAAGAGCGTTCGATATTTCACGTGAGAAAAATAATGTCTAGGTGGAAATCCAGCGCATGTGAGCCGATAAATGAGGGAGCCGACAAGCCCTAGAAACATGACCCGATAGAGATTCAAAATATTTGGCCGCGCGAAAATATGACCCAGGTCATAAAATAGCGTGCACGCCGAAGTTGATGGACAAACCATCGGGGGGGCGATTGGCGGCAATGCCCAATGAGAATCTGGAGCTATGATTGCGAGGCGGTCTTGGACATGCCCGGTCGCGGCCGCCATCGGACAAGCGTCGGTAGTCGAGCGGGCGATCGTGGACGTGCGGCGGTGCTCGTGTGGAAGGTGATGACCGACAGCGCGGTGACGGGATGTGGGGCAAGTGCCTAAGTGCCGTAAACTGTGAGCCACATCACATGAACTATAGACGTGAGCTTAGCATCCTTATCATCTCACGTACGATAGCGGGAATGCATGCAAGAGCGATCTGGTAGTCTTTGGAAGCGCCGGCAGACCTGGGTCTTGGCCGCGCCAGACCTCGCGGTGGCGCATGCATCAGCCTCGGGGCTTGCTGCCGCACAGACCTCAGTGTGACGCATACCGCCTCTGGGGCGGGGGAACCCAACCTGCCCGGTGAGCCCCTCTGGTGTAGAACTCACTGGCTGCAAGGCGGCACCCTAAAACCCTAAAACCAAAATCCTAAACCATAAAGCCTATAACCCTAAACCCTAAACCATAAACCCTAAACCATACAACCCTAAACCCTAAACCCAAAACCCTCAACCATACAACCCTAAACCTAAACCCTAAACCCTAAACCCTAAACCTTAAATCCTAAACCCTAAACACTGAACCCTAAAACCCTAGACCTCAAACCCAAAACCCTAAATCTTAAACCCTAAACACTAAACCCTAAAACCCTAAACTCTTAACTAACCCTTAACTCTAACCTCACCCTAAACCCTAAACCTTAAATCCAAAATATTAAACTTTAAACCCTAAACCCTAATCCCTAAATCCTAACTCTAAACACTAAACCTAAAACTCTAAAACCTAAAACCCAAATCCCTAAACTATAAACCCTAAATCATAAACTCTATACCCTAATCCCTAAACCCTAATCATAAAATATAAACCTAAACATAAACTTAAAGTAACTAAATAAATAAATAATAAACCTAAACCTAAAAGCTAATTAATGTAAATTGAAACCTAAACCCCAAGAATGGGCAAAACTTTAATGAAAGGCACATCACCATCAATGAGCCTCAGTCTAGATCTGGTGTTAGAGGTGAAGGCGAAGACTGCAGTTATCGTAGAGTGGTGATGGGACATTTGGAGGTGCTGGTGGATACGGAGGTGGAAGAAAGAGCGATAGAGGTTACATCCATGGTGGTATCGGAGGACAAATCAGGGACATGATGGCAAATCTTGGTACTCGAGAGCTGGGGGTGGTTCTTATGGGAAATAGAAAAATTAAAGAATGGCCAATCCAACCTGCTGCTTATGGAACTGTGTCTTTACAATCGAGATTGTTTTAGTTATCTAGAGTTTTCTATTTGCTCTATATGTGTTGATTTCTTATCTATGTCATCGCTTATGTCTTAGAAAACTTAGTATGCTACTTTGTTTATGAAATCGAAAAGAAGAAATATTGAATCTAAATTTATTCTATTTTAAAAAAAAATTGTAAACCCTAAACCCTAAAACCTAAAAACTCTAAACCCTAAACCCTAAATCCTAAACCTTAAACCCTAAATCCAAAAACCTACAACCCTAAACCCAAAACACTAAACCTCCAACCCTAAACCCTAAACCCGAAACCCTAAAAACCTAAACCTAAACTAAATAAAACCCAAAAACAAAATGTATTAAAAAACTAAACTTAAGAAAAATAAAAATAATAAAATATAATAAAAACTTGAACAAAAATCTAAACCTAAACCTAAACCTAAACTAAAATATAAAAATAAAATAGAAGAAAAAATAAATACTAAACTAAAATAAAATAATTAAGAACTTAAACTAAACTAAAAAATAAAATAAACCTAAAAATAAAATAAAAACTAAACGTAAAATAAAAAATAAACTTAAAAAAATAAAATAAAAACCTAAACCAAAATCTAAAAATAAAAAATGAAATCTAAAAAATAAAATAAAATTAAAACTAAAATATAAAATAAACCTAAAACTAAACCTAAAAAATAAACTAAAATAAAAATCCTAAATAAAAATAAATAAACCTAAAATAAATAAACTAAACTAAATAAAAATAAAAATAAAAAATAAAATAAAGAAATAAATAAACTAAGTAAATTAAATAAACCTAAACCTATCAATTAACTTAATTCACAAAAATAAAATAAAAAATAAAAAATAGATAAAACAAGAAAAACCTTAAACCCTAAACCCTAAACCCTAAACCCTAAAAATCGTGAACCCTAAATCCTAAATCTTAAACCCTAAACCCTAAACCCTAAACCTAAACCAACAACCTTAAACCATAAACTGAAAACCTACAACCTTAAACCCTAAACCTTAAATCTTAAACCCTAAACCCTAAACCCTAAACCCTAAACCCTAAACCTATAACCTTAAACTGCTTAAACCCCTAAACTTAAATCCTAAATGCTAAAAAACCCTAAACCTTGAACCATAAAACCATAAATCCTAAAACCTAAATCTTAAACCCTGAACCCTGAACCCAAACCCTAGACCCTAAACTGTAAACCCTAAACCATAAAACCTAAAACCTAAAAAGTAAACCCTGAACCCTAAAACCCTAAATCACAAACCCTAATTTAACCCTAAACCTTACATTAACCCTAAACACTAAACCCTAAACCCGAATAAACCCTAAACCCTGAATGAAACCTAAACTATAAACCCTAAACCCTAGCCAGAATACCTTAAACCTTAACCCTAAACCCCAAACCCTAATTCCTAATCATTCTAGTTTGGATTTCTCTCCCCAATACACAAATCTATTTCGTCAAACATCAATTACTTTTTGTTATGGGTGCTTTATTTGATCAATTTTTTCAAATTGATTAGGAAACGACTACGAAATGGCATCCTTCAGTGGCAAGAATCCTTATTAAATTGGACATTACCAAGAAACACCCCAAAGAAATGTAGTTGGGATCTAAAAATTATGGTTATATGCAAAGAATTGTATTTGAAAATTTCCATGACTTTTGTTCTCACTATAAAATCCATGGGCACAATAATTCTGAATGTTTCATTCTTCATCCTCACCTTAAAAGAAAATCCCTATAAGGAAACTTCTTTTCCTAACCCTAGGCTCACATCTACTAAATATAAAAAAACTACTTTGGAAAAAAAGATTCTTTGAATGTTTGAAATAAGGCCGATTTACCTTTCACTTCTTCTGAGCAATTGAAGGCTTCTAATGTGAACAATAATACCTTTATAAACTTTTGAATGAGGATTTTGTTTCCTCTGATTCAATCCTTGCATCCTTATTAGCTTTGATATAAACATAAAATAAAATAAATAAAAACTTAAACTAAACCAAAAAATAAAATAAATCCAAGAATAGAAAACCTAAATAAAATAAAAACTAAACATAAAATTAAAAAAAAATAAACCTAAAATAAAATAAAATAAAAATGAGATAAAAAACTAAATGAAGAAAATAAACATTAATCTAAACCTAAAAACAAAAAATTAATAAAACCTAAACCCTAAATAAAAAAAAAGTCTAAAACTGAAAATAAAATAAAATAAACCTAAACCAAAACTAAAATAAACTAAACTAAAATAAATAAAACCTAACCTAAACCTAAAATAAACTAAACCTAAATCTAGTCCTAAAATAAATTAAAATAAAAATAAACTAAACCTAAACATAAACTAAGTATAAAAAATAAAACCTAAAAATAAACATAAAATAAAAACCTAAAACCTAAACCTAAAAGAAATTGACACCTAAATCTGAAAATAAAAATTGTAATCTAAACCTAAAAAATAAAATAAAATTAAAACTAAACTAAAATAAATAAACCTAATATAAATAAACTAAACTAAATAAAAAATAAAAATAAACCTAAATAAATATAAAAAATAAAATAAACATAAATAAATAAAAAACTAAATATACCTAAACCTACCGGCTTACTTAATTTAAGAAGAAAATAAATTAGAAAAAAAACCCTATACCCTAAACCATAAATCCTAAACTCTAAAAACCATAAACCCTAAATCTAAATCCTAAACCCTAAACTCTAAACCCTAAACCTAAACCTAAACCTGATCCTACAATCCTTCCCTAAACTCAGAATCCTAAACACTAAACCCTAAAAAACCATAAACCTTAAACACTAAACCCTAAACCCTAAACCCTAACCCCTAAACCCTAAACCATTAACCCTAAACCTAAACCATAAACTCTAAAGCCTAAACCCAAAACCCTAAACCATAAATCCAAAACCTATAACCCTAAACCCAAAACCCTAAAACCCAAACCCTAACCCCTAAACCCCAAACCCTAAACCATAAAGCCTAAACAAACCCTAAACCCTAAAAACCTAAAACCTAAACCTAAACTAAATAAAACCTAAAAATAAAATAAACCCTAAACCTAAACCTAAATATAATTAAAATTAAAATAAAATAAAAACTAAAACTAAAACTTAAACTAAAACCTACAAATAAAAGAAAATAAATTAATAAAAAAACCTGAAATAAAATAAATAAAAATCTAAACTAAAATAAATAATAAAATAAACCTAAGAATAAAAAACCTAAATAAAATAAAACTAAACATATAATAAAAAAATAAACCTAAAATAAAATAAAATAAAAACTAAATAAAAAATAAAACAAAAAATAATCCTTTCAAACAAACCTAAAAATAAATAAAAAATAAAATCTAAACCCTAAGCTAAAAAAAACCTAAACCTATAATAAAAAGAAAATAACCTTTAACCTAAATTAAAATTAATAAAACCAAAACCAAAACCTAAAATAAACTAAACGTAAACCTACACCGAAACTAATTAAGATAAATTAAATTAAAAATCAACTAAACTTGTACATAAACCTAAACTAAAAAATAAAACTAGAAAATATACCAAAACTAAAAACCTAAAACCTAAACCGAAAAAAATAAATAAAAATGGAAACCTAAACCTAAAAATAAAAAAATATAACCTAAAATGTAAAAATAAAATAAAAATAAATTAACTAAAATAAATAAACCTAATGTAAATACACTAAACTCAATTAAAACAAAAATAAATCTAAATAAAAATAAAAAGTAAAACAAATAAATAAATAAAATAAAATAAATAAACAAAATAAACCTAGACCTATCAACTTATTTAATTTAAGAAAAAAAGTAATATAAAAACCCCCCTAAACATTCCTCAAACCCTAAACCCTAAAAGCCCTAAACTTTAAATCCTAAACCCTAAACCCTAAACTCTAAACCCTAAACCTATAACCCTACACTCACCCACTAAACCTACCAACCCTAAAACCAACATTAAACTAAACCATAAATCTTATAAACTTTAAACCATTAACCCACGCTCCCAAAACCCTAATCCTGGATCCTAAATGTTAAACCTAACTAAATGCCTAAATCTACCTAAACTATACTAAACTAAAACCCTCCACCCAACTACTTCTAAACCCTAAACCACTCCTAAACCTAAATCCTACCCTAAACCCTAAACCCTCTTAAATCTAAATCTACAACCCTAAACCCAAAACCCAAAAACTGATTAAAAACTAAACCTCCCACTCTTCCCCACCCTCCTATGAAAAACAAACCCTAAATCCTAAACATTAAACCTTAAACCCTAAACCCTAAACCCTAAACTCTAAATGCTAAACCCTAAAACCCTAAATCCTAAAACCCAAATCCCTAAACCATAAATCCTAAATCATAAACCCTAAACCCTAATCCCTAAACCCTAATCATAAAACATAAACTTAAAGTAACTAAATAAATAAATAATAAACCTATAACCTAAAAGCTAATAAATGTAAATTGAAACCTAAACCCAGGGTGCCGGTGAGGAATTTGGAGGAAGTGAGGAGAAAAGCGATAGAGGTTTCTTTGTGGTAGCGAGGTAGACGGGGACATGATGGTGAATCACCCTCGAGCTAGGGGTGGTTCTTACGGGAACTAGAAAAAAAAGAACTAAAACTGACCAATCGATCTGCTATGGAACTGTCTTTCTGGAGAAATGGTTTTAGTTATCTAGAGTTTTTTATTTATGCTATGAGTGCTAATTTCTTATCTATGTCATCGCTTATGTCTTAGAAAACTTAGTATGCTACTTGGTTTATGAAATAAAAAAGAAGAAATGTTGAATATGAATTTATTCTATTTTTAAAAAAAAACCCTAAACCCTAAACCATAAACCCTAAACCCTAAAAACCCTAAACCCTAAACCCTAAACCTAAACCCTAAATAAAAAATAGAAAAAAACCTTAAACCCTAAATCCAAAAACCTACAACCCTAAACCCAAAATAATAAACCTCAAACCCTAAACCATAAACCCTAAAAACCTAAACCTAAACTAAATAAAACCAAAAAATAGAATATATAAAAAAACTAAACTTAAGAAAAATAAAAATAATAAAATAAAATAAAAACATGAACTAAAATCTAAACCAAACCTAAACCTAAACCTAAACTAAAATGTAAAAATAAAATAAAAGAAAAAATAAAAACTAAACTAAATTAAAATAATTAAAAACTAAAACTAAACTAAAAAAATAAAATAAACCTAAAAATAAAATAAAAACTAAACATAAAATAAAAAAATAAACTTAAAAAAAATAAATAAAAACCTAAACCTAAATCTAAAAATAAAAAATAAAATCTAAAAAATAAAATAAAAATAAAATGAAAATACAAAATAAACCTAAACCTAAACCTAAAAAATAAACTAAAATAAAAATCTTAAATAAAAATAAATAAACCTAAAAATAAAATAAACTAAATAAAAAATAAAAAAATAAAATAAAAATAAAATAAATAAACTAAGTAAATTAAATAAACCTAAACTCAACTTAATTCATAAAATAAAACAAAATAAATAATAAATAAATAAAAAAAAATAAACCCTAAACCTAAACCCTAAACCAAACTAAATTAAATCTTAAATATACCATAAATTAACTAAACCTCTAAACCTAAATATAAAATCCTAAACCTAAACCTAAATAAATAAACCTAAATCTTATAAACCTAAACCTAAAACCTTAAATAAAACTAAATCATAATCTAAACTAACCCTCCATAACCAACCCATAAACTAAACCTAAAACCTAAACCCTAACCCAAATAAACCTAACCACTAAACCTAAAATCATTCTAGTTTGATTTCTCACTAAAATCCATTTTGTTGACCATCAACCTATGGGTGATTTATTTGAAATAAATTGATTAGGCAACTACAAAATTGCATCTACTAATCCATGTTAAATGACATTACCAGAAACTAGAAATGTAGTTGTGATCTAAAAATTATGGTTACATGGAAAGAATTGAATTTGAAAATTTCCATGTCTTTTGATCTCACTATAAAATCCAAGGGCACGATAATTCTGAATGTTTTATTCTTCATCCTCACCTTAAAATGAAAATACTTATTAAGGAAACTTCTTTTCATAACCCTAGGCTGACCACTATTAAATATAAAAAAACTACTTTGGAAAAAAGGATTCTTTGAATGTTTCAAATAAGACAATTTTACATTTCACTTCTTCTGAGCAATTGAAGGCTTGTAATGTGAACAATAATAGCTTTTATAAACTTGTGAATGTGGATTTTGTTTCCTCCGATTCAATCCTTGCATCTTTGCTAGCTTTGAAATAAACATAAAATAAAGTAAATAAAAACGTAAACAAAACCAAAAAATAAAATAAATCCATGAATAAAAAACCTAAATAAAATAAAAACTAGACATACAAATGAAAATAAAATAAACCAAAATTAAAATAAAATAAAACTAGATAAAAACCTAAACCTAAAAAAAATAAAAGTTAATCTAAAACCTAAAAATAAATAAAAAATAAAACCTAAACCCTAAATAAAAAAGGACTAAAATTGAAAATAAAAATAAAAGTAACCTAAACCTAAACTAAAATAAACTATATTAAAATAAATAAAACCTAACCTAAACCTAAAATAAACTAAACCTAAATCTAGACCTAAACTAAATAAAATAAATTAAACTAAAAATAAACTAAACCTAAACCTAAAATAAAATATAAAAAAAAATAAACTAAAATAATAAAATAAAACCTAAAACCTAAACCTAAAGAAAAATAAAATAAATTGAAACCTAAATCTAAAATAAAATTGTGATCTAAACCTTAAAAATAAAATAAAATTAAAACTAAACTAAAATAAATAAACCTAATATAAATAAAATAAACTAAATAAAAAATTAAAAGTAAACCTAAATAAAAAAAACTAAAATAAATAAAAAATAAACTAAATAAACCTAAACCTACCAGCTTACTTAATTTAAGAAAAAATAAATTAAAAAAATAAAATAAAACCCTAAATTCTAAATCATTAAACCTAAACCTAAACTAAACTCTAAACCCTAAACCCTAAACGACTCTAAACCTAATCCTAAACCCACTACCCTAAATCTAACTACCTAAACACTAAACCCACCTAAACCCAAACCCTAAACCCTAAACTACCAACATAAACCTAAACCCTAAATTAAACCTAATCCTAAACCCAAACCTAGACCCCATACTAAATCACCCTAAACCCTAAACCATAAATAAAAAACCCTAAACCAAACTTAAAACCTAAACCTAAACTAAATAAACCAAAATTAAAATAAACCCTAAACCCTAAACCTAAATATAATAAAATTAAAATAATAACCTATAAACTAAACTAAACCTCAAATAAAATAAAAATAAATTAATAATAAACTAAATTAAAAATAAATAAATCTAAACTAAAATAATAATAAACCTGAATAAAATTGATATAAAATAAAAACATATTATAAAAATAAACCTAAAATAAAATAAAATAAACAACAAAAACAAAATAAAATAAACCTTCAAACAAACCTAAAAATAAATAAAATAAAATCTAAACCCTAAACTAAAACCTAAACTCCTAAAATAAAATAAACCTTAACCTAAACTAAAATAAATAAAACCAAAACCTAAAATAAACTAAACCTAATCCTACACCTAAACTAAATAGGATAAATTACACTAAAAAACCACTAAATTTGCACATAAACCTAAACTAAAAATTAAAACCTAAAAATAAACCAAAACTAAATACCTAAAACCTAAACCTAAAAAAATAAATAAAAATGGAAACCTAAAAAAATATATATATTTAACCTAAACCTTAAAAATAAAATAAAAATAAACTAAACTAAAATAAATAATCCTAATGTAAATACACTAAACAAAATAAAAATAAAAATATATCTAAATAAAAATTAAAAATAAAACAAACTAAAATAAATAAAATCAACAAAAGTAAACTAAATAAACAAAAATAAACATCGACTTACTTATTTTTAAAGTGTATAAAACCCCACTACACTAAAAACCCTAAAACTCTACCTTAAACCATAAACCCTAAACTCTGCTAAACCTATAATGCTGGATTAAACCTCATAAAAACCTAACTTTAAATCATCTTAAAGTAAATCCTCCCTCTCCATTAATCTACCCTACTTCTATCCTACTATTCTAAAATGCTAAACCTAAACTCCATACTAATAACCTATCCTTAAAATCTCCCTAATCTACACCTACTATACCCAAATCAAATCCTTAAATCCTAAACTATCCCTTACTTAAACCTAAAATCCTATTCTAATTCAACCCTAAACTTACCTAAATCTTATATTTATTAGAAAATTACTAAACCCTAAAACCATAAACCCTAAATCTTAAAACCCAAATCACTAAACCATAAACACTAAACCCTAATCCATAAACCCTAATGGTAAAACATAAACCCTAAACATAAACTTAAAGTAACTAAATAAATAAATAATAAACCTAAACACTAAAAGCTAATAAATGTATATTGAAACCTAAACCCTATGAATGGGAAAAACCTTGATGGCAAACCACCTAAGGCTTAGTCTAGATCTAGAGGTGAAAAAAATCGTAGTGGTGGTGGGAGATTTGGAGGTCTAAATAAAATGAGGTTAAATGGTAGTGGAAGATACATGATGTTGAAACTACTAAATTCTTCTGAACTAGAAAAACTAAAGAATGGCCAAATGGAACTAGAGATGGTTTTAGTTATCTAGAGATTAAAAATTTCTTATAATGTCACTTAGAAAACTTAGTGTCCTACTTAGTTTATGAAATCAAAAAGAAGAAATATTGAATTTAAATTTATTCTATTTTAAAAAAAAACCTAAACCCTAAACCCTAAATCCTCAAAACACTCAACCCTAAACCCTAAACCCTAAATAAAAGATAAAAAAAAACCCTAAACCCTAAACCTTAAACCCAAAATCCAAAAAACTAAAACCCTAAATCCAAAAAACTAAAACCCTAAATCCAAAACAATAAACCTCAAACCCTGAACCCTAAACCCAAAACCCTAAAAACTTAAATCTAAACTAAATAAAACCCAAAAATAAAAAATATAAAAAAAGTTGTACTTAAGAAAACTAAAAATAATAAAATAAAATAAAACTGAACTAAAATCTAAACCTAAACCTAAAATAAAATGTAAAAATAAAATAAAAGAAAAAATCAAAACTAAACTAAAATAAAATAATTAAAACTTAAACTAAACTAAAAAAATAAAATTAACCTAAAATAAAATAAAAACTTAACAAAAATAAAATAAAATAAACTTAAAAAAACCTAAACCTTAATCTAAAAATAAAAAATAAAATCTAACAAATAAACTAAAAATAAAACTAAAATAAAAAATAAACTTAAACCTAAACCTAAATAATAAACCAAAATAAAAACCCTAAATAATAATAAACAAACCTAAAATAAATAAAGTAAACTAAATAAAAATAAAATTAAAAAATAAAATAAAATAAACTAAATAAAAAATAACAGTAAATTAAATAAACCTAAACCTATCAATTTACTTAATTCACAAAATAAAATAAAAAATAAAAATAAATAAATAAAGAAAAAAGCTTAAACCCTAAACACTAAATGATAAACTATAAAAACCCTGAACCCTAAATCCTAAATCTTAAACCCTAAACCCTAAAACACTAAACCTACCTAATCTTCCATAAACCTAAACCTAACCCTAAACTTATATCCTTAAACCCTAAACCCTGAAACATAAAACCATAAACTCTAAACCCTAAATCTTAAACACAAACCATAAACCCTAAACTATAAACCCTAAACCCTAAAACCTAAAAAATAGTAACCTTAGCATAAATCATAAAATTTCCCAAACCTTTAACCCTAAACCCTAAACATTAAACCCGAATAAACCCTATACTAGGAAGCCTGAACCCTAAACCCTAATTTCTAATCATTATAGTTTGGATTTCTATCCCTAATATGCAAATCCATTTTATTACCCATCAATTCCATTTTGTTATGGGTGCTTTATTTGGTCTATTTTTTCAAATTGATTAGGCAATGACTATGAAATCGCATCCTTAATGGCTAGAATCCTTATTAAATTGGACATTACCAAGAAACATCCCAAAGAAATGTAGTTGGGATCTAAAAATTATGGTTACATGCAAAGAATTAAATTTGAAAATTTCCAAGTATTTTGTTCTCACTATAAAATCCACGGGCATGATAATTCTAAATGTTTCATTCTTCATCCTCACCTTCAAAAGAAAATCCCTATTAAGGAAACTTCTTTTCCTAACCCTAGGCTGACCACTATTAAATATAAAAAAACTACTTTGAAAAAAAGGATTCTTTGAATGTTTCAAATAAGGCTGATTTACCTTTCACTTCTTTTGAGCAATTGAAGGCTTCTAATGTGAACAATAATAGCTTTTATAATCTTTTGAATGAGGATTTTGTTTCCTCTGATTCAATCCTTGCATCCTTTCTAGCTTTGATATATAAAAATGAAGCTTTAATGGAGAACATAAATGAGGAATTTAATACTATGCATCATTTTAATTCAATGGTGAACATGGCTTTAATACCTCATGATAATCAAGTTGATAAACCTGATTCCATATTACAAATTTAGGATGATTTAGCTTCCCAAAAGATTTGATTTTATCTAATAATTTTGTTAATGATGAGGAAGGTTTTGGTGTTCCTAGTTGCCTTCTTGATAAATCAGTTTCTGCCCCCTCCCTTGTTATTCCTTACGCTCATTTATCTTTAATAAATTCTAGTGTCTTGGAAGAAAGAGAATTCATTTCTCATCAGGAGATTTCTCCTAAATTTATGATTAATGTTGTTAAATATTATTTGGATGATGATTAAAAGGGCAATGAAAATGGCTTCCAAACTTTATATTGAAAGAGAAAAAATGTTAAAATTCTTCCCAAATTGCTAAGAAACACTAAAGCTGTTGTAACCTCCTTCTCTTCTCTCAATTAACTTTTACTCCCCACCCCCACCCCCCCACTTTGTTTTCATTATGTTTAATTTTTAATTTCCAATGTTAGAGAGATTAATCCCCTTTCTATTCATAACCATAAAATAAATATTTATCATATCCATAATATTTGCTTACTTATTATTCTTGAGCCACTTATTCATGCTAATAAAATTAACCATGTTGCTAGAATGATCAATTTCAATAAACTTTTCTCTAATGTTAGTAATGAGATTTGGTGTTTTTGGAATAACTTTATCGACGTTTCTATTCTTGATGATTTTCATCAAGTTGTCAATGCTCAAATATCTTAAGGTGGTTATTGTGTTTTGGGCTATACTTTTTATGCATCTTGTAATTCATCTGATAGAAATCTTCTTTCGGATAACTTGACTAATTTTGCCACCTCACTAAACCCTAGTGTTTTGGTGGTGATTTCAACACTATTTTGTTCTCTTCTGAATGAAGTGGTGGTTGCTCTCCTAATATTTATTCCATGGAAGAATTTTCTAGGATGATCCTTGATTATAATTTTAAAAATATTGGTTTTAAGGGTTCTAATTATACTTGCTAAAACTCTAGACTTTGGCAAAGGTTGGACCAGATTCTTTTTAATACTCATTGGATTACTCATTAGCCTATTACTTCTATAAATCATTTAGGTATAACCTTGTCTGATCATGCTATTTTTTTGGTTTCTATTAAAAATAATTCCAAATAGATTAAGAAATTTCTCTCCATTTACAGTTCAGAACAAGTGGATTCATCATATTAATGTTGACCTCAGTTTTAAAGTAAGTTCTTCACCTCCTCTTCATTGACCTAGAGATCTTCTAGACACTAAGGCTTCCATAGTCATAAGACACTTTTAGTGATTAGGTGAACACTTAACCTAAACCTAGAGACTTAGAAAGGTTAATCATAGATTAGGTTATGCCTTAGGGATTAAGGAGACTCACCTACTCTATAGCCTTAATTCAACCTATGTTCACCTTCTCAAACCAAACTTCAAATTCAATTCAAATATAAAAATCAAATTCAATTCCAAATCAAATGATTGAAGCCAATGATTGAATCCAAATTCATAATGAGAGAGAAAGAGAGAGAGAGAGAGAGAGAGAGAGAGAGAGATTAAATTAGTTCTAAACATCAAACAAATTTATTCAAAATTAAATCAAAATAAAAACTAAAAATAAATGTTATATATAATATAATAACCATTAAATCAAAATAATTAATTTATCAAATTATGAATCCATATTATCAATAATTATTAATCATAATTAAAATTATCTTATTTTATACACAACTTATAAATTTTCATTCAATTATTTACTAAAGTTATTAAAATTATGTAAAACTTTTAAAATCATTTTTTAAAAAAATCACGTTTCACCAAATTTTAAAAAATGTGAAAAGACAAAACTATTAAATGACCTACTGATTGCTAATTTATGTAATCATGACAACACATAAAAAATTCAAAAAAAAAGAAATAAAAAGAGGGAATGTGGGAGAAGTTGAGCATGTAGGACAAAGTTGGCATCTCTCTCTCTCTCTCTCTCTCTCTCTCTCTCTCTCTCATCTAGTAGAAAAATGACACACTAAAAAAAATGAGGCCCCATCTTTTTTCTCATCTCCTTCAAGCAAGAGAAGCCAAACCCTCTCATTCCTACTTCACTTAAGAATAGCTCTCCCATCCAAACTGGCCCTAAGAAAATAAAATATAAAATATCTCTCTGAGCACCTCTCCACCTCTAGATGCAAAGCTGAAAGTGAACTCTCTCACATCCATCTCTTCCTCTCAACCAAGTGAAGCCTAGCCGACCCAAGCAGCATCCATGCCTCTTTCTTCTTTCAGTAGGTGACCTCTCTTCCCTCACTTTCTCCAAAACTAAGACACACAGTAGCATGTAGCAGGTATTTGATCGAGACTTCCTTGATCCCAACTAGCCCCCATAAATCTGGCTACCTACAAAAAGAACATGACATGGCCCATGAATTTTCTATTGACCGATCGAACCATGCCCCTCACATAGCCTAGCCACCAGTGAACTCTCCCTATGCCTCCATCCTCTTTCATAAAGACAACTACTTTCCAGCCCCAAGCGTCAATCTCATTCTTCATCGCTTCTCCCATTGCATTGCTGCTCACAAAAGAGCCCCTTTGAAGGTCTCCGATAGATGGTTCTTTGGATTCAGAGTGAAGAAACAATCCCTACCTAAAATTGTGAAGGCCAGTGATTTGGTCCTCCACGAGCCCACCATTGAGGACTAATTGGAGGAGATCAGTTCAAATATGATCCAGAAGATCATAGTTGACATGTTTGCGATCTTGCGGAAGGCCCCTAGTGTCAACCTTGCTGCTCCATAGATTGGTATTTTTTAAGGGAAATGAGCTGAGTGAACATGAAATAGGTGCAAGTACTGATGCAGAATAGTATGCCAGGGATTTAATTGCCCTAAAAGCCATCCTCAATGATCTATACCAAAAGTCCAAATCAAAGGCACTATTGGTAGAACCTGGAGGGTTCTTTAATGATCCATAGTGGTATGCTCATCTTTTAGAGGCTTTTGAACCTATTGTTCTCAATTCCCTAAGACATCATATATATATAATCTAGGTGAAGATTATTATTCTTGAAGAAATAAAGAATACATTATCTATGCTCCTAAGAGGAAATTGATGTACAAGACCATCATCCTTTTGATCTGCTAGTAATAATTAATGCAAAGCTTCAGAAGAAGGGAAGCAAAACTTGCTTTATTCTTTGAAAGATGTTTGAGCATTAATGAATTTAGAGCTATGGTAGAGTGGCATCTATAGGTGGAGGCGGCAGGTCATGATCATTTTGGTCAACCTATCAAAATTACTGCTTCTGGATGGATGACTCACATATTATAGCATGAGTTTGATCATCTGAATGGGACTATATATGTGGATAAGATTATTCTAAGAACATTTAGAAAAGTCAAGAATCTAGATTTGCCTCATCCAGTAGGATGCCTAAAGCCAAGCGTCTATGAGAAAGTGAGGAGGAAGGAAACCATAGGATTAAATATAAAGAATGATAACTGAAGTATTGATCTAACCAAACAAACACCTCAATAGAGCATTATTTCATCCAAACGAAGCCACCTCTTGGTCGGAATCCACCATACATTAGCTCTGATGAGGTATAATTCTAAAAATCCTTAGGGATCTCATGTTTGATGTGTTGAATGTAAGCGTCATTAGGATCCAACCTTATAGCACGTGCACTTTACTTTTTAATCCTTTAAACGAGAGTTTAGAGATAAAAGTAAGACTATTCATTTTATGTGTTTGAAGTGAATAGTTTTGATTAGGCCAAATAGCGTAGTGATTTGATTGCACCTATCAATCCATGATTAACTCATGTGCCATTTGATCTTTGATTGAATGATCACATTTAATATAATATTTTATTTATTATTAAATTTAATCAGATCTAAAAAATGGAGTTAATCAATATTTAGAATAAAAAAGGAAAGAAAGAATATGTGATCAAACAAATTACAAAAAATGTACAATTTAAATTATCATAAAATTTAAGTGAAACTTTGTATAAAAAAAGTTGTTTGAACACAATTTATTAATGTCAATTATAAAAAATCAATTCAATCCCTAATTATTATATATTGATCGTAAAAATCAAAAAGAAAATTTAGTTATTAGACATATCCTTAATTACAATTAATTTAACTATTAATTACAATTGACTAAGCTTTATTTGATTAGTTATTCATATAAAATATTAGAGGAAAATGATTAGGACTTCTTTCCTAATTGTTTCCTATAATTTATTTCATTAAAAGATTGGATTTATGGAATATGATTGGGACCTCTTTCCCAACCCATTCCTTAAATCCATTACATTTGGAGGATAATTAATAAATTTGACAAATTAAGTAAGAGAAATTTATTAATTAATTAATTAGTTCATTAATCAAATCAAAATTATAATTATATCTAATCTTCATTAATTAATTCATGGATAGATCTTTAGTTGTTTAATAGCCTAAAGAGAGTTAATGAAATTATAATTTACCCATATGTGTTAGAAAATCATAAAAGTAATTAATTAAGTTTCTTAATCAAATTAATCAATAATTGGAAAATCATTGTAAGTTGTTTTACATGCATATCATGTTGGCTCATAATAGTTTAATTAATTACTTTATGGTAACATAGGTAAGAGTTAATTAGTGGATTTAATGCATATTACAACCTAATTAATCCATAAAATCCACTTAATTACATTTTATTAAACCAAATCAATTCATAAACATGGAATGGGTTAGGATCAACAAACTTTCCTTCATTTCATTAAATCAAATCGAAACATAAAAGTTAAAAGTGACATAAGAAACTTTGATATGCTTGAAATATGATTGTCCTTATGAATTATTTTAATTGAATGAAATCATGTGTTTTTGTTTAGTTATTCCTCTCCATTCATATTAAATGTTATATGTCATTTGATTCATGCATTCAGATTTTGCAAAATTAACTAAATCAAATCATTCCCTTTATGTCAAGCTTGCATGTGTTGACTTTATTTAATATAAGTGTGGCTATTATCACTATTAAACCAAAGTTATTTTTGAAAGTTTATAAGTCAACTACAACATTTGGAGTGATAATATTTATAAATATATATAAGATTTTATGTGTGGCTTAGAACATGTGATATGGAGTTCTCTTTCTTTAGTATATATGAATTTACATAAAGTTTGAATGTTAATAAGTGTATAGTCCATTTGAAAAGGACACAACATTTGTTTGAATTCATTCCAATGTATTTCTATGTTAGAATTTAGATAGAACTTTAGCTCAAATGAATAAATAATTCAATTGAAAGAAATATAATTTTTGCATGATTTTCCATTCTTATAGTCACTTATATATTCATGTGTATTCAAGAATAGTGGATATATCTAGTCTAGACATTCCGGGATGCAAGGCTTTAAGTAGCCCCAAGGAGGTCTTTACCTCACTCCCCTAGTATACCAATGGTGAAGTATCTGCTTAAAACTTTTATACACTTGTATGTGAATTTAGCTAATGAATGAAAATCTTCTTTTCAACTTTAGCTCACATGTATAAATAATTCAATTGAAAGAAATATAACTTTTACAAGATATTTAATTCTTGTAGTCACTTGTACATTTATTTGTATTCAAGAATAGTGGGTATATCTAGTTTAGACATTCTAGGAATGCAAGGCTTTAAGTAGCACTGATGAGGTCTTTACCTCACTACCCTAGTTTAACAATGGTAAAATATCTACTTAAAACTTTTATACACTTATATGTTCATTACAAATTTATGATTTTCCATTCTTGTAGTCACTTGTACATTCATGTGTATTCAAGAATAGTGGGTATATCTAGTCTGGACATTCTGGGGATGCAAGGCTTTAAGTATCCCCAATGAGGTATTTATCTCACTCCCCTAGTTTAATAATGGTAAAGTATCCACTTAAAACTTTTATACACTTGTATGTGCATTTAGCTAATGAATAAAATCTCATTTTTCAACTTTAGTTCACATGTATAAATAATTCAATTGAATTAAATACAACTTGTGCATGATTTTCCATTCTTATAGTCATTTGTACATTCATGTGTATTTAAGAATAGTGGGTATATCTAATCTAGACATTTCAGGGATGCAAGGCTTTAAGTTGCCCCAAGGAGGTCTTTATCTCAATCACCTAGTTTAACAATGACAAAGTATATGCTTAAAACTTTTATACACTTGTATGTTCATTTAGTTGATGAATTAAAATCTCATTCTCTATAAATATACACATCTACATTCATCATCTAGGTGTGCTAAAAATTATTGTATGTATAGGTATATTTAGGATTAATATCATATGCATGTTACATGTGATGGAGAGGAATAATTGAACATATTCCATGTGATAGTAATTCAATTGAATTAATCCTAAGATACCTTTCATATTAAATAAGATTATTAAAAGTGAGCCTGAACTTAGAATTAAGTTAAAATTTGTAATAATCTATTCACAAAAGAGAACTAAATCAAATTCACAATCCTCTTTTCTTCTCTTTATAAAACTTAGTTGCTAAGTGTAATCAAATGAAATAAAAGAAAACATAAATTAAAATTCTTAAATCAATTAAATAACTTCACTTGAAACCAACCCTTCATGTTAAATTAAATCCTTCTAAACTTAGAGAACTATAACTCTAATTCCTAGCAAGACATACCACACAAGCCTTAACACACACATTAGAATTAAGTCACTACTTCTAGCTTTATGTTAGGATGGTGCTTGGTATAATGTATATTTTGGTTTGTGATATATTATTGTAGGCTCGATGTTAGGGTGTATGCCTCATAGAATGGATGGTAGTCCATGATTAGACTAATCATATTTTTTACAGGGAATTATATTTAAAGGGCCAATTAAAAATAAATATAAATGCTCTTTTGCAGGTTGCTTAAGCCCCTAAGCAATGTTCAAGTTAGGTTAGGTGGGCATGGTTACTCATGTGCAGGGTGCTAAGCCATAATTATGATATCTCTGCTTGAGATTGTATGTATGTTTAACTAACCTCTATTTTACAGGTGTAGTTAGGTTTACATTTTATATTCTTAATGTAATTTTGCAATTAGGAATTAGGACTAGTGCTATGGGGGATAAGGATGAGCATTGGCTAGAAGGCTTTATTTTGGGAGGCCATGTGATGTCTTTGAGTGGAGCAAATTAAATAGAAGGAAAGAAATAAAGACATGAAGAATGAAGAATGAAGACCACCCATAGCATTCATTCATTATAAGTTGTAATTATTATTTTGTAATTTTAGGTTGTATAAGGGTAAAGCTTGGCTACCCATATTTTTTTTGGGTGTATGGCATACAATGACATCGCCTTTTATTCTTTCATGATAGTTATAAAATTGGTTGATGATTTGTCAAGATGTGTACTAGAAATGACATGCTTTTCTTAGTTTCTTAAATGATTGAATGTCTGGATGCAATTAAGCTCTTAGAAAAAATAAATCTTTTACCCAAATATAACTCATAAATAAAGTTTTAAATAATTCATAACCTCACATAAAGCCTATGAATTAAATCAAGATAATTAAAAGATTTAGCAGCCTTTTAGCTGAATGTTGTATGTCTCACATCATGCATGCTTATTGCTCCACTCTTGCTAAGAGAAGATTTCCATCCTTGCATGATAGGGGAAGGCTTGACCTTTGAGGGCCTCCTTTGTGGTGGAAAACACCTATTTCCCATTGATTTAGCTAATAATATAACTTCATCATGCATATAGGCATACAAAATTCCAAAATCTTGGTCAAAATAAAGTGTCCAAAATCAAATAAAATTTGAAAAGATTTGCATTTGTAGATTAAGTCATGACTCATACCACTCATGCTCTAGTCTCTTAGAGAGTCAGTTTAAGGACTTTTATCTCTTTTTAAATTAATAATAGCCCAACTATCTTGTAAATGCATAAGACTTCCCTACATGGTTTCAAAATTATAGGAGGAGTTAGCTGGCGGCCACCCTATTATAAGCCCAGCAATCAAGTGGTTTATTCTCTCTTATGGAGGTGAACCTTATGCCCATTTTCGCTTAGACTTAGGTCGTGCTTTGGCTTATGCCAAAGTTCGCTACATAGAGGGTCTGAGGTTGCTATTTCCTTCAACCTACTAGCATAAATCCTTGCATCTTAAGCATTTCCACAGCCTTGTGTTCTTGGATTATAAGTCCTAGCTTTCTAATAAATGTTAATTTCAATAAAATTAATCTCTTCAACTTTAAACATATAAAGCCCAACCATAGGACAGATTGGAATGCTTACAAGTCTTCTTAATATCATGAGCATTTCCTACTCATTCCCTTTGGCTTTGATAATAAGTCTTCTCCTTGAATAATCTCATTTAATTTTCCAGTACAAATAATCTTTTTATAGTCTAGCCTTGAAATCTTTGGAGACCTTAATTTCTACTTTAATCAAGAGTAATCATAAGGAATTCACATTCCTTAGGATGTAATTAACTATGGGGCTTGCCTCCATAAGGAATTTAATGAACTTGACTTAAAATAAACCCAACTTTACTTTTCCATGTAAAGTAGGGGAAAGATCTCTAGTATATTCTAAGACCCATCATACCTTAGGCGTCCTTATTAGGTGATTATGTCCATTATAGGGAAATGATTTCTACCTTTCGAGATAGTTCATCATTCTTTAATGTCAGATCCATCTAAGTACCCCTAAGATCTACATGGTGTCCCACATCTCAAAAATAAACACCACACTTAATTTTTTTTAATGTTATGGTTAATAATTGGAAAGCTACATCACATCCTGATAATTCTATTAGGGGGATGAATAGACTCTTGTTTAAACTGAAATGACTTAAATAAAATCTGGTTTGGTGGAACAAGCATTATTTTTAAATTATTTTTGCTAATATGAAGGATATTGAAATTTGGTTTGTGATCTTGAATTTTCTGTTAAGATGAAACCTTCCAAGATTCTGGACTTGAAAGAGGTAAAGGATAAACTTATTAATTTTCAAAATATTGAAGAAACTTATTAGCATCATTTTAGTAATATGTTCAAAAAGATTTTCTCTTATGATGCTATTTCTAAATCACACTTGATTCCTTTTATTATTACCAATGATGACAATGCTTTGCTTACTATTTTGCCTAATGAAGATGAAGTTTTAAAGTTCTTAATAGCATGAACATAGATTATGTTGTTGGACTGGAGGGCTTCACTGCTCAATTTTTTCAAAATTATTGGTTTATTATTAAAAATGATTTGATTGATGTTAGGTTGATTTCTTAAATGGTAATCTTTTTCCTAGATATTTTTATAGCACTTCAATTATTCTCGTACCTAAGAAAGATAATCCATACTATTGGAGTGAGTTTAGACCTATTAGTCTTTGCACATTCTTCAATAAGCTAATTTACAAAATTATTGCCAACAGGCTTAGTCCTCTTCTTCATAATATTATCTTTCTCAACCAAGCTAGTTTTTTAGAGGTAAATATAATTCTTATAATATTTTGCTTGCCCAATAATTAATTCATGATTTAGATGCTAAGACTAGAGGTGGAAACATTCTTTTCAAATTAGATATTACCAAAGCTTTTGATAATATCTCTTAGGATTTCCTTTTTGATATTTTGAATTTATTTAGGTTTTTTGATATAATTATTTTTCTTATTAAAAATTGTATTAATAATTCCTAGTTATCTATTTTTCTTAATGGGGAAGCTTTGGGTTTCTTTCCTTCCTCCCATGGCTTAAGACAAGGGGATCCTTTATCTTCTACTTTATCATTGTTATTGAATACTTATCTAGGAGCATCAATGATTTATTCTTAAATAATCCTAGTATCTATTACAAAACTCTTGGTGATTTTCAGATTTCCATTTAAGCTTTGTGCATGATTTCATTATTTTTGCAATGCTTCTATTCATCATATCAAGAATCTTAAAATCTTTAAATACATTTCATGAGAAAGTGGTCTTACTATCAATGATAACAAAAGCTATTTTATTACTTCTTCGATCTCCATAAAATTAATCACATCCCGCATATCACTAATTTTAACATCATATTTACCTCTTAAGTACTTTGGTGCTCTCTGAAAGTCCAAAATGATCTCATCTTTTGATGAGTTAATTCAAAATTAAATAAAATTTTATTTGGGAATCTCATTCTCATTTGGTGCTAACTATTCTTAAAAGTACTCTCAATCCAATGCGTCTATATTTGATTCAAACTATTATTCCTTTTAATTCTACTCTTATCAAACTTTCTTAATAAATTTTTTTGGCGATATAATAATTCTGTTAGAAGAATGCATTGAACATCCTGCATAAATTTTATGGTCATTTAGATGAAGGTGGTCTTTGTTGCAAACTTATTCGGGATTCTATTATTGCCTCTCATAAGCTCTTGTGGAATTTTAGAAAGAATGATAGCCTTTGGGCTAATGATATCCAATGTAAACACCCTCTTATCTATACTTATAAATTTGGTGACTCTCCGATGTGGAAATGGCTTTGCTCCATTAAATGGGTTGCTAAATCCTTAATATCTTGGGGTGTTCATCCATCCTTCTTTTGGCAAGAAAATTGGATTGGCAATGGACTCTTTTATCTACAAACCCTACTACTACATCAAATTAACTATTTGGCTTAATAACAATTGGAATGAAAACAAACTTAAAAATTATATCTCTATTTCTCTTTTTGATAACTTTAGAAAATCCCAATTTTTTTAACAAACCTGATCAAATTTTTTTTTTAAGCTCTCTTACAATGGTGAATTCATTCTTAAAGAGGTTTGGAATTTTATTAGAGAGAACTCCTCTATTTTTTTTCATTAAACTTTGGAATATATTCATTTCTTATTTGATTTTAGCTTGGAGGATTTTGAATAACTTTATTATTGTAGATTTCTTGAATAAAGGGTTTTATTTACCTTCTAAGTGCTATTATTGCTTTCATATTAAAAATGTTAATCATGTTTTTCTCAATGGTGCCATTGCTTTGAAATTATGGATATGGTATGATGATTTATTTAACACTAACTATTTTCATGGTTCCCTTTCTTTATATCAACTTCTTGAAGCTTGTTTCCAAAAAAAATAGTGAAAGGTCATATCAAAATCTTAATTTCTACTACTTTTATTTTGGTTCAGTTGGATGGATAGAAATGATGCTAAATATCATGGTTTTCTTATGAATCACAAAAAGGATCCTGGCTAGAACTAAAGAAATAATTCATGCGTTGTTTAATGCTAATTAAATTAGTATCATCCATTTTAGAAGTTACAAATTTGTGGCTAAAAATTAATCTCCTCGCTTAATGTTTCTTTCAATAAGGCTATTAGAAGTACCCATTGGATAACACCTAATGAGAACATTATTAAAATCAATATTGATGGTTTAGTTTCACCTAATAAATATGGTTGTGGTGGTATTATTAGTGATTCCAAAGATACTATCATTTGTGCTTTTGCTTATCCCCTCAAAGCATGTTATGTAATTTATACTAAGCTTATGGTTGTTAATAAAACTATTTATAGTTTTTTGAACAAAGGCCTCTTTAATATTTGAAATGAAGTTGACACTCTTCTTTTACTTGATATGCTCACTTCTAATAAATTGGAAAATACTGACTTATTTTATCTCCTTAATCACACTAAAACCCTCCTCCCTTAAGTTTACTACAAAATTTCTCATATTCTTCATGAAGGTATTGCTTGTGCAGATTTCCTACCCAATTTTGGTGTTGAATTAAATTAGCTCACTATATTAGATAATCAAGACTTACCTAAGCAGATAGGTTTGATTAATCTAGATTGGGAGCTTACTTAGACTTTAACTTGTGGCTTTTTTTATTGGTATTTGGCTATGGTGTGTTCTTTGAGCCTTTTTATTGATTGCTACTTTTGTGCTTTCACATATTGAAATTGCTCCTTACTATTCTGCTTTATGGTCATGGCTAACCTCATTCTCTATGAGTGCTACCTTGTTTGGTGGATGCTGCTGTTTGTTTCTACCCATTGCCTGGTTGTCTTGGGTGGTGTTTGTTTGAAGGTTATTGTTAGTCTTTCCATTTTTATCTTAGTGTAGGGCCTTTTAGCGGTTACTGCTTTCTTTTTCTATTTTGGCTCACCTCTATTCCCTCACTTATGTTTGAAGCTTGATGTTTTGTGGTTATTGCCTTCTTATTTTCTCTTTGGTGGTGGCTATATATTCTCTCTAAGTTTGAAGGGACCTTCTGGGTCGCACCTTCCTCCCTAGTTTGCTACCTGGTGGCAGGGTCTCCCAGTTTGCTCTTCCTTGGTTATTTTTCTGACTGGGTGATTACCATAATTATTTCTTTGTTGCTTTTGGTGGCCTCCAATTGGGTTGTGGCTATGCCTGCCATCTATCTTTCCCTCTGAATGAGGCTTGTCTCATATCTGGGCTAGTTGCTTCCTTATCTGAGTTAGATATTTTGCTATTGTGGTGGTTAGTTGGGTGGCCTTGTTGGCTGGCTGAGTTGATAGGCTATGTTGGTTGGCTAGGTTGGTTGACTAGGTGGCTATGTTGGCTAGTTTTACCTCCTTCATTGGTGGTAGATCTTGGGGGTTGTTGGTGGTTTATCCTTAGTTTGGATTTGGCCTGATCGAGGCTATTTGTTGGCTATTATATTTTTTTTGTTTTATTGATTAGGGCTTCATGATCACTTTTGTTGGTTTTGATTTGGTTCTTTTGGTTATATTTTCAGCCTCCACTTGTAATGGTCTTCCTTTGTTGGCTACAGCTGCTTATCTTTTGCTTTTTCTCCTATTTGGGTGGCAGCTTAGCTGTGGGTCTATTTTCTCTTGCCATAAATGTTATTTGTTGGTGGGTTAGGTGCTTTATTGGTTGTTTGATTCTGTTTTGTTGCTAGTGAGCTCTTGTAGTTTTTTTGTGTTGGTTTTTGGTTTGATGTCATTTCGGGTTGGATGGTTGAAGGCTGTTTAGTGGCTGTTGTTTTGCCTTGGGTGCTGGTGACTTGGTTTGGTGTTTTGGATTTTATTTTGGCTATGGGTATTACCTCTTTTAGGTGTATTTTGCTATCTGTGTTTTCGAATATCGACCTCTTGGGTTGGTTCTTTGGCTTTGGGACAATCTTTTCTAGACTGTGTTGTTATCCCTGTTAATGGTGCTTGCTCTTTTTGGTATTTCTCCTCACTTTTGGTGTTGGATTTGGTGGTTTTCCAACTGTCCCTAATGGATGGCTATTGGTCTACCTTACTGGCTTGGTTATTTTGGTGGCTTTGAGTTTCAATGTTCTATTTGCTAGTTGGGAGACTTTGCTGCATTGTTGGATGATGATCTCAGGATGATTGCCTATAAGAGGTATGCTGGCTATGTTGGCCTTGATGTTTCCCTCTATTTCTTGTTTTGGCTGGTAGCACTATATATAATTGTAACCCTTCTTCTGAAGTTTGGAAGCTTACATATAATGTTGCTCTTTGAGATGATTGCGACTGAGCCTGAGCATCTTCTTTACTTTGCTCTTTCTCTTTATCTCTACTTAATTGTACTCATCCTTTCCTTATAATATTGTAGATATGTTTTATAGATTGGTAGTCTAGCCAGTGGATTTTCCTATTATCAAAGAAATCAAGTGGATTTTGTTATTGCTCATATGGATCTTTGGTTGTTGCTGATTTGGTTTTTCTTTTGCTTCTCTTTATTTGATATTATAATAGTTTGAGGATTCATCTCTTTAGGTTTTATTATAGCTCTTTGAGCATTAGTTTAGAGATTTATCCCCTTTAAGGACTTTGTACTCCTTATTTTATGGCAATAAAATTCCTCTAATTTTCCCAAAAAAAAACCCTAAACCCTAACCCTAAACTAAAACCTAAACACCAAACTTAAAACCAAAACCCTAAACCTTAAACCTTAAAAACCCTTAATCCTAAACACTAAACTCGAAACCCTAAGCCCTAAAATCCTAAACCATAAACCTTAAACTCTAACCCATAAAACCTAAACCTAAATAAATAAAATAAAATAAATCAAATTAATAACCTAAATCCTAAACCCTAAACCCAAAACCCTAAACCCTAAAAACCCTAAACCCTAAACCCTAAACCCTAAAGCTCCCTAAACCATAAACCCTAAAACCCTAAACCCTAAGACCTAAATCCTAAACCCTAAAACCCTAAACCCTAAACCCAAAACCCTAAATCCTAAACTTAGAACCCTAAACACTAAACCCTAAACTCTAAACCCTAAACCCTAAACCCTAAACCCAAACTAACCCTAAACCCTAAACCAGAAAAACCTAAAACCTAAACCTAATCTAAATAAAACCTAAAAATAAACTAAATAAAAAACATAAACATAAATAAAATAAAAAACATTTAAAATAAAAATGTAAACTAAAGCCTAAATCTAAACCTAAACCAAAAAATAAAATAAAATAAAATATAAAATAAAAACTAAACTAAAATAAAATGAATAAAAACCTAAACTAAACTAAAAAATAAAATAAACCTAAAAATAAAAACTAAATAAAATAAAAACTACCACAAATAAAAATTAAATAAACCTAAAAAATAAAATAAAAAACAAAACTTAAACCTTAAAATAAAAAATAAAACTTAAACCTAAAAAATAAAATAAAATGAAATAAAATTAAAATTAAACTAAAAAATAAAGCTAAACCTAAACTGATCCCATACCTAAATATAATCTAAAATAAAAAACCTAAACCATAATAAATAATCTTACAATAAATAAACTAAACTAAATAAAAATTCAAATAAAAATAAAATAAAGTCGAACAAATTAAAAATAAACTAAATAAACCTAAACCGACCTGTTTACTTAATTTTAAAAAAAAAATCCTAAACACTAAATCCTAAACCTTATAACTTACAAACCTTAAACCCTAAATTCTAAACCCTAAACTATAAACCCTAATTCTACAATCCTAAACCCTAAACCTACAACCTACAATCCTAAACCCTACACCCTAAACCCTAAACCCTAAAACCCTAAACCCTAAACCCTAAACCATAAACCATAAATTAACCTTAAATCAAAACCCTAAACCCTAAACTAACCCTAAAAATTGTGAACCCTAAAGCCTAAACACTAAACCCTAAATGCTAAACCCTGAAACCCTAAACCGTAAAACCCTAAACCCAAAACCCTAAACCCAAACCTAAACCCAAACCCAAATCCTAAACCATAAACCCTAAACCCTAAAACTAATCCTAATCTATCTAAATAAATTAAAAATAAAGATAACCCTTAAAATGGGTAGAACCCTGACCGCAGGAACATCACTGTCAAGGCGAAGGTGGTGGCAGCAATTATTGCAATGGTGGTGGGGGATCTGATGGTGCTGGTGGATATGCAGGTGGTGGTTAGAGTAGTGGTTATGGAGCTGGGAGGAGAGACGGAGGTTACAGTCGTGGTGGTGGTAGATGGAGAGATTGTAGATATGATGGGGGATTCCGTTACTTGAGAGGCGGGGTTCCGATGGGAACTAGTGAAACTGAAGATTGATCGATTCAATCTGCTGCTTATGGAACCGTGTCATTACAGTAGAAACAGATCTAGATATTTAGGATTTTTGATTTTCTCTATGCATGCTCATTTTTTATCTACGTTATCACTTGTGTCTTAGAAAAATTGGTGTGTTACTTGGTTGATGAAATCAAAAAGAAGAAATGTTGAATCTGAATTTATTCTCTGTTAAAAAAAAACCTTAAACCTTAAACCCTAATCCCTAAACCCTAAACCCTAAACCTAAATAAAAAAATAAAATAAAAATAAAATAAAAACCTAAACTAAAACTTAAACCATAAACCCTAAACTCTAACCCTAAACCCTAAGCCCTAAACCATTGACCCTAAGCCCTAAACTCCAAACCCTAAACCCTAAACTAACCCTAAACCCTAAACCCAAAAAACCAAAAAACCTAAACCTAAACTAAATAAAACCTAAAAATAAAATAAATAAAAAAACCTAAACCTAAATAAAATAGAATAAATAAAATAAAATATAATAAAATTCTAAACTAAAACCTAAACCTAAACCAAATCCTATAAAAAATTTAAAAAAATAAAAATTAAACTAAAATTTAATAAATAAAAACTTAAAATAAACTAAAAAGTAAAAAATCTAAAAAAACAAAAATAAAATAAAAACTAAACCTAAAATAAAAATTAAAAAACCAAAAAATATATATTAAAAACCAAAACTTAAACCTAAAAATAAAAAATAAAACCTAAACCTAAAAAATAAAATAAAACTAAAACAAAACTACAAAATAAACTTGAACTTAAACTTAAACCTAAAAATTAAACTGAAATAAAAAAACCCAAACTAAAATAAATAAACCTAAAATAAACAAAACAAACTAAATAAAAATAAAATTAAACCTAAATAAAAATAAAATATAAAATAAACTCAAATAAATAAATAAAATAAACTAAATAAACCTAAACCTAATAGTTTACTAAATTTTTTTTATAAAAAAAATATAAACCCTAAACCATAAACCCTAAAAACCCTAAACCTTAAATCCTAAACCCTATACCCTAAACCCTAAATGCTAAACTTACAACTCTAATCCCAAAACCCTAAACCCTAAACTATATAAATCCAAAACCTTAAACCCTAAACCCTAAACTAACTCTAAAATCCCTAAACCCTAAACCCTAAAATCCTAAACTCTAAAGCCTAAACCATCCTAACCCTAAACCCTAACCCTAAACCCTAAACCTTAATCCCTAACCCTAAACCCTAAACCTAAACCTAAAGAAATTAAATAAATCAAACAAAAACCTAAACCCTAGGAATGGGCAGAACCATGATGGTAACAACCTTACTATCAACTAAGCTCAGTCTGGATTTAACGGTGGAGGCGAAGGCGGAGGTGGTGGTTATCATAGAGGTGGTAGGGGATATGGAGGCACAGATGGTTACAGATGTGGTGGTCAAAGCAGTGGTAGTTATGGAGGTGGGAAGAATGACATAGTTTACAATAGTGGTGGTGGCAGAGGTAGAGATCACAGATTTGATGGTGGATTCCGCTACTCGAGAGGCGGGGGTGGTTCTAATGGGAACTAAAGAAACTAAACAAAACCAATCAAATCTATTGCTTATGGAACTGTGTCTTTATAGTAGAGAAAATTCTAGTTATCTGGGGTTTTTGATTTATTCTATGCGTTCTCATTTTTTATCTATATTACCACTTATGTCTTAGAAACTCGGTGTGTTATTTGGTTGATGAAATCGAAAATAAGAGATGTTGAATCTGAATTTTTTTCTATTCAGAAAAAAATCTTAAACTCTAAACCTTAAACTCTAAACCCTAAACCCTAAACCCTAAACCCTAAACAAAAACTTAAACCCTAAACCCTAAACCCTAAACACTAAACCCTAAGCCATAAACCCTAAATTGTAAAACCCTAAACCATAAACCCTAAACTATAAACCATAAAACCTAAACCTAAATAAATAAAATAAAAACCCAACCCCTAAACCCTAAACTAGCCCACCCGAAACCCAAAACCCAAAACCCTAAACCCTAAACCCTAAACTTAAACCCTAAACCCTAAAAATCCTAAACCCTAAACCCTAAACCCTAAAACCCTAAATCCTAATCCCTAAACCCTAAAACCTTAAATAGTAAACATTAAAGCCTAAATCCTAAAACTTACACCCCTAAACCTTAAACCTTAAACTCTAAACCCTAAACCCTAAACCCTAAAAACCTAAAAACCATAACTTAAACTAAAACTTATCGAAAATTTTGGTTGGTGTTGTTGAGCTTCAGGAGTTCACTATGCTTATATAATGCCTAACCTCATGCTTTCTTGTAAGGGAAGAAATTGTAATACCCGGTCTCTTTTAATGGTAATTTTGGTGCAATCCTTGTCTTTGGAATGAATTGGGCTTAATTACTTTTTGGGTTTTGGAGGTTTGCTACCTTGGTTGCTTGTTGATTTGTTTGTTGATTTGATTTTTTACTCCCTTTGGGTTCGGGCTGCTGCAGATTTTTTCTACTGCTGCTTCTCCCAGTTTTCCTCATGCTATTTTTTGCCATCTTGCCTGCTACTGTCTTAGCAAGTTCTAGTTTTGGACCTTTATTGTCTTAAAATTCACCTTGGTAATGATGTCTTCTTATCCCCGAGAATGGATTTCCTTGTTGGCTACTCCTTTTGGTTCTTCTTGTGTTTACCCTCCTCTTTTGTTTCATTTTGCTCTTGTTGTTAACATTTGGGTTGATGTTGGACTTTATTATTTTCACCCTTCATGCTTTGAGGAGATCATGAAAATCACAAGACCATTCTACACTTACATATGTAACCAATGGTCTATCCTATATGCTCTTGATTATGTCAATATCCTTGCATCGCTTAATGTAAATCAACTTTCTTGAACTATTTTCTCTTAGGACTGCTATTGAGCACCTATTGGTTGCAATTTTCTTTATTGTTGTTATTTTGCTGATTGGGATATCCCATCTCTACACTAATATCTCTTTGCAGAAATGGAATTGTGTTATTTTTTTCAATACTAGTCTTGCTATTTCTGGTCTTGCTTCCCATGATCAGCAGGTTTGGAGTTTTTCAAGGGATTATCATTGTGCATCTGCTGAGATTATGGGCACTGCTTACTCTGGTGGAAAATCCTTGAACTCATACAATTTTTATTTTATATCCTTCTTAGTAATATTTCCTTTTCCTAATGGGAGTGTTAAATGTAAAATTGTCCATCTTTGCTATTTTTTTATTGATTGCTAACACACAGGATGTTGTTGCTTTTTCTTTCTTGTTCTCCCATCCTATGCTATGATTGGAACATGTACAACTTGAAGCACATTTCTTTGTTATGCTTGGAATTCATCAATGATTTATCTTATATGCATAATTGGGTTATTGACAAACCCACTGGTTATTATTGTCATTACCCTTGGTAGAATTGGGTTATGGTGAATAAGCATCGACCGATCGATTTCTCAATGTCACTTGGATAGGCTTATGGTGGGGAGATATTCATTATCTATCCTTTCCTTTATCGATATATGTTTATGGGTGGAATCTTGGACAGCTTGTTGGTTTTAACTGCCTTGTTGGTTGGCTGATCTGGATCAATACCCACCTTACTGCCCCTAGGGCTTTGGATTATTTTGTACAGCAAGTCTCTATTGAAGTTGTTGATTGTTTGGTAGATTTTACTTTGAACCACCTTACTGGTTTATTTTATGCCTATCATTGTAATTCATGATCTATCTTTTCTTCTACTATTTACTTCATCCTTTTTCTGTCAAATTTGTATCTATTGCTTTGATTATACTGGATGAGTGGCATCATGGCAAGCTAACTAGTTTTTGCTATTTTGGTTATCTCTTATCTTGGAGATTTACCTTTTTGTTTTACCTTGTCACCTCAGTTGGCTCTTTCTTTGTTGGTTGTAGAATTTCAGGGTCTCATGCCACGAAAACATTCTACATTGTCGATGGTGAGGGTTTTGGTGATTTGCGATTTCGCCTTCAGGATAACTATTTTTATGCTTTATTTATTTATTTATCTATTATTGCCATGTCTACTCTGATTGAGGAGTTTTATGGCTAATTTGCTGTATCTTCCTATCTTGGATGTTGCCTTCTTAACTGTTGCTATTTTCTAGATTTTAATGTTGAGACTCATTTCAATTCACTTGTTGATTTTTTTATGGCGGGTTTCAATGTTGTATTAGCTGTTTGGATGTTGGGGTTGGCTTTCTGATTGCCCTTGCAATTTATCTCTTATTTTTTTTCTCACATCTGCTACCTCATCTCGATTGGTTGGTGCTCTTATGAGCGATTTATTACGAAAGAATGGTATTATGGCCAGTTTAGTCCCTTCCTATCTTGGATGTTGTTGCCTTTTGTTGTCTTGTTCTCTAGATTGATTGTTGATCTGGATTATTTGAATGGAGGCCCTGAATGCTGCTATTGGAGATGCTGCTCTAACTATTTTTTCTTGGTGCTTATTTTGGTTGGTTGCAGTTCATTCCCAGTGTTGAGCTATGATATCTTCCTTTACTATTGCTTTCTCCAGGACATTAACAAGGGGATTGTTTCCTAGGTTGTTTTCTACACTGAAAGATTCATTTACATATCATGTGATTGGGATAGTGTTAATTATAAGCTCATTAACTTATTTAACAGGTTTTAACAAGTTGTCTCCTCTGTAATTTTCTTATGGAGGGATCATATGCTGAACTAATTTCTTTCCTGAATATGGCTATTCATGAGATTCTGGCTAAGATGGCTCACTCACTTATGTTTATGTATTCTCATGTCAAGATGACTATATTGATGATATTTTTCTTGAATGGGACTCCTTAGACTCTTAGCAATTACCTATATATTTTAGATATGATTTTTCTTAGGTTTGCGGTAATAAAGCTCACAAGAATATCAACAACCAGGTGCTACCTTCTCATAGGTTTGTTGGCTATGATGGGCTGATCTCACTCCTTATTGGTTCGATAGTAGCTCATGTGATGTAACCCCTTCGAAGTTTGGATGCTCATACATGCATCACTACAGATGTGATTGAGCTGAGCCTTCTCTATCACAATTCCTTACTAACATACTCATATTATGTTATTTTCCTCTAACTTTTTGTCTGTATTACCTTAACTGTTCTAATCTCCCTCTTATTATAACTTTGCCGGTGATTCTCTCTCCTTTTGTAGGTCTGCTCCAGATTATCATGCATTCCCACATCCTCCAGAGCATTGGCTTTAATCTTACTTTAGCTTATTATGTTAATCATCTTGTATCTTTTGATTGTTTTTATGCTTTCTTTTACTCTTGGATGTACTTAGATAGGGGATTTACTCCTTAGGCTAATTGTAGCTCTTTGAGCAGTAGTTCTGGAGTTTATCCCTTTTAAGGACCTTGTAACCCTCTTTTTGTGGCAATAAAATACCCCTACATGGGGCTTCCCCTAAAAAAAAAAATAACTTAAACTAAATAAAACCAAACTAAACACCTAAACCTAAACTAAATAAAACCTAAAAATAAAATAAATAAATAAAAACTTAAACCTAAATAAAATAATAAAATAAAATAAAAACCTATACTAAAACCCAAACCTAAACCTAAACCTAAATCTAAATCAAAAAATAAAATAAAATAAAATAACAAATAAAAATTAAACCAAAATAAAATAAATAAAAACCTAAACTAAACTAAAAATTAAAATAAACCAACAAATAAAACACCTAAATAAAATAAAAACTAAACCTAAAATAAAAATAAAATAAATTTAAAAAAATAAAATAAATACCTAAACCCAAACCTAAAAGTAAAAAATAGAACCTAAACTAAAAAAATAAAATATAAATAAAACTAAAGAAAAAAATAAACCTGAACCTAAACCTAAACTTAAAAACCTAAACTAAAATAAATAAACCTAAAATGAACAAAACAAAACTAGATAAAAAATAAAAAATAAACCTAAATAAAAATAAAAAATAAAATAAACATAAATAAATAAAATTAAACTAAATAAACCTAAACCTACCGGTTTAGTTAATTTCAAAAAAAAATCCTAAACCCTAAACCCTAAACCCTAAATCTTAAACACTAAACCCACCCTACCACCCAACTGATAAACCCCCCATACTACATTAACCCTAAAACCCTAACCACATAAAACCATAAAGCCTATACCCTAAACCCTAAATAATAAACTTTAAACTAACCCAAAGCCCTAAACCCTAAACCCTAAACTAACCCTAAAAATTTTAAACCCTAAACCCCACAAACCCTTAACCCTAAAGCCTAAACACTAAACCCTAAACCCTAAATGCTAAACCCTAAACCCTAACACTAAATCGTAAACACTAAACCTAATCCTAAAGTAACTAAATAAATAGAAAAATAAACCTAATCTCTATGAATGGGGAGAACCTTGACGACAGGAACATCATCGTCAATTAGACTTAGCCTAGATCTGGCGATGGAGGCGAAGGCAGAGGTAGTGGTTATCATAGTGGTGGTGTAGGATCTGGAGGTGCAGATGGATATGGATGTGGTTGTCAGAGTAGTGGTGATTATGGAGGTGGGAGGAACGATAAAGGTTACAATCATGGTGGTGGCGGAGGGAGAGTTCACAGATTTGATGGTGGATCCCACTACCAAGAGGAAGGGGTAGTTCTGATGGGAACTGGAGAAACTAAAGAATGGCCAATCTGATATGTTATTTATGAAATTATGTCTTTACATTAGAGAAGGTTCTAGTAATCTAGGGTTTTAATTTGATTTATGCATGTTCATTTTTTATCTATATTATCACTTGTGTCATAGACAACTTCGTGTATTACTTGGTTGATGAAATTGAAAAGAAGAAATGTTGAATCTGAATTTTTTTTTGTTAAGAAAAAAATCATAAACCCTAAACCTTAAACCCTAAACACTAAACCCTAAACCCTAAACCCTAAAATCCCTAAACCCTAAACACAAAACCCTACACCCTAAACCCTAAACTATAAAACCCTGAACCATAAAACCTAAACTCCAAACCATAAAACCTAAACCTAAATAAATAAAATAAAAACCTAAACTTAAACCTTTAAACCCTTAACCTAAACCCACCAAAACCCAACCCCTCTTCCCTCCATAAACCCTAAAACCCTAAACCCTAAATCCTGGGCCCTAAACCTAAACCCTAAATCTTACCCTCCTAAAACCCTCCTAAACCCTAAATCCTAAAACTTATAACCCTAAACCCAAAAACTTAAACTCCAAACACTAAACCCTTAAACCTAAACCCAAAATCAACCCCTAAAACTTAAACACTAAACTCTAAAAACATAAAAACCTAAACTAAATAAAACATAAAAAAATTAATAAAAAAATAAAATATAAACCCTATATATAAAGAAAAAAAACCTAAAGAAAATAAAGATTTAATAAACCTAAATCTAAACTAAAATAAACTAAATAAAATAAATGAACCTAAACCTAAACCTCAAATGACACCTAAACCTAAAACCTAAACTAAATAAAATAAAATAAACTAAAATAAACTAAAAACTAAGAACCCAAAATAAAACCTAAAACCTAAACCAAAAAAATTAAATAAAAACCTAAACCTAAACATAAAAATACAAAATAAAACCTAAACCTAAACTTAATAAATAAACTAGAATTAAAAATCTAAACTAAAATACATAAACATAAAATAAATTAAATAAGAATAAAAAATAAACTAAATAGACTGAAACCTGCTAGTTTACTTAATTTAAGAAAAAAACCATAAAGCCTAAATCCTAAATCCTCAACATTAAACCTACAACCCTAACCCCTAAACCCTAAACCTTAATCACTAGAAACCCTAAACTGTAAACCCTAATCATAAACCCTAAACACTTAATGCATAGGCCCTAAAATCCTAAAGCCTTAATCCTAAACACTATACCATAAACCCAAAACCCTAAACCCTAAACCTAAACCTAAAGTAACTAAATAAATTAAAAAATAAACCTAAACCATAAAACCTAATAAACTTAAACCTAAACTCAAAGAATAAGCAGGACCTTGGCGGTAGGAACATCACCATCAACCAGGCTCAGTTAGGATCTGGCGGTGGAGGAGAAGGTGGAGGGGGCGGTTATTATAGTGGTGGAGGGGGATCAAGAGGTGTTGGATGTGGAGGTGGTGGTAAGAGTAGTGGTGGTTATGGGGGAAGGAAGAACGGTGATGGTTTCAATAGTCATGGTGGAGGAGGAAGAGATCAGGGATATGATGGTGGATCCCGCTTCTTGAGAGGCCGAGGTTGTTCTGATTGGAACTAGAGAACTTGAAGAACAACCAATACGATCTGTTACTTATGGAACAGTGTCTTTATAATTGAGATGGTTCTACTTATCAAGGGATTTTAATTTTCTCTATGGGTGTGTTGTCATTTGTGTCTTAGAAAACTTGGTGTCTTACTTGGTTGATGAAATCAAAAAGAAGAAAAGTTGAATCTGAATTTGTTCTCTATTAAAAAAAGAAAACCAAAACCCTAAACTAAAACCATAACCCTAAACCTAAGTCCTAAAATCCTAAACCTAAACCCTAAACCCTACTAGACCTAAACCCCTAAACCAAAATCCTAAACCCTAAATAATAATAAACCTCAAACCTAAACCTCTCAAAACTAAATCCTAAAAAGCTAAAAACCTAAGCCTAAACTAAATAGAACTTTAAAATAAAATAAATAAGTAAACCTAAACTAAAATGAAATAAAAAGATAAAATAACATAAAAACATAAACTAAAAATCTAAACCTAAAAAGATATAAACCAAAACTTAAAATAAATAAATAAAACACTAAAATAAAATAAAAATAAATAGAAACCTAAACCAAATAAGTAAATCTAAAATAAACTATACCTAAACCTAAACCATAAACCCTAAAACCCTAACCCTAAACGTGACCTCCACCACCCTAAACCTAAACCTAAATGAGCACTGATGCTAAAAAGGCCCTAAACACTGACCTGCCACCCCAGGCCTTCTTAAACTGCTACATGATTCTAAAGCCCCAGGCCATCCCCAGGCTAAACTCCACATTTATGGGCCCTGGGCTCTCCCTAAATCCTGGGCCCTGTGCTGGGCCCTGGGCCCACCATGCATTGAGTAATCAATACCCTCTGGGCCCTGGGCCCTAAACCCTGGGCCCTAAACTTTGCAAATGCTAAACCATTAAACTGACCATGATCCTAAATCACAGATCATGGTTCCCTAAACTACCCCACCACAAAACCCTAAACCCTAAACCATAAACCTTAAACCCAACACTAAACCCTAAACCCTAAAAGCATAAACCCTACAACCCTAACCCCAAGATGCTAAACCTAAACCCTAAAAACCCTAAACCATAAACCATAAACCTTAAACCCTAACACTAAACCCTAAACCCTAAAAGCATAAATCCTACAACCCTAAACCCAAGATGCTAGACCTAAACCCTAAAATTTAATAAATCTAAACCTAAACTTAAACCTTAAGAATAGACAAAACCTTGATGACAGGAATATGATTGAAAACCAGGCTTAGTCTAGGTATATTTCTATAGGCAAAGGTGACGATTATCATAGTGGTGGTGGGGGATTTGAAGGTGCTGGTTGATATAGACATGGAGGTCAGAGTAGTTGTGGTTATGGAGGTAGGAGGAGCAACAATGGTTACATTCGTGGTGGTAGCAGAGGGAGAGATCACCCATATGATGGTGAATTCCAGTATCGAGAGGCTGGGGTGGTTCTGATTGGCACTAGAGAAGCTGAAGAATGGCCGATCTGATTTGCTACTTATGGAACTGTCTTTATAGTAGAGACAATTATAGTTATCTAGGGTTTTTGATTTACTCTATGAGTTCTCATTTTTGTCTCTATTGTCACTTGTGTCTTAGAAAACTTGGTGTGTTACTTGGTTGATGAAATCAAAAATAAGAATTATTGTATATGAATTTGTTCTCTATTAAAAAAAACCAAATACCCTAAACCCTAATCTAAAACCTAAACCCTAAACCCTAAACCATAAACCCTAAATAATAAAAAACCTTAATCATAAACCCTAAACCCTAAACCTTAAACCCTAAACCCCAAACCCTAAACCATAAACCCTAAACCATAATAATATTAAAAAATTAAAGTGAAGAAACCCCACTGCCCGAGCCCTCTCCTCGTGTTTAGCAATTTTCCTTGCTTGCTCTCATTTTGGGTTTTTTGGACACTGTTTGATGGCTATTTTTAATGATTCTCATTGAATCCCTTCTAGAATCGACACGATGGCTAATTTTGTGTCTTTCTTAGAGTGACACTATGGCTTAGCATCTTCTTTAATGATTATTGGGGAAAATGGAAGGTCCTATGGATCCCGCTAAGGCATCATCTACCCAAGCTATGACTTCTACAAAATCATTCAAAGACATTCTTAGTGGTATGGATGGCTATTCAGGTGAGTTCCTAGAACTTATTTTGACTTCTTTTTATGCATTCCTGTGATTATGTGTTTTGATCTGGTTGTGGAAAATCTTGCTAAGCCATTTGAATTCATCGTGTTTTGAAAGTTTACTCTTCGTAGGCCTAATCTGGAAAATATTTGCTCTTTCTTTTATAGTAGGAAACTTTCACATGTTATTATAATTAGTTTAATTGATCCTTGCTACATTTTGATTCAGTTGATAAATGATTTGGATTACTCTTTTGTTTCTCTTGTCATTCTTATTTTGTTCTCAATTGCCAAATGAGGTTGCTGAAATGGTCTCCACTATTTGATATTAAAGAAGAATCCTTAATTATTCCAGTTTAGATTTCTCTCCTAAATATGCAAATTCATTTTGATAACCAAGAATTATTTTTTACTGTGGGTGCCTTATTTGGTTGGCCACTGCAAATTGATCAAGCAACGACTACAAAATCTCAGCCTTCAATGGCTAGAATCCTTGTTGAATTGGACATTACCAAGAAACACCCAAAAGAAATCTAGTTGGGATCTAAAAATTACAGTTATATGTAAATAATTGAATTTAAAAATTTCCCTATCTTTTGTTCTCACTGCAAAATCCACGGGCATGATAATTCTGAATGTTTCATTCTTCATCCTCACCTAAAAGAAATTCCCTATTAGGGAAACTTCTATTTCTAACCCTAGGCCAACCACTGTTAAATATCAAAAAACTACTTTGGAAAAAAAAGGATTCTTTGAATGTTCCTAATAACCCTGATTTACCTTTATTTCTTTAGAGCAATTGAAGGCTTTTAATGTGAACAATAATAGCTTTTCTAAACTTTTAAATGCAGATTTTGTTTCCTCTGATTCGGTCCTTGCAACCTTGCTAGATTTGCTAGATGAAAATGAAGCTTTAATGCAGAACATAAATGTGAAATTTAATATAATGCATCATTCTAATTCATTGAAGAATATGACTTTAATACCTCATGATAATTAGTTTGATAAATTTGATTCCATATTTCAAATTCAATATGATTTAACTTCTCAAAAAGATTTGATTTTATCTAATAATTTGGCTAATGATGAAGAAGGGTTTGGTGTTCCCACTTGCCTTCTTAATAAATCAGTTTTTGCTCCCTCCCATTCTATTATCGAAGCTCATTTATCTTTAATAAATTCCAGTGTCTTGGAAGAAAGAGAATTCACTTCTCATCAATAGATTTCTCCTAAATCTATGAATAATGTTGCTAAATTATTTTGGATGATGATTCAAAGGGAAAAGAAAATGGCTTCCAAACTTTCTATTTGAAAAAGAAAAAAATGTTAAACATTTTTCCCTCAAATTTCCAAGAAACACTAGAACTGCTGCACCCTCCCTCTCTTCTCTCAAGTACCTATTACACCACTTCCCACCCCCCACCCCCCTTTTCTTTTCTTTATGTTTAATCTTTTAGTTTGGAAAGTTAGAGGGATCGGTACCCTCTATATTCATAACTGTAATAGAAATTTTTGTTGTATTCATAATATTTCTTTACATATTATTCTTGAGCCACTTATTCATGCTATTAAAATTAACCATGTTGCTAGAATGATCAATTTCAATAAATTTTCTCTAATGTTAGTAATAAGATATGTTATTTTTGGAATAACTTTGTAGAAATTTCTATTCATGATGACTTTTATCAAATTGTCAATGCTCAAATCTCTTGTGATGATTATTGTGTTTTGTCCACTTTTGTTTATGCATCTTGTAATAGATCTAGTAGAAATCTTCTTTAGGATAACTTGACTAATTTTGCCACTTCTATCAATAAACCTTGGTTTATTGGTTGTGATTTCAACACTATTTTGCTCTCTTCTAAATGAAGTGGTGGTTGCTCTCCTAATATTCATTCCATGGAAGAATTTATCAATATGATCTTTGATTGTAACTTAATTAATATTAATTTTAAGGGTTTTAATTATACTTGGAAAAACTCTAGACTTTGGCAAAGGTTGGACTGGATTATTTTTAATACTCATTGGATTACTCAATGGCCTATTACTTCTATCAGTCATTTACACAGAACCTTGTTTGATCATGGTCCTCTTTTAGTTTCTATTACAAATAATTCTAATAGATTAAAAAATTTCTCTCCTTTTAGATTTCAGAACATGAGGATTCAGCATATTGAGTTTTTTTAATGTCATGGCTAACAATTCGAAAGCTCCTTTACATCCTGATAATTCTATTATGGGGATGAAAGTACTTTGGTTTAAGCTTAAAATACTTAAACAAACTCTAGGTTGGTGGAACAAGCATTATTTTAAAAACCTTTTTGCTAATATCAAAGATATGGAAAAATTAGTTTGTGATCTTGAAGTCTCTGTTATGTCTGATACTTCTAAGATTAAGGACTTGACTGAGGCAAAAGATAAGCTTGTTAATTTTTAAAATATGGAAGAGACATATTGATGACAAAATGTTGCAAGTAAACACATTACAGATGGTGCATGAAAACTAGCTATTTTCATGCTTTAGTTAATAAAATGAGAGCCTTAAATAATATTCAAAAAATTAAAGATGATAGTGGTGAATGAATTACAGACAATATTGATATTAAGGATTCAGTCATTAATTACTTTAGAAATATGCTTAATAAGAGTTTCTCTTATGAATTTATTTCATAGTCACACTTAATTCCTTTTATTATTACCAATGATGATAATAATTTGCTTACTATTATGCCTAATGAAGATGAAACTTTTAAAGTTCTTAATAGCATGAACATAGGTTATATTGTCGAGAGTTTCACTACCCAATATTTCTAATAATGTTGGTTTATTACTAAAAATGACTGACTGAGGCTATGGTTAATTTTTTTAATGGAAATCCTTTTCCTAGATATTTCTCTAGCTCTTCTAATGCTCTCATACCTAAGAAAGAAAACCCAGACTATTGGAGTGATTTTAGACCTATTAGTCTTTACACCTTCTTCAATAAGTTGATTTCCAAAGTTCTTACCAACAGGCTTAGTCTTTTACTTCATAAGATTATCTCTCTCAACCAAACTGGTTTTGGTAGAGGTAGATCTATTTTTGATAACATTTTACTTGCCAAGAATTAATTCATGATTTAGATGTAAAGACTAGAGGTGGAAACATTCTTTTCAAATTAGATATTACCAAAGCTTTTGATAATATCTCTTGGATTTCCTTTTCCATATTCTGAATTTAATTCAATTTTTTGCTAAATTTATTTTTCTTATTAAAAATTGTATTAATAATGTCTTGTTCTCTATTTTTCTTAATGGGGAAGCTTTGGGCTTCTTTCCTTCTTCCCATGGCTTAAGATAAGGGGATCCTTCATCTCTTGCTTTATTTATTATTGATGTTGAGTACATATCTAGGAGCATCAATGAGTTATTCTTAAATAATCCTAATATGTACTACAAAACTTTTGGTGGTCTTCCTCTTTCCCACTTAAGCTTTGCAGATTATTTTATTATTTTTTGCAATGCTTCTATTCATCATATCAAGAACCTCAAGATTTTTTTAAATAAATTTGGTAGAGAAAGTGGTCTTTCTATCAATGATAACAAAGCTATTTTATTTCTTCTTCAAGTATCTCCAATAATAAAATCAATCAAATCCTACATATCTCTAATTTTAAACATCAACACTTACCTCTTAAGAACTTGGGTGCTCCTCTCTTTAAAGGTCCAAAATGGTCCCTCCTTTTTGATGAGTTAGTTCTAGAAATTTAAAAAAAAAAATTTTTTGGGAATTGCATTTACTTTCCTTTGGTGGTAGGCTTACTATTCTTAAAAGCACTCTCAATTTAGTCCCTCTTTATTTGATTCAAACTATTATTCCCACAAATTTTACTCTTATCAAAATTGATCGCATGCTTAATAAATGTGTTTGGAGGTCCAACAATTCTATTAAGGGAATGCATTGGACTTCTTGGCATAAATGTTGTAGTCCTTTGGGTGAAGGTGGTCTTGGACTTCTCAAAGCTATTCATGAAGCTATCACTACCTTCAATCTTAAGCTCTGGTGGAATTCTAGAAAGAATGATAGACTTCGAGCTAATTTTATGATGGAAAAATATTGCCAAGGTAAACACCCTCTAACCTGTGCTTATAAAGTTTGTGACTCTCCAGTTTAGAAAAGGCTTTGCTCTATTTAATGGGTTGATGAATCCTTAATATCTTGGGGTATTCATTTGGGTTCTTCTTTTGGAAAGACAATTGGATTGGCAATGGCTCTATTGACTCCCTTTTATCTACACAATCTACTACTACTATCAAAGTTAACTCTTTTTGGCTTAATAATAATTAAAATATAAACAAACTTGAGAATGACATTCCTATTTCTTTTTTTGACAAGTTTTGCAACATGCTATTTTTTCTAATAAATCGGATCAAATTCTTTTCAAGATCTTTTACAATGGTGATTTTGTTCTTAAAGAGGTTTGGAATTTTGTTAGAACACCTCTAATGTTTTCATTAAACTTTGGAACAATATAATTCCCATTTCTTATTCTATTTTAGCTTGGAAGATTTTGAATAACTTCATCTCTGTTAATTCCTTGCTCTAGTTTAAAGGGTTTTATTTACCTTCTAAGTGTTTTTGTTGCTTTCATATTGAAAATGTTAATCATGTTTTTGTCAATGGTGCTATTGCTTCCAAACTTTGGATATGGCATGATGATTTATTTAACACTAACTATTTTCATTACTCTCTTTCATTATATCAACTTCTTGAAGTTTGTTTCCATAAAATTGTGTAAGGTCATATCAAAGTTTTAATTATTATTGCTCATATTTGGTTGGATAGATAAAATTATGTTAAATATCATGGTATCCTAATGAACCATAAAAGGATCCTTACCAGAACTAAAAAAATTCATACTTTGTTAGTTGCATATTTAATTAGTAATCTTCACTTTAGAGGTTATAAATTCATAGCTAAAAAATTGAGTACCACTTTGCATGATGATCCTTCCTACAAGAGTATTAGGATGATACATTAGATTAAGCCTAAAAAAATTTCTTAAGATCAATACTGATGGTTCTATTTCCCCAAACAAATATGGTTGTGGTGGAATTCTTAGGGATTTTAAAAGTACTGTCATTTGTGCTTTTTACTACCCCCTCAAACTTGTTCTGTTATTTATGTTGAGCTCATGGTTGTTAACAAAGCTATTGTTAATTGTTTAAGCAAAGGACTCTTTAATATTTGAATTGAAGTTGATGCTCTTCTTTTACTTTATATGCTCAATAATAAAAAATGGGGAATGTTGACTTATTTTATCTTCATGATCACACTAAAAAGCTTCTTTCTCAAGTTTGCTACAAAAATTTTCACATTCTTCGTGAAGGTAATGCTTGTGCTAATTTCCTGGCTAATTTGGGAGGGGAATTAAATGAGCTCACTTTATTTGATAACCATAGCTTACCTAAGCATATGGATGGTCTGGTCAATATGGATAACACTGGACTATCTTACCTCAGATTTTAACCTTATGCTATGTTGTTGATCTTTTTGCTAGGGTGGTTTTATTCAAACTTTTTTTTGGTTGTTTATTTTGTGCTTCCCTCACTAGAAAGTGGTATTTTTGAGTTTATTTTTAAACTTAAACCCCCTTCCTCTTAATCCCATTCTATACTTGACAAACCCTTTATTGGGTCATAGTTGTTATAATTGACTTCACTCTCCTATAATATTGTTGGTTTTATTTCTATGGCTCATGTTATGCTTCTTTTATCACACAACTAGTTATTTTTTGAGGGTCTCCTATTTGGTTGTGGTTGTGCCCATTTTTTGCCAACACCTTTTATTAATGGATGTTGGGTTTGCCTCTGGTTTTGGTTGGTTGTGGCCTTATTTGAATTGGAATTTTGGCTGCAATGGTTGGCTCTACTAGTTCCTGTGATTTGCTTCTTCCATTTTCTTGGTTATTTTGGGTGGTTACTTTTTCATGGCTGTTGTTGGCCTCTTCTGGCTTGGCTTAGTTTTGGGTTTTTTTGTGGTTGATGTTCTCCTTTCATGGTTTGCCTTGGGTCTTTTACTGGTTGTCTTTCCCTCCCCCTTATGGATTAGAAGTAGTTGTTCTACGGTTGTTGTCTTCCTATTTTTTCCTTTGTGGTGATTGTCTGCTCTTTGGGAATTGAAAAGGGTTTTGTTTATCTCTGGCCTTGTTCCTTCCTTATAGTTTTGTTGCTTGTGGTTGGGTGGTCCTCCTTAGCCTTCGTCTAGCTGGGTGACTACCTTTTTTGTTTCTTGGTTCTTTTTGAGATCTCCAGGTGGGTTGTGGCTTTATCTGTTGTTGCTCTTTCCCTCTTTTTGGGCTTTGTATTGGCTTTGTCTACTAGTTAATTTATTGGTTGGCTGGTTGGCTATTTTGGCTGGCTGGGTTAGTTGGGTGGGTGGATGTGTTGGCTGTGTTTGATGGTTGGTTTAGGTGCTTTTGGTTGGGTTCTCTAATTGGGTTTCTGGTGTACTCCTAGGTAGGTTATGCTTTTCTTTTATTTTTGTTCCTAGTTTGGGTGTTAGTTTTTCTACTGCTCTAATTTCTCCTGCTGCTCATCTTGTTGGCTATTAGCCAAGGTGGTTTTATTTACTATTTTGTTGGTGGAGGATATGAGTTCTTGTGGTTTTTTTTGTCATGTTTTAGGACTTGTTGTCCAGGGTTAGCTACTTAAGGGGTTTTTTGTGGCTCATGTCTTGCTTTGTATGCTTGTGTTGTGGCTTGGTGTTTTGGGATTTATGTTGGCTATTGGTATTGACTCCCTCTAGTTTATTTGGCTCTCCTTATTTCATGATATTTGCCTCTTGGTTGGTGGTTGTGGATTTGTTGTTCTGTTGGCTGCCTTGGTGGTGGTTTTGATGGTAATTTTTGGACACCCTCTTGGCCTCTCTATGCTATGGCTTTCCTCTCTCTACTGTTGCTTATATTTTACTATTTTGCTATTTGGGTGGAGGTTTTTCTCTTGGATTTGGATTGCTAGTGCTCTGGAGATAGTTGTTGGTTGTTGTTTTTCCTTTGGGACTATTTTGCCTCGATTATGTTATCCCCCCTATTTATGCTAACTACCCCTTTTTCGTGTTTCTCTTCTATTGGTGGTGCCTTCGGTGGATTTACTGCTTAGTTTATTTTAGGTTGGCCATTGATCCTATTGTAACTTCTTGGATGTTGGCTTTAAGTGATTGGTTTATTATGGGTTTTGCTGGTGGGTTTCGGTCGACGCATGGCTATTTTTTCTCTATTTGTTTGGTGTAGAACCGATCACTATGGACTATTTTGCCTTGGATGGTTGCTTATATCAGGTATATTGGCTATGATGGCCTTGATGTTTCCTCATATCTTCTCTCTGGTTAGTAGCATGCATATGATTGTAACCCTTCTCATCAAGTTTGTATGCCCATATGTATTATTGCCCTTGAGATGATCTTAATTGAGCCCAAGCCTTCTCTTTCATAACTTTTTCTAAATTGTCTACTTTATCTTTTTCTCTTGAGCTATGACCATTGCCTTTATAATGTATTATAAATTAATTTTGTGTTGGAACTTCATAGATGGAATGATCTTTAATCAGTCAACTCAAGTACTATTGATGTGGATCTTACTTATCTTGACTTCTCAAAGGGATCATGAGCTGCTGCTAACTAGTCTTTTTACTACTTTCTTGAGGTATATTAATCTTATTTTGGGTCTTTTCTCAGTTGCTTTTAAGCTATTGTATTTGCTCTTTAATTTTTTTTCCATTCTACTTTGATGGGGGTTTAGCTCTTTAGGTTTCTTGTAGCTCTATGAGCACTAGAACTTTGTGCTTTACCCCTTTTAAGGACATTGTATCCTTTATTTTTATGGTAATAAAATTCAAACTTTTCCTAAAAATACCCTAAACACTAAATGCCAAACCCTGAACCCTAAACCCTAAACCTTAAATCAGAAAATGCTAAAAACATAAACATATACAAAATAAAACCTAAAAAATAAATAAATAAAAAAACCTAAACTAAAATAAAATAAATTAATTAAAATAAAAATGTAAACTAAAACCTAAACCTAAACAGAAAATAAAATTAAAAAAATAAAAACTAAAATAAAATAAAATAAATAGAAACCTAAACTATACTAAAAAAATAAAAAGCCTAAATAAAATAAAAACTAAACCTAAACTAAAAATAAAATAAACCTAAAATAAAATAAAATAAAAACATAAACCTAAAAACCTAGACCTAAAAAATAAACATAAAAATAAATAAATAAAATAAAACCTAAACCCTAAACGAAAAAAACCAAAACCTAAAAAAAAAATAAACCTAAACCAAAACTAAAATAAATAAAACCTAAACCTAAGTGAAATAAACTAAATCAAAATCTAAACCTAAACAAAATAAAGTAAAATAAACTAAAAATAAACCTAAACTAAAAAAGAAAGCCCTAAAATAAACCTAAAATAAAAATCTAAAACCTAAACTTAAAAATAAATCTAAACCTAAACCTAAAAATAAAAAATAATACATAAGCCTAAAAAATAAAATAAAAATAAAACTGAACTAAAAAATAAACATAAACCTAAACTTAAACCTTAAAAATAAACTAAAATAACTAAAATAAATGAACTTGAAATAAAAAACTAAACTAAATAAAAATAAAAATAAATCTAAATAAAATTAAAAAATAAAATAAACTAAAATAAATAAATAAAATAATATAAACTAAATAAACCTAAACCTACTAGTTTACATAATTAAAAAAAACCAAAACCTAAAATAAACCCTAAACTTTAAACCCTAAACATTAAACCCTTAACCCTAAAACCTTAAACTCGAAAACCTAAACCCTAAACCCAAAACCATAAACCCTAAAACTTGTAACCCTAAACCTTTAATCCTAAACCCCAAACCCTAAACCGTAAACCTTAAAACCTAAAACACTAAACTTAAATAAAATAAAATAATATAATAAAATAAAAACCTAAGCTAAAATCTAAACTTAAACCTAAAAATAAAATAAAATAAAAATTAATAACTAAACTAAAAGAAAATAAATAAATATAATTAAAAAAACCATAAACCTAAAATAAACCCTATACCCTAAACTCTAAACTTTAAACCCTAAACCCTAAACCCTAAAACCAAAACCTTAAAGTAAAATAATGTAAAATAAAAACTACATAATAACCTAAGTCTAAAAAATAAACCTAAAAATAAATAATAAATAAAACCTAAACTTTAAGCAAAAAAAAACCTAAACCTAAAATAAACAAAATAAAATAAACCTAAACCTAACTAAAATAAACTAAACTAAAATAAATAAAACCAAAACAATAACCTAAAATAAACTAAACCTAAATTGTAAACTAAATAAATCAAAATAAACTAAAAATAAACCTAAACCTAAACTGAAAAAATAAAACTTTAAAATAAACCTAAAATAAAAACCGAAAACCTAAACCTAAAACTAAAAAGATAAAACCTAAACCTAAGAAACTAAAATAAAAATAAAACTAAGGTAAGAAATAAGCCTAAACCTAAACCAAAACCTAAAAATTAAACTAAAATAAAAACCCGATACTAAAATAAATAAACTAAACTAAATAAAAGTAAAAAATGAACTTAAATAAAAATAAAAAATATAATAAAATAAAATAAATAAAAAATAAACTAAATAATCTTAAATCTACCAGTTTACTTAAATTAAAGAAAAACCCTAAACCGTAAAAAAACCCTGAACCATAAACCCTAAACCATAAAATCGTAAACCTTTAACCCTAAACACAAGAAAAATACTAAACCCTATACTAACCTAAACCCTTAACCCTAAACCCCCATACAACCTAAATCATAAACCCCCTACAACCCTAAACCCTACAACCCTAAACTCTCAAACACCTAAATCGTAAAGACAAAATACTAAACCCTAAACCCTAAACCCTAAACTTATTTTCACTTTTGGCGATTGGGCTATGTTTTTTTACCTCATTTTGGCACCCTGGTGGTACAATTGGTGGTTCTTGTCTTTTTGGTTTGGCTTTTTCGCCTAGTTATTACCTGCCTTCTTTCATTGTTACCGTCGGAGGATGAGATCATTTCTACTATGGCTTTATTCTATTTACCGCACTAGTTGGTTTGTTGCCTCTCCTCTTGTACATGAATTACTTTTTGCTTTTTCATGGTTGGATAGGTGGCCTTCCTAGTGGGAACTATTGTTGGTTGTTGCCTTTCTGAACCTTCTTCTGTAGAATTTCCTAGCTACTTTTTTGGGTTTGCCTCCTAGTTCCTTGTTATTTATTATTAGATACTTCTTTAGCCTTGGTTTTGGGATTAGTAATTATCTTAAGATTAGCCTCTATTGGGTGCGTTATTTGTAGCACATTTTGCATTGTTATTATGCTTCTATTGGGTTAGTTTTTATTTCTGGGGAAGTTTTGTTTTTTGGCAAGTCTTGGCTAGCTACTGTTGTTTCCTTTCTATGGTTTAGGAGCTTCTTTTGGACCCTTATTGTATGGTGCTTTGTTGGTTTTTTGCTTTTCCTTGGCTACTTGGGATGCTTCATTTGTTGGTTACTTATTATGGGATATTCTCTGGTGGTTGCCATATGGCTAATTTATGTAGATGGTTTGGTTGGAGGACTTTTAGTTGTCCTTGGAATCTTGTTGGTTGATTTTTTTTCCTTGTTGGTCTTTTCCTTATTCTTGGACAATTTGTTGGAGCCTTTTGCTGTGCTGGCTGAACCTTTGTTGATCCTTTTAGGTTGGACTTTATCATTTCTGGTGGTTGGTGGTTGCCTTTGGCCCCATTTTGTGTGACTATTTTAACTTCTGTTGATTTGCACTAGATGCAGCTTATGTTTCCTTCAGTTGATGATTTCATTTTTAAGTTGTTTAGTCATTTATTTTCTCACCCTACTTTGGCTTGGTGACTTCTACTTGTTGGGACTTTGGCTTGAGGGATCCTATTTTGGTTTTGTTGGATGTTTCTCTATTAATTGCATGGGTTTGGTGCTTGTTGACTATTGGTTCTAGGTTTTCCCTTGTTTGGATCTTGGATGGGTATTTGGATAATGGCTATTATTGGTGTTCTAACTTTGTTCTAGCCTAACTCTGGGTTCTTGTAATTAATCTGCTGTGGTTTTTGTTTGGTGGTTTGGCTACTAGCTAGTTGCTAGCTGGTTGCTCTTTGTTAAATGGTGTAGGATCTGGAACTCTATAGACTGTTGGCCTTGGATGTTTTCTTGTATCAGGTATGCTGGCTATAATGGCTTTGATGTTACTCACCTCTTCTCTTTGGTTGGTAGCATTACATATGATTGAAACCCTTCTTTATGAAGTTTGGTTGTTCATATGTATTGTTAACCCTTAAGATGATCCTAACTGAGCTTGAGCTTTCTCATTCTCAACTCTCTCAACTTCCTCTCTTTATCCATATCCTTTTTAGCTATGAATTTTGTCATTGTAGTGTGGTGCAGATTTCTTTTACAGGTTGAAACTTTATAGAGGAAATGGTTGGTACTAAGTCAACCCAAGTGTTGTTGCTGTGGATCGTGCTTATCTTGCTTTCTTAAAGAAATCATGAACTATTGTTGACTCATTCTTTTATTATTTTTTGGATTTATTTTAGTCTTACTCTATGTCTTTTTCTCTTATGCTTATTAGTTGTTGTATTTGATCTTTTATTTTGTTTTTTCTTCTAATGTACTTAGATGGGAGTTTAGCTCTTTAGGTTTCTTATAGCTGAGTGGTGTAGAATTTTAGAGCTTTACCTCTTTTAAGAATATTGTATCTTTTCCTTTTATGGTAATAAAATTATATCTAACCCCACCCCCCCCCCCCTCCCACCCAAAAAAAAACACCTAAACTCTAAATCCTAAACCCTAACCCCAAACCTTAAAACCTAAAACCTAAACCCTAAACCCTAAACCCTAAAAATCCTAAACTCTAAAACTTAAACCCTAAACTCTAAAAACCTTAAACCCTAAAGCATAAACATTAAACCTAAACCCTAAATCTTGAACCCCAAATCATAAAACTAAACCTAAAGTAATTAAATAAATATAAAATTACCTAAACCCTAAAACCTAATAAACCTTAACCCTAAGAATGGGTAGAACCTTGATGATAGGAACATCACTGTCAACAAAGCAATGTCTAGATATGGTGGTGGAGGTGAAGGTAGAGGTGGCTGTTTTCATGGTGGTGGTAGGGGATCTAGAGATGCTGGTTGATTTGGGGGTAGTGGTCGGGGCAGTGGTGATTATGGTGGTGGGAGGACCGACGGAGGTTGCTGCCATGGTGGTGGCAGAGGGAGAGATCTAGGTTATGATGCTGGATCTTTCTACTCAAGAGGTCGGGGTGGTTCTGATGGGAACTGGAGAAACTAAAGAATGGCCGATCTGATCTGCTACTTACAATTATCATTACAATAGAGATAGTTCATGAAATCTAGGGTTTTATTTGCTCTATGCGTGCATAATTTTGATCTATGTAGTCTCTTGTGTCCTAGAAAACTTGGCGTGTTACTTGGTTGATGAAATCAAAATAAAGAAATGTTGAATCTGAATTTGTTCTATGTTGAAAAAAAAGAACCAAAAATCCTAAACTCGAAACTAAAACCTAAACCTTAAACCTAAAACTTAAACTCTAAACCCTAAACCCTAAAAAATCCTAAACACTAAACCCTAAACCCTAAACCCCTGAATTCTAAACCCTAAATCATAAAACCTAAACCTTAAACCCTAAACCCTAAAACCTAAACCCTAAACCTTAATCCCTAAACCCTAAACCCTAAATCCCAAACCCTAAACCCTAAACCTTAAACCCTAAACTAACCCTAAACCATAAATGCTAAAAAGCTAAAAACTTAAACCTAAACTAAATATAACATAAAAATAAAATAAATAAACAAACTTAAACCAAAATAAAATAAAAACCTAAACTAAAATGTTAACCTAAACCTAAACCTAAAAAGAAAATTAAATCAAAAAAGAAAAACTAAACTAAATTAAAATAAATAAAAGCCTAAACTAAACTAAAAAAATAAAATACCAAATTAAAATAAAAACTAAACCTAAAATAAAATAAAATAAAATAAAAACTAAATAAAAACCTAAATCTAAAAAATAAACCAAAAAATAAGTAATAAATAAAACTTAAACCCTAAACTAAAAAAAGCTTAGCCCTAAAAAAAACACCCTAAACTTAAACTAAAATAAACTAAGCCAAGATAAGTAAAACCTAAACCTAAACTAAATAAATTAAAATAAAATAAAAATAACCCTAAACCTAAACTAAAAAATAAAATCATAAAATAAACCTAAAATAAAAAACAAAAACCTAAACCTAAAAAAATAAAATAAAAACTTAAACCTAAACCTAAAAATAAAATATAAAATCGAAACCTACAAAATAAAAAAAATAATACTAAACTAAAAAATAAATCTAAACCTAAACCTGAATAATAAACTAAGAAAAATCTAAACTAAAATAAATAAACCTAAAATAAATAAACAAAACTAAATAAAAATAAAAATAAACCTAAATAAATAGAAAAAATAAAATAAACTAAAACAAATAAAAAAACTAAATAAACTAAATAAACCTAAACCTATGAGTTTACTTAATTCAAAAATAAAAGAATAAAAAAATAAAAAATAAAATTAAAATTAACAAAACCCTAACCCTAAACCCTAAACCCTAAAATTAACCCTAAACTCTATACGCTAAACTCTAAAACCCTAAACCTTAAACCCTAAATCCAAAACACTAAACCCTAAACCTATAACCCTAAACTCAAAACCCTAAACCCTAAACCCTAAACCCTTAAACAAAACCATTTTTGTCAAACCCGCAGTTCCCTCTCTGGCGATCTTGGCGACTTTGCATTCCCCTCGGTGGATTGGCCATTCTCGGGTATTTGGCCGCTTCACAGACTTCTCTCACTGAAGATGTTCGCTCCTCCAGATGTGACATCCTTGGATTAGAGCAATGGCGGAGGCTCGTCTCAGTGAATCGCCCGTCGCCTCGATGCGGCACCGACTTTGCTCGACTCTACAGGTTTTTTCCGGATTCGATTGCACGTAAATGCGTTAAATCATTCAAAGATGCTTTATCTGGTAAGATCCCTAGCTCGAATGCTTCAGTTAATCTCATTTCAACTTCTTATCGTGGATTGCCGGCAGTAATGTGTTCTGATCAGGATGTTGAGAAACTTGCTAAGCCCTTCGAGTTCGCTTTGGTGGGTAAATTCTCCCTTAGACACCCAACTCTTGATAACATTCGCACTTTCTTTCATAGTTTAAAATTAATGGGTTCTTTCTATCTACCGATCGATCCCCCACATTCTTATTCAACTTTCTAATGATTTAGATTACTGGGTGCCACGTTCTTATTTTGTGCATAATTGTCAAATGCGGCTACTGAAATGGTCGCCTCTATTTGATGTCAAAGAAGAATCTCCCATTGTCCCTCTTTGGCTTGCTTTTCTTAACATGAATACATTATGTCACTCATCAAGTTTTATTTATCTGCCTTTTGGTAGACCTCTCCAAATAGACCAAGCAACCCAATAGATCTAGGCCATCTATCGCCAGATTCTCGTTGAGATAGACATCACAAAGAAATATCCCAAAGAGGTTTGGATTGGTTCTGAAAAATTTGGATATAGTCAAAAAGTCAAATTCAAAAATTTTCCTATTTTTTGCACTCACTGCAAGATTCATGGACACGATCACTCAGATTGCTTTGTGCTTCATCCTAATCTTAGGAAAAAATTACCACAGAATATGACTACCATTAATGGAACTAGGAAAACCAATACTCTAGCATACGTGCCTAAAGATACTCAAAAGAACCTCCTACCTACACCTCCTACTGATCTATCTAGTGGCAAACAATCTGACCTTGGTACTAAAACAACCAATGAGGGGTGTGATGTTACCAATGGAAATTTACCTAACTTCACCCCTACTTGTAATAATCCGGTTTCCCATGATAGCTCTTTGCTTCATTTAAATCCTACTGAAAATTTGAATGGTAGCCTCATATTAGACACCCAATGAAACAATTTGAATGGGAATCATATAATGGAGCAAATCAATAATGACCCTATGGTTTTAGAACATATTGAGAAAGATATTTGTATTACGAATGGTGCCACAACTTCCACATCTATTTCCCTTCAGAGTGATATCCAATTGATCCCAATTTCTCATACTCTATCCGATACGGAAGAAGGTGAAATCCTCTCTTCTAAATCATTGATAGATTCTTCTACTATTATGGAACCCATAAATCAATCTCTTTCTGATGGAGATAATTTGGATTCTGATTGACCCTTTCAATTTGTTAAAAACAAAAAACCCTTCAAAGCAAAATTTTCTAATAATAACCTCTCAGAATCTCGCTTCTTCTTCCACCCCACACAAGTAATGTGCCATCATTTCTCTCCTCTTTCCTTTCTCCTTTTTTACTTTTCCCTTTTGGTTGTCCCCTTATGATTAATTTTCTTATTTGGAATATCCGGGTTGTGGGTCTCTTCGTCCAATCATGTTAGAGTCTTTGTCGTGTTCATAATATCAAGTTACTTGTTCTTATTGAACCTTTCATTAATTCTTCTAAGATTGCTTTTGTAGCTAGATCCCTTGGCTTTCATAATTTCTTCTTCAATCTTAATAATAAAATTTTTGGTGCTGGCACAACCCATCACCATTTCCATCGTGATAATCTTGACCAATTGGTGGTTGTGTCAAAATCTCCTTAGGTGACTTATCGGCTTTTGGCTCTTTTATCTATGCCTCTTGTAATAGCTGGTAGGAACATCCTTTGGAATCACTTCACCTTTGCCTCCTCGGCTAACCTTCCACTGGTTGGTTGGAGGTGATTTCAATACTATCATAGCTAGTTGAAAGAAGGGGAGGATGTTCTCTAACCTTCATTCCATGGAGGACTTCTCAAATATGACCCTTGATTGTCGATCGACATTGGTTTCAGTCTAACTTCATGTAGCCTAGGCTTTGGCGGCGTCTTGATAGGGCCCTCTTTAATTCTCTTTAGATCAATCAATGGTCTTCTACCACTGTTGAGCATTTGAGCAGAACTTTGTCTGACCATGCTTCTCTCTTGATTTCCTTCAATAATCCCCAAACGTCCTCCCTCCTTTCAGATTTCAAAACATGTGGACCCAACATAGTGACTTCACCAATGTCGCTATCACTAATTGGATGGCCCCTATTTTCTTGGATAATTCTGTTAAAGGTATGACTCATCTTTGGCTTAAGCTCAAAAGACTTAAACAAAATCTTAATTGGTGGAACAAACACATTTTTAAAAATCTTTTCACAAATCTTAAAGCTATGGAACAAGAGGTTTGTTCTCTTGAAGATCTTTGTCTCAAGCGATCCTAGTAAACTTGAGGAGTTGAACATTGCCAAGAATAACTTGCTTAATTATCAAAACATGGAAGAAACCTATTGATCAAAAGCCACAAGCAAACATATTCGATGGTGACGAAACACGTACTTTCATGCCATTTGTAATAAACGGAAAGCCTTAAACTCGATTAAGAAAATTAAGAACTCTAATGGTGAATGGATACCCGATAACAATGATATTAAGGATTCTGTCATTCATCATTTCTAAACTTTATTAAATTCTAAGCCATTGCTAGATACTTTATCAAACACCCATCTTATTCCTTCTATGATTAATAGTGAGGATAATCATTTACTCACTATGTGTCCTTCCGAAGAGGAGATTAGTAATACTCTTAAGAACATGAACACGACTCTCATTCTGTATGGCTATCTCGACCCACTTCTTTCAGCACTGTTGGCCATTTATTAAAACCGATTTAGTTAATGCTGTTATTGATTTCTTTGATGGCAATCCCATTCCCAAATACTTTTCAAGCACTTCTATTGTCCTTATTCCCAAAACTAACAATCTTGAATCTTGGGGTGATTTTAGACCGATTAGTCTTTGCACCTTTTTTCAAAAACTCATTGCTAAATTAATAAATAATAGGCTTAGCCCTTTGCTTCCTAAAATCATCTCCCCTAATCAAACTGGTTTTGTTAAACACAGAATAATATCGGATAATATTCTTCTCACTCAAAAAATGGTTCATGACATTGATATCAATTCTAGAGGAGGCAACATCTTATTCAAACTGGACATCGCTAAAGCCTTTAATAATCTCTCATGGGACTTTCTCTTTCAAATCCTAAATTTGTTTGGTTTTTCTGATAGTTTTATCCGGATTATAAAAAGATGTATCACGAATGTTTGGTTTTCGGTTATCATGAATGGTGAGTCCATAGGTTTCTTCGTACTAGCCATGGTTTGAGGCAATGTGACCCACTATCACCTTCTCTTTTTATCATCGCTATTGAATACCTGTCAAGGAGCCTAATGATCTTTTCACTAATAAGCCTAATATGTCTTTTAAAACTCATGGAGGTTTCCCTATTTCTCATCTTAGCTTTGCTATTGATTTCATTATCTTCAGCAACGGTTTCATTCAACATGTTAAAACCATCAAGAACCTTCTAAATGATTTGGGTAAAGTTAGTGGTCTTTTTCTTAATGAAGGAAAATGCTGTTTTATTCCTTCAACTAAGATTCCTCCTAATAGACTTAACCAAATTTCTAGAATTACTAATTTTAAGCAAAATCAACTCCCTCTTAATTACCTTGGAGCTCCACTTTTCAAAGGCCAAAAAAGATCACACCTTTTTGATGATCTAATTCAAAAAATTTCTAACAAAATTTCAATTTGGGAATTTCATTTACTCTCTTTCGGTGGTAGGCTTACCTTGATCAAGAGCACTCTAAATTCCATGCCCATATACCTTCTTCAAACCATTGTGCCTACCAACTCTACCATAAAGCAATTGAGCGTCTCTTAAACAAATTCTTACGGGAACCAATACATCCTCTAAAAGAATGCAGTCATCCCGGTCTAAGTTGTGGTACTCTTGAAGAGGGAGGTTTGGGATGTAAATCCATCAAAGAAGTTATCCATGCCTTCTCTTACAAACTTTGGTGGAACTTTAGGAGCAAAAATAGTCTTTGGGTAATTTCATGATTTCTAAATATTGCCGGGGTAAACATCCTCTCATTTGTCCTTTTATCTGATTCTCCTGTGGAGAAGACTTTGTTCTCATCAAATGGGATGCAAAATCCTTAATTTTTTGGGGCATAAACTCGGGCAATTCTTTTTTTGGCAAGACAACTGGATTGGTTGGCTCCATTGATGACTTACTCTACACTCACTCCACCTGCTATTAGAGTTAATTCATTACGGCAAAACCACATGTGGAACACTAGTAAGATTCTGATTCTATTCCTTCCACTTTCTTAAATATGATTACTAGTATTCCTATCACTCCTAACAATCATGATCGAGATTATCTTTAAGTTATCTCATAATGGTGATTTCAACCTTAAAAATGTGTGGATTCACGCTAAAGACAATCAGGATTCTTCTATTGTGTTCTCCAAAATTTGGAATAGCAATATCCCCTCTTCTTACTTTGTTCTTACTTGGCGTATCCTAAAAAACTTTATTCTTGTTGACTCTTTGTTGTGGGGTAAAGGGTTTTATTTACCCTCTAAATGTCAATGTTGTTCCCATATTGAGAATGTTAACCATGTTTTTTATTAATGGGACTATTGCCTCTAAAATTTGGATTTGGTATGACAATCTATTCAACACTATCAATTTTAATTGTTCTTTTACTTTATATCAACTTCTTGAAGTTTACTTTGACAATGCAATTAAAGGTCATATTAAAATCATAATGCCATTACTCTTATTTGGTTCATATGGATGGATCAAAATGAAGCTAAACATCATGAGATTTGTATGAACCACATGAGGATTATTGCTAGAACTAAAAACAAAATTTGTGACTTATTTAAAGCCAATTTAATCCATCACAAGCATTTTAAAGGTTGTAAATCTGTCGCTAATAAACTGGGCCTCAACCTTCCAGACCAGTCTTACTATCGAAATGATAGAATGGTTTTTTTGGAAAAAACCTCTTGATCATATTATTAAAATTATCTTGATGGCTCTCTCATAATGGCTGGGTTGTGGAGGCATTTTGGATTCTAAGGGTATTGTTCTATGTGCATTTGCTTATCCCCTTATTTCCAGACCTTGTTCCTTATCTTAGCTTATGGCACACAGCTCTAGAAATTTGTCTTCAAAATGGTAGCTCAATATTTGGATAGAGGTGGGCGCTCTTGATTGACCTTTTGACTTCTACCAATATGAGCAACACTTGTTTGTACTACCTCCTCAAGCAAACTAGGGCTCTTCTCTCTCAAGAATTTTACCATCACTCATGTTTGGCATGAAGGTAGCCTTGTCTTGATTACCTTGCAAATCTGGGTGTGAGATTAGACAATATCATCCTCTTTAATCAATTTACATTACCCAAATACCTGCGTGGTCTGGTTAACTTGGACAATTCTGGGCTTCCTTACCTCAGAATCTAACTTTCCTCTTCGTCTCTTTTCTCCGGTTTCTCCTTGTGTTCTAACTCTCCTTGACATTTTTCTTTTACTTACGAGTTATTTCATTTTTTTGTGCATGAAGAGGACATTTGGTTTTTTTGCTGATACTTATCATCCTCGATGTTGTTTTTACTGGAACCTGGACCCCATTCATCATGCCATTTCCTATTTCAACAAGGTTTCTTTGGTGGGATCTTGCTGTGGGGTGCTTTCTTCCTTTCTTCCTCCTACTATCAATGTTCTTTGCAGGCTTTCTCACAGGTTACTACTGACCTTCTTACCCTTAATGGCTGACTTATGTTGCAATAGTTGCTCTAATGGGAGTGACTCTCGATTATTTATTTTGGCGGGTTCTTTGCTCATTTGGGTCGTGAATCATATCTACGTCTTTTTTTATATTGTAATCCATCTATTGGGTGCGTCTTTGTTACCTTCTTGGATTGGAGTGCCATTTGTTAGTGTGGTACTATAGTCGATGTTATTCTTTGCTTTAAGACTTTGGATGTTTGTGGATTTGGTTTATCGATTAGCTATTTAAGACTCTTGTCTTAACTGCTATAATATCCCTTTTACTTTTGTTAGTATTGTGTAGATCACTATGCCTTATCAAGCTCTACTTGATCATAAACTATGGTTGGTATACTCTCAATGACTGTTATTTTGGCAAGCTTGTGGGGTATTTCTCCAAGGATTGTGGGCTGAATAGGGATATTGTTGCTGCTGTTATGAATGTTCCTTATGTGGTAGTTTTTCTGAGGCTGATTTGGTTCCTTGAGGCTTTTGTCAATCTTGGTGTCTCTGATTTTGTTTTCCAGGCGTAGCAAGCTTGGATTTTCTCAATGGATCATTATCCTACATTTGCTGTGATTGTGGATAATTTTGTATTCACAGATTTTTGGTTTTCTATTTTCCTTGTCCAGCAAGATGCCAACATCTGGATTGTTGTTTGTCCTTGTTGTGGTCTTCTCTCCATTTGTTATGTTGTGAACATGCATTTTTTAAATATCCTTTTAAATATCCTTTTTTTGTTATGCTGGAAGGGCATCAATGGTTTATCTTATAAGCATAATGGGATTATTAGCAATCTATTGGTTATTGTCACTATCCTTAGCGGTGTTGGATTATGGTGATTAAGCACCCTATTCGTCGATTTCTCGAATGTAATTTGCTTGGGGTGGGGTGCTATTCATTATCTATCCTTCCATTTACTTATATATAATTTTGGGTGGCCTCTTTGGCCTTGTTAGTCTTAGTCTATTGGTATCTTGGATTGTATGCAGGGTTTTGGTTTACCTTGTTCAGCATGATGTTAATGATTGCTTGGTGGACTTTGCTTTGAACCCCCTTTTTGGTCTTTTAGTTGCTTATCACTGGACTAATGTGATCTATCATATCTGCTACTATTTCTTTCATATAAACCTGCATCTGTTGCTCTGTTTATATTGGATGGGAGGCATTATGACATGCTAGCTGGTTTTTGTTATTTTGATTGTTTCATGTCCTAGAAATTTCCTGGCTTGGTTTATCTGGCCACCCTTGTTGGCTCCTTCTATGTTGGCTGCAAGATTTCTGGGTCCTTCGTTTAGTAAACATTTACTGCTCTTGATGCTCTGATGGTGATGGTTTTTGGAGATTTCTGTCTGTGTTGCGGCCTTCAAGATAACTACTTTTATGGCCTAATATCTACTCTGATTGGGAGGTTTTATGGCCAATCTGTAGTCCTTCCTTGTCTCGAATGTTGCCATCTTCATTGTTCTTTGTCTTGGCTATTTTTGCTTTGGTTATCCATTGTCCTATCTTTTTGCATTCTATTTTACATTGTTGCATTACTTGTTTTTCTTGTTGGGGTTGGCTTTTACGTATGCGTGCAATTTTACACAGATTGTTCATCTCACGAATCTTTGTAATTTGCATTACTGTTGTCTCTATTCCTATCTCGGTCTAGTTTGGTTTGTGCAGTTTTTGGTATCTATTACGAAAAGTGGTGTTATGGGAAGTTCTTGCCTTTTGTTGTCTTGTTCTCTCGGTTATCTGTTGAAATTATGGATTATTGACCCGGTATCGCCATGGGGCTGTAGCTCTAAATGTCCTTACTTGTTATTAGTTTTGGTTGGTTCGACCCTTTTTCCATGTTGAGCTATCTTTGCCTTCCTTTACAATTATCTTTCTCCAATTACTCATATGGACATAAAAAAGGGGTTGTTTCACGCCTAAAGTTTCAATTATATATCTTATGATGGGAAGGTTTGAACTATAAGATCATTGACTTGATTAGCGATGTAAGTTATCTCATTTGTTGTTTTTTTTGGTGGTGGGTTTATATGCTGGTTTCACTTGGATATGAGGTTCTAGCTAAGATGACTAATTCCCCTATGTTTATATACTCTCATGTCAGGATGACTATATTGATATCTTTCTTGAATGAGACAACTTACCATTTAGCTCTTTGCAATTACCTCTATTTTAGATATGATTGTGTTTAGGATTGCGGGTAATAAAGTTCATAAGACTATCAACAACTGGGTGTTACCTCCTCACAGGTTTGTTGGCTATGATGGCTGTGATGTTTTCACTCCCTTTGGTATGGTAGTAGCTCCTGTGATGTAACCCTTCTAATGAAGTTTGGATGCTCAATTTTTCTTTTGCCCCAATTTGGTGTGATTGAGCCTGAGCCTTCCTTATCAACTTTCCTTATTATCGCTCTTAGTTTTTATTGTTTTCATTTATCTCTCTATTTGTATTACTTTACCTTCTCTAATCTCCTCTCTAGTGTCACTTTGCAGGTGATTCTCCCTTGTTCTCTTGCAGGTTTGCTCCATATTACCAAGCTCTCTTACAACCATCAGAGCATTGGCCTTAATCTTCCTTTCGATTTTTATGTTAGCCATATTGTATCTTTTGATTGCTTTAATGTTTTCTCTTGCTTTTGGATTTACTTAGATGGGGATTTACTCCTTAGGCTGATTGTAGCTCTTTGAGCAGTAGATTCAGAGTTTATCCTCTTTAAGGATCTTGTAACCCTTTTTTTGTGGCAATAAAATACCCCCGTATAATTGGGTTACCTTAAAAAAAAAAAAAAAAAAAAACCTATAATCCTAAACTCTAAACCCTAAACCCAAACCTTAAACCCTAATCTTTAAACCCAAAAAACCAAAAAACCTAAACCTAAACAAAATAAAACCTAAAAATAAAATAAAAAGAAACCAAAATATATATAAAATAGAAAAATAAAATAAAATAAAAACCTAAACTAAAACCTAAACCTAAACCAAAACCAAAACCTAAAAATAAAAAAAATAATCTATAAAAACTAAACTAAAATAAAATAAATAAAAATTGAAAGTAAACTAAAAATAAAATCAACCTAAATAGAAAAAACATAAATAAAAAAAACAAAACCTAAAATAAAAATAAAATAAACCTTAAATAAAATAAAATAAAAACTTAATAAAACCTAAACCTAAAAATAAATAAAAATAAAACCCAAACCCAAAACTAAAAAAGTAACCTAAACTTAAAATAAAAAAAATAAAATAAACCTAAACCTAAACTAAAATAAATTAAACTAAAATAAATAAAACCTAACCTAAACCTAAAATAAACTAAACCTAAATCCTAAACTAAATAAAATTAAACAAACTAAAAATAAACCTAAACCTAATCTAAAAAAATAAAACCTAAAAGTAAACCTAAAGTAAATACGTAAAACCTAGACCTACAAAAATTAAATAAAAACCAAAATTAATTCCTAAAAATAAAAATGAAAACTTAAACCTAAAAAATAAAATAAAAATAAATTAAACTAAAAAGTAAACATTGACCTAAACCTAAACCTAAAAAAAAACTAAAATGAAAAACCTAAACTAAAATAAATAAACTAAAATAAATAAAATAAAAAAAATCAACCTAAATAAAAATAAAAAATAAAATAAACTAAAATAAATAAATAAAATAAACTAAATAAACTAAGTAAACCTAAACCTATTAGTTTACTTAATTTTTTAAAAAAACCCTAAACTTAAATTAAACCTTTATCCTAAACCCTAAAAAACCATAAACCATAAACCCTACCCCCTAAAAAATCCTAAACCCTAAACCCCCACATACAACCCTAAACCCAAAACCCTACAACCCTAAAACTTTAACCCTAAACCGTCAAAACCCTAAACCTTAAAGCTTAAACACTAAACACTAAACCCTAATCCTTAAACTCTAAATCCTAAGCCTAAAACCAATACCTTAAACACTAAACCCTAAACCTAAAACTTATTTTCACTTTTTGGCCTGAGTTGGGTTATGTTTTTGACATTTAGATTTTGGGTGGGCCTGGTGGTTGCTACCTGGTGATTCTTGTCTTTCCATCCTGGGTTGGCTTGGTTCTTTAGGCCTTGTGGCTACTGTCTTCTCTGCTTATTATTCTAGTTGCTAGTGGATGAGATGTTTCTGTTCTGCATTTATTCTATTTTTTGCATTGGTTGGTTTATTGGCTCTCATCTTGAACTTGAATTACTTTTTACTGGTTGATGGTTTCAATTTTGTGTTATTAGGTCATTTTTGGTTGCTCACCCTCTTTTGGATTAATGACTGTTACTTGTTGGCACTTTGGCTTGAGGGCTCCTATCTTGGTTTGGTTGGTTGTTTCTCTATTAATTGGAATTGGCCAGATGCTTGCTGATGGCTGGTTCTGGTTTCCCTTGGTTTAGAGCATTGAGGGTATTTGGATAATTGTTGTTGTTGGTGTTCTAACTTTGTTCTAGCCTCTCTAGATTATTATGATTAGTCTTTTGTAGTTTTTTTGGTGGTATGGCTTCTAAATGGTTGCTAGTCGATTGCTCTTTGTTTAATGGTTTAAGATCTAGAACTATACGGACTGCTGGTCTTGGATGTTTGCTTGTATCAGATATGTTGGCTATGATGGCTTTAATGTTACTCACCTCTTCTCTCTGGTTGGTAGCATTACATATGATTGTAACCCTTCTTTATGAAGTTTGGATGCTCATATATATTGTTGTCCCTTGGGATGATCATAACTGAGCTTAAGCATTCTCTTTCCCAACTCTCTCCTTTCACTCTCTTTATCCTTATCCTTTTTAGATATAACTTTTGCATTTATAGTGATTTGCAGATTTCTTTTACAGGTTGAAACTTTACATAGGGAATGGTCATTACTCAGTCAACCCAAGTGTTGTTACTATGGATCTTGCTTATCTTGCTTTCTCAAAGATATCATGAACTACTGTTGACTCATCTTTTTATTATTTTCAGGATCTATTTTAGTCTTACTCTATGTATTTTTCTGTTATGCTTTTTAGCTATTCAATTTGCTTTTTTGTTTTCTTTTCTTTTTCTCACATACTTAAATGGGAGTTTATCTCTTTAGGTTCCTTGTAGCTCTAAGAATAGTAGAATTTTAGAGCATTACCCATTTTAAGGGCATTATATCATTCCTTTTTATGGTAATAAATTTCTATCTTTCAAAAAAAAATCCTAAACCTTAAACCCTAAACCCTCAACCCTAAACCCTAAACCTAAACCATAAACCCTAATCCCAGACGCTAAATGTAAACCTATAGTAACTAAATAAAATAAAAAATGTACCTAAAACCTACAACCTAATAAACCAAAATCTAAATGTAAACCCTAAGATTGGGTAGAGCCTTGATGAAAGGAACATCACTGTCTACTAGGCTCAGTCTAGATCTAGCAGTGGAAGCAAAGGTGGAGGCGGCGCTTATCATAGTGGTGGTGGTAGATCTGGAGGTGCTGGTGAATATGGATGTGGTGGTCAGAGTAGTGATAGTATTGAGACGGGAAGAGCGATGGAGATTACAACCTTCTCTTTCATAGCTCTTTCTAAATTGTCTACTTTATCTTTTTCTCTTGAGCTATGACCATTGCCTTTATAGTGTTTTATAGATTAATTTTGCAGGTTGGAACTTCATAGATGGAATGATCTTTAATCAGTCAACTCAAGTACTGTTGATGTGGATCTGGTTATCTTGACTTCTCAAAGGGATCAACTGGTAACTAGTCTTTTTACAGCTTTCTTGAGTTATATTAATCTTTTTTTGGGTCTTTTCTCAGTTTCTTTTAAGCTATTGTATTTGCACTTTAATTTTCTTTCCATTGTGCTTTGATGGGGGTTTAGCTCTTTAGGTTTCTTGTAGCTCTTTGAGTAGTAGAACTTTGTGCTTTACCCCTTTTAAGGACTTTGTATCCTTTATTTTTATGGCAATGAAATTCAAACTTTCCCTAAAAAAATCCTAAACACTAAAGGCCAAACCCTAAACCCTAAACACTAAATCTTAAATCGTAAAAAACTAAAAACATAAACCTATACAAAATAAAACCTAAAAAATAAATAAATAAAAAAACCTAAACTAAAATAAAATATATAAAATAGAATAAAATAAAACTTAAACTAAAACCTTAACCTAAACAAAAAATAAAATTAAAAATAAAACTAAAATAAAATAAATTAAATAGAAACCTAAATTATACTAAAAAAAAAAAAAAAACCTAAATAAAATAAAAACTAAACCTAAACTAAAAAAATAAACCTAAAATAAAATAAAATAAAATAAAAACCTAAACCTAAAAAATAAACCTAAAATAAATAAAAAAATTAAAACCTAAACCCTAACAAAAAAAAATCAAAAGCTAAAAAAAAAACCTAAACCAAAACTAAAATAAATAAAACCTAAACCTAATTGAAATAAACTAAATCATAACCTAAACCAAAACTAAATAAAGTAAAATAAACTAAAAATAAACCAAAACTAAAAAAGAAAACCTTAAAATAAACCTAATATAAAAATCTAAAACCTAAACCTAAAAATAAAAAATAAGACCTAAGCCTAAAAAATAAAATAGAAATAAAACTAAACTAAAAAATTAACCTAAACCTAAACTTAAACTCTAAAAATAAACTAAAGTAACTAAAATAAATAAACTTGAAATAAAAAAACTAAACTAAATAAAAATAAAAATAAATATAAATAAAATTAAAAAATAAAATAAACTAAATTAAATAAAAAAACTAAATAAACTAAATAAACCTAAACCTACTAGTTTACATAATTAAAAAACACCCAAAACCTAAAATAAACCTTAAACCTTAAACCCTAAACATTAAATCCTTAACCCTAAAACCTTAAACCTGAAACCTTAAACCTTAATCCCAAAACCATAAACCCTAAAACCTATAACCCTAAACCTTTAATCTAAACCCCAAACCCTAAACCCTAAACCTTAAGCCCTAAAAACCTAAAAACCTAAAAACCTAAACCTAAACTAAATAAAACTGGAAACAAAATAAATAAAAAACATAAACCTAAATAAAATAAAAAAATAAAACAAAATAAAAACCTAAAATTAAACTTAAACATAAAAATAAAATAAATAAAAAATAATAACTAAACTAAAAGAAAATAAATAAATATAGTTAAAAAAACCCTAAACCTAAAATAAACCCTAAACCCTAAACCCTAAACCTTGAACCCTCAACCCTAAAACCTTAAACCCTAAACCAAAAACCTTAAAACCAAAACCTTAAAGTAAAATAATGTAAAATAAAAACTAAATAATAGCCTAAGCCTAAAAAATAAACCTAAAATAAATAATAAATATAACCTAAACTTTAAACTAAAAAAGATTTAAACCTAAGATAAATAAAATAAAATAAACCTAAACCTAAACTAAAATAAATAAAACCAAAACCACAACCTAAAATAAACTAAACCTAAACTCTAAACTAAATAACTTAAAATAAACTAAAAATAAACCTAAACCTAAACTGAAAAATAAAACCTTAAAATAAACCTAAAGTAAAAACTAAAAAACTAAACCTAAAACTAAAAAAATAAAACCTAAACCTAAAAAACTAAAATAAAAATAAAACTATGGTAAAAACAAACATAAACCTAAACCAAAACCTAAAAATTAGACTAAAATAAATAAACTAAACTAAATAAAAGTAAAAAAAACTTAAATAAAAATAATCCTAAACCTATTAGTTTACTTAATTTAAAGAAAAACCATAAACTATAAAAAAAATCCTAAACCATAAACCCTAAACCATAAAACTGTAAACCTTTAACCTAAATGCAAAAAGAACCCTAAACCCTAAACTAACCTAAACCCTTAACCCTAAACCCCCATACAACCCTAAACCATAAACCCCCTACAACCGTAAACCCTACAACCCTAAACCCTGAAAAACCTAAATTATAAAGCCAAAATACTAAACCATAAACCCTAAATCATAACCCTAAACCCTAAATCCTAAACTTATTTCAATTTTTGGCTTGAGCTGGGTTATGTTTTTTAGCTCTAGATTTTGGGTTGGCGTTGGTCTACTGGTGGTTCCTTTCTTTCCGCATTTTAGTGGCTAATCTGTCTTCTCCTTGTTACTCTAGTTGCTAGTGGATGAGATAGTTTCTACTCTGGCTTTATTCTATTTTTTGCACTAGTTGGTTTGTTGGCTCTACTCTTGAACATGAATTATTTTTTGCTATTTTTTATGGTTGGATAGGTAGCCTTCCTAGTGGGAACTGTTGTTGGTTGTTGCCTTTCTGAACCTTCTTCTGTAGAATTTCCTAGCTACTTTTTTGGGTTTGCCTCCAGTTCCTTGTTATTTATTATTATATACTTCTTTAGCCTTGGTTTTGGGATTAGTAATTCTCCTAAGATTAGCCTCTACTAGGTGCATTATTTGTAGCACATTTTGCATTATTATTATGCTTCCTATCAGGTTAGTTTTTGTTTCTGGGGAAGTTTAGTTTTTTGGCAAGTCTTGGATAGCTATTGTTGTTTCCTTTCTATGGTTAATGAGCTTCTCTTAGACCTCTATTGTATGGTGATATGTTGGATTTTGCTTTTCCTTGGCTACTGGGGATGCTTCATTTGTTGGTTACTTATTATGGGATATTCTTTAGTGGTTGCCTTATGGCTGATTTATGTAGCTATTGGTTGGAGGACTTTTAGTTGTCCTTGGAATCTTGGTTGGTTGATTTTTTTTCCTTGTTGGTCATTTCCATATTCTTGGACAATTTGTTGGAGCCTTTTGCTGTGCTGGCTGAACCTTTGTTGATCCTTTTAGATTGGACTTTATGGTTTTTGGTGGTTGGTGGCTGCCTTTGGCCCCCTTTTGTGTGCAGTTTTATCTTCTATTGATTTGCACTAGATGCAGCTTATGTTTCCTTTAGTTGATGGTTTCATTTTTAAGGTGTTTAGTCATTTGTGGTTGCTCACCCTAGTTTGGCTTGGTGACTGCTACTTGTTGGAACTTTGGCTTGAGGGATCCTATCTTGGTTTTGTTGGATGTTTCTCTATTAATTGCATGGGTTTGGGGCTTACTTACTGTTGCTTCTGGGTTTTCCCTTATTTGGATCTTGGATGGGTATTTGGATAATGGCTATTGTTGGTGTTCTTACTATGTTCTAGCCTCACTCTAGGTTCTTGTGATTAATCTATTGTGGTTTTTGTTTGGTGGTTTCCCTACTAGCTAGTTGCTAGCTGGTTGCTCTTTGTTAAATGGTGCAGGATATGGAACTCTATAGACTGTTGACCTTGGATGTTTGCTTGTATCAGGTATGCTAGCTATAATGGGTTTGATGTTACTCACCTCTTCTCTCTGGTTGGTAGCATTACATATGATTAAAATCCTTCTTTATGAAGTTTGGTTGTTCATATGTATTGTTAACCCTTGAGATGATCCTAACCGAGCTTGAGCTTTCTTGTTCTCAACTCTCTCAACTTCCTCTCTTTATCCTTATTCTTTTAGCTATGACATTTGCCATTGTAGAGTGGTGCAAATATCTTTTATAGGTTGAAACTTTATTGATTTAATGGTTGGTATTCAGTCAACCTATGTGTTATTGTTATGGATCGTGCTTATCTTGCTTTCTCAAAGAAATCATGACCTATTGCTGACTCATTCTTTTATTATTTTATGGATTTGTTTTAGTGTTACTCTATGTCTTTTTCTCTTATGTTTTTTAGCTGTTGTATTTGTTCTTTTATTTTGTTTTCTTTTTTTAATGTACTTAGATGGGAGTTTAGCTCTTTGGGTTTCTTGTAGCTCTTAGTGGAGTAGAATTTTAGAACTTTATCCCTTTTAGAATATTGTATCTTTCCTTTTATGGTAATAAATTATAACCTAACCCCCACCCCCCCCCCCCCTCACTCCAAAAAACAAACCCTAAACTCTAAATCCTAAACACAAAAATCCTAAACCCTAAACCCAAACCATAAAACCTAAACCCTAAACTCTAAACTCTAAAAAAGCCTAAACTCTAAAACTTAAACCCTAAAAACCTTAAACTCTAAAGCATAAACACGAAACCTTATACCCTAAACCCAAAATCTTGAACCCCAAACCATAAAACTAAACCTAAAGTAACAAAATAATTATAAAATTAAACTAAACCATAAAACCTAATAAACCTAAACCCTAAGAATGGGCAGAACCTTGATGATATGAACATCATCATCAACAAGGCTAAGTCTAGATCTGGTGGTGGAGGCGAAGGTAGAGGTGGCTATTATCATGGTGGTGGTAGGGGATCTAGAGGTGCTAGTTGATTTGGGGGGGTGGTCAGGGAAGTGGTGATTATGGTGGTGGGAGGACCGACGGAGGTTGCAACCATGGTTGTGGTAGAGGGAGAGATCTAGGTTATGTTGGTGGATCTTACTACTCGAGATGCCAGGGTGGTTCTAGTTATCTAGTGTTTTTGATTTGCTCTATGCATGCTCATTTTTTATCTATGTTGTCCCTTGTGTCTTAGAAAACTTGGTGTGTTACTTGGTTGATGAAATCAAAAAGAAGAAATGTTGAATCTAAATTTGTTCCCTGTTAAAAAAAACCAAAAAACCCTAATCCCTAAACTAAAACTTGAACCCTAAACCCTACACCCTAAACTGTAAACCCTAAACCATAAAACCCTAAACCCTAATCCCTAAACCATAAAACCTAAACCCTAAACCTTAAAACCTAAACCTACAATAAACCTATAACCTAAACCATAAATCCTAAACCCTACACCCTAAAAAACCCTAAACCATAAACCCCTAAACCCTAAACCCTATACCCTATACCCTAAAACCCTAAACCCTAAACATTAAACTCTAAAGCCTAAATCGTAAACCCAAAAGCCTAAACCCTAAACCATAAACCTAAACTTAAAGTAACTAAATAAGTTAAAAAGTAAACCTAAACCCTAAAACCTAACAAACCTAAACCTATACCTAAATCTTAAGAGTGGGCAGAACCTTGATGGCAAGAACTTCACCGTCAAGCACGCTCAGTCTAGATCTGGCATTGGAGGTGAAGGTGGAGGCAATTGTTATCATAGTGGTGGTGGGGGATCTAAAGGTGCTAGTAGATATGGAGGTGGTGGTCAGAGCAAAAGTGGTTATGGAGGCAGGAGGAGCGATAGAGGTTATAACCGTGGTGGTGGTAGAGGGAGAGATCGACATGATGTGGTGATCCCACTACTCAGAGTCTTGGTGGTTTATGGAAATGAGAAAGAAAGAATGGCCAATTTGATCTACTTATAAATTATGTCTTTATAATAGAGACAGTTCTAGTTATCTAGGGTTTTTGATTTGCTCTATGCGTGCTCATTTTTTATCTATGTCATCACTTGTGTCATAGAAAACTTGGTGTGTTAGTTGATGAAATCGATAAGAAAAAATGTTGAATTTGAGTTTGTTCTCTATTTAAAAAAAACCTAAAACCCTAAACACTAAACTAAAACTAGAACCCTAAACCAAAAAACTTTAAATAACTAAAAACCTAAAACCTAAACCTAATAAACCCTAAACTATGTATTTACCTAAACCTAACCTAAACTTGCTCTAAAACTAAACCTATCTAAACTAAACACTAGAAAACTAGTTGATAAACGATAAGAAAATGTTAATTTGAGTTTGTTCTCATTTTAAAACCTAAACCCTAAAACTTAAACTAAAACCTAAACCCTAAACCAAAACATAAACCCAAAACCCCTAAACCCCAAAAAAAACTTAAACCTAAACCTAAAAAAACTAAACCTAAAACCTAAACCCTAAACCCTAAACCCTAAACTATAAACCTAAACCCTAAACCCCAAAACCCTAAAACCCCAAAAAAAAATAAAAAACCAAAACCAAAACCCTAAAAAATAAATAAACTAATTAAACACTAATTAAACCTAAAAAATTTAAACTAAAAAAAACCTAAACTATAAACCTAAACCTTAATCCTAAATAAAACCAAAACTAAATAATAAAACCTAAATAAATAAACCTAAACCAAAATAAAATAAAATAAACAAATAAAACCTAAATTTAAAAAAAAAAAAAATAAAATAAAAAAATTAAACTAAACTAATAAAAAATAAAACCTAAACTAAACTAAAAAATAAAAAATAAAAAAATAAAACTAATCTAAAATAAAAATAAAATAAAACTAAAGAAAACTAAAAATAAACCAAAAAAAATAAAATTAAATAAAATAAAAACCTAAACTAAAATATAAAAAACATAAACCTAAATTAAAAATAAAATAAAATTAAACTAAACTAAAATAAAAATTAAAATAAAAAAAACCTAAACCTAAAATAATAAACCAAATAATAAATAAAAAATAAACCTACCAAATAAAAAAATAAAAACCTAAACCTAAACCTAAAAATAAATAAAAAACCTAAACCTAAAATAAAAATCAAACCTAAACCTATAAAAGAATAAAAAATAAAACTCAACTAAAATAAAAAAATAAAACTAAATTTAAAAGAAAAATAAAATAAATAATTTAATAAATAAACTTATCTAAAAAATAAAAATAAAGAAAATAAAAAAAAAAAATATACTAAAAATATACTAAATAAACCTATAATTAACTTAAATGTAAACTCTAAACCTAAACCTAAACCCTAAACCCAAAACCCTAAACACCCTAAACCCTAACCCTAAAAGCATAAACCCAAAAACCCTTAACACTAAACCTTAAACCCAAACCCTAAACCCTAAACACTAACCCTAAACCCCAAACCCTAAACCCCAAACCCAAAACCTAAACTTAAATTAACTAAATAAATTAAAAAATAAAGCTAAACCCAAAAACCTAATAAACTTAAACCTAAAACAAATCCATAAGAAAGGGCAGAACCTTGACGAAAGGAACAACACCTTCAACCAGGCTCAATCTAGATCTGGTGGTAGAGGCGAAGGAGGAGGCGACATTTATCGTAAGGGTGGTGAGGGAACTGGAGGTGCTGATCGACATGGAGGTGGTGGTCAGAGTAGTGGTGGTTATGGAGGCGTGAGGAGCGATGGAGGTTACAGCCGTGGTAGTGGCGGAGGGAGAGAACCGGGATATGATGTTGGATCCCTCTACTCGAGAGGTTGGAGTGGTTTTGATGGGAACTAGAGAAACTAAAGAATGACCGATCCGATCTACTGCTTATGAAACTATGTCTTTACAACAAAGGCGGTTCTAGTTATCTAAGGTTTTTGAATTGCTCTATACCTGCTCACTTTTTATCTATGTCGTCACTTGTGTCTTAGAAAACTTTGTGTCTTACTTGGTTGATGAAATTGAAAACAAGAGTTGAATGTGAATTTATTCTATGTTAAAAAAAAACCCTAAACCCTTAACGAAAACTTGAACCATAAACCTAAAATCTAAACTATAAATCATAAATCTTAAAAACCCTAAACCATAAACCCTAAACCTTAAACCCTAAACACTTAAAACCAAAACCTAAACTAAATAAAACCTAAAATTAAAATAAACAAATAAAACCTAAACCTAAATAAATAAAATAATAAAATAAAATAAAAACCTATACTAAAACTGAAACCTAAACTTAAACCTAAACCTAAAAATAAAATCAAATTAAAAATCAAAATTAAAATAAAATAAAATAAATAAAAGCCTAAACTAAAATAAAAAATAAAATAAACCTAAAAATAAAAAATCTAAATAAAATAAATACTAAACATAAAATAAAAATAAAATAAACCTAAAATAAAATAAAATAAAAACTAATAAAAACCTAGACATAAAAAATAAAGCTAAAAAACATAAAAATAAATAAAAAATAAAACCTAAATCCTAAACTAAAAAAATGAAAACCTAAAAATAAATAAAAAATAAAACCTAAATCATAAACCAAAAAAAATGTAAACCTAAAATTTATAAAATAAAATAAACCTAAACCTAAAATAAAATAAAGTAAACCTAAAATAAACTAAACCTAAACCCTAAATTGAATAAAATAAAATAAACTAAAAATAAACCTAAACATAAACTAAAAAATTAAACCTTAAAATAACCCTAAAATAAAACTAAAACCTAAACCAAAAAAAAAAAAATTAAACCTAAACCTAAACTTAAAAATTAAAAATAAAACCTTAACCTAAAAAATAAATTAAAAAGAAAACTAAATTGAAAAATAAACATAAACCTAAACAAAAACTTAATTATTAAACTAAAATTAAAAAACTAAACTAAAATATATAAACCAAAAATAAATAACCTAAACTAAATAAAAATAAAAAAATAAACCTAAGTAAAAACAAAAAATAAATAAACTAAAATAAGTAAAAAATAAACTAAATAAACCTAAACCTATTGGTTTACTTAATTTAAAAAAAATATGCCCTAACCTTAAACCCTAAACCGTAAATCCTAAACCCTAAACTCTAAATCCTAAAACTAACCCTAAGCCCTAAAAAACCCTAAACCTTAAACAAACCTTAAAACATGAACACTAAACCCTAACCCCTAAATGCTAAACCTAAATCATAAACTCAACCCTAACCTTAAACCCTAAACCCTAAACCCTAAACCCTAAGCCATAAAATCATAAAACCCTAAACCCTAAATCCTAAACTAACCTAAACACTGAACCCTAAACCTTAAAAACCTATAGCCTAAACCCCATACCCTAAATCCTAAACTAACCCTAAACCCTAAGCTAATCCTAAACAAAAAATCCTAAACCCTAAACTCTAACCCTAAACCCTAAACCATAAACCCTAAACCCTAACCCTAAACCCTAAACCCTAAATAAAAATGTTAAACCCTAAACCCTCAACAATAAACTCTGAACCCTAAAAACCTAAAAACCTGAACCTAAACTAAATAAACCTAAAATAAAATAAATAAATAAACCTAAAGCTAAATATAATAAAATACAAACCTAAACCAAAAAATAAATTAAATTAAAAAATGAAAATAAAATAAAATAAAATATATAAAAATATAAACTAAACTAAAAAATAAAATAAACTTATTAATAAAAAATTAAATAAAAAACTAAATGTAAAATAAAAATAAAATAAAGCTAAAATAAATTAAAATAAAAGAAAAAAAACCCAAACTTAAAAATGAAACCAAAAAGTAAAACCTAAAAATAAAAAAAAATAAAACATAAACCCTAAACTAAAGAATAAACATAAACCTAAAAAAATAAACAAAATAAAATAAACCTAAACCTAAAATAAAATAAATAAAACTTGAACTTAATCCTAAAAAAACTAAACCTAAACCTAAACCTAAACTAAACAAAATAAAATAAACTAAAAATAAACCTAAACCTAAACTAAAAAAATAAAGCCTAAAAATAAACCTAAAATAAAATTGTTAAACCTAAACATAAAAAAATAAAATAAAAACTTAAACCTAAACCTAAAATAAAAATTGAACCTAAACGTAAAAAATAAAATGAAAATAAAATTCAGCTAAGAAATTAACCTAAACCTAAAAAATAATGTAAAATAAAAAACATAAACTAAAATAAGAAAAACTTAAAATTAAAACCAAACTAAATAGAAAAACCTAAATAAAAGTAAATAAAAGAAACTAAAATAAATAAAAAAATAAACTAAATAAACTAAATAAACCTAAATATATTGATTTACTTAATTTTGTTTTTAAAAAAAGCCATAATCCATAAATTTTTAACCCTAAACCCTAAACCTTAAAATTACAACCCTAAACATACAACCCTAAACCCTAAACTCTAAAAAACCCTAAACATTAACCCTCACACTAAACCCTAAACCTTAACCCTAACACTAAACCTAAACCCTAATAAATAATTAATGAATAATAATAACTAACTAATAAACCTAAACCCTAAACATAGCTAGCCTAATAAAACTAAACCCAATAACTAAACTAATAATAACGAAACTAACTAAACTAAAACTAATAACTAATAAACATAAACTAAGAAACTAACTAAATAATTAATAAATAACTAATAATAACTAACTTCCTAATAACTAAAACCAATAACTAAACTAAACTTATAAACTAATTATACCTAATAATAAACTAAGTAAATAATAATAACTAAAACTAATAGTAAAACTAAATAATTTAATAAACTTAAACTAAATAACTAATAATAAATAAAACTAAACTAATAAACTAATAATAATCTAAATTAAATAAAACTAATGTGGGAATGGGTTTAAAATAGCAAGCGATGATTTATCTTTTCTTCTTTAAATTAAATCAAATCCAAAACTTAATTAATAAAGAAGCTTTGGTTTGTTTTAAATAATTTATTTGATTTGATTATCCTTAAGATTTAGTTTGGTTGAATGAATCACATTCTTATATTTGAATATACTATTTCCAATCATGTTAAATTTGGTATGTCATTTGAATTCATGCATCCATCTTTTCAAAATCAAGTAAAATAAAATGGATTTCTTTTATGTAAGCTTGCATGTGTTGATTTAATTTAATATATGTGTGGCTATTATCACTATTAAGTCCAAATGTATTTTTTAAAAGCTTTTAAATGAATAATAATATGTGTTATGATGCTAGTTATAAATACATAAGAAATGCATGTGCTTATTGCTTAAGTGTATGAATGTTGAGTTCTCTTTCCTCTATTCTTGTGTTCATATATATATAAGATTAAATGGTAATGGGTATATAGTCGAAACGTCACGAGGACATGAGGCTTTAGCTAGCCCCAAGGAGGTCATTTGCATACCTCACTTCCCTGATTTAGCAGTGGCACATATGCATTTGATTTCATTCTCTTGTATTTCAACATTAGAACTTTGATAGAGCTTTAATTCATACATATAAATGATTCAGTAAAAATAAAAAAATAAAATCTTTGCATGGTTTTCTTTCCCTAATTTATGTATACATCCATGTGTGTCCAAGAAAGTATATAATTTATGTATACATCCCCAATGAGGTCATTTAATTACCTCACTTCCTTGGTTTAACAATGACACATACTTGCTTATATCATTGTACATGTATATGTATACATGATTAGTGAATGAAAATTCCATTTTACATTAAAATTGCATACATTCATAATTAACTAAGTGGTTGAATTAATTATCCATATGATTCTAAGCTTACTTCCTATGTATATGTATACAAATTTACATATGTTTGAATGTAAATGGGTATATAGTCTGGACATCTCAAGAATACAAGGCTTTAGCTAGCTCCCAAGATGTCATTTGATTACCTCACATCCTTGATTTAATAATGATGCATGCCTATTTAATTTAATTATAATGTACTTTTTGTATAATAATTTGGATAAAGTTTGAAATTAATATGTTTAAATAATTCAATCAAATAAAATAAAAATTCTAAACAAACACATGCATTCATCAATTAAATGTACTAAAATATGTTGCATGTATAGATATAGTTGAGATTAAATCATATGCATGTTACATGTGATGGAAAAGAATGATTCAATATATGTCATGTGATAGTAATTCAATTAGATTAATCTTAAGATGCCTTTCATTTTGAATAGGATTATTTAAAGTGAACCTAAACTTAGGATTAATTAAATCATTTAATAAGTCATTCACTAAAGAGGACTAAATATAATTAATATACTTTGGAAAGTGAATTATGGTAGGGATGAAAGGGAGGAATCCACTTTTCCTCTCTTTATAATACTTAGTTGCTAAGTGTAATCAAATGAAACAAAAGAAAACACAAATTAAAATTCTCAAATTAATTAAACTACTTCAAGTGAAATCAAGCTTTCATGTTAAATAGAATCCTTCAACACTTAGAAAATACAACAATAATTCCTAACAAGACTTACTACACAAGCGTTAATAGACACAATAAAATTAAGTCAGCACTTCTAGCTCTAAGTTAGGATGGTGTATGATGTGATGTATATTTTATTTTATGATGTATTATTTTAGATTGAATGTTAGGGTGTATGATTTATAGATTGGATGATATGTCAATATTAGCCTAATCATATTTTCTGTTGAAATTTATGCTTAAGTGATGCTTAAAAATAAATGTGAATTCTTTTTTTGCAGGTTGCTTAAATCCTTAAGCATAATCCAAGTTAGGATTGCTAGGCTTAGTTAACCATTTGTAGGGTGCTAAGTCCAAATTATAAATACAGCTGCTTCGGATTATATGTATATTTAGCTAACCTCCATTTTGTAGGTGTAGTTAGATTTACTTTTCCCCATAAATGAAATTTTTGGCAATAGGAATTAGGATTAGTGCTATGGGAGATTAGGATGAGCAGTGGTGAGAAGGCTTTGTCTTGGGTGCCTTGTGATGCCTTTGAAGCAATCACCATCCAAATCAAAGAAGGAACGAAATAAGAAATGGAGATATGAAGAAAGAAGACCCTCATAACATTTAATACAATTATAATTATTCTTTCATATTCTAGGTTGTATAAGGGTAGAGCATGGCTACCCATCTTTTCTCTCTTCGGGTTGTATGGCAGTACCCGACCGCACTGACCTTTTCTTCTTTTATGATAATTTATATAATTGTTTGATGTTATGTTTACATTATGCATTAGGACAACATGTTTTTCATAGTTTCTTAAATGATTAATGCTTTAATCTATGTCTTGGATACGATTAGGCTCTTAAGATAAAAATTACTTTTCTACCCAACTAATCACTCATAACTAAATTTTAAACAACTCATAACCCCATCATAAAGCCTAAGCCATAAATAAGATAATTAAAAGATTTAGCAACCCCTTAGCTGTATTTTTGTATATTTCACATCATGCATGCATATTCTCTCTCTTGAACATGAAGGATCTCCATCCTTGCATGATAAAAAAGTGCTTCACCTATGAGGGCATCCCTTAAGGTGGAGAACAACATCTTCTAGCTAATTTAACCTATAACCTATTTAATCATGCATTTAATCATAAGAAATCCTAAAGCCTCTATCAAAATGATCTATCTAAAATGAAATAAGAGTTTCAAAGATTTTGCATCTATAGATTAAGTCATATGCTCATACCAATCATGCCCTAGTCTATTATGGAATGTGTTTAGGAATTTAGTCTCTTTCTAATTAAATAACAACCCTAGCTATCTTGCAATTCATAAGACCAGACTACATGGTTTTAAATTCATAGGAAGAGTTAGTTGGCCACCTGTGTGGTTATAAGTCTAAGTCGACAATGTATTCTCTCTTGTGGAGGTAAACCCTTATGTCCACCTATCGCTTAGATTTAGGTCATGCTTTAGCTCGTACTAAAGCTCCCAAGATTTAGGATCCAAGGTAGCTATTTCCTTCAGGCTATGAACATAAATACTTACCTCTTGGGCATTCCAACAACCTTGTGTTTCTGGATTATAAGCTAAATTAATCTAATTAAATTTCAACTCAAAACATATAAATCTTCTCAACTTCAAAATTATAACCCCAACCATAGGATAGATTGGAATGGTCACTTGGCTTAATAGTATCATGAGCATTTCCTACTTATTTCATTTGGATTCCAAAAATAAGTCTTCTCATTGAACTTTCATAATTGATTTTCCAAATACAACCAATCTTTTGATAGTAACCTTGAAATCTTTGGAGATGCTAATTGTCTACTTTAATCGAGAATATTCTTATGATATTTTATTTCCTAAGATGTAATTAACTATGGAGGCTTTCCTCCATAGGGAACTTAAGAACTTGGTTTAATTTAAACCCTACTTTACTCATTCATGGAAAACAAGGAAAACTCTATGGTACATTCGAAGACCCATCATGCCTTAGGAGTCTTCATTACATGATTTGGTCCATTGTAGGGTGATGCCTCTATCTTCCAAGATAGTATATCATGCCTTAATGTTGTACTCGATCACCTCAAAGAGTACCCCCTTATGATCTGCTTGGAGTCTCTCCCCCCCCCCCTCCGTCCCCCATACATCTAAAAATAAACACCACAAGGCCCTCTCACCATGTTCTTTGAATCATCTCAACATAATCCTTTCTTTTTGGAATTTGGAGATGTCAATCCTCAAGTAGGCAAGGGTTCTTAGACTCATAATCTTGACTAATACACCTTGGTCAACCAGAACTCTAGATAGCTTGTATCTGCTAACATCCACTATAATGTAAAGAGGTGGTTGTACTCGGTTGTCCCTAGGAGTAACTCGTCATCATCAAATGTAACTACTAAGATGTCCTTCAAGTGGCATGCCTCCTCTTTAGTAGCGGTCAGCTGAGCCAAGCATATCTCTGGATCAAGTAATGCCTTGATTAGAGATTCCCTCATCTCTTCGGATAAGACAAGGGCATCATATATGCTTAACTTAGCTGGAAACTTTTTAAGGTGAGCTAGAACATTGTAATCAACTTTGGCTTACCCTTATCTTGAGGTGCTACCCTAGGAGGTAGAACTTTACCACTATAGGTTGACTTCAAGGACTTCTTAAAATGATGAGCTTGTGGAAAGTTCTACCTTTTCATTGGGCATAAACCTCAGAATTAGTTGACTCCATGTCAATCTCAAGAGGGAACCCAATTGATTTAAAGAAGGACACCAACTCTGAATTAGAAAGGAATTGATCAGAACTAAAATAAATAAAAACCTAAACTAAACTAAAAAATAAAAAACCTAAATAAAATAAAAATTGAACCTAAAATAAAAATAAAATAAATCAAAAATAAAATAAATTAAATATTAAATAAAAACCTAAACCTAAAAAAAACTAAAAATAAAACCTAAAAATAAATAAAAATAGAACCTAAACCTTGTAATAAAAAAACCTAAACCTTAGATAAGAATAGAATATAGCTAAACCTAAACTAAAATAAATAAAACCTAAACCTAATCCTAAAATAAACTTAACCTATACCTAAAGCTAAACTAAATAAAATAAAATAAACTAAAAATAAATCTAAACCTAAACAAAAAAATAAAACCTGAAAAAACCTAAAGTAAAAACCTAAAACCTAAACATAAGCAAATAAAATAAAAACCTAAACCTAAATGTAAAAATAAAAAATAAAAACTAAACCTAAAAAATAAAATAAAAATAAAAATAAAACTAAACTAAAAAACAAACCTAAATAAAAAACCTAAACTAAAATAAATAAACCTAAAATAAATAAACTAAATTAAACAAAAATAAACCTAAATAAAAATAAATAATAAAAGAAACTAAAATAAATAAAAAATAAACTACATAACCTAAATAAACCTAAACTTACTGTTTACTTAATTTAAAAAAACCATAAACCTAAATCCTACACCTTAAACCCTAAACCCTAAACCCTAAACCTTAAAAAATCCTAAACCCTAAATGCCAAACCCTAAACCCTAAACTCTAAAACCTAAACTCACCCTAAACCCTAAACCCTAAACCATAAAAAGCTAAAGACCTAAACCTAAATAAAATAATAATTAAAATAAACAAATAAGAATACCTAAACCATAATCAAATAAAATAAATAAAAGAAATAAAAACCTAAACTAAAACCTAAACATAAACCTAAACAATATAAGAAAATACAAACTAAACTAAAATAAAATAAATAGAAACCTAAACTAAACTAAAAGAATAAAATACCTAAATAAAATTAAAAAACTAAACCTAAATTAAAAATAAAATAAACCTAAAATAAAATAAAATAAAAACAAAATTAAAACCTAAATAAAAATAAAATGAAAAATAAACCAAAAAAACAAAAAAAAAGTAAACTAAAATAAATAAAAAATAAACTAAATAATCATAAACCTACAAGTTTACATAATTTAAAAAAAAAACCCTAACCCTAAACCCTAAACCCTATACCCCAAATCCTAAACCTACAACCATAAACCGTAAATCCTAAATCCTAAAACCATAAACCCTACACCGTAAACCCTAAACCTTAGACCCTAAAACCTAAACCCTAAACCTTAAGAACCTAAAAACCTAAACCTAAACTAAATAAAACCTAAAAAATAAATAAAATAATAAACTGAAACCTAAATAAAATAAAAGAATAAAATAAAATTAAAACCTAAACCTAAACCTAAACCTAAACCTAAACTTAAGCCTAAAAATAAAATAATATAAAAAATAAAAATTAAACTAAAATAATAGAAATGAAAATCTAAACTAAACTAATAATATAAAATAAACTTTAAAATAAAAAAATCTAAATAAAATAAAAATAATATAAACCTAAAATAAAATAAAATAAAAACCTAAACCAAAAGATAAACCTACTATAAATAAATAAATAAAACACAAACCAGAACTAAAAAAACTTAAACCTAAAATAAACAAAATAAAATAAACAAAACCCTAAACTAAAATAAACTAGACTAAAATAAATAAAACCTATAACTAAAATAAACTAAACCTAAACCCCAAACTAAATAAAATAAAATAAACTAAAAATAAACCTCAACCTAAACTAAAAAATAAAACCTAAAAATAAACCTAAAATAAAAACTTAAAACCTAAACTTAAAAAAATAAAATAAAACCTAAACCTAAACCTAAAAATTAAAAATAAACCTTAAACCTAAAAAAGAAAATAAAAATAAAACTAAACTAAAAAATAAACATAAACCTAATATATAAACAAAAATAAGAACCTAAAATAAATGAACTAAACTAAATAAAAATAAAAAAATAAACATAAATAAAAATTAAAAATTCAATGAACAAAAATAAATAAAAAATAAACTAAATAAACCTAAACCTACTAGTTTTCTTAATTTTTTTTTAAAAAAACCCTAAACCTTAAACCCTAAACCCTATGCCCTCAATCATAAACCCTAAACCCTAAACCTAACCTAAAGTAACTAAATAAACTAAAAAAGAATCCTAAACCCTTAAACCTAATAAACCTAAAACTAAACCTAAACCCTAAGAATTGGCACAACCTTGATGGCAGGAACATCATCACCAGCCACTGATCTAGAGGAGGCAAACCGAGGAGACAGTTATCGCAGTGTTGGTGGGCGATCTGGAGGTGTTGGTGGATATGGAGATGGTGGTTTTGGTGGCACATGGATCGACGGAGGTTATAATTATGGTGATGGTGGAGGGGAGAGATTGGGGATAAGACGGTCGATCCTGCTACTCGAGAGGCTGGGGTGGTTTTAATGGGAACTAGACAAACTGAAGAACGCCCGATCTAATCTTCTACTTATGGAACTTTGTCTTTATAGTAGAGATAAATCTAGTTATCTAGGGTTTTTGATTTGCTCTATGCATGCTCATTTTTTATCTATGTCATCGCTTATGTCTTAGAAAATTTTGTGTGTTGGTTTGTGAAATCAAAAAGAAGAAATGTTGAATCTAAATTTATTCTCTGTTAAAAAAAAAAAACAAAAACCCTAAACCCTAAATGTAAAACTTAAACCCTAAACCCTAAACCCTAAACCCTGAACCCAAAAATCCTAAACCCTAATCCCTAAACCCTAAACTCTAAAACCTAAACCCCAAACCCTAAAACCTAAACCATAAACCCTATACCCTAAACCCTAACCCCAGCCCTAAACCTTAAACCCTAAAACCCTAAACCATAAACCTTAAACTAATCCTAAATCCTAAACCCTAAATCAAGCCAAAACCCTAAACCTTAAACCCTAAACCCTAAACTAACCCTAAACACTAAGCTAACCCTAAACCCTAAACCCTCAATCGTAAACCTTAAACCCTAACCCAAAACCCTAAACCTTAAAACCTTAAACCCTTAAACCATATCCTAAACCATAAACCTTAAACCCTAATAACCTAAAAACCTAAAACTAAATTAATTAAAACCTAAAAATAAAAATAATTAAAATAAACTAATAAAAATAAATTAAATCAAATAAATAAAAACCTAAACTAAACTATAAAAAATAAAATAAACATAAGAATAAAAACTAAATGTAAAATAAGAATAAAATAAACCTATAATAAACCTAAAAGAAACTAAAATTAAAAAATAAAGAAAACCTTAAAAAAACCTAAAAATAAATAAAAAATAAAACATAAACCCTAAACTAAAAAAAATATAAACCTAAAATAAAAATAAAATAAATAATATAAAATAAACCTAAACCTAAACTAAAATAAACTAAAATAAAATATATAAAACCTAAACTTAAACCTAAACCCTAAACTAAATAAAAGAAAATAAATAAAAAATAAACTTAAACCTAAATTAAAAAATAAAACCTAGAAATAAACATAAAATAAAAACCTAAAACCTAAAATAAAAATAAAAATAGCCTAAACCTAAATATAACTAAAAAATAAAATAAAATAATAACATAAACTAGAACCTAAACCTAAATCTAAACCTTAAAATGAAATAAAATAAAAAATGAAAACTAAATTGAAATAAAATTAATAAAAACCTAAACTAAGCAAAAAAATAAAAAACCTAAATAAAATAGAAACTAAAGCTAAAATAAAAATGAAATAAACTTAAAATAAAATAAAATAAAAACTAAATAAAAAGCTAAACCTAAAAAATAAAACCTAAAAATAAATAAAAAATAAAACCTAAACCCTAAACTAAAAAAAACTTAAAGCTAAAATAAAAATAAAATTAACCAAAATTTAAACTAAAATAAACTAAACTAAAATAAATAAACCAAAACCTAAACCTAAAATAAACTAAACCTAAACCTAAACCTAATCTAAATAAAATATAATAAACCAAAAATAAACCTAAACCTAAACTAAAAATTAAAACTAAAAAATAAACCTAAAATGAAAACCAACAAGTTAAACCTAAGAAAATAAAATAAAACCTAAACCTAAACATAAAAATAAAAATAAAACTAAACCTAAAAAACAAAATAAAATAAAACTAAAGAAAAAAATAACCATAATCCTAAACCTAAACCTAGAAAATAAACTAAAATAAAAATAATAAACTAAAATAAATAAACCTTAATTAAATAAACTAAACTAAATAAAATAAAAATAAAAATAACAAAAATAAAATAAAATAATAAACTAAATAAAGTTAAACATTATAGTTCACTAATTTAAAAAAAAATTAAAAAAGTACCCTACCCCAAAACCCTAAACCCTAAAACTAACCTAAACTTGCAATCCTAAACCCTAAACCCTAAAACTAACCCTAAACCCTAAACACTAAACCTACAACCCTAAACCTAAAACACTAAACCATAAACCATAAATTAAAAAATTAACAAAAAAATAAAAAAATTGTAACACTAAACCCTTAACCTACAACCCTAAAGCCTAAACCATAAATCCTAAACCCTAAACCTTAAACCCAAAACCTAAACCCTAAAACCTACAAACCTAAACTATAAACCGTAAACTCTAAACCCTATGCCCCAACCCCTAAACACTAAACCCTAAACCCTAAACTGTAAAACCCAAGAACCTAAACCTAAACTAATTAAAACTTAAAAATAAAATAAATAAATAAACCTAAACCTAAATAAAATAAAATAAAATAAAATAAAAAACTAAACTAAAACCTAAACATAAACTTAAAAATGAAATATAATATAAAATAAAAACTAAATTAAAATAAAATAAATAAAAACCTAAACTAAACTAGGAAATAAAATAAACCAAAAATAAAAAAAACCTAAATAAAATAAAAACTAAAAGTAAGATAAAATTAAAATAACTTAAAATAAAATAAAATAAAAATTGAGTAAACATATAAACCTAAAAAATAAACCTAAAAATAAATAAAATAAAATAAAAAACTAAAAATAAAATAAATAAAAAACTAAAACCTAAATATAATAAAAAAATAAAATAACATAAAAACATAAACTACAACCTAAACCTGAACCTAAACCCAAAAAGAAAAAAAAAACAAAATAATAAAAAAAACTAAAATAAAATAAATAAAAACTTAAACTAAACAAAAAATAAAAAAACCTAAATAAAATAAAAATTAAACTAAAATAAAAATAAAATTAACCTAAAATAAAATAAAATAAAAAACTAAATAAAAACCTAAACCTAATAAATAAACCTAAAAGTAAAACCTAAAAATAAATAAAAAATAAAACCTAAACCCTAAACTAAAAAAAACCTAAACCAAAAATAAAAATTAAATAAACAAAATAAAATAAACCTAATCCTAAAATAAACTAAACCTAAACCTAAACCTAATCTAAATAAACTAAAATAAACTAAAAATAAACATAAACCTAAACTAAAAAACAAAAACAAAAAATAAACCTAAAATAAATACTAAAACCCAAACCTAAAAAAATAAAATAAAATCCTAAACGTGAACCTAAAAAATAAAAAATAAAACCTAAACCTTAAAAAAATAATAGAAAATAAAACTCAGCTAAAATGTGAACCTAAACCTAAACCTAAAAAATAAACTAAAGTAAAAAACCTAAACTAAATAAAAATAAAAAATTAAACTAAATAAAAACAAAAAATAAGGTAAACTAAAATAAATAATAGATAAACTAAATATACCAAATAAATCTAAACCCACTAGTTTACTTAATTAAAAAAAACCTTAAACCCTAAACCCCAAACCTACAACCCTAAACCCTAAACCTTAACCCCTAAAAAACCCTAAACCCTAATCACTGAGCCCTAAACTCAAAACCCTAAAAAACTCAAAACCCTAAACATGAAACTTTAACCTAAACCCTAAACCCTAAAAGCATAAATCCTAAAAGCCTAAACCTTAAACCCTAAACCCTAAACCCTAAACCCTAAACCTAAACCCTAAACCCAAAACCTTAAACTTAAACCTAAAGTAACTGAATAAATTAGAAAATTAAACTAAACCCTAAAGCCTAATAAACAGAAACCTAAACCTAATCATTAAGAATAGGCAAAACCTTGACTGCAGGAACATCGTCAACCAGGTTCAGTCTAGATTTGGTGGTGGAGGTGAAGGCAGGGGGGCGATTATCATAGTGGTTGTGGGGGATCTGGAGGTGCTAGTGGATATGGAGGTGGTTGTCGGAGCAGTAGTGGTTATGGAGGCAGAGGAGTGATGAGCATGGTGGTGGCAGAGGGAGAGATCAGGGTTATGATGGTGGATCTCGCTACTCGAGAGCCCAGGTTATTTCTAATGGGAACTGGAGAAACTGAAAAATGACTGATCCGATTTACTAGTTATCGAACAGTGACTTTATAACAGAGATAGTTCTAGTTATCTAAGGTTTTTGATTTACTCTATGCGTGCTCATTTTTGATTTATGTTGCCACTTGTGCCTTAGAAAACTTGTTGTGTTACTTGGTTGATGAAATAAAAAAAAGAAATATTGAATCAAAATTTATTCTCTATTAAGGAAAAGCTAAAAACCCTAAACCTTAAACTAAAGCTTGAACCTTAAACCTAAAACCTAAACCGACAATTTTCTAGAGCCTTTTGCTATGTTGGCTGAACCTTTGTTGATCATTTTGAATGGGACTTTTTGGTTTTTATTGGTTGGTGGTAGCCTTTGGCCCCCTTTTGTGTGGTTGTTTTATCTTCTGATGATTTACACTGGTTGTAGCTTATGTTTCCTTCAGTTGGTGGTTTCATTTCTAAGTAATTTAGTCATTTATGGTTGCTCACCCTGGTTTGGCTTGGTGACTGCTTATTGTTGGGACTTTGGCTTGAGGGCTCATATCTTAGTTTTGTTGGCTATTTCTCAAATAATTAGCATTGGTCTGGTGCTTACTGATGGATGGTTTTAGTTTTCCCTTGTTTATGGATGTTGTTGGTGTTTGACTTTGTTCTAGCCTTTCTCTGGGTTATTGCGATTAGTCTGTTGTGGTTTTTGTTTGGTGGTTTGGGTGCTAGCTAGTTGCTGGTCGATTGCTTTTTATTTAGTGGTGATGGATCTAGAACTCTATGGACTGCTGGGTTTGGAAGTTTACTTATATCAGGTATGCTGGCTGTGATGGCTTTGATGTTACTCACATCTTCTCTTTGGTTGGCAGCATTACATATGATTGTAACCCTTCTTTATGAAGTTTGGATGCACATATGTATTGTTGCCCCATGAGATGATCCTAACTGAGCTTGAGCCTTTTCTTTCTAAGCTCTCTTTTTCCTCTCTTTATCTTTATCATTTTTAGCTATGACTTTTATCTTTGTAGTGTTTTGAAAAATTTTTTTATAACTTGGAACTTTATAAAGGGAATGGTCGTTCCTAAGTCAACCCAAGTGATGTTGCTGTGGATATTGCTTATCCTGCTTTTTCAAATGAATCATAAACTGTTGCTGACTCATCCTTTTCCTATTTTAAGGATTTGTTTGTCTTACTCTATGTATTTTTCTCTTACAAATTTTAGGCATTGTATTTACTCTACTATTTTCTTTTCTTTTCTAATGTACTTAGATGGGGGTTTACCTATCTAAATTTCTTGTAGCTCTGAGAGTAGTAGAATTTTAGAGCTTTAAACCTTTTAAGGAGATTGTATCTTTTCCTTTTATGGTAATAAAATTCTAACTTTCCCAAAAAAATACACTAAACCCTAAATCCTAAACCTTAAACAACCCTAAACCCTAAAACCCTAAACCCTAAACCCTAAACCCTAAACACAAAACCCAAAAACCTAAACCCTAAACTCTAAAACCTTAAACCCTAAATCATAAAGTAACACAAAATTGAAAAGCTTAAACATTAAACCCTAAATGCTAAACCATAAACCTTAAACCTAAACCCTGAACCCTAAAAGCATAAAACCTAAAATCCTAAACCATAAACCCTAAACACTAAACCCTAAACCCCAAACCTTAAACCTAAACCTAAAGTAACTAAATGAATTAAAAATAAACCTAAATATTAAAATGTAATAAACCTAACCAAAACCTAAACCTTAAGAATGGACAAAACTTTAACGGTAGGAACATCACCATCAACCAGGCTCAGTCTAGATCTAGCAGTGGAGGTGAAGGTGGAGGCTATGATTATTATAATGGTGGTGGGGGATTTGGAGGTGCTCACGATTATGGAAGTGAGGTGCAATGGAGGTTAGAATTATGGTAGTGGTGGAGGGAGAGATTGGAGATATGATGGTGGATCCTACTACTCAAGAGGTCGGGTGGTTCTGATGGGAACTAGAGAAATTGAAGAATGACAGATCCGATGTGCTACATATGGAACTGTGTCTTTACAGTAGAGATGGTTCTAGTTATCTAGGGCTTTTGATTTGATTTGATGTGTGCTCATTTTTTATCTATGTCATCACCTGTGTCTTAGAAAACTTGGTGTGTTACTTGGTTGATGAAATTGAAAAGAAGAAATATTGAATCAAAATTTATTCTTTATTAAAAAAACTAAAAACCCTAAACTATAAACTAAAACCTGAACCTTAAACCCTAAATCTTAAACCTATAATCATAAACCCTAAACCCTAAACCCTAAAACCCTAAACCCTAATCACTAAAATGATAAACCCTTAACCTTAAACCTTAAACCCTAATCCCTAAACCCTAAAACCTACAACCCAAAACCATAAAACCTAAACCTCAAAGCCTAAACCCTAAACCCTAAACCCTGAACCATACACTTAAAACCTAAAATCCTAAACCTAAACTAAATAAAACCTTAAAAGAAAACCTAAATCTAAATAAAATAAAAACATAAACTAAAACCTAAACCTAAACCTAAACCTACAAATAAAATAAAATAAAAAATAAAAGTTAAATTAAAATAAAATAATAAAAACCTCAACTAAACTAAAAAAAATAAAATAAGCCTAAGAATAAAAAATTAAATAAAATAAAACTAAACTTAAAATAAAAATAAAATATACCTAAAATAAAATAAAATAAAAACCTAAACCTAAGAAATAAACCTTAAAATAAAACTTAAACCCTAAACTAAAAAAACCTAAACTAGAAATAAAAATGAAATAAACTTAAACTTTAACTAAAATACACTAAACTAAAAAAAATAAAACTTAAACCTAAACCTAAACTAAATAAAATAAAATAAACTAAAAATAAACCTAAACTAAAGTAAATAATAAAACCTAAGAATAAACCTAAAATAAAAACCATAAACCTAAATCTAATAAAATAAAATAAAAACCTAAACCTAAACCTAAAAATAAAAAATAAAACCTAAACTTAAATAATAAAATAAAAATTGAACTCAACTAAATAATAAACCTAAAGTTAAAGCTAAACTTTAAAAATAAACTAAAATAAAAAACATAAACTAAAGTTAACAAACTAAACTAAATAAAAATAAAATATAAACCTCAATAAAAATAAAAAATAAAAGAAACTAAAATAAATAAAATATAAACTAAATAAACCTAAACCTACCCTTTACTTAAATAAAAAAACCATATACCCTAAATCCTAAACCCTAAACCATAAACCCTAAACCTACAACCAAAAATCCTAGACCCTAAACCCTAAATCCTAAGAGCATAAAACCTAAAACCCTAAACCTAAAACCCTAAACCCTAAACCCTAAACCCTAAACCCTAAACCTTAAACCCTAAACCCTAACTCTAAACCCTATACTCTAAACCCTAAATCTAAACCTAAAGTAACTAAATAAATTAAAAATTAAACATAATGAACCTAAACCTAAGCCTAAAACCCTAAGAATGATATATCATTTTGATGGAGGTCGAGATTATTTCTTGTTGGTACTATTGAGATTTAGTTACGCTCTAGTTTTGGTGGCTCTCTCCTCTTGTTCTCCGCCAGGTTTGTTTTAGGATGGCGTGATTGCTTTGAAGCTTCTTATTTGCCTTTTTCCATAGCCTCTATTTTTTCCTGTGAGGGTTTATTTGTTGGTGGTTGCTTGATGGCTATGGTTTTTTCTAGCCTTTTGGTTTTGGTTTTGGCTATCTGGCATTGTGATTGTTGATTAGGCCTAACTATGGGCTTTTTTTTCCTTCTTGGGTTGAGTTTACACTCTGTGCAGCTGTTACCTGCCATCTAATTTTAGTTCTCTTTTTTGGTGGTTTTTTTAAAGTTTTTTTGTGGTGTTTGCTTATTGGTTGGATGGCCCATTGGCCTGTCATTTCTTTCTATTGTGGGATGAACCTATTTATTGCTTTGGCTATTCTTAGCTCTATTTATTTCTGATTTCTATGGGTGGCACTTGATGATGTTTGATTCTGGTATCTTTGATTTATTGTGGATCTGCAAAATTTTTGGTTATTTACCTTTGGTCTTTATTTCTTTTGGGTGGCTTTGATGGTGGCTATTTCTTGGCTATTGTCATGTTTGGTTGGTTCCTTTGCTCTAGTTTGGCTAGATGTTTTGCTGGTTAGTTGCTTATTTAATCTCGATGATAGATGCTAGAACTTGGTGAGCTTTTGGCTATTGGCTATTTGGTTTAATTGAGGTAAGTTGGTTATGATGGTTTGGGATGTTTCCCCTATTATCCTTTTGGCTGGTAGCACCATATGTGATTTTAAGCCTTCTTATGAAGTTTGGATGCTCACATATCATCTTTCCCCTTGAGAAGAATGTGACTGAGTTTGAGCCTTATCTAAGATTTTTATCATTTTATTCCTTTTGTGTACTTAGCTTGTCCTTATTTCTTGATGTTTATCCCTATCTTAAGTTCTTTGCTAGTTTGTGGCAAGTTTTAGGGCTGTAGGTGGTTTATGCATCTCTTAGAAGATTTCAGGATATAGAAGGTTTTGGCTGCCCTTCTTGGAATTTGGTGTTGTCTCCTTCTTCATTTTTGTGTTTTCATTATTTTGCATTAGTTTTCTTGTAATAGTTAGGAAATTTATTTCTTGAGGCTAATTGTAGCTCTTTGAGTAGAGTTTAGAGATTTATCCCCTTTAAGGAACTTGTATCCCTTTCTTTTTGGCAATAAAATTCTCCCACTTTTGATTTTAAAAAAGCCCTAAGAATGGGCAGAACCTTGATGGCAGGAACATCACAATTAACTAGGCTTAGTCTATATCTTGCACTGGAGGCGAAGGCAGAGGTGGCAGTTATGATAGTGGTGGTGGGGGATCTAGAGGTGCTGGTGGATATGGTGGTGGTGGTGGAATGGTGGTTATGGAGGGAGGTTATAGTCATGGTGGTGGCGAAGGGAGACATTAGGGATATGATGGTTGATCCTGCTACTCGAGAGGCCGAGGTGGTTTTTATGGGAACTGGAGAAACTAAAAAATAATTGATCCGATCTACTGCTTATGGAACTGTGTCTTTATAACAGAGAGGGTTCTAGTTATCTAGAGTTTTTGATCTGCGCTCTGTGTGCTCATTTTTTATCTATGTCATCACTAGTGTCTTAGAAAACATGGTGTGTTACTTGGTTGATGAATTCAAAAGAAGAAATGTTGAATCTAATTTTGTTCTATGTTAAAAAAAATTAACCAAAAACCCTAAACCTTAAATTAAAACCTGAACCCCTAAAACCTCTAAACACTAAACCTTAAACCCTAAAAACCCTAGACCCTAAACCCTAAACCCTAAAACCCTAAACCCTAAACCATGAGCCCTAAAACCTAAACCCTAAACCCTAAACCCAAAAAATAAAAAAAAAAAACCCTAAACCCTAAAACCTAAACCCAAAACACTCAACTAACCCAAAACCCTAGAAAGCTAAAAACCTAAACCTAAACTAAATAAAACCTAAAAATAAAATAAATAAAAAACTAAACAAAAATAGAAAAAAAAATAAAATAAAAACCTAAACTTAAACCCAAAAAGAAAATAAATAAAATAGAAACTAAACTAAAATAAAATCCATAGAATTCTAAACTAAACTAAAAAATAATAAAATCATAAATAAAATAAAAACTAAACCTAAAAAGAAATAAAATAAACCTAAAATATAATAAAATAAAAACGAAATAAATACCTAGACCTAAAAAATAAACCTAAAAATAAATAAAACATAAAACCTAAATCCAGAACTAAAATAAACCTAAACCTAAAATAAAAATAAAATAAATTTAAACTTATACTAAAATTAACTGAAATAAAATATAGAAAACCTAAACCTAAGATAAACTAAACCTACACTTAAACCTACACTGAATAAAATAAAATAAACTAAAAATAAACCTAAATCTAAACTAAAAAATAAAACCTAAAAATAAACCTAAAATAAAAATCTAAAACTTAAACCTAAAAAAAACTAAAATAAAAATTGAAACCTAAACCTAAATAAAAAAAATAAAATCTAAACCAAAAAAATAAATAAAAATAAAACTAAATTAAAAAATAAACCTATACCTAAATGTAAACCTGAAAAATCACTTAATTTAACAAAAATAAAAAAATAAAAATTAAAAGAATAAATGAGAACCCTAAACCTAAACCCCAAACCAGAAATGTTAAAACCTAAACCTTAAAACCCTAAACCCAAAACATTAAACCCTAAACCCTCAACTCTATGAAAGGAAAACCTTAAACCCTAAACCTTAAATCCTAAACCATAAACCCTAAATTAAAACCTAAACCCTAAACCCCAAACCTAAACACTAAACCCAAAACATAAAACTCTAAAACCCTAAACCATAAATCCTATACCCTAAACCCTAAAACTTTAACCTAAATAATAAATTAAAATAAAAACATAAACTAAAACCTAAACCTAAACCTTAGCCTAAACTTAAAAAATAAACCTAAAAATAAAACCTAAAATAAACAAAAAATAACACCTAAATCCTAAACTAAAAAAAAACCTAAAACCTAAAATAAAAAGAAAATATACAAAATTAAATAAACCTAAACCTAAACTAAAATAAACTAAACAAAAATAAATAAAACCTAAACCTAAACCTAAAATAAACTAAACCTAAACCTAAACGTAAACTAAATAAAATAAAATAAACTAAAAATAAACCTAAGCCAAAACTAAAAATCAAAACCTAGAAAAAACCTAAAATAATAACCAAAAACCTAAACCTAGAAAAACAAAATAAAAACCTAAACCTAAACCAAAAAAATAAAATAAAAATAAAACTAAACTAAGAAAATAAACCTAAACCTAAAAAATAAACTAAATTAAAAAAAATTAAACTAAAATAAATAAACTAAACTAAATAAAAATAAAAATAATCATAAATAAAAATTAAAAATAGAATAAACTTAAATAAATAAATAAATAATCAAATAAAGTAAACAAAACTAAACCTACAGGTTTACTTAATTTTTATTTAAAAAACCCTAAACCATAAACAAAAAAAATAAAACCCAAAAATAAGCCTAAGAATAAAGAACCTAAATAAAATAAAAACTAAACATAAAATAAAATTAAAATAAACCTAAAATAAAACTAAAATAAAAACTAAATAAACTCCTAAGCTTAAAAAATAAAACCTAAAAATAAATAAATAAAAAAACCTAAACCCTAAACCTTAAAAAAAACTAGAACCTAAAATAAACTAAACTAAAATAAATAAAACCTAAACTAAACTAAAACTAAATAAATAAAATAAAAACTAAAATAAATAAAATAAACCAAAATCTATACTAAAAAATAAAACCTCAAAATAAACTTAAAATAAAAACCTAAAACATGAACCTAAAAAAATAAAATAAAAACATAAACTTAAACATCAACATAAAAATAAAAATAAAACTCAACTAAAAAATAAACCTAAGCCTAAACCAAAACCTACAAAAAAAAACTAAAATAAAAAACCTAAACTAAAAGTAAAAAAAACTAAACTAAATAAAAATTTAAAGTAAACATAAATAAATAAAATAAAATAAACTAAAATAAAAAAATAAACTAGGTAAACTAAATGAACCTAAACCTATCAGTTTACTTAATTTTAAAAAAAACTCTAAACCCTATGCTCATCCTAAACCCTAAACCCAAACCTCTAAAAATACTAAATCCTAAACCCTAAACTTTAATCCCTAACACTAAATCCTAAATCCAAAAACCCTAAAACCTAAACCCTAAACCCTAAACCCTAAAAACCTAAAAACCTAAATTAAATAAAACCTAAAAATGAAAAATAAAAAAAAACCTAAACCTAAATAAAACAAAAAAAATATAATATAATAAAAACTTAAACCAAAACTTAAACCTAAAACTAAAAATAAAAGAATAAATTAATAAAATTAGACTAAAAGAAAATAAATAAAAACCTAAACTAAACTTAAAAAAAAACCATAGAATAAAAAACCTAAATAAAATAAAACCAAATAAACTAAAAATAAAATCAAATAAAAATTAAATAAAAACCTAAACCTAAAAAATAAACCTAAAAATAAAACCTAAAAACAAATAAACAATAAAACCTAAACCCTAAACCAAAAATAAAAATAAAATAAATAAAATAAAATAAACCTAAACCTAAATTAAAATAAAATAAACTAAAATAAATAAAACTTAAGCCTTAAATAAACTAAACCTAAACCATAAACTAAATAAAATAAAATAAACTAAAAATAAAACTAAACCAAAAAATAAACCTAAAATAAAAACCTAAAACCTAAACCTAAAAAAATAAAATAAAAATCTAAACCAAAACCTAAAAATAAAAAATATATTAACCTAAAAGATAAACTAAAATGAAAAACTTAAACTAAAAAAATAAACTAAACTAAATAAAAATAAAAATTAAACTATTTAAAAATATAACATAAACTAAATAAATCTAAACATACGAGTTTACTTAATTTTAAAAAAAAACCCTAAATGCTAAACCCTAAACCCTAAACACTAAATCGTAAACCCTAAACCCTAAAATTAGCCCTAAACCATAAACCCTAAAAAAGACTAAAACCTTAAATCTTAAACCATAAACTTTATACCCTAAACTAACCCTAAACCCTAAACCCTAAGCCCCAAAACCCTAAAGCCTAAAGACCCTATATCTTAAATCCTAAACCCTAATCCCTAATCTAACCCTAACCCCTAAACTAACCCTAAACCATAAATCCTAAACCCTAAATCCTGAAAACCCTAAATCCTAAAGCCTTAATAGTAAATCCTGAACACTATACTCTAAACCCTAAACACTATCTCTAAATAATAAACCCTAAAACACTAAGCCTGAAAACCCTAAACCTTAAACCCTAAAACTAAACCTAAACTTAAACCTTAAACTAAACCTAAACCAAAAACCTAAACCCCAACCTAAACCTAAACCTAAACCCTAAACCCTAAACCAAAACTAAAACCTAAACCTTAAACATTAAATCCTAGACTCTAGAAACCTAACCCAGGTAACCCTAGTTCTCCCTTACGGTGCTATGTCAATTTCATTTTCCTTTTCGTCAGTGCATCCCCATCTCATGTTTTTGGTGGATCCTTCATCATTCTCGACCATTTTTTGGAGTCTTTTGAATCTCTGGGCACTCACATGATGTGTCTCTTTTGAATATATGGCTACGGTGAAATCAAACCCATGGATTACATCTCCTTATTTGAATGATCTGGTTAGAGCATCTAATTTTTTGGGGATTCTTGAACCCAATGCCATTTCTGCTATTAAATCCTTTAAGGATGCACTTTCTAGTAAAAGTTCTACCTCTTCTGACTCGATGAATTTTATTTTGACTTCTTTTTGAGATATGCTTGCAATCATGTATTCGGATCATGATGTCGAAAAGCTTACAAAACCTTTCAAATTTACTTTGGTTGGAAAATTTGTGTTACACCAATGAATTTGGAAATGATTTGAACCTTTTTTCATAACCTTAACATTCAGGTGCTTTCTCTATTGGCTTGATCGATCTAAGACATAATTTGATTGAACTTATGAATGATTTGGATTATTCAGGGGTTTTCTTATGCTGATCTTATTTTGTCTTTGACTGTCAAATGCATTTGTTGAAGTGGTCTCCCATTTTTGCAATAAAGAATGAATCACCTATTATTCTTGTGTGGTTAGCTCTTCCAAATATGAGAATCTACACGCCAAGTTTTATTTATTGATAGGGATCTTTTTGGTTCCACTCCAAATCGATCACGTGAATGCTGTGAGATCCCATCCCTCTGTTGCTCGTATATTGGTTGAACTTGAAATATTTAAAAAAAATCCTAAGGAGGTCTAGATTGGATTTGAAAAGTTTGGTTATTTACAAAAGGTTGACTTTGAAATTTTTTTTAGTTTTATGTTCCCATTGCAAGATACATGGTCATGATAATTCAGAGTGTTTTGTTCTTTAGCCGCATCTTAAAAATAAAATTTTGAATGATCATAACTCGAAATTAGCTTCTGATAAAGTTAATAAAACTATTTTTGTGCCTAAAAATAACTTCATTGTTAATATTAGGTCAGATTTTTTAGAATCTTCTGATTCCTAAAATTGTTGATTCTACTTTTCATTCTGACCATGGCAAAGGTACTAATAATGTTGAAAAGATGGTTTGCCCAACAACCTTTCTATACATGAGAATATGCCTACTATGGCTAATTCCAAATTTAAAGAGGATGAAAAAAATGATGATTCATTCTCTAATGAGTCTATTCCTGCTTCTTTGCTCACATTAATTGATGAGAATGAGGATTTAAATGATAACTTGAATGTAGCTGAAATGCTTGAACAAAACACTGATTCTGACATTGGTAATTGTGCTTTAAATGATATAATTTCTTCTCCTTCCCCTAATTCCAAGATTGATCTTCATTCTAATCCCACTTTTCAACAAAATGCTGATTTGGAAGAAGAGGAAGTTATGATTATAGTTGTTCTTGCTGATCCTTATCCTATTAATAATATTTCTAATCAATATCTATCTGATGGTGACACTTTGGATAAAAATAGAAAATTCCAAACTATCCTTAAAAAGAAAACTAAAAACTCTAAGATGTAACCTCCTACTCTTGCTAGATCTACTAGATCTAGATCCTCTTCACATAAATAATGTGTTGTTTCAATTTTTTACTTAGAAGAGGATTGGTTATTCTTTCTCTCTCTCTTTATTATTATCCTTTAATTTCCTTTTACAATTTTATTTATGTTAAAATTCTTTTATTTTAAATGTTAGAGGGATTGATACCCTCACTGTTCATAATCATATTAGAAATCTTTGAAAATTAACAATATCTCTTTACTTATTATAGAACCTATTATACATATCGATAAAATCAATCATGTTGCTAGAATGATTGGCTTTAGTAATTTTTTCTCTAACATCAATAATAAAATTTGGTACTTTTAGAATAGCTTCTTTAATGTTTTAATTTTAGATGATCTACATCAAGTTGTCAATGCTCAAATTTCTTTTGGTGACTCTTTTGTGCTGGGTTCTTTTGTTTATGCTTCTTGCAATAGAGCTGGTTAAAATGTTCTTTGGGAGAATTTGAGAAGTTTTGCTCTTTCTGTTAACAAACCTTGGTTGGTTGGGGGTGATTTCAATAGTATTCTATATTCTTCAGAAAGGAGGGGTTGCTGTCCTAATATTCATTATATGGAAGAATTTTTTGGTTGTAATATTTTTTACATTAGTTTTAAAGGATCTAATTATACTTCACAAAACTCTAAGCTCTGGCAACATTTAGAAGGAATTCTTTTCAAGTCTCATTGGATTAATTAATGGCCTCTTACCTCTGTTGGCCATTTTAGTAGAACTTTATTTGATCATGCCCACTTTTGGTTTATGTTAAAGAAGACTCTAAAATATTAAACATCTCTCCCTCTTTCAAATTTCAAAATATGTATATTTAGCATTTATATTTTCTTAAAGACGTGGCCATTAATTGGATTGCCCCTTCACACTCTGATAATTCAATTAGGGGTATGAATAGATTATGGTTTAAGCTTAAAAGGCTCAAACAAAGTCTGGTTTGGTGGAATGAACATTATTTTAAAAATCTTTTTTCTAATATAAAAAACACGAAACTTTTGGTTTGTGATCTTGAAAATGATGTTTTCACTCACTCTCCTAAGCTTAATGATTTGGATGAAGCTAAAGATAAACTTGTTAATTATCAAAATATGGAAGAGACACATTGGCAGAAAAAAAGTTGCTAGTAAACATATTGCTGATGGGGACAGGAATACCATGTATTTTCATGCTTTATTTAATAAAAAGAGAGCTTTAAATTATATCCAAAAATAAAAATAATATTGGAGATTGGATCACTGATATTAATGTTATTAAAGATTATGTTATTAACCACTTTAGAAATATGCTTAATAAAAGCCACTCTTATCAAGATTTTTCTAATCCATTTAATCCCCATTATTACCAATGATGATAATCATTGGCTTACTAGGTTGCCTACTGAAGATGAGATTGGTAAAGTTCTCAATAGCATGAATATTGATTTCATTGCTAATCTGGAGGGTTATACGACTCAATTTTTTCAAAATTGTTGGTCTATTATTAAGCATGACTTAATTAATGCTATTATTTATTTATTTTATTGGTAATCCTCTCCTTTAATACTTTTCAAGCACTTCCATTATTCTCATACCTAAAAAAGATAATCCAGATTGTTGGAGTGATTTCAGACCTATTAGTCTTTGCACTTTCCTTAGAAAATTGATTTCTAAAATTCTTACTAATAGACTTAGTCATTTACTTCAAAAAATTATCTATCTCAACCAAACTGGCTTTGTTAGAGGGAGATCTATATCTGATAACATTTTGCTTGCTCAATAGCTTATTCATGATTTTGATGTTCCAACTATAGGTGGTAATATCCTTTTAAATTAGATATTTCTAAAGCCTTTGATAATATCTATTAAGATTACAATTTAAGTATCCTACATTTATTTATTTTTTCTGATAATTTCATTAACCTTATTAAAAACTATATTAATAATGCCTAATTTTCTATTCTACGTAATGGTGAAGCTTTAGGCTTCTTCCCTTTTTTTCATGAATTAAGACAAGGAGGTCCTTTGTTCCCTTCTTTATTTATTATTACAGTGGAATACCTTTCTAGGAGTTTAAATGATTTATTCAATAACAATCCTAGCATGTACTTTAGAACTCCTGGTGGTATCCTATTTCTCATCTTAGCTTTATTGATGATTTCATTATCTTTTGTAATGCATCTTTTCATCATATCAAAAGACTTAAAAATTTTTAAATAATTTTGGTAGATGAAGTGGTCATTCTATTAATGAAAGCAAGGGCTACTTTATTACCTCATCTAAAATGTCTAATAATAAAATCAATCATATCTTGAGAATCACTAACTTTAAACACCAACAACTCCCTATTAAATATCTGGGTGCTCCTCTTTTCAAAGGTAAAAAAAATCCCATATTTTTGATGAGCTTATCCAAAAAATTTCTAAAAAAATTTTGGTGTGGGAACTTCACTTACTTTCATTTGGTGGTAGGCTTACTTTATTTAGGAGTACTCTTAATTCGATGCCTTTATATCTTAATCAAACCATTATCCCTACTAATTCTATCTTAAATAGAATTAATCATCTCCTTAATAAATTTTTCTAGGGTTCAAATAATTCAGTTAAAAGGATGCATTGGACTTCTTGGAATAAATGTTGTGGTTCTCTGGGTGATGGTGGACTTGGCTGCAAACCTATTTGTGAAGCTATTACTGCCTTCTCCCATAAACTCTAGTGGAATTTTAGAAAAAAAAAAAGATAGCCTCTGGGATAACTTTATGATAGCTATGTACTATGAGGGTAAGCACCCTCTAATATGTACTTATAAAGTTGGTGACTCCCCAGTTTGTAAAAGGCTTTGCTCCATTAAATGGGATGTTGAATCTTTGATATCTTGGGGTATAAATTTGTGATCTTCTTTCTTTGGCAAGTCAATTAGATGGTGGTGGTGATTATTTTTTATCTACCCATTCTACTACTACTAAAGTTAACTCCTTTTACAATAAAAGTAGAATGATAGTAAACTTAGCGAATTTATTCCTATCTCTCTATTTGATAAATTTAGTGATATTCCTATCTTTTCCAATAAGCCTGATTAGATTCTTTTTAAGCTATCTTATAATGGTTATTTTATTCTTAAAGAGGCTTGTAATTATATTAGAGATGCTCATATTTCATCTAATGTATTTATTAAACTTTGGAATGATATCATCCCTAACTCTTATTCTATCCTTGCTTGGAAAATTCTGAAAAGCTTCATTCCTATTGATTCCTTGCTATGGGATAAAGGATTTCATTTGCCTTCCAAATGTTATTGTTGTTTTCATTTCAAAAATGTTAATCATGTTTTTGTCAATGGTGTTATTGGCTCCAAATTTTGGGTTTGGTGTGATTTTTTTAATACTAACCATTTCCATGGCTTTCTATCTTCATATCAACTTCTTGAAGCTTGTTTCCACAAAACTGTGAAAGGTCATATCAAAGTTTTAATTGCCATTACCTTTATTTGGTTCAAATGGATGGATAGAAATGATGCTAAATATCATGGTATTCCTGTGAATCATAAAAGGATTATTGCTAGAACCATAAAAAAAATTCATGCTTTATTTAATGCTAATTTATTTAGTAACACACATTTTAGAGATTGTAAATTTGTGGCCAAAACATTGGGTCTTTACCTGCATGAGATCACCTTCTGTAAAGAAGATAGGATTATATATTGGATAAAATCTCATAATAATATTATTAAAATTAATACTAATGACTCTGTCTATTAAAAACATTTGGTTATGGTGGTATTTTTAGGGATTTTGAAGGTAATGTCATTTGTGCTTTTGCTTATCCGTTTAAAGCTTGTTTTGCTATCTATTATAAATTAATGGTTGTAAACAATGCTATTGACATTTGTTTCCAAAAAAGTTTCCTCCATATTTGGATTGAAGTTGATGCTCTTTTACTCTTTGACATGCTGACTTCCACTAAGATAGAGAATGCAAATTTATTCTATCTTCTTAATCATACTAGAACACTCCTCTCTCAAGTATGCTTTAAAATTTCTCATATTTGGCATGAAGGAAATGTCTTTGTATATTTTCTGGCTAATCTAGGTGCTAAATTAAATGATCTCACTCTTTATGATCATTTTAATTTACCTAAACAATTACAAGGCTTGGTTAATCTGGATAACACCGGATTACCTTATCTTAGAAATTATTTTTGCTTTATGTTTTTTTGGTTTTCTATGTTTTTATTTGTGTGCATTTTGATTTTTCTGCATTCCTCTGGCTAGTTCACTCTCTTATCTGGTTTGTACTGTAATATTTGGGAGATCTCTTTTAGGTGGTGGCTGGCTGTTCAACCTCTGTTGTTGGAAAGGTGTTCTCATTAGCTGACTATTTCATTTAGGGATCTGACTGTCAACAGTTTCTTCAAGTGCTTCCTTTAACTTTTGGTGGCCTCCTTTTAGGTTATGCCTCTACCTGGTATTGGCTTGTCCCTTTTCTTAATTGGTATTGATTTTGCCTCTAGTTTTTGTTGGTTGTTTCTTATTTAGGATAGTTTTTCTGCTATAATTTTTGGGCCTGGTGGGTGCTGCTATTTGCTACTACCCTCTACCTAGCTAGCTTGGGTGGCTATTATTTGATGGCTACTCTTGATCTTTTCACTCTTTAGTTTGTGCTAGGCCTTTTCATAGTTTTTATCTCTTCATCCTTTTTAGGCTTGGTGGCTTTTGTTGTTGGTTTCTCCCTTTACCTTGTGGCTGAAAGGGTGCAAATTGGTGGTTGCTAGTAACCTATTTTCTCTTTGGTACTAGTTTTTTTTATCCTTGGAGTCTAGAAGGGGCCTTGGCCTATTTTCCTAACCACTATTGTTAGCTATTTTTTGTTGAGTGGTCCTCCCAGGCTGCAAATCTTTGCATGGTTGGGTAATTACCATTTGTTTCTTTATTGTTTTTGCTAGCTTCCTATTAGTTTGTCACTATGCCTATCTTTCTCTGTGTTGGGATTGCCTCTCCTTTGATCGCTTCCTTATGAGTTGGCTCACTCTTGCTGTTAATTGTTTTGGGTGGCTTTGTTGGCTTTTGGTTGGTTTTCATTTTGAACTATTATTAGCTGGTAAGGTTGCCATTTTAGTGGTTTTTCTTTGTTTTAGTTTTGGCCTTATGGTGGTTGTTTATTGGTTGCTGATTCTAGTTATTTGCTCACTTGGGTGGTTGCTGATTTTTCCTTGAGTGCGGTTGGCTTGGTCTATTATTTTGGCTGAGGATTTTGATTTCTTTTGGTTTCTTTGGCTCCCTTTGTTTCTTGTGTCTTGTCTCTTCGTTGGTAGGGTGGGCTTGGTTGTTTTCCATGCTGCTCTTGGTGGTGATTTTTTGGTGTTATTTGGATGCCCTTTGGTCTCCTCATGGGTTCTTTTTCCTCTCTCTGGTGCTACTATTTTCCTGTGGCTATCTTTTTATCTCTGAAGGAGGTATTATGGCTACCTTTTTATTTCTTGCCTCTAATGTCTAGGTTGGACTGGTGATTGCTGTTAATGTTGGCCTTGTTCTCTAATCTAGTTTGGAATTTCTGGTTTCTTGGTGCTAGTTGCAGGTTGATGTTTTGGTTTTGGGCTATTTCTTATGGTTTTCTAGTGACACTTAGTTGGTTTGGTTTCAATCTGTGGTGGCTTTACTTTTTGGGTGAAATCTTGTCAGTTGCTCTTTCATTTCTATTATGGTGGTTTTATTGATGCTACTTCCTTCTCTTGGTGACCTTTTATAGGTGATTTGTGGGCTATTTGTTTTGTTGCTTGTGTACTAGAGAATTGTTGACTTTCACTCTTTGCTTGATTGCCTTCATTGAGGTAAGTGGGTGATGATGGTTGGGATGATTTCCCTATTATCTTTTTGGCTGGTAGCAGCATATGTGATTGTAACCCTTCTTTTGGAGTTTGGATGCTCACATTTGTGGTTGCCCCTTAAGATGAAGGTGACTGAGCCTAAGCCTTATTTGAAATTTTCTCTTTTATTGCTCTTTATTATGTGCTTAAGCTTGATTTTTTATAGCTGTGCTAATTACATCTTTTATTTGCTTGCAAAATTCTTTCTTTGGTGTTCGGATCCTAGATGTGGATTATGCAACTCTCAAAAGACTCGATTCTAGTAGTGGGCTTTTTGATCCTCTATTTACTATGTTGTTGCTTAATTATTTTTGGGTCTTTAATTTCTTTTACTTAGGTTTTTATTTCCTTGCTTTTGTTGTATTAGATAGGGGACTTTTCTCTCTTGGTTGAATGTAGCACTTTGAGCTGTAATTAAGAAAATTTTTCCCTCTTAAGAAACTGGTACTCCTTTATTTATGGCAATAAAATTCTCCCCTCTATGGGTTTTCTTTAAAAAAAACCCTAAACATTAAAGCCTAACCCCTAAAACCTAAACCCTAAACCTTAAAAACCTAGAAACCTAAACCTAAACTAAATAAAACCTAAAAATCAAATAAATAAAAAACCAAAACTTAAATAAAATAAAAAATAAAATAAAATAAAAATCTAAAATAAAACCTAATCCTTAAAATAAAATAAACAAAAAAATAAAAAAAACTAAAATAAAATAAATAAAATCCTTAACTAAACTAAAAAAATAAAATAAACCTAAGAATATAAAACCTAAAAAAAACTAAACCTAAATCATAAATAAAATAAACTTAAATTAAAATAAAATAAAAACTAAATAAAAACCACAATAAACCTAAAAATAAAACCTAAAAATAAATAAAAAATAAAACCTAAATCCTAAACTAAAATAAAACTTAAACCTAAAATAAAAGTAAAATAAACAAAATAAAATAAACCCAAACCTAAACTAAATTAAATAAAACCTAAACCTAAACCTAAAATAAACAAAACCTAAACCTAAACCAAATCTAAGGAAAATAAAATAAACTAAAAATAAACCTAAACGTAAAATTAAAAACAAAACAAAAAATAAACTTAAAATAAAATCCTAAAACCTAAACCTAAAAAAATAAAATAAAATCCTAAACCTAAACCTAAAAACTAAACTAAAAAACACTCAACTAAAAAATAAACCTAAACCTAAATAAAAAAGCTAAAATAAAAAACCTAAATTAAAATAAAAAAACTATACTTAATAAAAATAAAAAAATTAAATTAAATAAAAATAAAAAATAAAGTAAACTAAATTAAATAATTAATAAACTAAATATACTAAGTAAACCTAAACTTATCGGTTTACTTAATTTTTTTTAAAAAAATCTTAAACCCTAAATCCTAAGCACTAAACCCTAAACTTACAACACTAAACCCTAAACCCTATAAAACCCTAAGCCCTAAACCCTAAACCCTAAAAGCATAAACCCTAAAATCATAAACATTAAACCCTAAACCCTAAACCCTAAACCGTAAACCTAAACCTAAAGTAACTAAATAAATTAAAAAATAAACCTAAAACCTAAAACCTAATAAACCTAAACCTAATCCTAAACCCTAAGAATGGGTAGAACCTTGACGACAGGAACATCACCGTCAACCAGGCTTAGTCTAAATTTGGTGGTGGAAGTGAAGGTGGAGGCGATGATTATCTCAGTGGTGGTGGGGGATCTAGAGGTGCTGGTGGATAGTGAAATGGTGGTCAAAGCAGTGGTGGTTATGGAGGCGAGAGGAGCAATAGAGGTTACTACCGTGGTGGTGATGGTGGGAGAGATCAGGGACATGATGGTGGATCTCACTATGCGAGAGGCTAGGGTGGTTCATATGGGAACTAGAGAAATTGAAGAATAATTGATCAAATCTATTATTTTGAAACTATGTCTTTCTAGTAGAGAAGATTCTAGTTATCAGGGTTTTTGATTTGATCTATGCGTGCTCATTTTTTATCTATGTCTCCACTTGTGTCTTAGAAAAATTAGTGTGTTACTTGGTTGATAAAATTGAAAAGATGATATGTTGAATCTGAATTTGTTCTCTATTAAAAAAAAAAAAGCCTAAACCTTAAACTAAAACTTGAACCCTAAAACTAAAACCTAAACCAAATAATTTGCTAGAGCCTTTTGTTGTGCTGGCTGAACCTTTGTTGATCCTTTTGGATTGGATTTTTTGGTTTCTAGTGCTTGGTGGCTATTTTGTCTTCTAGTGATTTGCATTGGCTGCAGCTTAGTTTTTTTATTTTTCCTTCAGTTGATGGTTTCATTTCTGAACTATTTAGACATTTGTGATTGCCCACCCTGGTTTGGCTTGGTGACTGCTTATTGTTGGTACTTTGGATTGAGGGCTCTATTGTGGTTTTGATGGCTATTTCTTTATTAATTAGCATTGGTCTGGTGCTTGTTGATGGTTGGTTCTAGTTTTCCCTAGTTTAGAGAATGGATGGGTATTTGGTTTATGGTTATTGTTCATGTTCAGACTTTATTCTAGCCTCTCTCTAGGTTATTGTGATTAATCTATTGTGGTTTTTGTTTGGTGGTTTGGCTTCTAGCTGGTTGCTGCTCATTTGCTTTTTGTTTAATGGTGCTAGATCTGGAACTCTATTGACTGTTGGCCTTAGATGTTTACTTGTATCAAGTATGTTGGCTATGATGGCTTTGATGTTAGTCACCTCTTCTCTCTAGTTAGTAGCATTACATATGATTGTAACACTTCTTTATGAAGTTTGGATGCTCATATTTATTATTCCCACTTAAGATGATCCTAATTATGTATGAGCTTTCTCTTTCTAAGCTCTCTCCTTTTCCTCTCTTTATCCTTATCATTTTTAGCTATGAATTTTGCCTTTGTAGTGTTTTGCAAATTTCTTTTATAGGTTAGAACTTTACAAAGTGAATGGTCATTACTCAGTCAACCCAAGTGATGTTATTGTAGATCTTGCTTATCTAGCTTTCTCAAAGGAATCATGAACTACTGTTGACTCATCCTTTTACTATTTTCAGGATTAGTTTTAGTCTTACTCTATGTATTTTTTTCATATTCTTTTTAGGCATTTTATTTGCTACTTTATCCTTATCTTTTTCTAAGGTACTTAGAAGGGGTTTAGATCTCTAGATTTCTTATAGCTATGAGAGCAGTAGAATTTTAGAGCTTTACCCCTTTTAAGGATATTGTATCTATTTCTTTTATGGTAATAAAATTCCAACATTCCCCAAAATAAAACCCCTAAACCTTAAACCCTAAACCCTAAACAACCCTAAACCTCAAAACCCTAAACCCTAAACCCTAAACCCTAAACAATAAACCCTAATCCCTAAACCCTAAATCCTAAACTCTAAATCCCTCAACCCTAAACCCTAAACTAACCTTAAACCCTAAAGCCTAAAGACTGAACCCTAAACACTAAGCCCTAAACCCTAACCCTAAAATATAAACCCTAAAAGCATAAAAACTAAAATTATAAACTCTAAACCCTAACCATAAACCCTAACCATAAACCATAAACCCCAAACCTTAAACTAAACCTAAAGTAACTAAATAAATTAAAAAATAAACCTAAACCCTAAAACCTAATAAACCTAAACCTAAACCTTTAGAATGGGCAGTACCTTGATGGTAGGAACATCACCGTTAGCCAGGCTCAGTCTAGATTTGGTGGTGGAGGCGAAGGTGGAGGTGGTGGTTATCACAGCGGTGGTGGGGGATCTGGAGGTGCTGGTGTATATGGAGGTGGTGGTTGGAGTAGTGGTGGTTATGGAGGTGAAAGGAGCGATGGATGTTACAACCATGGTGGTGGAAGAGGGAGAGATCGAGGATGTGATGGTCAATCCCACTACTTGAGAGGTCGGCGTGATTCTGATGGGAATAGGAGAAATTAAAGAAAGGCTGATCCGATTTGCTGCTTATGAATTGTGTTTTTACATTACTAGTTATCTAGTGTATTTTATTTGCTATGTGTGCTCAATTTTTAACTATGTCATCACTTGTCTCTTAGAAAATTTGGTGTGTTACCTGGTTGATGAAATCGAAAAGAAAAAATGTTGAATCTAAATTTGTTCTTTGTTAAAAAAAACACCAAAAACCCTAAACCCTAAACTAAAACTTGAACCTTAAACCCTAAACCCTAAACCTACATTCGTAAACCCTAAACCCTAAATCTTAAAACCCTAAACCCTAAACCTTTAACCTAAACCCTAAACCATAAAATCCTAAACCCTAAACCCTAAAATCCTAAACCCTAAACCCTAATCCCTAAACCAGAAAACCTACAAGCTTGAACCCTAAACCCTAATCCCCAAACCCTAAACCCTAAACTTAAATAAAATAAAACCTAAACTAAGACCTGAACTTAAACCTAAACCTAAAATAAAAAAAAATAAAAAATAAAAACTAAACTAAAATAAAATAAATAAAAACTTGAACTAAATTAAAAAATAAAATAAACTTATGAATAAACAACCTAAATAACATAAAAAGTAAACGTAAAATAAATATAAAATAAAATAAAAACTTAAACAAAAAAAATAAACCTTAAAATAAAACCTAAACCCTAAACTAAAATAAAAAACCTAAACCAAAAAAATATAAAGAAAATAAATTAAACTTAAACCTAAACTAAAATAAATAAAAGCTAAATCTAAACCTAAACTAAATAAAATAAAATAAACTAAAAATAAACCTAAACATAAGCTAAAAAATAAAACCTAAATATAAACCTAAAATGATAACCTAAAACTTAAACCTAAAAAAATAAAATAAAAACCTAAACTTGAAAAGTAAAATTAAAATAAAACTAAACTAAAAAATATACCTAAACCTAAACTTAAACTTAAAAAATAAACTAAAATATAAAAAATAAATTAAAATAAATAAACTAAACTAAATTAAAAAATAAACCTAAATAAAAATAAAAAATTAAATAAACTAAAATAAATAAAAAATAAACTAAATAAACCTAAACCTACAAATTTACTTAATTTAAGAAAAAAACACATAAATCATAAATCCTAAACCATAAACCCTAATCCCTAAACCTACAACCCTAAACCCTAAGATCTAAACCCTAAAAACCTCTAAACCCCAAACCCTAAACCCTAAACCTTAAAAACATAAACCTTAAAACCTTAAATAATAAACCCTAAAACCCTAAACAATAAACCTTAAACCCTAAACCCTAAACCGTAAACCCTAAACCCTAACGCTAAACCCTAAACCCTAAACTCCAAACCCTATCCCTAAACCTAAAGCAACTAAATAAATTAAAAAAATAAACTTAAACCATAAAATGTAATAAACCTAAACCTAAACTTAAACCCTAACAATGGTATCTCTTTCTGATGGAGGTCAGAATTATTTTTAGTTGGTACTGCTGAGCTTTGGTTGCCCTTTTGTTTTGGTGGCTCTCTCATCTTATTGATCTCTTATTGTGTTGGTTTTACGATGGCTTAGTGATTAGCAAGCTTCAGAGCTTGCTTGTTTGCCTTTTTTCGTAGCATCTTTTTTTTTCCTGTGAGGGTTTATTGGCTGGTGGTTGCTTGATGGCTATTGTTTTTCCAGCCTTTTTCTTTTGGTTTTAGCTATATGGCATCATAATTATTGGTTGAGCCTAGCCATGGGCTTTGTTCCTTCTTAGGCTGTGTTACTTTATCTGGAGCTGTTACCTACCATCTAGTTTTTATTCCCCTTTTTTGGTGATTTCTTTATGTTTTTTTATGGTGTTTGCGTGTTGGCTGGATGGCCTAATGGCTTATCATTTCTTTCTATTCTGGGATGAACCTGTATGTGGCTTTGGTTGTTCTTGGCTCTGTTGCTATTTCTGTTGATTCTTGCTACTATAGTTTGCTAGGCCTTGATGGCTCGCTGTAGCCGCGGGTTGGTTGGTGGTTTTGCAGAACTTTTGGTTCTTTACCATTTGTCTTTATTTATTTTGTGTGGCTTTATGGTGGTTGTTTCATGGTTGTTGACTTGTTTGGTTGGTTTCTTTACTCTAGTTTGGCTGGATGTTTTGCTGGTAAGTTACATATTTAATCCTGATGATAGATATTGGAACTTGGCTAGCTTTTAGTTGTTGGCTATTATGGTTGGGATGTTTTATTATCATTTTGGTAGCATCATATGTGATTATAACCCTTCTTCTTAAGTTTGGATGCTCACATATCCCTGTTTGAAATGAATGTGAACATGAGCTTTATCTAAGATTTTTATCATTTTGTTTTGTTACTTGGCTTGTCCTTATTTCTAGATGTTTTTCTCTATTTTAAGTTCTTTGGAGGTTTGTGGAAGGTTTGGGGTTGTATGGTTTTGCATCTCTTAGAAGATTTTGAGATATAGATGGCTTTCGCTACACTTCTTCAAATTTTGTGCTATTTCTTTCTTAGTTTTTGTCTTTTCCTTCTTTGGCTTTGGTTTTCTTATAATAGGTAGGGAATTTATCCCTTTAGGCTAATTGTAGCTCTTTGAGCAGTAGTTTAGAGATTTATCCCCTTTAAGGACATTATATCCCTTTCTTTTTGGCAATAAAATTCTCCCACTTTTCATTTAAAAAAACCCTAAGTATTGGCAGAACCTTGACGGCAGGAACATCACCATCAACCGCTCATCTAGATCTTATAGTGGAGGCAAAGCGGCGAGGCTCCGGATGGTAGTGGGGAACTGAGGTCTGATATGGAGGTGGTGGTCGGGCAGTGGTTATTATGCGAGGAGGACCGAAGGTTACAACAGTGGTGGTGGCGGAGGGAGAGATTGGAGATATGATGGTGGATCCTGCAACTCGAGAGGCCGGGGTGATTTTGATGGGAACCAGAGAAACTAAAAAATGGTTGATCCGATATGCTGCTTATGGAACTGTGTCTTTACAGTAGAGACGGCTCTAGTTATCTAGGATTTCTGATTTGCTCTATGCATGCTATTTTTTTATAAATAGCATTGCTTGTGTCTTAGAAAACTTGGTGTGTTACTTGGTTAATGAATTCAAAAAGAAGAAATGTTGAATCTGAATTTATTCACTATTAAAAAAAATAACAAAAACCCAAAGCCCTAAACTAAAATGTGAACCTACCCTAAACCCTAAACTCTAAACCTAAACACTAAACCCTAAAACCCTAAACCCTAAACCATAAACCCTAAAACCTAATTCATAAGCCCTAAACCCTAAACCCAAAAAAACCCCTAAATCCTAAAATCTAAACACTAAACTAACTTTAAATTATAAGCCCTTAAAAGCTAAAAACCTAAACCTAAACTAAATAAAACCTAAAAATAATATAAAAAATAACCTAAACCAAAATAAAAAATAAAAGAAAATAAAATAAAAACAAAAACTAAAACCTAAACCTAAACCTAAAAACAAAATAAAAAAAATAAAAACTAAACTAAAATAAAGAAATAAAAGCATAAAATAAACTAAAAAAATAAAAAACCTAAATCAAATAAAAACTAAACTTAAAATAGAAATAAAATGAACCTAAAATAAAATAACATTAAAACTAAATAAAAACCTAAACCTAAAAAATAAACCAATAAATAAAACCTAAAAATAAATAAAAAGTAAAACCTAAATCCTAAAATAAAAGAAAACTTAAACCTTAAATAAAAATAAAATAAACCTAAACCTAAACTAAAATAAATAAAACCTAAACCTAAACCTAAAATAAACTAAACCTACACTTTAACCTAAATTAAATAAAATAAAAATACTAAAAATAAAACTAAACCTAAACTAAAAAATAACTCCTAAAAATAAACTTAAAATAAAAACCTAAAACTAAACCTAAAAAGATAAAGTAAAAACCTAAAGTTAAACCTAAAAATAAAAAATAAAACTTAAACCTAAAAAAAAATAAGACTAAACTAAAAAATAAACTTAAACCTAAAACTAAACCTAAAATAAAAAACCTAAACTAAAATAAATAAACTAAACTAAATAAAAATAAACATACAAGTAAATAAAAAAAAATAAAATAAAATAAACTAAAATAAATATAAAATAAACTAAATAATCATAAACCTACCATTTTACTTAATTAAGAAAAACCGTAACCTTAAACCTACATCCCTAAACCTACAACCCTAAACCCTAAAACCCTAAACCCTAAAACCTTAACCTTAAACCCCAAAAACTAAACCCTAAAACCCTTAACCCTAAACACTAAATTCTAAACCATAAACTCTAGTTAAGAAAATAAAAAACTTAAACCCTAAACTAAAACCTAAACCCTAAACATAAAACCAAAACCCTAAACCCTGAACCCCACCCTAAACATTAAAACCACTAAATGCTAAACCCTAAAACCCTAAACCATGATCTCTAAACCCTAAACCCAAAAAACTAAACCTAAATAAGAAAATAAAAAAAATAAAAGAAGAACCTAAACCTAAACCTAAACCAAAAAATAATATATAGTAAAAACTAAACAAAAATGAAATAAAGAAAAACCTAAACTAAACAAAAAAATAAAATAAAACTAAAAATAAAAAACCTAAATAAAATATAAACTGAACCTAAAATAAAAATAAAATAAAATTAAGATCAAATAAAATAAAAACTAAATAAAAACCTAAACCTAAAATATAAACCTAAAAGTAAATAAAGAATAACATCTAATCCCTAAACATAAAATAAAAATAAAATATAGAAAATAAAATAAACCTAAATGTAAACTAAAATAAACTAAACTAAAATAAATAAAATCTAAACCTAAACATAAAATAAACTAAACCTAAACCTAAACCTAAACTAAATAAAATAAAATAAACTAAAAATAAACCTAAGCCTAAACTAAAAATTAAAAAATAAAAACCTAAACCTAAACCTAAACCTAAAAAACAAAATAAAAATAAAACTAAACTAAAAAATAAACGTAAACCTAAATTTAAACCTAAATAATAAACTAAACTAAAAAAACATCAACTTAAATAAAAAAACCTAATATAAATAAACTAAATAATAAATTCATAAATAAAAATAAAAAATAAAAGAAAATAAAATAAATAAAAAATAAACTAAATAAACCAAAACCTACCAATTTACTTAATTTTTAGATAAAAAAAATCCTAAACCATAAACTAAAAAATAAAATCCAAAAATAAACCTAAAATAAAAATATAAAACCTAAACCTAAAAAAATAAAATATAAACCTAAACCTAAACCAAAAAATAAAAAATAAAACATAAACCTAAAAAATAAAATAAAAATAAAACTAAATTAAAAAATAAACCTAAACCTAAACCTAAACTTAAAAAATAAACTAAAATAAAACACATAAACTAAAATAAATAAACTAAACTAAATAAAAATAGAAATAAATCTAATTAAAAATAAAAAATAAAATAAACTACAATAAATAAAAAATAAACTCAATAAACCTAAACCTACAAGTTTTCTTAATTTTTTAAAAAATTAAACAAATTAAAAATAAACCTTAGTACAAAACCTTAAACCCTAAAGCAAACCCTAAATCCTAAAACGATAAAACCTAATCCCTTGACTATGTCAAAAAAAAATACCTTAAACCCTAAGCCTTAAACATAAACCTTAAACCCTACACTAAAACCAAAACTATAAACCTAAAACCTAAACCCTAAACTTTAAACACTAGACCCTAAACCTTACAAGCTAAACCCTAAATCCAAAACCCCCATAAAAAAACCTAAACCAAACAACCTAAACAGGCACAGACCTAAATAAAATAAAATAAAATAAGCTAAAACTAAAGCTAAGAGCCTAGCTAAAACTTAAGCACAAACTGAAACTTAAAACTAAAACTAAAATAAAATAAAAATGAAACTAAACTAAAATAAAATAAATTAAAGTGAAACTAAAATGAAAAATGAGATAAACCTAAAACAAAATAAAAACTAAACCTAAAACACAAAAAAATAAACTTAAGATAAAATAAAATAAAAAGTAAATAAAAACCTAAATCAAAAAAATAAACCTAAAATTTAATAACAAATAACACCTAAATCCTAAACTAAAAAAAACCTAAAACTAAAATAAATAATAAAATAAACAAACTAAAATAAACCTAAACCTAAACTAAAATAAACTAAATTAAAATAAATAAAACATAAACTTAAAATAAACTAAATCTAAACCTAAACCTAAAATAAATGAAACCTAAACCTAAACCTAAACTAAATAAAATTAAATAAACTAAAAATAAACCTAAAATAATAACCTAAAACCTAAACCGAAAAAAATAAAATAAAAACCTAAACCAAAACCTAATAATAAAAAATAAAACCTAAACCTAAAAAATAAATAAAAAAAAAACTCAACTAAAAGATAATCTTAAACCTAAAAAATAAACATAAAAAAACCTAAACTAAAATAGATAAACTTAATATAAATAAACTATCCTAGATAAAAATAAGAATAAACCTAAATAAATATAAAAAATAAAATAAACTAAAACAAATAAAAAAATAAACTAAATAAAGTAAATAAATTAAAACAAATTGGTACACTTAAATTTTTTTAACAAAAAACCCTGAATTCTAAACTTTAAACACTAAACCCTAAACCTACAATGCCGAAGACTAAACCCTAAACCCTAAACCCTAAACCATAAACCCTAAACCATAATAACCCCTAAACTTTAAACCCTAAACCCTAAACCCTAAACCTTAAAACCCTAAACTCTAAACCCTAAACCCTAAACCCTAAACCCCAAACCCTAAATCTAAACCTGATGTAATTAAATAAATTAATAAATAAACCTAAACCCTATAACCTAACAAATCCAAACATAAACCTTAACCTAAACCTAAACCCTAAGAATGGGCATAACCTTGATAGTAGGAACATCAGCATCAACCAGGCTTAGTCTAGATCTAGCTTTGAATGTGAAGGCATAGGCAACTATTATCGCAGTAATGGTGGGTGATCTGGAGGTGCTGGTGAATATGGAGGTGGTGGTAAGACTAGTGGTGGTTTTTGAGGCACGAGGAGTGACGGAGGTTACAATCATGGTGGTGGCGGAGGGAGAGATCGGGGATATGATGGTTGATCCCGCTACTAGAGAAGTTAGGGAGGTTCTGATGTGAACTTGAGAAATTGAAGAACGGTTGATCTGATCTGCTGCTTAACAAACTCGTCCTTAGTAGAGACGGTTCTAGTTATCTAGGGTTTTTGATTTACTCTATGAATGCTCATTTTTTATCTATGTTGCCGCTTGTATCTAAGAAAACTTGGTTTGTTACTTGGTTGATGAAATCAAAAAGAAGAAATGTTGAAAATGAATTTCTTCTCTTTTAAAATAAAATAAAATAAAAAACCAAAAACCCTAAACCCTAAACAACAAGCTAAACCTTAAACCCAAAACTAAACCCTAAAGCCTAAATCATCAAATTGTAAACCCTAAATCTTAAACCCTCCCTAAACCCTAAACCCTAAACTAACCCTAAACACTAAACCCTAAAAAGGTAAAAACCTAAACATAATCTAAATAAAACCTTAAAATAAAATAAATAAATAGACCAAAACCAAAATATAATAAAAAATAAAAGAAAATAAAACCTAAACTAAGACCTAAACCTAAACTTAAAAAGAGTATAAAATAAAAAATAAAAACAAAATTAAATCAACATAATTAAAATCATAAACTAAACTAAAAAAGGAAAACCTAAATAAAATATAATACAATACCTAAAATAAAAATAAAATAAACCTAAAATAAAATAAAATAAAAGCAAAATAAAAACCCAAACAAAAAAAACCTAAAAAAACATAAAAATTAATAGAAAGTAAACCCTAAGCCCTAAACTAATAAAAACATAGACCTAAAATAAAAATAAAATAAACCTAAACCTAAACTAAAATAAATTAAACTAAAATAAAAAAACCTAAAGCTAAAATATACTAAACCTAAACTAAATAAAATGAAATAAACTAAAAATAAACCAAAACCTAAATAAGAAAATAATACTTAAAAATAAACCAAAAAAAATATCTTAAAGCTTGAGCTTAAACGAATAAAATTAAAGCCTAAACCTAAACCTAAAAAGAAAAAATAACTTAAACTTAAAAACTATAATGAAAATAAAACTACACTAAAAAATAAACCTAAACTTAAACCTAAACCTAAACTTAAAAAATAAACTAAATAAAAAACCTAAACTAAAATAAATAAAACTAAAATAAATAAAATAAACTAAATAAAAATAAAATTGAACCTAAATAAAAAAATAAAATAAAAATAAACTAAATAAGCTTAATAAACTAAAAATAAATTAATTAGAAAAACCATAAACCTGAAATCCTAAACCATAAACCCTAAACCTGAAACCAAAACTTGAAACCCTAAACCCTAAACCCTAAACCCTAAAACACCAAACCCTAAACCTTAAACCCTAAACTAACCCTAAACCCTAAGCTAGCCCTAAACGTTAAAAACCCTAACCACTAAAGCCTAAACACTAAACTCTAAAACCTAAACTGTAATCGCAAATACCTAAACCCAAACCCTAAAACCTAAACACTAAAACCCTAAACCTTAAACCTAAACCCTAAACCTTAGTCCTTAATCCCTAAACCCTAAACCCTAAACCCTAAACCCTAAATGATAAACATAAACCTAAAGAAACTAAATAAATAAAAAAAATGAACTAACCCTAAAACCTAATAAACTAAAACCAAAACCTAAACATAAACCATAATAATAGGCAGAACCTTGACGGGAACATCGACGTCAACGTGGATCAGTCTAGATCTACCGATGGAGGAAAAGGTGGAGGTGCCGGTTATTGCTGTGGTGGTCAGGGATTCAGAGTGCTAATGGATATGGAGGTGGTAGCAGGAGCAGTGGTGGTTATGGAGGCAGGAGATGCGATGAAGGTTACAACCGTGGTGGTCACGGAGGGATATTGGGGATATGATGGGAACATGACCGTCAACCAGGATCAGTCTAGATTAGGCAGTGGAGGTGAAGGTGGAGGTGGCGGTTATCATAGTGGTGGTGGGGGATCTGGGCGTGCTAGTGGATATGGAGGTGGTGGTTGGAGTGGTGGGAGGAGCGACGGAGGTTATAGCTATTATCATGGTGGGGGGAGAGATCAGGGATATGATAGTAGATCCCGCTACTCAAGAGGTCGGGGTGGTTCTAATGGGAACTAAAGAAATTAAAGAATGTCCAATCCGATCTACTGCTTATGGAACTGTGTTTTTATAGTAGAGACAGTTCTAGTTATCTAGGGTTTTGAACTATGTTGTTTCTTGTGTTTTAGAAAACTCGATGCGTTACTAGGTTGATAAATTATAAAAGAAGAAATGTTGAATCTGAATTTATTATCTATTAAGAAAAACCAAAAACCCTAAACCCTAAACTAAAACATGAACCATAAACCTTAAACCTAAATGCTATACCCTAAATGCTGAAAACCTTAAACCTTAAACCCTAAACCCTAAATCCAAAAATGCTAAACCCTAAATCCAAAACCCTAAAACTTAAATCCTAAACCCTAAACCCTGAACCCTAAATCCTAAGCCCTAAACCCCAAACCATAAACCCAAAACCATAGATTAACCCTAAACCATAAACCATAACCCCTAACCCTAAACCCTAAACCCTCAACCCTAAAAACCTAAAAGGCTAAAAAAACCCAAACTAAATAAAAACTAAAAATAACAAAAAAAACAAAACAAAACCTAAATAAAATAAAAAATACAATAAGATAAAACCTAAATTAAAATCTAAACCTAAACCTAAACCTAAATAGAAAATAAAATAAAAATAAAAACTAAACTAAAATTAAATAAATAAAGACCAAAACATAAAAATAAAATAAACCTAAATAAAATAAAAAATTAAACATAAAACAAAATTATAATAAACTTAATATAAAATAAAATAAAAACTAAATAAAAACCTAAACCTAAAAAATAAACATAAAATAAAACCTAAAAATAAATAAAAATAAAATGTAAACCCTAAACTAAAAAAAGCCTAAACCTCAAATAAACAAAATAAAATAAACCTAAACCAAAACTAAAATAAATAAATCCTAAACCTAAACCTAAAATAAACTAAACCTATACCCTAAAATAAATAAAATAAAATCAAATAAAAATAAACCTAAACTTAAACTAAAAAATAAAACACAAAAATAAACCTAGAATAAAGAATAAAACCTAAACTTAAACCTAAAAATAAAAAATAAAAGTTAAGCTAAAAAATAAAATAAAAATAAAACTAAACTAAAAAATAAACATAAACCTAAAAAATAAACTAATATAAAAAACCCAAACTAAAATAAATAAACTTGAAAAAAATAAACTAAACTAAATAAAATTAAAAATAAACCTAAATATAAAAAATAAATTAGATAAACCTAAACCTATTGGTTAACTTAATTTAAAAAGAAAGACCCCTAAACGTTAAAGCCTAACTCCTAAACCCTAAACCCTAAATCCCAAACACTAAAACTAACCCTAAACCCTAAACCTTAAAACCCTAAAGCCCTTAGTCCTAAACCCTAAAAAAACCCTAAACCCTAAGGCCTAAACCATAAACTAACCTTAAACCCTAGCTAATCCCAAACCCTAAACCTTAAACCCTAAACCTTAAATACTAAACCTTAAAAACCATAAACACTAAAGCCTAAACACTAAACCCTAAACCCTAAACCCTAAACCTTAACCCTAAACCCTAAAGCCTAAAACTCTAAACCCTAAACCTTAAAACCCTAAACCCTAAATGCTAAACCCTAACCCTAAAAACCTAAAAACCTAAAAACCTAAACCTAAACTAAATCAAATAAATAAGAAAGCCTAAACCTAAATAAAAAATTAAAATAAAATAAAAACATAAACTAAAACCTAAACCTAAACCTAAAAATTAAAAAATAAAAATAAAAAGAAACTAAAATGGGATAAATGAAAAATAAACTTAAAATAAAATAAACCCAAGAATTATAAAATCTAAATCAAATAAAAACTAAATGTAAAATAAAAATAAAATAAACCTATAATAAGATAAAATAAAAACTAAATAAAAACCTAAACCTAAAAAATAAACCTAAAAATAAATAAAAAATAAAACCTAATGCCTAAACCAAAAAAATAAACCTAAAATAAAAATATAATAAAATAAACCTAAAATAAACTAAAATAAGTAACAACTAAACCTAAACTTAAGATAAATTAAACCTAAACATAAACCTAAACTAAATAAAATAAAATAAACTAAAATAAAAAAACTTAAAAAAAGATAAAATAAAAACTTTAAACCTAAACCTACATTAAAAAATAAAACCTAAAAAAATAAAATAAAAATAAAACTTTACTAAAGTAAACCTAACCTAAGCTAAAAAAATAAAACTTAAAAATTAACCAAAAATAAAAACCTAAAACCTAATCCTAAAAAATAAATTATAAACCTAAACCTAAACCTAAAAATACTAAATGAAACCTAAATCTAAAATAAAAAAAACTCAACAAAAAAATAAACCTAAACATAAACCTAAACCTAAAAAATAAACTAAAATAAAAAACCTCAACTAAATAAAGAAACCTAAAATAACTAAACTAAATTTAAAAAAAATAAAATAAATAAAATAAAAATAAAATAAAATAAATAAACTAAACCTACTAGTTTACTTAATTTAAAACTAAACAACAAAGTAACCCTAACCCCTATACCTACAAAACTAAACCTATAACCCTAAACCCTATACTCTGAACCCTAAAAAACCTTAAACCCTAATCCCTAAACTCTAGACCCCAAACCCTGAACCCTAAAAGCATAAACATTAATACCCTAAACCCTAAACCCTAAATCCTAACCTTAAACCCTAAACCCTAAACCCCAAACCCTTAACCTAAACCTAAAGTAACTAAATATATAATAAAATAAACCTAAACCTAAAGTAACTAAATAAATTAAAAAATAAACCTAAACTACAAAACCGTAAAAACTCAAACCTAAACTTAAACCCTAAGAATGGGCAAAACCTTCATGGAAGGAATTTCACCATCAACCAGGCTCAATTTAGATCTAGCAGTGGACGAGAAGGTGGAGGAGGTGGTTATCAGAGTGGTGGTGGGGATCTTGAGGTCCTGGTGGATATGGCAATGGTGGGGGCAGTGGTGGTTATGGAGGGGAGGAGGGACGCAGGCTACATTCATGGTGGTGGTCAAGCGAGAGATTGGGGATATGATGGTGGATCTCGCTACTTTAGAGGCTGGGGTGGTTCTGATGGGAACTAGAGAAACTGAAGAACGGTCGATTCGATCTGCTGCTTACGAAACTGTGTTTTAACAGTAGAGATGGTTCTAATTTTCTAGGGTTTTTGATTTGTTCTATGTGTGCTCATTTTTTTATCTATGTCATCGCTTGTGTCTTAGAGAACTTGGTGTGTTACTTGGCTAATGAAATAAAAAGAAGAAATATTGAATGTGGATATGTTCTCTGTTAGAAATAAACCAAAAATCCTAAACCTAAACTAAAACCTGAACCCTAATCCTAAAACTTAAACCCTAAACCCTAATATAATAAAATAAAACCATAACCCTAACTGCTAAACCCTAATACTAACCTTAAACCTTAAACAAACAACCCTAAACCCTAAACCCTAAACCATAAAACCCTAAACTCCAAACCCTAAACCCTAAACCATAAACCCTAAAAATAAACTAATAAAACACGAAACTAAACAAACTAAAACTAATAAATAATAAACTAAAACTAATAAACTAATAATAAACAAAAAAATAATAATAAAGTAAAGCAAAAACTAGTAAAACTAACTAAACTAAACTAACTAAATAATAACTAAAAACTAATAAATTAATAATAACCAATTTAACTAAACTAATAAATAAACTGATAATTAAATTAAACATAAATAAAAGAACCCCACTAATAAACTAACTAAAAATAAAATAAACTAATAAAACTAATAAAAACTAAACTAAACCTAAACTAATAACTAAAAAAACAAATAAACTAACTAAACTAAACCATAATAAATAACTAACTAATAATAATAACTAACTAATAAACCTAAACCCTAAACATAACTAACCTAATAAATAACTAAGTAATAAAAAATTAACCTAATAACTAAACTAAGTAAACTAAAACTAATAACTAATAAACTAAGTAAATAAATAATAATAATAACTAACTAATAACTAAACTAAACTAATAAACTAATAAACTAATTAAACATTATAATAAACTAACTAAATAATAATAACTAAAACTAATAAGTAAACTCAAAAAACTAATAAACTAAAATAAAATAACTAATAACAACTAACACTAAACTAAATAAAAATAATAACTAAACTGATAATAATAATAATAATTAACTAAACTAATAATAAACTAAATAATAAATAAAACCTAAATAAATAAACAAAACCTAATAATAAGAAACAAACATAATAAACTAACTAATAATAATAAATTAATAAAACTAACTAAACTAATAAAGTAATAATTAATAATAATAAAACATAAACTAAACTAAAAATTAATAATAAAAAAAACTCTAAGTAATAATAAAACCTAATAACATTAAAACCAACTAAACTAATCTAATAATAATAATAAACTAAATAATAAATAACTAAAACTAAACTAAACTAAACAGAAAACTAACTAAACTAATAAATAATAATTAACTAAATAAAAACTAACTAATAAAACTAATAATAACTAGTTAATAATAATAAAAAAATAATAACTAAACTAACTCAAAAAATAACTAATAATTAAAATAACTAAAACTAATAAATAATAATAATAATAATAATAATAATAATAATAATAATAATAATAATAATAATAATAATAATAATAATAACTAAATAAACTAAACACTAAACCCCAAAACCTAAATTACTAAAACTAATAATAATAGAACTAATAATAACAAACTAAACTAAAGTAAAATAACAAATAACTAAACTAATAAAACTAATAATAATACCTAAAGAATAACTATAAAAACTAATAAACTAATAATGAAGCTAAAGAAAAACTAACTAATAACTAACTAATAAAACCTAATAAATTAATAAATAATAAAGTAAAAATCTAATAATAACTATTAAAAATTAAAACAAATAATAAACTAAATATAACTAATAAGAAATAACTAATAACCTAAAACTAATAACTAATAAACTAATAACTAATAAACTAATAAACTAATAAACAAACTAATAAACTAATAATAATACAACTAATAAACTAACTAACTAAACTAAATAATATTAACCAAAGTATAAACCTAAACTAAATCCTAAACCTAAACTTAAACCTAAAAATAAAATAAAAAAATAAAAAAAGCTAATCTAAAATAAAATAAATAAAAACCTAAACTAAACAAAAAAATAAAATAAACCTAAAAATAAGAAGCCTAAATAAACTAAAACCTAAATGTAAAAAAAAATACCTAAAATAAAATAAAATTCAAACTAAATAAAACATAAACCTAAAAAAATAAACCTAAGAATAAAACCTAAAAAAATAAAACCTATTCCAAAAACTAAAAAAAACCTAAACCTAAAATAAACAAAATAAAATAAACCTAAACATAAACTAAAATAAACTAAAGTAAAATAAATAAAACCCAAACTAGACCTAAAATAAAACTAAGAATAATAAACCTAAATAAAATAAAAACTAAACAAAAAATAAAAAGAAAATAAACCTAAAATAAAATAAAATAAAAACCTAAACCTAAAAATTAAATCTAAAGATAAATAAAAAATTAATCCTAAACCCTAAACAAAAAAAAATCTAAACCTAAAATAAAAAAAAATAAACCTAAACCTAAACTAAAATTAAACAAACTAAATAAATAAAACATAAAGCTTAACCTAAACCTAAACTTAAACTAAATAAAATTTAAAAAGAAATTAAAAATAAACCTTAACCTAAACTAAAAAATTAAACCTAAAATAATACCTAAAATCCCAACCTAAAAACCTAAATGTAATCCTAAAAATAAAAAATAAAATCTAAACCTGAAAAATAAAATAAAAGTAAAAATAAATTGAAAAGTAAACTTAAACTTAAACTTAAACATAAAAATAAAATTATTAGCTAAACCTAACCCTAAAAATAAAAAATAAAACTTAAACCTAAGAAATAAAATAAAAATAAATGTAGACCAACAAACAAACCTAAACCTAAATAATAATCTAAAATAAAATACCTAAATTAAAATAAAAAAAGCTAAATAAAAATAAAAATAAACATAAATAAAAAATAAAATAAACTAAACTAAAATAAATAAATAAAAAAATAAACTAAGTAAACATAAATCTATTAGTTTACTTATTTTCAAAAAAAAATTAAAAATAAAATAAAAAACCCAAACCCTAAAACCCTAAACCATAAAACTAACCCTAAACCCTAAAACCCAAAATGCAAAATCCTAAACCCTAAACCCTAAAAACTACAACCCTAAACCATAAACCTTAAACCCCAAACCCTAAACCATAAACCCTAACCCTAAACCCTAAACCCTAAACCATAGACCCTAGAAGCCTAAAAACCTAAACCTAAACTAAATAAAACTTAAAAAAAAAAACTAAAAAAACATAAACATGAATAAAATAAAAACCTAAACTAAAACCTAAACCTAAACCTAAAAATAAAATCTAATTAAAAAATATAAACTAATCTAAAATAAAATAAATAAAAACTTAAACTAAACTAAAAAATAAAGTACGCCTAAAAATAAAATAAAACCTAAACGTAAAATAAAAAAATACCTAAAGAAAATAAAATAAAAACTAAATAAATCCTAAACCTAAATAAATAAACCTAAAAAAAACCTATTCCCTAAAGTAAAAAAAACCTAAGCATAAGATAAACAAAATAATATAAACCAAAACCTAACCTAAAATAAACTAAACTAAAATAAATAAAACCTAAAATAGGCCTAAAATAAACTTAAGAATAAAAAACTTAAATAAAATAAAAATTATACATAAAATAAAAATAAAATAAACCTAAAATAAACTTAAAATAAAATAAAATAAAAACTAAATAAAATCATAAACCTATAAAATAAAACCTAGAAATAAATAAAAAATAAAACTAAACCCTAAACTAAAAAAAGCCTAAACCTATAATAAACATGAATTTAACAAAATAAAATAAACCTAAACCTAAATTAAAATAAACTAAACTAAAATAAAAACATAGAACCTAAACTTAAAAAAATAAAATAAAAACCTAAACCTAAACCTAAACATTAAAATTAAAAATAAAACCTAAACCTAAAAAATAAATTTAAAATAATACACAACTAAAAAATAAACCTAAACCTAAACCTACAAAATAAACTAAAATAAAAACCTAAACAAAAAAAATAAACAAAACTAAATACAAATTAAAAATAAACATAAATAAAAATAAAAAATAAAATAAACTAAAATGAATAGAAAATAAAGTAAATAAACCTTAACGTACCGGTTTACTTAATTTTTTTTTAAAAAAATATATAAACGCTAAACCCTAAACCATAAAAGCCCTAAACCCTAAAGCCGAAACACTAAACCCTAAACCCTAAACACTAAAACCTTAAAACCCTAAACCCTAAAACCCTAACCGTAAACCCTAAACCCTAAACACTAAACCTTAAAAACCTAAAAACCTAAAACCTAAAAAACTAAACCTAAATAAAATAAAACATAAAATAAATTATATAAAATAACCTAAACATAAATAAAATAAAAAATAAAATAAAAATAAAACCTAAAATTAAAAAAAATAAACTTATAGAAAATACTAAAATAAAATAAGTAAAAAACCAAACTAAACTTGAAAATAAAATAAACATTAGAATAAAAAACTTAAGTAAAATAAAAACTAAACATAAAATAAAAAACAAATAAACCAAAAATTAAATAAAATAAAAATTAAATAAAAACCTAAACTTAAAAAAAACCTAAAAATAAATAAAAAAATGAAACCTAAATCCTCAACTAAAGGAAAGAAAAACCTAAACTTAAACAAAAATAAACTAAACTAAAATAAATAAATCCTAAACAAAATCCTAAAATAAAGTAAATCAAAACCTAAACCTAAACTAAAAAAATATAATTAACTAAAAATAAACCTAAACCTAAAAAAAAAAATAAAACCTAAAAATAAACCTAAAATAAAAACCTAAAATGTAATCCTAAAAAAATAAAATAAAAACCAAAATCTAAACCTAAAAATAAAAAAATAAACCTTAACCTAAAGAATAAAATAAAAATAAAACTAAATAAAAAAATAAACATAAACCTAAACCTAAAAAATAAACTAAAATAAAAAACCTAAACTAAAATTAATAAACTTAAAATAAGTAAACTAAACTAAATAAAAATAAAAAATAAACCTAAATAAAAATATTGAATAAACTAAATACTTAAATAAACCTAATCCTACTAGTTTAATTAATTTTAAAAAACCTTAAATGCTAAACCCTAAACCCTAAACACTAAATCCTAAATCCTAAACCCTAAAACTAATCCTAAACCCTAAACCCTAAAGCTACAACCCTAAACCTTAAAAAACCCTAAACCATGAACCATAAGCTAACATTAAACACTAAACCATAAATCCTAAACCCTAAACCCTATATCCTAAACTCTAAACTGTACACCCTAAAAGGTTAAACCTTTAACCCTAAACCCTAAAGTCTAAACCCTAATCTAACCCTAACCCCTTAGCTAACCCAAAACCCTTAACCCTCAAAACCCTAAACCTGAAAAAACCTTAAACCCTAAAGCATAAATAATAAACCCTAAACACTAAACCCTAAACCCTAACCTCAAACAGTAAATCCTAAAATCCTAAACCCTAAAACCCTAAACCCTAAACCATAAACTCTAAAAACCTATAAACTTAAACCTAAACTAAAGAAAATCTAAAAATAAAATAAATAAAAAAACCTAAACTAAAATAAAATAAAAAATAAAAGAAACCTAAACCTCAGAATAAAAATGCTAAATAAATTAAAAAGTAAACATTACAAAAATTAAAGTAAACTTGAAATAAAATAAAACAAAACTTAAATAAAAACCTAAACATAAAAAATAAACCTAAAAATAAAACCTAAAACTAAATAAAAAATAAAACCTAAACCCCAAACTAAAATAAATCATAAACCTTAAATAAAAATAAAATAAACAAAATAAAATAATCCTAAACATAAACTAAATTATACTAAACTAAAATAAATAAAACCTAAACCTAAACCTAAAATAAACTAAACTAAACCTAAACCTTAACTAAACAAAATAAAATAAACTAAAAATAAACTTGCACATAAACTAAAAAATAAAATAAAAAATAAACCTAAAATAAAATCCTAAACCCTAAACCTAAAAAAATATAATAAAATCATAAACTTAAACTAAAAAATAAAAATTAAAACCTAAACCTAAAAAATAAAATATAAAATAAAACTCAACTAAAAAATAAACCTAAACTTAAACATAAAAAATAAACTAATATAAAAACCCTTAACTCAAATAAAAAACTAAACTAAATAAAAATAAAAAAATAAAGTAAACTAAAATAAATAAAAAATAAACTAAATATACTACATAATCCTAAACCTATCGGTTTAATTAATTAAAAAAAAACCATAAATTCAAAATCCTAAACACCAAACCCTAAGACCTAAACCCTAAACCTACAACCCTAAACCCTAAACCCTAAACCCTAAACTCTAAACCCTAAACCCTAAACCCTAAACCCTAAAAAACTTGAAACCCTAAACTCTAAACCCTAACCCTAAACCCTAAACCTTAAAAGCATAAACCTCAAAACCCTAAATCCTAAACCCTAAACCTTATACCCTAACCTTAAACCCTAAACCCTAAGCCCCAAACCCTAAACCTTAAACTAAAGTAACTAAATAAATTAAAAAATAAACCTAAACACTAAAACCTAATAAACCTAAACCTAAACCTTAAGAATGGGTAGAACCTGACGAACTTCACCACAACTGGCTGCCTAGCTCAGTGGAGGCAAAGGTGGAGGCGGTGGTTATCCTAATGGTGGTGGGGTATCTAGAGGTGTTGGTGGATATGGAGTTGGTGGTCGGAGTAGTGGTGGTTATGGAGGCCAGAGGAGTGACGCAGGTTATTACCGTGGTGGTGGCAGAGGGAGAGATTAAACCCTAAAAAACCTTAAATCCTAAACTCTAAACCCTAACCCTAAACCCTAAACCTTAAAAGTATAAACCTCAAAACCCTAAATCCTAAACCCTAAACCCTATACCCTAACCCTAAACCCTAAACCCTAAACCCAAACCCTAAACCTTAACCTAATGTAACTAAATAAATTAAAAATAAACCTAAACACTAAAACCTATTAAACCTAAACCTAAACCTAAACCCTAAGAATGGGTAGAACCTTGACGACAGGAACTTCATCGTCGACCAGGCTCAGTCTAGCTCTGGAAGTGGAGGCGAAGGTGGAGGCGGTGGTTATCCTAATGGTGGTGGGGTATCTAGAGGTGTTGGTGGATATGGAGGTGGTGGTCGGAGCAGTGGTGGCTATGGAGCCCAGAGGAGCGACGCAAGTTAGTGGTGGTGGCAGAGGGAGAGATCAAGGATATGATGGTGGATCCCGCTACTCGAGATCCCAGGGTGGTTTTGATGGGAACTAAAGAAATTGAAGAAAGGTCCATCCGATCTACTGCTTATGGAACTATGTCTTTATAGTAGAGACGGTTCTAGTTATCTAGGGTTTTTGATTTGCTCTATGCATGCTCATTTTTTATCTATGTCATCACTTGTGCTTTAGAAAACTTGGTGTGTTACTTGGTTGATGAAATCAAAAAGAAGAAATGTTGAATCTAAATTTGTTCTAAATTAAAAAAAACCAAAAACCCTAAATGCTAAAACAATACCTAAACCCGATAATTTGCTAGAGCCTTTTGTTGTGGCTGAATCTTTGTTGATGCTTTTGGATTGGACTTTTTTATTTTTGGTAGTTGGTGGATACCTTCCAACCCCTTTTGAGTGGTTTTTTGGCCTTCTGGTGATTTGTACTAACCGACTTATGTTTCCTTCAGTTGATGGTTTTATTTCTAAGCTATTTAGTCATTTATGGTTGCTCACCCTAGTTAAGCTTGGTGATTGCTTATTGTTAGGACTTTATCTTGAGGGCTATGATCTTGGTTTTGTTGGTTGTTTCTCTATTAATTAGCATTGGCCTGGTGCTTGCTAATGGCTAGTTTTGGTTTTCCCTAGTTTGGAGCTTAGATGGGTATTTGGTTAATGGCTATTATAGGTGTTCTAACTTTGTTCTGGCCTCTCTCTAGGTTATTGTGATTAGTCTATTATGGTTTTCATTTGGTGGTTTGGATGTTAGCTGGTTGCTGGTTAGTTGCTCTTTGTTTAATGGTGATGGATATAGAACTCTATGGACTACTCGCCTTGGATGTTTGCTTGTATCAGGTATGTTGGCTATGATGGCTTTGATGTTACTCACCTCTTCTTTCTGGATGGTAGCATTCCATATGATTGTAACCTTTCTTTATGAAGTTTCAATGATCATATGTATTATTGCCCTTAAGATGATCCTAACTTAGCCTGAGCCTTCTCTTTCTTAACTCTCTCATTTTCCTCTCTTTACTCATATCCTTTTTAGCTATGATTTTTGCCCTTATAGTGTTTTGCAAATTTTTTTACATGTTGAAACATTATAGAGGGAATGCTCATTGCTCAGTCAATGCTAAGTATTGTTAATGTGGATTTTGCTTATCTTGCTTTCTTAACATAATCATGAACACCTGCTGACTCATCCTTTTTCTATTTTTAGGATTTTCTTTAGTTTTACTCTGTCTTTTTCTCTTATGCTTTGTGGGCACTATATTTGATCTTTTGTTTCCTTTTCTTTTTCTAATATACTTAGATGGGGGTTTAGCTCTTTAAGTTTCTTGTAGCTCTCAGAGCAGTAGAATTTTAGAGCTTTATCTCTTTTAAGAACATTATATCTTATTCCATTTATGGTACTAAAATTCTAACTTTTTTAAAAAAAAACTTAAACCCTAAATAACCCTAAACCCTAAAACCCTAAACCCTAAACCCTAAACCCCAAACCCTAAACCCTAAACCCTAAAACCTAAACCCTAAACCTAAACCATAAAACCCTAAATCCTAAACCCTAAACTAACCCTAAACCCTAAATCCTAAACACTAAGCCCTCAACCCTAAATCTTAAACCCTAACCCTAAACCCTAAACCTAAAAGCATAAAACCTAAACCCTAAACCCTAAATTGTAAACCCTAAACTTAAACCCAAAGTAACTAAATAAATTAAAAAAAATAAAATTAAACCCTAAAATCAAATAAACCTAAATCTAAACCTAAACCTTAAGAATGGGAAGAACTTTGATGGTTGGAACATCACCATCAACTAGGTTTAGTCTAGATATGGAAATCAAAGTGAAGGTAGAGGTGGAAGTTATCGCAATGGAGGTGGGCGATCTGGAGGTACTGGTGGATATAGAGGTGGTGGTCAGAGCGATGGTGGTTATGGAGGTGGGAGGAGCTACGAAAGTTACAGCCATAGTGGCGGTAGAGGGAGAGATTAGGGATATGATGGTTGATCCCGCTACTCGAGAGGCTAGGGTGCATCAGATGGGAATTGGAGAAATTGAAGAATGGCCTATCCGATCTGCTGCTTATAGAACTATGTCTTTATAGTAGAGGTAGTTCTAGTTATCTAGGGATTTTAGTTTGTTCTATGCGTGCTCATATTTTATCTATGTCGTCGCTTGTGTCTTAGAAAACTTGGTGTTTTACTTGATTGATGAAATCGAATAGAAGAAATGTTGAATCTAAATTTGTTCTCTATTAAAGAAAGACCAAAAACCCTAAACCTAAAACTAAAACCTAAACCCTAAACCTACAAAATAAATAAACCCTAAACCCCAAACCACAACCCAAACCCTAAACCTAAACCCTAAACCCTAAACACTAAAACTAAACCCTAATCCATAAACCCTAAACCAAACTTACCCAAAAACCCTAACTACACTAAACCCCAAACCCTAAAACAACCCTATAAACCTAAAACCTAAACATAAACTAAATAAAACCTAAAAATAAAATAAATAAATAAACCTAAACCTAAATAAAATAATAAAATAAAATAAAATAAAAACATTAACTAAAACCTAAACCTAAACCTAAACCAAAATATAAAATAAAACAAATAAAAACCTAAACAAAACTAAAAAATAAAATAAACCTAAGAATACAAACCTGAAATAAAATAAAAACTAAACATAAAATAAAAATAAAATAAACCTAAAATAAAATAAAATAAAAACCTAAACCTAAAAAATAAACCTTAAAATAAAACCTAAACATTAAGCTGAAAAAATAAACCTAAAGTAAAAATAAAATAAATAAAATCAAATAAACTTAAACCTAAACTAAAATAAATAAAACCTAAACTTAAACCTAAACTAAATAAAAAAATCAACTGAAAAAAACCTAAGAATAAACTAAAAATTAAAACATAAAACTAAACCTAAAATAAAAACCTAAAACCTAGACCTAAAAATATAAAATAAAAACCAAAACCTAAACCTAAAAAAAAATCTAAACCTAAAAAATAAATAAAAATAAAACTAAACTAAAAAATAAACCTCAACCTAAACTTAAACTTAAAAAATAAACTAAAATGATAAACTTAAATTAAAATAAATAAATTTAAAATAAGTAAACTAAACTAATTAAAAAATAAAAAATAAAATTATCTAAAATAAATAAAAAATAAACTAAATAAACCTACACCTACTGGTTTACTTAATTTAAGAATAAATCATAAACCCTAAATCCTAAAACCTAAACCCTTAAACCTAAACCTACAATGCTATACCCTTAACACTAAACCCTAAATAGTAAACCCTAAACCATAACCCTAAAAGCATAAACCTTAAAACCCTAAACCCTAAACCTTAACCAAACCCTAAACCCTAAACTTTAAACCCTCAACCTTAAACCCAAACCCTAAAACTAAACCTAAGTAACTAAATAAATTAAAAAATAAACCTAAACCCTAAAACCTAATAAACCTAAACCTAAACCTAATCCTTAAGAATGGTATCTCCTTTTGATGGAGGTCATGATTATTTCTAGTTAGTACTACTAAGCTTTGGTTGCCCTCTAGTTTTGGTGGCTCTCTCCTCTTGTTGGTCACCTATTGTGTTGGTTTTAGGATGGTTTAGTGATTGGCAAGCTTCAAAGCTTACTGGTTTATTTTTTCCCTATCCTTTTTTTCCTCGTGAGGGTTTATTAAAGGTGGTTGCTTGATGGTTGGGGTTTTTTCTAGCCTTTTTCTTTCATTTTAGCAATATATGGCATCATGATTATTGGTTGAGCCTGGCGATGGGATTTATTCCTTCCTGGTTGAGTTACTCTCTCTAGAGCTATTACCAACCATCTAGTTTTAGTTCCCCTTTTATGGTGGGATTTTTGAAGTTTTTTTATGGTTTTTGCCTATTGTCTGGATGGCCCATTGGCTTGTCATTTCTTTCTGTTGTGGGATAAACTTGTATGTGGTTTTGGATGTTCTTGGCTCTATTGCTATTTCTACTTATTCTTGTTAATATGGTTGGCTAAGTGGCCTTGATGGTTGGCTGCAACTGTGATGTTGGTTGGTGGATCTATAGAATTTTTAGTTCTTTACCTTTGGTCTTTATTTATTTTGGGTGGCTTTGATGGTGGCTATTTCTTGGCTGCTGCCTTGTTTGGTTGGTTTCTTTACTCTGGTTTGGCTATATGTTTTGCTGATTAGTTGCTTATTTAATCTTGATAATAGATAATGGAACTTAGCTAGCTCTTTATTGTTGGCTTGTTTGGTTTAATCGAGGTAAGTTGGCAATGATGGTTGGGATGTTTCCCCTATTATCATTTTGACTAGTAGCACCATATGTGATTGTAACCCTTCCTCTGAAGTTTGGATGCTCACATATCTTGTTACCCCTTGAGATGAATGTGACCGAGCTTGAGCCTTATCTAAGAATTTTATCATTTTGTTTCTTTTGTGTACTTATCTTGTCCTTATTTCTAGATGCTTATCTCTATCTTATGTTCTTTGCAGGTTTGTGGTAGGTTTGGGGTTGTAGGTGCTTTGTGAATCTCTCAGAAGATTTCGGGATATAGATGGCTTTGGCTGCCCTTCTTGGAATTTTGTGCTATTTCATTCCTAATTTTTGTCTTTTCTTTCTTTTGCTTTGGTTTTCTTGTAATAGGTAGGGAATTTACCTCTTTAGGCTAATTATAGCTCTATAAGCTATAGTTTAGAGATTTATCCCTTTTAAGGACCTTTTATCCCTTTCTTTCTGGCAATAAAATTCTCCCACTTTTAATTTTAAAAAAATCCCTAGGAATGGGCAGAACCTTGATGGTAGGAACATCACCATCAACCATGCTCAGTCAAGATCTGGCAATGGAGGTGAAGGCGGAGCCAGCGGTTATCACAGTGGTGGTGGGGGATCTAGAGGTGCTAGTAGATATGGAGGTAGTGGTTAGAGCAGTGGTGGTTATGGAGGAGAGACGAGCAAATACAACCATGGTGATAGCGAAAGGAGAGATCGAAGATATGATGGTGGATCCCGCTAATCAAAAGGCTACAGTGGTTTTGATGGGAATAGGAGAAACTAAAAATTGGCCAATCTGATCTGCTGTTTATGGAACTATGTCTTTACAGTAGAGACGGTTCTAGTTATCTAGGGTTTTTAATTTGCTCTATGCATGCTAATTTTTTATCTATGTCATAACTTGTATTTTAGAAAACTTGGTGTGTTACTTGGTTGATGAATTTAAAAAGAAGAAATGTTGATTCTAAATTTGTTCTCTGTTAAAAAATAAATACCAAAAACCCTAAACCCTAAACTAAAGCTTAAACCCTAAACCTAAAACCTAAACCCTAAACCCTAAACCCTAAACCCTAAATCCCTAAACCCTAAACCTTAAACCCTAAAACCTAAGACCTAAACCCTAAACCCTAAATCCTAAACCCTAAACTAAAAAAAATCCTAAACTCTAAACATAAACCTGGAGCTTGTGCATGACTTTCCCTCTCGGCTTCCTGGTGTTCAAGAAAACCTCATTTCTTTAGCTTTTTTCCATGGATCCTTGATGATCTTCATTGGAAAGGCTCTCATTCCTTGGCCCGATTCCCTCTTATCCACTAGTTTGAATGGATATCTTGGAGTCAGATCTGGTGTCTAGAAAGGCTAAACTGATGCCTAAAGCTACTCCTCCTAGGACTGACAATTTATTGGGTATATCTAAGGTTGCTTCTTTTAAATCCTTCAAAGATTCCTTATCTGGTAAAGTTGCTTCAACCTCCCTTGAATTTTTGATTAATCTTGTTCATACGACATTTAAAGGAGCTCTGACAATAATGTGTTATGGTTTAGATATTGAGAAACTTGTTGAGCCTTATGCTTTTACTTTGATTGCCAAATTTTCTTTTTTGATGGCCTAATATAGATGATATTCGAGTTTTCTTTCATGATTTGAAGCTTTCTAGTACATTTTCTGTTGGTTTGTTGGATGGTGATCATGTCCTCATAAATTATCTAATGATCTTGACTATAGCCAAATTTTCCCTCACTGATCTTATTATGTTAAAAATTGCCAAATGCATATCCTTAAATGGACTCCTTTTTTGACAATCAAGAAGACTCTCCTATACTGCTAGTTTGGATTGATTTGCCTAATCATAGGATTCATTTTATTAATTATTAATTTCTTCATGTGGTTGGGTCTCTTTTTGGTATACCTTTACAAATCGATGAAGCAACTAAGGCTAAATCTCACCCTTCTGTTGCTATTATCCTTATTGAAATTGATGTTATAAAGAAGTTTCCTAAAGAGATTTGGTTAGGGTCCAAAAAGTATAGGTACTTTCAACTGGTTGAATTTGAAAACCTTCCTGCTTTCTGCAATCACTGCAAAACCCATGGCCAGGTCTTTTCAAATTGTTTCATTTCTCATCCTCAACTTAGAAAAAAATTTATTAAAAATCTTAAGCTGAGTGATCAACCCGGAGATCTTCTAACTAATAAAAATAAAAGTTTTATTTCTTCTGAAAAAGATAAAGATGTTGGTGATTGAATTTTTTTAACTTAGAATGCTTTTGAAAATGTTTCTAAAAATGATGATGATGCTTTGAATGGTAATCAAATTTTGGCTTCTATTGATCCTATGATTTCTAGAAATATTCAAGATGATGTTATTCTGATTTTGGTTTCCTATACTAAAGATTATTGTTATATAGCTCTTAAAAATTGTAAAGATAATGTCTTTCTTTCTGATTTTCAAGAAACTCTAAAAGAAAAGGATGATTTTAATAATTTTAATATGGAAGTTGTTGATGTTTTGGATAAGATGGATGTTGTACAACCTACTTCTTATTTTCTTAACAAATCTATTTCTGCTCCTTTAACTATTATTTCGATGATGTTTTTCCTATGGTTTCTTCTCAATTAATGGATACTAATATTTTAGTGCCTTTTCAATTGGATTCTCCTACCAAATCTGCAATTATTAAGAGTTCTAATGCTCCTTTTGATGATGAATCTTTGGGAAATGAAACTGGTTTTCAAACTATTTTTGTGAAAAAGAAAAAATAGTTCAAAAAATTTTCCTCCTAAAGTTTATAGATCGACTTGATCTTCTTCATCTTCTTTGCCTAATAATAATTAATGTTAAATTTTCTTTAAAATGTTCGAGCATTGGTACTCTTGCTATTAGGAATAGGATTAAGAACCATTGTAGGGTTTATAATGTCAGTTTCTTCGTTATTCTTGAACCACTTATTTTTTTCTTCTAAAATTATGCATGCGGCTAGAATTATTAGTTTCTCCAATTATTTTTTTAACAATAGGAATAAGATTTGGTTATTTTAACAATAGGAATAAGATTTGGTTATTTTGAAATAATTCTCTTTCTATTAATGTCATTAATGATTTTCATCAAGTTGTCAATGTGGATATTTCTTTTGGTGATTATCATGCTTTTGGCTCTTTTGTTTATGCTGCTTGTAACAAGATTGAGAGGAGGATTCTTTGGGATCAATTATCTACTTTTGCTTCTACTATTATTGATTCTTGGATTGTTGGTGGGGATTTCAATACAATCCTTTCTGTGAATGAAAGAAAAGGGGTACTTCACCAAATTTACATTCTATGGAAGATTTCTTGAATATGTTATTGGAGTGTAATCTACATGATGTTGGTTTTATTGGCTCTCATTTCACTTGGAATAATTATAGACTTTGGCAAAATTTGGATCGTGCCTTATTTAATAATTTTTGGTTAAATCATTTGCCTTTGACTTTGGTTGAACACCTTAGTAGAACTCTCTCGGATCATGCTCCTCTTTAGATTTCCATTAAAGATGTTGTTCATAATAATAATGTTATTAAAAATTTTCATTTTCAAAATATGTGGTTGCAAGATAGTGGATTTCTTGATGCTATTGCTTCTAATTGGTATGCTCCTCTTGATGATTTTGCTTTTGGTATGAAGAGGTTTTGGCTTAAAATAAAAAGGCTTAAGCATCATATTAATTGGTGGAATAGAAATTATTTCAAAAATCCTTTTGATAATATCAAGAACATGGAACAATAGGTGAAAGATTTGGAAGAACTTGTTATTAATGATTCAACTTTTTGTTCTAACCTTGTTAAAGCTAAAGATAATCTCACAAACTTTAAGGATATAGAAGAAACCTATTGGAGACAAAAGCCTACTTCTAAACATCTTTCTGAGGGGGAAAGAAACATCAAATATTTTCATGCTTTGGTTGTGAAAAGGAGAGTTCTCAGGAAAATTCATAAAATTAAGAATTTTGATGGTTCTTCGATCACTGAAAAAGAGGATATTTTTTCTTTTACTATTAACTATTTTAAAGATATTTTAAATAAAAATTGTCACCTTGACTAGTTATCTAACCCCTCTATCATTTCTTGTATTATGTCTCTTGAGGATAATGATTGCTTGGTTTCTCCTCCTTTGGATGAAGAAATTTTTAATATTCTTAATGGTATGAATGTTAATTATGTTGCAGGTTCAGATGGCTATTCTACTTTATTCTTCCAAAAGCTTGGTTTATTATTAAATTTGATCTTGTTAATGTTGTGAGGGATTTATTTCTTTGGAACTCTAATCCTAAATACTTCACTTCTACAAATATTATTCTTATTCCCAAGAAAGAAATTATGACTTCTAGAATGATTTCAGACCTATTAGTCTTTGTACTTTCTTTAATAAATTGATTTCTAAAATTCTGACTAGTAGGCATGGCAGATTTCTTCCTAAGATTATTTCTCCTAATCAAACTAGCTTTGTGAATGGTAGGACTATCTCTAACAATGTCTTGCTTGCACGAATTAATTCATGATTTAAATGTAAATATTATAGGTGGCAATTTACTTTTCAAGCTTGATATTACCAAAGCTTATGACAATATTTCTTAGGATTTTGTTAACATCATTCTCTCTTTATTCGATTTCTCTAATAAATTTATCTCTTTGGTTAAAAATATCATTTGTAATGTTTTGTTCTCTTTAGTTATAAATGGTGAAAACTTTAGCTTCTTTAAGTCTTCTCATTTCTCCATCACTTTTTATTATTGCTATTGAATGTTTGTCTCGTTGGCTTAATTTTTTGTTTGGGAACAATTCTAGCATGTATTTTTAGAATCTTGGTGGTTTGGCTATATCCCACTTAAGTTTTGTTGATGACTTTATTATATTTTGTAATGGCTTGTTACAATATGTTAAAAAATTGAAGGTGTTTTTGAATAAGTTTGAAAAGGAAAGTGGCCTCTTGATTAGTACTCAGAAAAGCTATTTTATCTCCTCTATTTCTATTTTTGCTCATAGAATCAATAGAATAAAGGATATTATTGGATTTTCTCATTAATGTCTTCTTATCAAGTATTTAGGTTCTCCTTTATACTGTGGTCCTAAGAGGTCTCACCTTTTTGATGAGGTTATCTAGAACATTCAGAATAAGTTTTCTACCATTGAATTTCATTTTTTATCTTTTGGTGGTAGATTAATTGTTATTAAAACTATTCTTTACTCTCTTCCTTTTATTTGCTACTTAATATTGTTCTTACTTCTCTTATTATTATGCGGATTGAATGGCTTTTTAATAATTTTTTTGGGGCTCAAGTCTTTCGGCCAAAAGACTTCATTGGCCCTCTTGGAATAACATGTGTGGTACTTTATTTGAAGGTTGTCTTGGCTGCAGATCCTTGTTGGATTCACTAATGGTTTTCCTTTTAAACTTTGGCAGAATTTTAGAAAGAATGTTAGTCTTTGGGCTAATTTTATGAATTTCAAATACTACAAAGGTAAACATCCTTTAACATGTAGCTATAAGCATGGTGACTCTATTGGTTGGAAATGCCATTATGCTATTAAATGGAAAGCTGATTCTCTCATTTTCTTGTGTATTAATAGTGGCTCCTCTTTCTTTTGGCAAGTTAATTGGATGGGGGAATCCTCCATTGATTCTATGCTTAATACTCACTCTACTTCTTCTTTGAAAGTTAAGCATTTTATTTTAAATGGTGATTGGAATCATTCTCTTTTGTCTGACTTGATTCCTGATTTCATTTGTAATAATATCACCAAGATTCCTATTGATGGTATTATTTTTGATCAAGTTTTTACCAGCATTTCTAGTAATGGTGATTTTTCCTTTAAAGATAATTGGCACCATATTAGAGATAATAAACCCTCTTCGCCTATCTTTTTTAAGATTTGGAATAACATTATTCATACCTCTTATTTTATTCTTATTTGGAGGATTTTAAGGGGTTTTATTGTTGTTGATTCTTTACTTTTGGACAAAGGTTTTTATCTTCCTTCTAAATGCTTGTTTTATTTTCATATTGAGAATGTTAACTATGTTTTTGTTAATGGTGCTATTGCTTCTAATGGTTGGAATTAGTATGAGGACTTATTCAACATTAGTTCTTTTAATGGAAATTTTACCTTAATGCTGCTCCTTATCTCTTACTTTCTTAATATTATCAAAGGGCATATCAAAATTGTTGTGGTTGTTACTTTGATTTGGTTCATTTGGCATGACAGAAATGATGCTAAACATCATAATGTGCCTATGAATCATAAAAGGATTATTGATAGGACTAAAAACAAATATTTTTCTTTACATAAGGCTGTGCTTCTTAATGGTACTAATTTTAGAGGCTGCAAGTTTGTTGCTTCTAAATTGGGTATTAAGTTTCCTTATTGTGACATGCCTCCTTCTTATAAAATCATTTACTGGATTAAGCCTCATAAAATTAACACTGATGGCTCTGTTGCACTTAATAAATATGGATGTGGTGGTATTTTTCATAATAATCTTGGAAGTATTATCTTGGCTTTTGCACTTGACAAATCTAGCCGTGGTGGTATTTTTTGTAATAATCTTGGGAGTATTATCTTTGCTTTCTCCACTCCTCTCTCTACTACTTCTATTATTATGGCTGAACTAATGGTTGTTTATCAAGCTCTTAAGCTTTGTTTGGAGAAGAATTTTCTTTCCATTTGGTTAGAATCTGATGTTGAGATGGTTGTTACTATGATCAACTCAAATCACAAGGGTAATGCTCAATTTTTCTACTTAGGAATATTAAAGCTATTATTTTTAAATTGTCTTTTAAGATGACTCATATTTTGAGAGAAGGTAATTCTAGTGCTGATTTTTTTTTTTGGCTTGGGAGTAATCTTTTTATTTTCCTTTATTTTCCAATGATAATATTCCAAAGCAATAAAGAGGCTTTCTAACTTAGATAAAGCTGGTTTGCCTTCTGTCAAATTTTCTTAATTTCATTTTCTCCTTCTATGATGGTGGTTGCTATCGATTGTTCTTAGGTGACTTTGCTGCTTTGTCCGATGCATTTCTATGAGGTTTGTTAGCAATGATGGTTGGGATGTTCCTTTTTCACTTTGGTTGGTAGCCTTTTTTTGTGATTGTAACCCTTCTTCTGGAGGTTTGGCTGCTCACAAAATTTTGTTTCTTCTATATGAGCCTGAACCTTTCTTTCACTCTTCATCCCTTCCTTTTTTTTCTTCCTTGATCTTTCTCTTGCTTTCCTTTATGTAGGTCTTTCTTCTTTTCTTTGCAGGTGTCGGCTTTAGCTTGTGGCTTCTACTGCTTTCCCTCTCCTGCTGTTCTATTTATGGTCATTGGTTGTTTCTTTTTTGCTTTTGTTTTGTTGCTCCTTTTCTTAGGTTTTATTTTCTTTCTTACTTTTGGTGTAATAGTTTGGAGAATTTTCTCTCTAGGTTGATTGTAGCTCTTGGAGCGTAAGTTTTGAGGATTTTCACCTCTTAAGGACTTTTGAACACCTTTGTGGCAATGAAATTTCCCCCCACCATGGGTTTTATCAAAAAAAAATAAAAATCCTAAACCCTAAACCCAAAACCTTAAACTGACCCTAAACCCTAAACCCTAAAAAGCTAAAAACCAAAACCTAAATTAACTAAAATCTAAAAAGAAAATAAATAAATAAAACTAAACTAAAATAAAATAAAATAAAAAAAACAAAATAAAACATAAACTAAAACCTAAACCTAAACCTAAACCTAAAAAGAAAAAAAAATAAAAAATAAAAACTAAACTATATTAAAATAAATAAAAACCTAAACTAAACTAAAAAAAAATAAAAATAAACTTAAAACTAAACATAAAATAAAAATATAATAAACTTAAAATAAAAGAAAATAAAAACTAAATAAAACCTAAAAAAATTAAAAATTGAAACCTAAATCCCAAACTAAAAAAACCTAAACCTAAAATTAAAAAATAAACCTAAACCTAAACTAAAATAAACTAAATGAACCTAAACCTAAACTAAATAAAATAAAATAAACTAAAATAAACTAAACCTAAACTAAAAATAAAACCTAAAAAAGTAAACCTAAATTAAAACCTAAAATAAACCTAAAATAAAAAATAAACCTAAACCTAAAATATAATGAAATAAAAACTAAAAAAATAAACCTAAACCTAAAATAAACTAAAATATAAAAAAACCTAATAAATAAATAAACTAAATAAAATAAAAAAATAAAATAAAATAAACATAAATAAAAAAACAACAAAATAAACCTAAACTACCATTTTGTTTATTTAAATAAACCCTAAACCTACCCCAACCCTAAACCTACCACACCCTACTACCCTAAACCCTAAACCTAAACCCTAAAACTAAAACCCTAAACCCTAAACCTAAATCCTAAACCCAACCTAAACCTAAAACCACTAAACCACTAAACTCTATTAAAAAAAAAAACTTAAACTTTAAACCTTAAACCCTAAAACTAAATTAAACTTAAACCCTAAACCTAAAACCTAAACCCTAAACCTAAACCCTAAACCACCCAGATATACACTAAACATTAAACCATAAATCCTAAACCCTAAACCCTAAAGCCTAAAACCCTAAACCTAAAACCTAAACCTAAAGAAGAAAATAAAATAAAATAAAATAAAAACCTAAACTTAAACCTAAACCTAAAGATAAAATAAAATATAAAATCAAAACTAAACTAATATAAAATAAATAAAAACCTAAACTAATCAAACAAATAAATAAATAAATAACCTAAATAAAATAAAAACTAAACTTAAAATAAAAATAAAATAAACTTAATATAAAATAAAAAATAAAATAAAAAAACCCCAAACAAAATAAAACTCATAATAAACTAAAATAAATAAAAAAATAACAACTAAACCTAAACTAAATAAAAAAAAAAATAAACCTAAGCCTAAACTAAAAAGAAAACCTAAAACATAAAATAACAACCTAAACCTAAAACAATAAAATACAAACCTAAACCTAAACCTAATAATAAAAAATAAAACCTAAACCTAAAAAATAAAATAAAATAAATACTAAACTAAAAGATAAACCTAAACTTAAACCTAAACCTAAAAAATAAACTAAAATAAACAAAACCTAAACAAAAATAAATAGACCTAATATAAATAAAATACACTAAATAAAAAATAAAAATAAACCTAAGTAAAAATAAAAATAAAGTAAACCAAAATAAATAAAAAATAATCTAAATAAATCTAAACCTACGAGCTTACTTTTTTAAAAAAAACCCTAAACCATAAACTAAAATATAAAACCCAAAAATAAACCTAAAATCAAACCCTAAAACTGAAACCTAAAATAATAAAATAAAACCTGAACCTAAACTTGAAAATAAAAAAATAAAATAAAAATAAAACTATACTAAAAATAAACCTAAACCTAAAAAATAAAATAAAAAAAAACCTAAACTAAATTAAGCAAAAGTAAAAATAAATCTAAATAAAAATTTATAAAAATAAACAAAATAAACAAAATATACTAAATAAACTAAACCTACTAGTTTACTTAAGTAAATAAACAAAATAAATAAAATCAAAAAATAAAAAACCCAAAATCCAAAACCCTAAATGCTAAACCCTAAACCTAAACTAACCCTAAACCCTAAACCTACAACCCTAAACTCTAAATCCTAAACCATAAAACCCTAAACCTAAAACCCAAAATCCAATACCCTAAATCCTAAACCCTAAACCCTAAACCCTAAACCCTAAACCGTAAACTTTGCAAAAAAAAACCTTAAACACTAAATATTAAATCTTAAACCTTAAATCCTAAAACCCCTAAACCATAAACACTAAACCCTAAAACCTAAACCTAAATAAAATAATAAAATAAAATAAAATAATAGACTTAACTAAAACCTAATCCTAAACCTAAATTAAATAATAAAATAAAATAAAAAAGAAAAACTAAACTAAAATAAAATAAATAAAAACCTTAACTAAACAAAAATAAAATAAAATAAACTTAGAAATAAAAAACTTAAATAAAGAAAAACTAAACCTAAAATAAAAATAAAATAAGCCTAAGATAAAATAAAATAAATACTAAATAAAAGCCTAAACCTAAAATAGAACCTAAAAATAAATAAAAAATAACACCTAAACCCTAAACTAAAAGAAAACATAGACCTAAAATAAAAATAAAATAAACAAAATAAAGTAAACCTCAACCCAAACTAAAATAAACTAAACTAAAATAAATAAAACCAAAACCTAAACCTAAAATAAACTAAACCTAAACTTAAACTGAATATAATATAATAAATTAAAAATAAACCAGAGCCTAAACTGAAAAATAAAACCTAAAAATAAACCTAAAATAATAACCTAAAATGTAAACCTAAAAAAATAAAATAAAAAATGAAACCTAATCCTAATTATAAAAAATAAAACTTTAACCTAAAAATAAAATAAAAATAAAACTAAGGAAAAGAAAACCTAAACCTAAACTAAAACCTAAAAAATAAAAAAAAATGAAAAAGAAACCAAAACGAAAATAAATAAATTTAATATAAATCAACTAAACTAAATAAAAATAAAAATAAACTTAAATAAAAATAAAAAATAAAATAAACTAAAATAAATGAAAAATAAACTAAATAAAAATAAATCTAATAGTTTACTTAATTTTTTTTAAAAAAAATCCTAAACTAAAATAAAACCTAAAAAATAAACCTAAAATAAAATCTAAACCCCAAACCTAAAAAAAAATAAAATAAAAAAAAATCTAAAAATAATACATAAAACCTAAAACTAGAAAATAAAATAAAAATAAAACTTAAACCTAAACCTAAACCTAAAAAAATATACTAAAATAAAAAACCTAAACTAAAATAAATAAACTAAATGAAATAAAAATAAAAATTAACCTAAATAAAAAAAATAAAATAAACTAAAATAAATAAAAAATAAACTAAAAAAACCTAAACCTATCAATTTACTTAATTTAAAGAAAAAAATAAAACCCTAACTAAGCTAAACCCTAAACTAAACTTATAACCCTAAACCCAAAACCCTAAACCCTAGACTCTAAACCCTAAATCATAAATCCCTAAACCCTAAATGCTAAACCCTAAACCCTAAACTTTGGTAAAAAGGCTCTAAACTAAAAATAAACCTAAAACCTAAACCCTATACCCTAAACCCTAAACCCTAAATCCTAAAACCCTAAACCTTAAACCCTTAAACCTAAACCTAAATAGTAAAATAAACTAAAAACCCAAATTAAAAACATAATCCTAAACCTAAAAAAATAAAATAAAAAATAAAAATTAAACTAAAATAAAATAAATCAAAACTAAACTTAATAAATAAAATAAAATAAACCTAAAAATAAAAACATAAATAAAATAAAAATAAAATAAACCGATAAAATAAAATTAAATTAAATGATAACCTAAAGATAAACCTAAAAATAAAACCTAAAAATTAATAAAAAATAACTCCTAAACCTTATACCAAAAAAAAAACCTAAACCTACAACAAAAATAAAATAAAAAAATAAAATAAATGTAAACCTAAATTAAAATAAAATAAACTAAAATAAATAAAACCTAAACATAAACCTAAACTAAAAAAAAAAAAGAAACTAAAAATAAATGTAAGCTTAAACTAAGAAATAAAACCTACAAATAAACCAAAAATAACAACCTAAAAAACCTAAAAAATAAAATAAAATAAAACTTAATAAAAATAAACCTAAACCTAAAAAATAAAATAAATTAAACTAAACAAAAAACAAACATAAACCTAAACCTAAAAAAAACAAAAAATAAAACTAAACTAAAATAAATAAAATAAATATAAATAAAAATAAAAAATAAATAAAAAATAAACTAAATAATAAAAAATAAACTAAATAAACCTAAACTTTGCTTGGTTTTAAAAAAAACTAAACCTAAACTATAAACCTAAACCTAAACTCTAAACCCTAAATCTAAAACCTAAACTAAACCTAACCACTAAACCCTAAATCTAAAATCACAAACCACTGACCCTAAACCCTAAATCTAAACCCTAAACCCTAAATCTAAACCCCAAAACTACCCAATACTAAAATTATAAACCCTCCCTAAACCCTAAACTCTAACTAAAACCCCCACTTCTAAACCTAAACCCTCTCCTAAACCCTCCCTAAACCCACCAACCCTAAACCTCTAAACCTAAACTCTACCCTAAATCATAAATCCCCACCCTAAACCCCTACCAACTTTTAAAACAAAACTGAGCCTAACCCAAACACTAAACCTAACTCTAAACCCTAAACCCTAAACCCTAAACCAAAAAAACTCCAAACCCAAACCCTACCAAAAACCTAAATAATAAAATAAACTAAAACCTAAATTAAACATACTAAACTAAACATAAAAAAAATAAATAAAATTAAACTAATATAAAATAAATCAAAAACTAAAAAAATAAAAAATAAATAAAAAATAAACTAAATAAAATAAAAATAAAATGATAAAATAAAATTAATAAATGTTAATAAACCTAAACCTAAAATAAAAAATTAATAAAATAACTCCTAAAATGCTAAAAAAACCTAAACCTACAAAAATAAATAAAAAATAAAATAAATGTAAACCTAAACTAAAATAAAATAAACTAAAATAAAATAAAACCTAAACCAAACTAAATAAAAAAAATTAAAATAAACCTAACTACTAAAATAAAACCTAAAATAAACTAAAAATAAAACCTAAAACCTAAACCTAAAAAAAATAAAATACCTATATAAACCTAATAATAAAAATAAAACCTAAACCTAAAAATAAAATAAAATAAAACAAATAAAACAAACATAAACCTAAAAAAAAATAAAATAAAAAAAATAAAAAACTTAAACTAAAATAAATAAACCTACTATAAATAAAATAAAACAAAATAAAATAAAGAAAACCTAAATAAAATAAACTAAAATAAATAAAATAAATTAAATAAACCTAAACTTCTTGCTTTTTTTTTAAAACCTAAAATAACTATAAACCTTAAACCTAAAGCCCTAAACCTAAATCTAAATAAATAAATCTAAACCAAACCCTAACTAAATCTAAAATCTAAAACCCTAAAACCAAACCCAAATAAAACCCTAAACTAAACCTAAACTAAACTAAAAAATTAAACTAAACCCTAAACCCTAAACTAAACCCTAAAATCCTAAACTCTAAACCCTACCCTCTAAACCTAAACCCTAAACCCTAAAACCCCTCCAAACCCTAAACCCTAAACTCTAACTAAACCATAAAACCATATACCTTTGACCTAAACTCCAAACTCCTGCCTAAACCCACTAAACCTAAAACTATAATCCAACCTAAAACCAAATCACTAAACCACCCACCTAATCCCTAAACCTAAACCTAAACCCTAAGCCAAAAATAAAGTAATAATAAATTAAAAGAAACCTAAACCTAAAACCTAATAACCTAAATCTAAACTAAACCTAAATGGGCGAACTTTGGTTGAACATCATCAAAGACTGTCTGATCTAGCATTGGAGGGAAAGGTGTAGGCAATGGTTATCATAGTAGTAGTGGTGAATCTAGAGGTGCTAGTGGATATGGAGGTGTTGGTCGGAGCAGTGGTGGTTATAGAGGCAAGAGGAGCGATGAAGGTTACAGCCGTGGTGGTGGTGGAAGGAGAGATCAGGGATATGATAGTGGATCTCACTCGAAAGTGGTGGTTCGATGGGAACTAGAGGAAGAACGATCCATCCAATTTGCTTATCGAACTGTCTTTCTGAGAAGTTCTAGTTATTTAAGTTTTTTATTTATTCCATGCAAGCTCATTTTTTATCTATGTTATTGCTCATGTCTTAGAAAACTTGATGTGTTAGTTGGTTGATGAAATCAAAAAGAATAAATGTTGAATTAGAATTTGTTCTCTTTTAAAAATAAAAAAAACCAAAAACCCTAAATCCTAAACTAAAACTTGAACCCACCTATACCTAAACCATAAACCCTAAACGTTAAACCCTAAAAAGCCAAAACCCAAAACCTTAAATTGTAAAACCCTAAACTCTAAACCCTAAACCCTAATCACTAAAAAGCTAAACTAAACTAAACTAAAATAAAATAAAATAAAATAAAAGCCTAAACCTAAACCTAAAAGGAAAATAAAATAAAAAATAAACATAAAACTAAAATAAAATAAATAAAAACCTAAACTAAATTAAAAAAATTATAAACCAAAATAAAATAAAAACTACACCTAAAATAAAATAAAATAAACCTAAAATAAAATAAAATAAAACTAAATAAAAATCTAAACCTAAAAAATAAGCCTAAAAATTAATAAAAAATAAAACCTAAACCCTAAACTAAAAAAAATAAACTTAAAATAGAAAAATAAACCTAAACCTAAACTAAAATAAAGTAACCTAAAATAAATAAATCTAAATTATAAAAAAATAAATAAACTTAAATCAAACTAAAATAAAATAAAATAAACTAAAAAAAAATAAACCTAAACTAAAAAATAAAACTTTAAATAAACTTAAAAAAACCTAAAACCTCAACCCAAAAAGTAAAATAAACATATAAACCTAAAAATAAAAAAAATAAATAAACCTATAAATAAAATAAAAAATAAATCTAAACTAAAATATACCTAAACCTAAAAAATCTAAATAAACCTAATAAAATAAATAAACTTAAATAAATAACTAAATAAAATAAATTGAACCTAAAAATAAAAAAATAAAATAAACTAAAATAAATAAACAAATAAAATAAACCTAAATTTTTTATTTAAAAATAAATAAATAAATAAACCCTGCCAAATCTAAATACCAAACCCATCACACCCCATTCCTAAATAACTCCATTAACCAAACCATAAATCTTAAAACTAAACCTACACTAATTCTTAACCTCCTAATTGCCCTCCCTCTCTCACTCCTCACCATAAACCTCTCCACCCTCTTAATCACCACTTAATCCAACTAAATTAAAAATCTAAACCTAAACCCTCCTAAACAAACCCTAATAATCAAGAACCTTGATGGTAGAACATTCTACTAGGCTCACTATTGGCATGTATGATGGTGGAGGCCAATTATCATTGGTGGGGATCAAATTAGTGGATATGGAGGTGGTGGTTAAGTAGTGGTGGTTATAATAATGATTTACAATGGTTGTGGTCATGGAATAGATCATGAATATGATGGCATCCACTTCTCAAGAGGTGGTGGTGGTTCATGGGAATTGGAGAAACTAAGAACATTCGATCCATTTGCCTTATGGAACTGTCTTTTAAAACATAGTTCTTTATCTAATTTTGATTTACTCTATGCTGCTCATTTTTATCTAGTCATCGTTTGTGTCTTAAAAACTTGTGCCACTTGGTTGGTGAAATAAAAAAGAATAAATGTTGAATATGAATTTGTTCTCTATTAAAAAAAATAAACCCCAACCTAAACCTAAACCTAAACCTAAACCAAACCCTAAAACCATAAACCCTAAAAACTAAACCATAAACCCTAAACACAAAACTAAACCCTAAAACCTAAACCATAAACCTATTGACCTCATTTTGGGTGAGCTCTCAACTTCATATCTCTAGATCCCTAGGCACAAATAGTTCCCATCTTAAGACACTTGTAGTGATTAGGTGAACACTTAACCTAACCCTAGTGACTTGAAGGTTAGCCATAGGGTAAGTTGTGCATTAGATATTTGGGAGAACATCACCTAGCCCAAACCAAATCCTTGCATTCTTCCAAATCAAATCTCCCAATTTAAATCTAAATTCCAAAATTAAATCCAACTATCGATGATTTAAACCCATGATCAAATTAAACATCAAATCCTTCCTAAGCCTTTGATTTTATCTTATGGACTTAGCCAAAATTCAAATCACAATTCAATTGATTTTCTTTATCAAATTCAATCTCAATTTAATTCTAAATCATCAAAACTCCAAATGCTTGAAACCCAAATCAAATTAAATTTTTAATTTTAGCTAGCCAAATTCTTGAACTAAATAATACCAAATCAATTCAAAAATTATGGATTTCCTCATGATTCAAACATTCCTATAATCATAGATCCAATATAAATACAAATATAATTATCACAAATCCGATAATCAAACCCAAGTTCTTTTGACTTGATGTATATGAACTAAAATCCATGGATCCAAATAACTTGCAATTGGATTTATATTTCTATATCCGACCCATTTATCAATATAATTAAACTTTAATCAAGCCATGATCAAGCTAATTAACCCATTTAGGTCCACTTGACCCAAAGTGGCCTTAAAGACCTTTTCGAGCCAAGTTTTAATTCAACCCAAATTAGATTGAACTAATCCCATCCAAACCTCACAACATGATCAACAATTATCCTAGGTTAATCAATTGTCTTGAATTGGGTCAAACTAAGTCAACCTAGCCTATTGACCAAGTCAACATTTTGCCCAAATTAGATAAAATCCACTATAAGCCAAATTGATTGAAACCATTGATACAAACCCATTCCAAACCAATGATTGAACATGGTCAAACCCTCACTTGAGCCAAACCAAGCCTAATTGTCTATTTGACCCAAGTTGACCCAAATTGGCCTAAAAAGCCAAAATAGGGCAAATCACAATCCAACCCAAATTGATTGTAACCAATGGCTAAAGTTCATTCAAAATCACTTATTGTACTTGACCAAAACCATGATTGTGCCCAATTTGACCAATTGGTCAACTTGAACTAACTTAACCCAAATTGACCTAAAGGGTCAAATTAACCAAAATCCAAATTAATTCTAAATTAAACCAAACCAAAGCCTACAATCATTTTCAATTGGCCAATCGAACTTGACCCAAACCTTGGTTTGACCTAATTTGACCAATTGGTCAACTTGACCCAACTTAACCTAATTTGACCTAATAGGTTAAATCAAGCCAAATTAAATCAAATAAACTCCAAACCAGTTGAAATTAGGCTAACACTTTTGACGCATCCCAAATCTACCTAAACCAAACTCATAGCCAAATGACCATTTTGCGCTTAGGTTTAGGGCATCCCATGAGATAAGACACATGATCATTTGGTCATAACCTCCCCCTAGCCACTAGGCACCCAGTCATAAGTCCACTTAGGCACCTAGGACCATGGTTGACCTGACCCAAAGGTGGTTGGGTTGGCCATGATCTATGGCATGGTGAAATCACCTCCCCATCCCCATTGGAGCTTTCCAAATAGCCATAGGACTCCCACGACTCCGTTGACAGCCACCTCCACACCCTCACCCAACCAAACTGAGCCACATCATGCACCAAAGGACCTCCACCACCCTCAATTTTGGCCAATTGATCAAGAAAAATCCAAAGAAGCTGTGGTCATTTGATCTAAGGAATGAGGGGGTATTCCCCCCTCAATCTCACTTGAACTCAGACACTCGCACTTGATTCAACTTTAGCATCCAAGGAGAGAGTTCCCAAAGAAATTTCCAAGCGTTCCCACACTCCCAAAAATTCCCATTCTCAGTTTTACGCAAAACCAAAATAAGGGAGGCCACCTTCGATTCTCATTTGCTCAAACCTCCACCAAAGTGCAATTAACTTTGCACACACCTTCCATTGAGACAAACGAGTGAAGCAAATTATTTCCCAAGCTTATCGATGGTCAGAGTGTAGAGTTTGATCAAGCCTGAGAACCTACACCTTATGGGCTTGTCTTTCGAGCAAACTACACCAAATCAAAGCTCGTGCGGCTCAATAGAGCTTCATTTCTACCAAATAAAGCTTTCTCAATAATTGGAACTGCCAGTCATATGCTCCAGTGAGGTATGCCATTGAAATAGATCCTTGAATGAAAATAAGTTGGTCTTTTGTGAAAGAAATTTTCATGTCATGTGATTTCCTCCATTAGATATTCTTATTGTGCTTCCTTGAAGGTGTGGGATCATTGTCATCTCCATCCGAGCTTGGGTGAGCTTGGATCGAGTGATAATCGATGGACGGTAGATATTGTTTGATGCTTGGGAGGAGATAGATCATGTAATGTCCATCCCCCATGATTGGGATGAACAGTCCTGATCTAATCACGCTTAGAACCTCTGATTAATCCTTTGAAATTATGAGTTTAATCATGGTCATCTGATCTTAGATCAGACAGTCCACTGAGTTATCCCTTGCACCACCATCTGAGTTATCACTTTGATGTGACAACTTAAATAGCAAATCCCATCATGCCACATGGAAAGCGCATCATGTCAGCATGCCATGTCAGCTGCCATGTGGCCCGTTGGGATTAAGGCTCTAATTAGAGCTAATTAATAAGTTTTAATCCTGAAACTTCCTAAATTTATAACTAATTCTAGGAAAATCCATAAAAAATACAAACTTATGTTCATTTTAAAGATAATTTAGAGTAAAATCTAGGAAAATTATTATTAATTGATTTTGAGTAGTGGATTTAGCTTAATTAGAAATGTAATTTATCTAATTACTCTCTAATTAACCATCCAATTAATCTCAAACTTTATGTGCATGTTAAGGGGGATGACCTCTACCACCCCTATTTTTTTGGGATTTTATTGGTTGCTTAATTAGGGAAACTAATGGGTTAAGGCTTAATAAGTTTCTTAATTTAGTTAGTGATAATTAAGCAAATGAATAGTAAATTAATCAATGAATTTAGCTTATTAACCTCTATTAATGATGATGAAGTCTAAAGAAATGGGTTGGGACTCCCTCTTCCAATTTTTTCTTTAAGTCTTCTCTAATCCCTCTTAAATTATTAATTAATTAACACCCCTTAATTAATTAATTAACAAGAATAATCAAAAATCCAAATGATACCTGAACTTTAATCAACAAATTGTAAGGATTTAGGGATTGCGACTTAGGCTACCTTCTTTGTCTCTTTCTCTAAGCCCATCTCATTTTGATTAGTTAAGGTTAATTAAGGTTTAATTTATTAATTAATGAACTTAATTAATTTAATTGAATCTATTTCTAAAATTTAATCTTGGGTAGCTCTTTGGGCGTTCAATAATCTAAAGGGGGAGATAATGAAATTATGGTTAGCTCACATGTATGAGAAAACTATAAAAGTAGTTAAGTGAGATCACTTAAGCTTAATTAACTATTAATCTTGAGTCAATTGCATTAGGTCCCTTTCATTTATTAGGAGCATTGCAAATTTACTTTCCATGTGGTTGCATATCATATTAGCTCATTATTAATTAGTTAATTAACTTAAGGTGATGTAGGTAAGGGTTAATTAATTGGCTTAATTCATTCCCTAACCTAATTAAACCATAAAATCAACTTAAATACTTCTTCATTAAATCAAATTAACTCACACATGAGGAATGGGATTAGGATCAACAAATATCTTTCATTTCCTAAATGAAATCAAACTCAAAATTAAGAAATCTCATTAAAGGACTTTAGTTTATTTTAAGTGGTTTTATTTAGTATGATTGTCCTTAGGAATTAATTGGAATGAATGATATAATGTGCTTATGTTCCTTTATTTCTTTCCAATCATGTTAAATGTTACTTCCCATGTGTAATCATGCATTCATTTTTTTTAAAAAATTAACTAAATGAAATGGCTTCTTTTATGTCAAATTGCATGTGGTGATTTAAATTAAAAATAGGTGTGGCTATTATCACTATTAAATCTTAAGTTATTTTTAAAAGCTCATAAATCAATTATAATAAATGAAGTGATGTTAATTACAAATATCTATAGGTTTACATGTGTTGATAATATAAGATATGAAATATGAAGCTCTCTATCTTTATCTTACATGGATTCACATATGAATTACAAATGTGTAGTTCATTTGAAAAGCACACAACATTTGTCTAAATCAATTCCTATGCATTTCCAAGCTAAGACTTAGGAAGAATTTCATACCATATATGTAAATCATATAATCAAATCAAATATGACTTCTTGCATGACTTCTTCTTCTTGTGGTTCCTTTCATACATTCACCTGTATCTGAGAAAAGAGGTATATTAGTCTGGACACCCGGGGCTGTGAGGCTTTAAGTAGCCCTAAGTAGGTCTTATACCTTATGCCCTTGGCACAAAACAATGGTGCCATACCCACTTAAGCTCTTATACATCTATATGTGTGATGTGGCCAATAAATAAGAATCATAAGTCATATAAATCAAATACAATTTTTCCATGGGTTTTTCTAATCTTTGTAGTTACTTTTACATTTATATGTATCTAAGAAAAGTGGTATATTAGTCTAAATACATCAGGGCTGTGAGGCTTTAAGTAGCCCTAAGTAGGTCTTGTACCTTACGCCCCTGGTGCAGAATAATTGTAATGTACTCACTTGAAACTTTTATACATATGAATGTGTATCTAGCTAATGGATGAAAAATCCCTCCTTCTATTAAAAAGCCATGCATTCATAATTCAATCAAATGAAAAAATTAAATTTCAAACACAATTCTTTACCTTCATCATTCAAGTATGCTAAAATATAAATTGCATGTATAGGTATGCTTAGGATTTAATCATATGCATGATATGCATGATGGAAAGAAATGAATAAACATGTATTAGGTGATAGTAATTCATTGTAATTAATCTTAAGATGCCTTTCTTATTGAATAAGGTTATTTAGAGTGAACCTAAACTTAGGACTAATTAAAACATATAATATGCTATTCATTAAAGGAAATTGATTAATTAACTTACTTTAGAAGTGACTTAAGGTAGGGATGAAATAGAGGGTCTCTCTCTTTCTTCTCTTTATAACACTTATTTGTTAAGTGTAGACCATATGAAACAAAAGAAAACACTAAGTAAAATCCTTAAATCAATCAGGTTACTTAAACAAAAATCAACCTCTTTATAAATTAAATCCCTCACACTTAGCAAATTATAACTCTAAAGCCTAGTTAGGACATACCACACAAGCTTTAATTCATGCACATTAGACTAAGTCACCATTTATAGATTTATGTTAGGGAGGTGTATGGTTTGATGTATGCTTGTTTTGTGATGTGTTTTTGTAGAGTGGATGTTAGGGTGCATGTGTAGATTTTAGATATTAGCCTAATCATGCTTTCTGCAAGGGGTTGTGCTTAAGGGGCCGCTAAATAAAAATATAAATGTTTTTTGCTGTGTAGGTTGCTTAACCCCTAAGCATAACCAAGTTAAGACATGTGGACTTGGTTACCCATGTGTGGGGTGCTAAGTCCAAATTATTCATATAATTACTTGGGTTGTATGGTGAGTTTAGCTAACATTTATCTTGTAGGTGTAGTTAGATTTACTTTCCTTCTTTTAATATAATTTTGCATTAGGATTAGGATGAGTATTATGGGGGACTAGGATGAGCATTGGTTACAAGACCAAGTCATATGTACCATGTGATGCCTTTGGATTAAGCATATCCAAATCAACCGAAAAAGAAGGAAGAAATAGAGCAAATCAAATGATGAAATGGAAGATGAAGAACTGAAGAAGGAAGAATGAAGAATGAAGACCCCCATAACATTCATCATTTGTAATTATAATTATTCTTGTGTAATCCGGGTTGTATAAGAGTAGAACTCGGCTACCCATATTTCTTTTTGGGATGTACGGCAAAACCCGACTGCATTGGCCTTTTATTCTTTTGCCATGGCTTTATAAAATTGTATTTGATATTTTGCTTAGCTTGTGCAATAAAAGCATCATTTTCATAGTTTATTTAAGATTGGTGATTATTGTATGGCATGGATGCGATTAGGCTCTTAGGATAAAAATAAATTTTCTATCCCATTAACACTTCATAACTAAATTTTTGAAACAACTCATAATCTTATATAAAAACCTAGGCATTAAATCAAAATAATAAAATATTTTGCAACCCCTTATCAAGATGTTATATGTTTAATATCATGCATAATCATCTAGTTTCACTCTTGTTAAGAGAGGGCTTCCATCTTTGCTAGATAGAATGGGCTTAACCTTCGAGAGCCTATGATGGAAGAACATGTCTTTCCCTTTTGATTTGGCCCATAATCAACTTCTCATGCATTTAATCATACAAAATCCTATAGCCTGTGTCAAAATAAAGAGTCCTAAATTAAATAAAATTTGATAAGAATTTGCATTAGATTTAAGTCATTATTCATACCCCCCATGCTCTAGTCTCTTAGGGAGTGGGTTTAAGAACTTAGTCTCTTTTCTAAATAATTATAAACTAGGCATCTCGCAAAAACATATGACTTGCCTACATGGATTTAAATCATAGGAGGAGTTAGTTGGTTGCCACTCCAAGTGATAATAAGTCCAGCAGTCAGGTGGTTTACTCTCTCTTATGTAGGTAAACCATATACGCACTTTCACCTTAGATTTAGGTCATGATTTGGCCCTCACCAAAGTTCTCTAGATTTAGGATCTGAGTATGCTATTTCTCTTTGTGGGCTACAAGCATAAATCCTCACCTCGGTATTTCCACAATCTTATATTGTGGAATTATAAGTCCTAGATTTCTAATAAAATTTCAAATAAAATAAATAAATCTCCTCAATTTTAAATATATAAAGCCCAACCATAGGGTAGATTGGACTGCTCACTAGGTTTCCTAGTATCATGAGTACTCCCTATTCAACTCCTTTGGTTTCCATAATAACTCTACCCTTTTGATCCATCCCACTTGATCTTCTAAAATACAACCAATTTATTGATAGTACTATCTTTGAATTCTTTGGAGACAATAATTGCCTACTTTAATCGAGAGTATTCTTAAGGGATTCATTTTTCTTAAGATGTAATTAACTATAGGGGCTTGCCTCTATAGGGAACTTAATGAACCTGGTTTAAAAAAACCCTGCTTTACTTTTCCAAGTAAATTATGGAAAAAATCTGCGGTATATTGGAAGACCCATCATGCCTTAGGAGTCCTTACTAGGCGATTATGCCATCATAGGTAGTGATTTATATCTTTTGAGATATTATACTATTCATTGATGTCATACCCGATCACCTCAATAAGTCATCAGATCTGCATGGTGTCCCCTCAGATATACACACACAAATGAAATTGAAAATAAACACCACAAAACCCTAAACACTAAACCTTAAACCCTAAACCCTAAACCCTAAACCATAAACCTAAACCATCCCTCCAAAACCCTAAAACCTACAACCCTAAACCCCAAACCCTAAATCCCAAAACCCTAAACTAAATTCTAAATAGTAAACCCTAAACCTAAAATGACCTAAATCCTCCACAAACCTCCACCCACTCTAAACCTCCCACCTTACACTACATACACCTAAACCTTAAACCCTCTCCCCTGGGCCTAAATTTAAACTAAAACATCCTACCACCTGGGCTGAGAGATCAAACTAACTCTAGGCCTGAGCCTGGGCCCAAACCTGGCCAAACTCACCCTAGACCACTGAGCCCAGGCCCTGGGCCTGGGCCCTGGGCCTAGGCCTGAAGGCCTGGGCCCTGGGCCCTAAACCTGGGCTAAACCTGGGCCTAAACCTGGGCTGGGCCCTGGGCCTGGGCTTTTAGGCCTGGCTTGATCCTGGGCCATGAGCCTAGGCCTGACTGAGCCCAGGCTAAACCTGAGCCCTGGGCCCCAGGCTAAAGGCCCTGGGCCAGGAAAGGCCTGGGCTCTGAGCTGAACAGACTGACTGGGCCCTGGGCCAAAGGCTGGACCTGAGAGGCCCTGGGCATCCTAGGCTAAACCTAAACAGGCTAAACCTAAGCAGGCTGAGCCCTACCCAGGCCTGTGTCCTGGGCCTTCTAACAGGCATGATCCTGAGGCCTCTTAGGCTAAGGCTGGGGCCCTCTAGGCCCAGGCCCTGAGCCTGGGCCCTACACCTAAATCCTAAACCCTGGGCCCTAAACCTGGGCCTAAACCTAAAAAATAAATAAACCTACCACTAAACCCACATAACCCACCCAAATCTAAACATACCTAAATCTACCTAAACCCAGGCCCTAAACCTCCCTCTCTCACCTGACCTAAACCTAAACCTAAACCTAAACTAACCTAAATAAACACAGCTAAACTAAACCTAAACTAAACCCAAAAAAACCAAAAAACCCTGACCCTTGTCCAAGTGCTCTAGCGGTTTCCCTTTCCCCTTTGATTTTTAGTTTTTTGGCCACTACTTGCTGACTATTTTGCATGATTCTCATTGGATTCCTTCTTGAATCGATGGTTGCTAGCCTATTTCATGTTTTCATTTGAGTAATATCACGGCTTGGCTTCTTCCCCAATGATTCATTGGGGAAAACTGAAGGATCCTATGGATCTTGCTATGGCATTAAAATCTTGGCTTTAACTTCTTTGAAATCATTCAAAGACATTCCGTTTGGATTTATCTCCCCAATATGAAAAATTCATTTCATTAACCATCAATTTCATTTTATTGTGGGTGCTTTATTTGGTCAGCCACTGTAAATTGACTAGACAACATCTATAAAATGTTATCCTTGAGTGGCTAGAATCATTGTTGAATTGGACATTACCAAGAAACACCCCAAAGAAATCTGGTTGGTCTTTGAAAATTAAAGTTATATGCAAAGAATTGAATTTGAAAATTTCCCTTTCATTTGTTCTCACTGTAAAATCCATGGGTACAGTAATTTTGAATGCTTCATTCTTCATCCTCACCTATAAATCCTTGTAAAGAAAACTTCTATTCCTAACCCTAGGCCGATCACTATTAAATATCAAAAAGCTACATCAGAAAAAAAAAGGAATTTTGAATGTCCTTAATAAGGATATTTTACCTCTTACTTCTTCTGTGCAATTGAAGGCTTCTAATGTGAGCAATAATAGTTTTTTTAAACTTTTGGAAGATGAGTCTATTTCCTCCGATTCAATCCCTGCATTCTTGCTGGCTTTGATTGATGAAAATGAAGCTTTGATTGAGAATATAAATGAGGATATTAATGTTATGTATCATTCAAATTCAATGGACAATATGGATTTAATACCTCATGATAATCAGGTTGAAAAAATTGATTCTATTTTCCAGATTCAGGATGATTTAAATTCTCAAAAAGATTTGGCTTTGTCTAATAATTTGGGTCATGAAATAGAAGAGCGTGGTGTCCACACTTGCCTTTTAATAAATCTATTTATGCTCACTCTCTCTCTTGCTATTCCCGATGCTCATTTGGCTTTAATAAATTCAAATGTCTTGGAAGAAGGAGAGCTCATTTCTAATCAAAAGATTTCTTTTAAATCTATGACTAATGTTACTAAATCCTTCTTAGATGATGATTATATGGGAAAAGACAATGGTTTCCAAACTTATCATGCTAAAAAGAGAAAAAAATGTTAAAAAATTCCCTCCCAAATTGCCAAGAAACACTAGATCAGCTGTGGCCTCCCTCTCCTCTCTTAATTAACCTTTTCTTAACCCTTTTATTTCTTTATGTTTAATTTTATTGGTTGGAATGTTAGAGGGATCAGCACCCTCTTTATTCATAACCATTTTAGAAATCTTTGTCGTATACATAATATTTCTTTTCTTATTTTTTCTAGAGCCTCTTATTCATGCTAACAAAATTAACCATGCTGCTATATGATCAGTTTCAATAAACTTTTCTCTAATGTCAGTAATAAGATTTAGTGTTTTTGGAATAACTTTGTAGAGGTTTCTATTCTTGATGATTTTCAAAAAGTTTTCAATGCTCAAATCTCTTATGGTGATTATTGTGTTTTGGGGTTAGATCTGGTAGAAATCTTCTTTGGGATAATTTGAGGAATTTTGGTACCTCTATCAATAAACCTTGGTTTGTTGGTGGTGATGTCAACACTATTTTATTCACTTCTGAATAAAGTGGTGGTTGCTCTCTAATATTCATGCCATGGAAGAATTTTCTAATATGATCCTTGATTATAATTTGATTGATATTAGTTTTAAAGGTTGTAATTATACTTGGTAAAACTCTAGACATTGAGAAAGGTTGGATCAGATTCTTTTTAATACTCATTAGATTACTCAATGGCATATTACTTCTGTCGATCATTTAAGCATAACCTTGTCTGATCATGCTCCTCTTTTGGTTTCTAGTTAAGATAATTATAATAGATTAAAAAATTTCTCTCCTTTTAGATTTCAGAACATGTGGATTCAGCATATCAATTTTTTTAATGTTGTGGCTAATAATTGGAAAGCTCCTTTACATCTTGATAATTCGATTATGGGGATGAATAGACTTTAGTTTAAGCTTAAATGACTTAAGAAAAATATGGGTTGGTGGAACACGCATTTTTATAATAACCTTTTTACTAATATCAAAGATATGGAAAAATTATTTTGTGATCTTGTGGTCTTCATTATGTATGATCCTTCTAAGATTAAGTACTTGACTGAGGTGAAAGATAAACTTGTTAATTTTCAAAATATGGAGGAGACTTATTGGCTTCAAAAAGCTACTAGTAAACATATTGCAGATTGTGATAGGAATACTATGTATTTCCATGCTTTAGTTATTAAAAAGAGAGCTTTAAATAATATTAATAAAAATTAAAGATGGCAATGGAGAATGAATTATGGAGAATTATGATATTAAGGTTTCAGTTATTAATTACTTTAGAAATATGCTTAAAAAGAGTTTTTCTTATGAAGCTATTTCTAAATCACACTTGATTCCTTCTATTATTAGCAATGATTATAATGATTTGCTTAGTATTATGCTTAATGAAGATGAAATTTTTAAAGTTCTTAATAACATGAACATGGATTTTGTTGTTGGTCGAGGGTTTCACTATTTAATTTTTTCAAAATTTTGGTTTACTATTAAAAATGATTTGATTGATGTTGTGGTTGATTATTTTTAATGGTAATCCTTTTAATAGATATTTTTCTAGTACTTATATTGTTATCATACCCAAGAAAGGTAATCCAAACTATTAGAGCAATCTTAGATCTATTAGTATTTGCACCTTCTGCAATAACCTGATTTCCAAAATTCTTTCCATCAGACTTAGTCTTTTACTTCATAAGATTATCTCTCTCAACTAAACTAGTTTTGTTAGAGGTAGATCTATTTCTGAGAACATTTTATTTGTCGAGGAATTAATTCATGACTTAGATGCTAAGACTAGAGGTTGAAATGTTCTTTCCAAATTAGATATTAGCAAAGCTTTTGAGAATATCTCTTGGGATTTCCTTTAACATATTATGAATTTATTTGGGTTATCTGATAAATTTACTTTTCTTATTAAAACTTGTATTAATAATGCCTGATTTTCTATTTTGCTTAATGGGAAAGCTTTGGGCTTCTTAACTTTTTCCCATGGCTTAAGACAAGGGGATCCTCTATCTCCACTTTATTTATTATTGTTGTTGAGTACTTATCTAGGAGAATCAATGTGTTATTTTTAAACAACCTAGTATGTACTACAGAATTCTTGGTGGTCTTCCTATTTAAGACTTAAGCTTTCTAGTTGTTTTCATTACTTTTTGCAATGCTTCTATTCAACATATTAAGAACCACAAGATTTTTTTAAAATAAAATTGGTTGAGAAAGTGGTCTTTCGATCAATGATAACAAAAGCTATTTTATTATTTCTTCAAGTATCTCTAATAATAAAATCAATCAAATAATTCGTATCACTAATTTTAAACATCAACACTTACCTCTTAAGTACTAGGGTGCTTCTCTATTTTAAGGTCAAAAATGATCCCATATTTTTAAGAGTTAACTCAAAAAAATTTTAAATAAAATTTTTGTTTGGGAATTCCATTTACTTTCCTTTGGTGGCAAGCTCACTATTCTTAAAAGCACTCTCAATTCTATGCCTCTTTATTTGATTCAAACTATTATTCCCACTAATTCTACTCTTATCATAATTGATCGCTTACTTAATAAATTTTTTTGGGATCCAATAATTCTATTAAAAGAATGCATTGGACATCCTAGCATAAATGCTGTGGTCCTTTGGGTGAAGGTGATCTTGGTTGCAAACTTATTCATGAAGTTATGACTGCCTTCTCTCATATGCTTTGGTGGAATTTTAAAAAGAATGATAGCCTTTGGGCTAATTTTATGATGGAAAAATATTGTTAAGGTAAACACCCTCCTATCTATGCCTATAAAGTTGGCGACTCTCCAGTTTGGAAAAGGCTTTGCTCCATTAAATGGGTTGTTGACTCATTAATATCTTGGGGTATTCATTCGGGCTCTTCTTTCTATTGGCAAGAAATTTGGATTGGCAATGGCTCTTTTGACTCCCTTTGATCAACACATTGTACTGCTGCCATCAAAGTTAATTATTTTTTGGCTTAATAACAATTGGAATGAAAACAAACTTGAGAACTACATTCCTATTTCTATTTTTGACAAGTTTTGCAACATCATTATCTTCTCTAATAAACCTGATCAAATTCTTTTCAAGCTCTCTTACAATGGTGATTTCATTCTTAAAGAGGTTTGGAAATTTATTAGAAATAAACAAAACACCTCTAATGTTTTCATTAAACTTTCTGACAATATCATTTCTATTTCTTATTCTGTTTTAGCTTGGATGATTTTGAATGACTTCATTCTTGTAGATTCTTTGTTTTGGATTAAAGGGTTTTATTTACCTTCTAAGTGCAATTGTTGCTATCATATTGAAAATGTTAATCATGTTTTTGTCAATGGTGCTGTTACTTCCAAACTTTGGATATGGTATGATGATTTATTTAACACTAACTATTTTCATGGCTCTCTTTCATTATATCAACTTCTTGAAGTTTTTTTCAATAAATCTGTGAAAGGCCATATGAAAGTTTTAATTTCTATTACCCTTATTTGGTTCATTTGGATGGATATAAATGATGCTAAATATCAAGACTTTTCTATGAACCATAAAAGGATCCTTGCTAGAACTAAAGAAAAAAAAAAACCATGCTTTGTTTAATGCAAATTTAATTAGTAATCTTCAACTTAGAGGTGATAAATTTGTGTCTAGGAAATTGGGTATCACTTTGCATGATGACCCTTCCTACAAGAGTATTAGGATTATACATTGGATTAAGCCTAAAGAAAATTTTATTAAGATCAATACTAATGGTTTTGTTTCCCCTAATAAATATGGTTGTGGTGGAATTCTTAGGGATTATAAAGGAACTGTCATTTGTGCTTTTGCCAACCCCTCAAAGCTTGTTCTATTATTTATGCTGAGCTCATGGCTATTAATAAAGCTAGTGCAGATTTCCTGGCTAATTTGGGAGCTGAATTAAATGAGCTCGCTTTATTTGATAACCATAGATTACTTAAACATATGCATGGTCTGGTCAATCTGGATAACACTAGACTTCCTTATCTCAGATTTTAACTTTCGATAATTTTGTTGATCATATTACTATGGTGGTTTTATTCAGTCTATTTTTTGGTTGGTTTTTTTTTTTCTCTTAGCAAGAATTAGTTTTTGTAATATTTCTTTAAGGTCCTAGTCAATCTCACTTTATATGAAAGCTACCTTGTTGGTTTTAGTTTATTTCAAAACTTAAACCCCCTTCCTCTTTACCCCATTGTATACTTGAATGACCCTTATTTGGGTCATAGTGGTGTATTTTTAATTAGTTTTCCTATCCTCTAGGATGGGTGGTTTTCTTTCTATGGCTTATGCTATGCTTCTTTTGTCACACAACTAGTGATGTTTTGGGGGTCTCCTATTGAGTTATAGTTGTTCTTGATTTTGGCCTACCCCTTATACTAATTGATGTTGGGTTTGCCTCAGGTTTTGGCTGGCTGTTACCTTATTTGAATTTGATTTTTTCCTACTATGGTTGGTTCTGCTGGATGCTACAATTTGCCTCTTCCATCTACCCGACTATTTTGGGTGGTCATTTTTTCATGGCTACTATTGGTCTCTTCTAGTTTGGCTTAGTTTTGGGCTCTTTGATGGTTGTTGTTCTCCTTTCCTAGTTTCTCTTAAGGGCTTCTGCTGGTTGGTTTTTCCCTCTACCTTGTGGATTAGAGGTAGCTTTTTTCTAGATGTTTCCCTCTTATTTTCCCTTTTATGGTGATTATCTGCTCCTTAGGGTTTGGAAGGGGCTTTGTTTGCCTCTGGCCTTGTTCCTTTCCTGATTTTCTGCTTTTGGTTGGGTGGTTCTCTTTGGCATTTTATCGTGGTTTTTGTCCATTAAGTGACCAATTTTATTTCTTGGTTTTTTTGGAGATCTCCAAGTGGGTTATGGTTATGCCTGCTGTTGTTCTTTCCATCTATTTTGTGCTTTGTATTGAATTAAGATCTTGTTTTATCTAGCTGCTCCCTTTATTGAATAGTAACTTCTACTGCTGTGTTTTGTTGTTAGCTATATTGGTCTCTTAATTTGGTTTTTTTTCAATTCTTTTTGGTCATTTTCCTGTTTGGGTTTGTGTTTTCTTTTTATTGGTTGCTTTCTTTGTTGATTGGTATGAGGGTTGCTGCTTTGTGGTTATTTTTTTTCTTCCAGACTTGGGTTTTTGTTTACTAGAGGAGATGGCTATGGCTATTTTTTGTCTATTCCCTCTTGGTTTACTGCTCCTCGACTAAATTGGTCCGTTTTTTTTGGTTGTGGCTCTCTCTGGCTTGGTGTCTTAGTATTGGATGTTGTCTTGCCTTGGATGCTTGTGCCTTGGCTTGGTGTCTTGGGATTTAGATTGGCTATTAATATTGAATCCCTCTGGTTTATTTTGCTCTCCTTATAATCCCATATTTGCGTCTTTGTCGGTGGTGTTGTATTTGTTATTTTTTGTCTGCCATGGTGGTGGTTTTGATGGTAATTTTTGATGCCCTCTTGGTCTCTCTATAGATTTCCTCTCTTTGGTGCTACTTATCTTCTACTATTTTGCTATTTGGGTGGAGGTTTTGCCCTTAAATTTGGATTACTATTGCTCTTGAGATAGTCGTGGGTTGTTGTTATGCGTTTGGGACTGTTTTGTTGCCTTGTGTTGTTACCCCAATTCATGCTGACTGCTCCTTTTTTGTGTTTCTCTTCCTTTTTGTGGTGGCTTTGGTGGAATTATTCTTTGGTTTTTAGCCCACGATCCTATCAGTAACTTCTGCTAGCTTTATGTGATTGGTCTGTTGTGGTTTTGGTTGGTGGGTTTGGTACTGGTCGCTACTTTCTATTTGTTTGGTGCAGGACCTGGGTCACTATGGGCTATTTTCCTTGGATGGTTTGCTTATATCAAGTATGTGATGGCATTGATGTTTCTTCATATCTTCTCTCTGATTGGTAGCATTACATATGACTATAATACTTCTCAGGAAGTTTGGATGCTCATATGTATTGCTGGCACATGAGATGATCTTAACTGAGCCCAAGCCTTCTTTTTCTCAGCTCTCTCTAAATTGTTTACTTTATCCTTTTCCCTTGAGCTATGATTATTACCTTTGTAGTGTTTTGCAAAATTCTTTTGCAGGTTGGAACTTTACAGATGGAATGAGCTATACTCAGTCAACTCAACTATTATTATTATGGATCTTGTTTATCTTGCTTTCTCAAAGGGATCAAGAGGTGCTTTTGACTAGTCCTTTTACTACTTTCATGAGTTGTAATAGTCTTATTATGTGTCTTTTTCTCATATGCTTTTTAGCTATTGTATTTGTTTTAGTTTTTGTTTTGTTTTCTTTTCCTTTTCTATTGTACTTAGATGGGGGTTTGGCTCTTTAGGTTTCTTGTAGCTCTGAGAGTAGTAGAACTTTGAGCTTTACCCTTATTAAGGACATTGTATATTTTCCTCTTATGGTAATAAAATTCAAACTTTTCCCAACAAAAAATAACCCCAAAACCCTAAACCCTAAAACTTAAAACTTATAAGCCTAAACCCTAAAACTTACAACCCTAAACACTAAACCCCAAACCCTAAATCCTAAACTCTAAACCCTAAACCCTAAACACTAAATCGTAAACCCTAAAAACCTAAAAACCTAAACCTAAACTTAATAAAACCTAAAATAAAATAAATAAATAAACCTAAACCTCAAAAAATAAAATAAATAAAATAAAAACCTAAACTAAAGCCTAAACCTAAACCTATACTAAAAAATAAATAAAATAAAATAATAAAACTAAACTAAAATATAGTAAATAAAAACCTAAACTAAACTAAAAAATAAAATAAAGTTAAAAATAAATAAACTTAATAAAATAAAAACTAAACCTAAAATAAAATAAAAGAAAAACTAAATAAAAACCAAAGCCTAAAAAATAAAATTAAAAATAAAATATAAAATTAAATAAAAAATAAAGCATAAACCCTAAACTAAAAAAAAACTTAAACTTAAAATAAAAATAAAATAAATCTAAACTGAAATAAACTAAACTAAAATAAATAAAACCTAAACATAAACCTAAAATAAACTAAACATAAATCTAGACCTAAACTAAATAAAATAAAATAAACTAAAAATAAACGTGAACCTAAACTAAAAATTAAAACCTAAAAATAAACCTAAAATAAAAACATAAAACATAAACATAAAAAAATAAAATAAAAACCTAAACCTAAACCTAAAAATAAAAAATAAAAAATAAAATTAATCCAAAAAAATAAAAGAAAGATAAAACTAAACTAAAAAATAAACTTAAATAAAAAAAATAAACTAAAATAAAAAACCAAAACTAAAATAAATAAACCTAAAAATCAATAAACTAAACTAAATAAAAGTAAAAATAAATTAAAATAAAATTAATAAATAAAATAAAATAAAATAAAATAAATAATAAATAAACTAAATAAACTAAATAAACCTAAACCTAGTAGTTTATTTAATTTAAATAAAAAATCCTAAACCTTAAACTCTAAACTCTAAAACCTAAACCTTAACCTTAACCCTAATCCTAAACCCTAAACACCAAACCCCAAACCATAAACCCCAAACCATAAAACAACCCTAAACCTAAAACCCAAAACCCAAACCTGAAACCATAAATCCTAAACCCTTACCCTAAACCCTAAAATCTTAAACCTAAATAATATAAACCTAACTAAACCAAACCTTAAAACCCTAAACCCTAAATCCTTAACACTAAACCATAAATCCTAAACCCAAAACCCAAAACCCAAAACCCAAAACCCAAAACCCTATACCCTAAACCATAAAACCATAAACCTTAAACCCTAAAACCCTAAACCCTAAACCCTAAACCCAAAACCTTAAAGAGTAAACCTAAACCAAAAAATAAAAAATAAAACCTAAACCTAAAAAATAAAATTAAAATAAAACTAAATAAAAAATAAACTTAAACCAAAACATAAACCAAAAGAAGAAACAAAAATAAAAAAACCTTAAAAGAAAATAAATAAACTAAACTAAATAAAATAAAAATAAACCTAAAAATAAATAAATAAAAGAAATAAACTAAAATAAATAAATAATAAACTAAATAAACTAAATAAACCTAAACCTATCATTTTACTTAATTTAAATAAAATAAAATAAATTAAATTAAAAAAACCTTAAACCTAAACCCTAAACATTTTAAACCCTAAATCAAACCCAATCAAACTTTAAACCTAAACAAACCTAAACACCCTAAACCCTAAACCTAAACACTAAAGCCACCCAAACACCTAAAAAGTCCTAAACTATAAACCCTAAACAACACCCTAAACCCTAAATCTTAAACTTAAACTCAACCCTAACACTAACTAAATACCTAAACCTTAAACCCTAAACACTAAACTAAACCCTAAACCCCTAAACCCTAAAACTTAAACCTAAAACCTACCCTAAAGAAATACTAAACATAAACTAAACTCCTAAATACTAAATCTACTTAAACCTAAACCTAAACTATAAACCCTAAACCCAAAACCCTGAAGTAACTAAACACCTAAACTTAAAATAAAGCTCAAACACTAAACCCTAAGCTCCTAACCCTAAACCCTAACTATAAACCCTAAACCTTAAAACCCTAAACTCTATTAAACCCTAAACCCTAACGATAAACCATAAACCATAAACCCTAAACCCTAAACCCTACACCTAAACCCTAAACACTAAACCTTAAACACTAAACCCTAAACCCTAAACACTAAAACCCTAAACCATAATCCAAAAACCTGAAACCCTAAAACCCTAAACCTTAAACACAAAACACTAAACCATAAGCCCTAAAAACCTAAAAAACCTAAACCTAAATTAAATAAAACCTAAAAATAAAATAAATAAGAATCCTAAACCTTACTAAAATAAAAAAATTCAAATTAAATAAAAACTTAAACGAAAACCTAAACCTAAACCAAAATAAAAATATAAAATAAAATAAGAAATAAAAACTAAACTAAAATAAAATAAAGAAAATCCTAAACTAAACTAAAAAATAAAAAACAACTAAATAAAATTAAAACCAAACATAAAATAAACATTAATTAAAACTAAAATAAAATAAAATAAAAACTAAAAAAAACCTAAACCTAAAAAATAAACCTATAAATAAATAAAAAATAAAACTTAAACCTTAAACTAAAAAATAATCAAACTTAAAATAAAAATAAAATAAATAAACTAAATTAAAATAAACCAAACCTAAAATAAACTAAACCTAAGCCAAAACCAAAACTAAATAAAATAAACTAAACTAAAAATAAACTTAAACTGAAACTAAAATGTAAAACCTAACATATAAACCTAAAACCTAAACGTAATAAAATAAATTAAAAAACTAAACATAATCCTTAAAATTAAAAATAAACCTAAACATAAAAAATAAAATAAAAATAAAACTAAACTAAAAAAATTAACCAAAACATAAACCTAAAACTTTAAAATAAACTAAAAGAAAAAACCTAAACTAAAATAAATAAACCTAAAAAAAATAAACTAAACTAAATAAAAATAAAAATTAACTTAAATAAAAAAATAAAATAAACTAAAATAAATAATAAATAAACTAAATAAACTAAATAAACATAAACCAACTGATTTACTTAATGTAAAAAAAAGTAAAAAAAAAAACCTTAAAAAAACCCTAAACCCTAAACCATGAACCCTAACCCTAACCCTAATGCTAAACTTTAAACCCTAAACCCTAAATCCTAAAACCCAAACCCTAAACAGCCCTAAACCCTAAAACCCTAAACCCCTTACCCTAAACCATAAACCTTAAATATAAAATTCTAAACCCTAAAACCTTAAACCATATGAAAACCCTAAACCCTAAACCCTAAAAATACTAAACCCTAAAGCATAAACGCTAAACCTTAAACCCTAAGCCCTATACCCTAAAATATAAACCCTAAACCATAACTTTAAAACATAAATCCTGAAACCCTAAACCATAAAAACTAAACCATAAACCCTAACCCTAAACCCTAAATCCTAAACCCTAAAACCTAAATCTTAAACCTAAACCCTAAACCCTAAACGCTTAAAACCTAAACCCTAAACACTAAACCACTAATCCCTAAACCCTAAACCCTAAACCTTAAAACCCTAAACCATAAACCCTAAACCATAAATCATAAACCCTAAAATGCCAAACCCTAAACCTTAAACCCTAAAGCCTAAACCCTATACTCTAAACCCCAAAAACTTAAAAAATAAACCTAAATGAAATAAAACTTAAAAATAAAATAACTATAAAAACCTAAACCTAAATAAAATAAAAAATAAAATCAAATAAAAACTTAAACATAAACTTAAAAATAAAATAAACTTAAAAAGATGAACTAAGCTAGAATAAAGTAAATAAAAAGCTAAACTAAACTAAAAAATAAAATAAACCTAAAAAAAGAAATAAAACTAAATAAAATAAAAATTGAGCCTAAAATAAACATTAATTAAACCTATAATAAAATAAAATAAAATTGAATAAAAATAAAACCTAAAAATTAATCCTAAAATTAAATAAAAAGAAAACTTAAATCATAAACTAAAAAATAAATCTAAACCTAAAAGAAAAATAAAATAAATAAAATAAAATAAACCAAAATTAAAATAAATTATACTATACAAAATAAAGGCTAAACCTAAACTTAAAAAAAAAATAAACTTAAACCTAAACATAAACTAAATAAAATATAATAAACTAAAAATAAACCTAACATAAACAAAAAAAAACTTAAAAATAACCCTAAAATAAAAACCTAAAACATTAACCAAAATAAATAAATTAAAAACCCAAACCTAAATATAAAAATATAAAATAAAACATAAACATAAAAAATAAAATAAAAATAAAATTACACTAAAAATAAACCTAAATGTAATCTTAAGAAAATAAAACCTAAAAGTAAACCTAAAATGAAAACCTAAAACCTAAACTTAGAAAAATAAAATAAAAACTAAAGCTAAACCTAAAAATAAAAAAATAAAACCTAAACCTAAAAATAAACTCAAAATAAAATTAAACTAAAAAAAATTAACCTAAGCCTAAACCTAATCCTTAAAAATAAAGTAAAATAAAAAACCTAAACTAAAATAAATAAACCTAAAATAAATAAAAATAAAAATGAACCTAAATAAAAATAAACTGCAATAAATACAAAATAAACTAAATAAACTAAATAAACCTAAACCTATTAATTTACTTAATTTTAAAAATTAAATAAATAAATAAACCCTAAAACCTAAACCCTAGACCCTAAACCCTAAAAACCTTAATCCCTAAATTCTACACTCTATACCCTAAACCCTAAACCCTAAACCTTAAACCTTTAACCCTAAACCCTAAACAACCCAAACCCTAAAATTCTATAGTCTTAACCCTAAACCCTAAACCCAAACCTTAAACCATAAATCATAATGCCTAAATCCTAAACCATAAACCATGAACACTAAACCTTAAACCCTAAAATTGTAAACCCTAAACCCTAAACTAACCCTAAGCATTAAGCTATCCTTAAACCCTAAACCCTAAACCTTAAAGCCTAAAAACTAAACCATAAACCTAAACCCTAAACCTTAACCATAAACCCTAAACCCTAACCTTGTGCTGGTGGATATGATGATGGTTAAGGAGGAAAATTCTGGAGGTGGGGGATCTAGAGGTGCTGGTGGATATGGAGGCGGTGGCTATGGAGGCAGGAGGAGCGATGGAGGTTACAACTATGGTGGTGGCTGAGGGATATATCAGGGATATGATGGCAGATTCTGCCACTCTAAAGATTAGGATGGCTCAGATGGGAATTAGAGAAATTGAAGAACGGTTGATCTGATCTATTACTTTTTGAAATGTGTCTTTATAGTAGAGATGGATCTAGTTATCTAGGGTTTTTTATTTGCTCTATGCGTGCTCATTTTATATCTATATCATCACCAGTATCTTAGAAAACTTAGTCTCTTACATGGTTGATGAAAACCAAAAGAAAAATGTTGAATCTTAATTTGTTCTCTATTAAAAAAAATCCTAAACCCTAAACCCTAAACCCTAAACCTTGAACCTTAAAAACCCTAAAAACCCTCAAGCCATAAACCCTAAACCCTAATCCCTAAACCCTAAACCCTAAACCTTAAACTAACCTAAACCCTAAACCTAAATCTTAAACCGTAAACTGTAAACCCTAAACTAACCTAAACCCTAAACCCTAAACTTTAAATCCGAAACATTAAACCCTAAACCCTAAACTAAAAAACCCTAAACCCTAAAATAAAACCCAAACATAAAATAAGAATATAAACCCTAAAATAATATAAAATAAAAACTAAATAAAAACCTAAACCAAAAAAATAAATCTAAAAATAAAACCTAAAAATAAAAACCTAAACCCTAAATAAAATATAAACCTAAACCTAAAATAAACAAAATAAAATAAACCTAAACCTAAACTAAAATAAACTAAACTAAAAAAAATAAAACCTAAACCTAAACCTAAAATAAATAAAACCTAAGCCCCAAATTAAATAAAATAAATCAATTAAAAATAGACTAAATCTAAACTAAAAAAATAAAACTTAAAAATAAACCTAAACTAAAAACCTAAACCTAATATAAAACTAAAAATAAAAAATAAAACTTAAACCTAAAAACTAAAATTAAAAAAAAACTAAGCTAAAAAATAAACCTAAACCTAAACCTAAATCGAAAAAATAAACTAAAACAAAAACTTAAACTAAAATAAATAAACATTAAATAAATAAATTAAATAAATAAAAAATAAAAATAAACCTAAATAATTTAAAATAAAAAAATAAAATAAACTAAATAATCCTAAACCTACCAGTTTACTTAATTTTAAAAAAAAATAAATAAATTCCTAACCCTAAACCCTAAACACTAAAATTAACCTAAAACAAACTATAAACCCTAAACATACAACCCTAACCCCTTAACCCTAAACCGTAAATCTTAACCCTAAAGTGAAACCCTTAAAACTAAAACCCTTAACACTAAATCCTACACCCTAAACCCTAAAACCTACAACCTTAAACACTAAACACTAAAACCCAAACCATAAACCCTAAACCCTAAACCCGAAACCCTAAACCCTAAACCTCAATACCTAAAAACCTAAAAACCTAACAACCTAAAACTAAACTAAATAAAGCCTAAAAATAAAATAAATAAAAAAATTAAACCTAAATAAAATAAAACCTAAACTAAAACCTAAACTTAAACCTAAAAAAAAAATAGAAACTAAATTAAAATAAAATAAATAAGAACCTAAACAAAGATAAAAATTAAAATAAACCTAAAATAAAAAACCAAAATATAATAAAAACTAAACATAAAATAAAAATAAAATAAATCTAAAATAAAATAAAATAGAAAACTAAATAAAAACCTAAACCTAAAAAAATTAACTATAAATAACAAATAAAACATAAACCCTAAACTAAAAAAAAACATAAACCCATAATAAGTAAAATAAAATAAACGTAAACCTAAACTAAATAAACTAAGCTAAAATAAATAAAACCTAAATGCTACGCCCTAAACCTTAAACCATAAAACCCTAAACCCAAAAAATTAAACATAGAACCCTAAACTTATAACCCTAAACCTTAAACCCAAAACCCTAAACACTAAACCCTAAACCCAAAACCCTAAAACCTAAACCCAAAACTTTGAAATTAATGCTAAATCCTAAACCTCCCTAAACTATAAACCCAAAAAAACCCTTAACCCTAAACCTTAAACCCTAAACCATAAATGCTAACCTTAACCCTAAACCCTAAACCATAAACCTTAAATTAACCCTAAACCTAAAACCTTAAACCTTGAACCCTAAAAAACCTAAACTAAAACCCTAAACCCTAAACTCTAATCTAACCCTAAACTCTAAGCTAACCCTAAACTCCAAAAATCCCAAATCCTAAAGCCAAAACTAAACCCTAAACCTTAAACCCTAACTCTAAATCCCAAAGCATAAAGCACTAAACCCTGAAACCCTAAACCTTAAACCCTAAACACTTAACCCTAAACCCTAAACTTTAAAAACCAAAAAACCTAAACTAAATTAAATAAAATGTAAAAGTAAAATAAATAAAAATACCTAAACCTAAATAAAATAAAAAAATAAAAAAAATAAAACATAAAGTAAATTAAAATAAATAAAAAACCTAAACCTAAAAATAAATTAAAATAAAAAATAAGAAAATAAAACAAAATAATTAAAAACCTAAACTAAACTAAAAAGTAAAATGAACCTAAGAATAAAAAACATAAATAAAATAAAATAAACCTTAAATAAAATAAAAACTAAATACAAAACTTAAACCTAAAAATAAATAAAAAATAAAACCAAAACCCTAAACAAAAGAAAACTTAAACATAAAATAAAAATAAAATAAATCAAAACCCAAACTAAAATAAACTAAACTACAATAAATAAAACCTAATCCTAAACCTTAAATTAACTAAACCTAACCCCTAAACAAAAACTAATTAAAATAAAATAAACTAAAAATAAACCTAAACCTAAAAAATAAAACCTTAAAATAAACCTAAAATAAAAACCAAAAATCTAAAAATTAAACAAAAAACAAAATAAAAACCTAAACCTAAACCTAAAAATAAAAATTAAAACCTTAACCAAAAAATAAAATAAAAATAAAACTCAACTAAAAAATAAACCTAAAACTAAACCTAAACCTAAAAATAAACTAAAATAAAAAACTTAAACTAAAATAAATAAACCTAAAATAAACAAACTAAAATATATAAAAATAAGAAATAAAACTAAATAAAAACAAAAAAATAAAGTAAACTAAAATAAATGATATAATATAGTAAATATTCTAAATAAACCTAAACCTAACAGTTTTCTTAATTTAAAGAATTAAAAAAAAATCTTTAAACCCTAAATCCTAAACCCTGAACCTACAACCCTAAACCCTAAACCCTAAACCCTAAACTAACTATAAACCCTAAACCCTAAATAAGAAAAAAAAATAAAAATAAAAAAAAACTAAAGCCTAAACTTAACCCTAAACTATTAACTAAACCCTAAACCCTAAACCTTAAACCTTAAACCTTAAACCCTAAAACCTACAACTCTAAACCCTAAACCCTAAATCCTAAAACCTAACATAAACTTAAACCTAAACCTAAACCTAAAATATAAAATTAAATATATAAAAAATAAACTAAATAAACATAAACCTACCAGTTTAATTAATTTTTTTAAAAAAAACATTAAACCTTAAACCCTTATCCCTAAACCTAAAACTTTAAACCTACAACCCTAAACCCTAAAGCCTAAATCCTAAACCGTAATAAACCCTAAACTGTACACCAAAACCCTAACCCCTAAAAGCATAAACCCTAAACGCTAATCCCCAAACCCTAAACCAAAACCTAAAGTAACTAAATAAATTGAAAAATAAACCTAAACCTAAACCCTAAACCCTAAACCCTAACCCTCAAAAGCTAAAAACCTAAACCTAAACTAAATAAAACCTAAAGATAAAATAAATAAATAAAACCTAAACCAAAATAAAATAAAAAAAATAAAATAATATAAAAACATAAACTAAAACCTAAACATATAAAAATAATAAAAATTTAAAATTAAATAAAGATAAAAAAATAAAAACCATAAATAAACTAAAAAACCTAAAATAAAATAAAAATTAACCTAAATTAAAAATAAAATAAACCTAAACTAAACGAAAATAAAAACTAAATAATAACCTAAATAAAAATGAAATTAAAAATAAAGCTAAATAAAAATAAATAAATTAATTAAACTAAAATAAATAAAAATGAAATGAAATAAACCTAAACCAACTAGGTTACTTAATTTTAAAAAATAATAAAAAATAATAAAAAATAGAAAAAGCCTATCCCTAAATGCTAAAACTAACCTTAAACCCTAAAACCCTAAACCCTAAATCCTAAAACCTAAACATCCCTAAACCCTAAACCCTAAAACCTTCAACCCCAAACTCCAAACCTTAAACCTTAAACCCTAAACCCTAAACCCAAAAAACCTAAAAAACTAAACCTAATCTAAATAAAACCTAAAAACAAAATAAATAAATAAACCTAAACATAAATAAAATAAAAAATAAAATAAAATAATATATAAAACTAATCTAAAATAAAATAAATATAAACCATAACTAAGCTATGAAAATAAAATAAACCTAAAAGAACCTAAACAAAATAAAAACTAAATGTAAAATAAAAATAAAATAAACCTAAAATAAAATAAAATAAAAACTAAATGAAAACCTAAACCTAAAATAAACAAAATAAAATAAACCTAAACCTAAACTAAATTAAACTAAACTAAAATAAATAAAACCTAAACCTAAACTTAAAATAAATGAAACCTAAATCATGACGAAAATAAAATAAAATAAACTAAAAATAAACCTAAACCTAAACTATAAACAACAAACCTAAAAATAAACCTAATGTAAATACCTAAAACCTAAGCCTAAAAAAATAAAATAAAAACCTAAACCTAAACCTAAAAATAAAAAATGAAACCTAAACCTAAAAAATAAAATAAAAATGAAACTAAACTAATAAATAAACATAAACCTAAACTTAAACTTAAACTTAAAAAATAAACTAAAATAAAAAACTTAAACAAAAATAAATAAATCTAAAATAAATAAACAAAACTAAATAAAATAAAAAATAAACTTAAATATAAATAAAAAATTAAATAACTAAAAAATAATAAAAAACAAACTAAAGAAACTAAATAAACCAAAACCAACTAGTTTTTTTAATTGAAAAAACCACTAAACCCTAAACCCTAAACCCTAAATCCAAAACCCTAATCCCTAAAACTAACTATAAACCCTAAACCAAGAATATTAAACCCTAAGCCCTAATCTGTAAACTAACCTTAAACCCTAAACCATAAACCCTAAATAAAATAAATAAATAACTTTACTGCTAAACCCTTAACCCTAGAACTAACCCTAAACCCTTTACCTACAACCCTAAACTCTAAAACCTACAACTCTAAATGGTAAACCCTAAACCCCAAAACCTAAAACCTAAACCATAAACCCTAAACCCTAAACCATAAACCCTAAAAACTTAAAAACCTAAACATAAACTAAATAAAACCTAAAAATAAAATAAGTAAAAAAAAAAACCTAAACCACAAAAATATTGAAAATAATATAAAATAAAAACATAAACTAAAGCCTAAACCTAAACCTAAAACTAAAAATAAAATAAAATAATAAATAAAAACTAAACTAAAATAAATTGAATAAAAACCTAAAATAGACTAAATAAAATAAAATAAAAAATAAAAACTAAAGTAAAATAAATTAAATAAAAACCTAAAATAAACTAAATAAAATAAAATAAATCTAAAAATAAAAAACTTAAAAAAATAAAATTTGAACATAAATAAAAATAAAAAATTAAATAAACTAAAATAAATAAAAAATAAACGAAATAAACATAAACCTACCAATTTTCTTAATTTAAAAAAAAATCCTTAAACCCTAAACCCTAAACCTTAAACCCTAAATCCTAAACCTTAAACCCTAAACCTAACCTAAAGTAACTAAATAAATTTTAAAAAATAATCTTAAACCCTAAACTTAATAAACCTAAACCTAATCTTAAAACCTAAGAATAACCTGAAACCTGATCACCATCAACTAGGCTCATCTAGATCTAGCGGGGAGGTGGGAGGTAAACTAAAGCTAAACCATAATATAAATAAAATAAAATAAAATAAAAATAAACCTAAACCTAAACCTAAGTAAAATAAAAAAATAAAATAAAATAAAAATATAAACTACAACCTTAACCAAAACCAAAACCCAAAAATAAAATTAAATAAAAAATAAAAATTAAACTAAAATATAATAAATAAAAACCTAAACTAAACTAAAAAATAAAAAACCTAAATAAATTAAAAACCAATCCTAAAGTAAAAAAATGAAATAAACCTAAAATAAAATAAAATAAAAACAAAATAAAAACCAAAACCTAAAAAGACAAAAAAGAAAACCTAAACCCTAAACTAAAACAATACTTAAACCTAAAATAGAAATAAAATAAACCTAAACCTAAACTAAAACAAACTAAACTAAAATAAGTAAAACCTAAACATAAACCTAAAATAAACTAAACATAAACCTAAACCTAAACTAAATAAAATAAAATAAACCAAAAATAAACCTCAACCTAAACAAAAATATAAAACCTAAAAATAAACATAAGATATAAACTTAAAACCTAAACATAAAAAAATAAAATAAAAACCTATATTTAAACCTAAAAATAAAAAATAAAACTTAAACCTAATAATAATAATAATAAAACTAAAGTAAAAAATAAAGATAAACTTTAAACCTAAAAAATAAACTAAAATCAAAAACCTAAAATAAAATAAATAAACTTAATTTAAATAAACCAGACTAAAATAAAATAAATATAAAGAAAAATCAAAATTAAAAATATCATAAACAAAAAAATTAACTAAATAAACCTAAACCTACAAGTTTACCTAATTTAAAGAAATAAAAATAATAGAAATAAAAAAAAACCCTTGCCCTAAACTTGAAACCCTAAAACTAACCCTAAACCTACAACCCTAAACCCTAAACCCTAAACCCTTAATAAATAAATAAAACCCTGCTAAACCCTAAAACAAACCCTAAACCCTAAAACTCAAAAGCCTGAACCTAAAACCCTAAACTCTAAACCCTAAACCCTAAATGCCAAACCCTAAAACCTTCAACCCTAAACCATAAACCCTAAACCCAAATCCCTAAACCCTAAAAACCTAAAACTTAAACCAAAACTAAATAAAACATAAAAAATAAATAAAATAAAAAAACCAAAACCTAAATAAAATAAATAAAATAAAATAAAAACATAAACTAAAACCTAAACTCAAACCAAAACCTAAACAAAAACTTAAAAATTAAAATAAATAAATAAAATAAAAATTAAACTAAAACAAAATAAATTAAAACATAAACTAAACTAAAAAAAAGAAACCTAAAAATAGAAAACCTAAATAAAATAAAAACTAAAAATAAAATGAAAATAAAATAAACCTAAAATAAAATAAAATAAAAACTCTATAAAAACCAAAACTTTAAAAATAAATATTAATCTAAAACCTAAAAATAAATAAAAATAAAACCCTAAATTAAAATTAAAAAAAAATAAATTAAACCTAAACCTTAACTAAAATAAATAAAACATAAACCTAAACCTAAAATAAACTAAACCTAAACCTAAACTTAAACCTAAACTAAATAAAATAAATTAAACTAAAAATATACTAAACTTAAATTTAAACCAAAACTAAAAAATAAAACCTAGAAATAAATCTAAAATATAAAATTAAAGCCTAAACTAAAAAAATAAAATGAAAATTGAAACCTTAAACCCTAAATCCTAAAACATACAACCCTAAATCATAAACCCTAAACCCCAAACCTTAAACCATAAACCATAAACCCTCAACTAACCCTAAACCCTAGAAGCTTAGAAACCTAAACCTAAACTAAATAAAACCTAAAAATAAAATAAACCCTAAACTCTAAACCTAAATAAAATATAAAAATAAAATAAAATATAAACCTAAACTAAAACTTAAACCTAAACATAAAAATAAAATAAGATAAACTAATAAAAATAAGCTAAAATAAAATAAATAAAAACCTAAACTATACAAAAAAAATAAACCTTAGAATAAAAAACTAAATAAAATAAAACTAAACATAGAATAAAAATAAAAAAACCTAAAATAAAATAAAATAAAAACTAAATATAAAACTAAACATAAAAAATAAATCTTAAAATAAAACCTAAAAATAAATAAAAAATAAAACCTAAACCCTAAACTAAAAAAAGCATAAACCTAAGATAAAAATAAAATAAACCTATACCTAAACTAAAATAAACTAAATTAAAATAAATAAAACCTAAATCTAAAATAAACTAAACCTAAACCTAAACCCAAACTCAATAAAATAAAATAAACTAAAAATAAACCTAAAAGTAAAAAATAAAAAATAAAACTAAAATAAAAAAAAAACCAAAAAAGCTAAAATAAAACCTAAACCTAAACCTAAAAATAAAAAATAAATCCTAAACCTAAAAAAAAAATAAACATATAACTAACTATGAAATAAATCTAAACCTAAACCTAAAAAATAAACTAAATAAAAAATCTAAACTAAAATAAAAATACCAAAAGTAAATAACTAAACTAAATAAAAATAAAAGTTAACCTAAATATAAATAAAAAATAAAATAAACTAAAATAAATAAAAAATAAACTTAATAAACTAAAGAAACCTAAACCTACTAGTTTACTTAATTTTAAAAAAAATATAAATAAAAAAATAAAAATCCTAAACCCAAAACCCAAAACATAAACCCTAAACGCTAAACCCTAAACCTTAAAAACCCAATCCTAAACCATAATCCCTAAACTAACCCTAAACCTTAAGCAAACCCTAAACCCTAAACTGTAAAAACCCTAAATAATAAAGCCTAAACACTAAACCCTAAACCCTAAACCCTAAAACCTAAGCCTTAAACCATAACACTAAATCCTAAACCCTAAACCCTAAACCCTAAACCCTAAGCCCTAAACCCTAACACTAAGCCTTAAATCTTAAACCCTAATCCTAAACCTAAAGAAACTAAATAAATATAAAAATAAACCTAAACCCTAAATACTAATAAACCTAAACCTAAACCATAATAATGGGAAGAACCTTGTGAAGATCGGCATCAGCTATCTAGATCATGGCGGCAATTTTGCGATGGTGGTGGGGGATCTGGAGGTGGTAGTGGATATGGAGGTAGTGGTAGGACCAGCGGTGGTTATGGATGCAAGAGGAGCGATGGATGTTACAACCGTGCTAGTCACGGAGGGATAGATCAGGGATATGATGGAAGATCCTGCTACTCGAGAGGTTGTGGTGGTCCTGATGGGAACTGAAGAAATTGACGATCAACCGATCCGATCTTTTGCTTATGGAACTATGTCTTTACAATAGAGATAGTTCTAGTTATCTATGGGTTTTGATTAGCTCTATGCATGCTCTTATTTTAGCTATATCATTTCTTCTGTCTAAGAAATCTTGATGCGCTACTTGGTTGGTTAAATTGAAAAGAAGAAATGTTGAATATGAATTTGTTCTCTAATAAAAAAATAACCTTAAACCCTAAACCTAAAACCTAAACCCTAAACTCTAAACCCGACAAACCATAAACCCTAAACACTAAACCCTAAATCGTAAACCCAAAACCCTAAAACCCTAAACCATAAACATTAAACCCTAAACACTAAACCGTAAACCCTAAACCCTAAACCATAAACACTAAACCCTAAAACCTACAACCCAAAACTCAAAACCCTAAACCCTAAAATCCTTAAACTCTAAATTCTAAATCGTAAACCCTAAACTCGAAACCTTAAACCATAATTCCTAAACCTTAAACCCTAAATCCTAAACACTAAACCTACAACCCTAAAGACTAAACCTTAAACCCTAAACCCTAAAACTCTAAACCTTAAACCTGAAACCTAAACTAAACCTAAACCTAAATCGTAAACTTAAATCTGAACCCTAAATCATAAATCCTAAACTAAACCTAAACCTAAACTTAAAGTTAAACCTAAACCTAAACCTAAACCTAAACCCTATACCTAAACCTAAGCCTAAACTAAATCCTAAACTTAAAATACAAACCTAAAACCTAAACCTAAAAATATAAAATAAAAACCTAAACCTAAACCTAAAAATTAAAAATAAAGCCTAAACCTAAAAAATAAAATAAAAATAAAACTAAACTAAAAAATAAACTAAAACCTAAACCTAAACCTTAAAAATAAACTAAAATAGAAAACTGATCTAAAATAAATAAACCTAAAATAAATAAACTAAACTTGATAAAAATAAAAATGAACCTAAATAAAAATAAAATAATAAAATAAACGAAAATTAATAAAAAAATAAACTATATAGACAAAATAAACCTAAACCTACTCGTTTACTTAATTTAATAAAAAATTTAAAAAAAGTAATAAAAAAGCCTAAACCCTAAATACTAAACCATAAACCCTCAAAATCCTAAATCCTAAATCCTAAACCCTAAACCCTAAGCCCTAAACCTTAAACCATAAACCTTAAACTCTAAAAAAACCCAAGCCTTAAAACCATAAACCCTAAACCCTAAACTGAATCCCTAAACCCTAAATCATAAAAATTAAACCCTAAACCCTAAACCTTAAAACTCTAAACCCTAAAACCCTAACCCTAAACCCTAAAACCTAAACTAACCCTAAATCATAAGCTATCCCTAAACCGCAAACCCTAAACCCTAAAGCCCAAACACTAAACCACATACTCTAAAGCCTAAACCCTAAATCTTATCCTTAAACCTTGAACCCTAACCTTACTGGAGGTGCTGGTGGATATGAAGGTGGTCATTATGGAGGTGGGAGGAGCGATAAAGGTAGTTTAGATCATGGATTTGATGGCGGATCAAGCTACTTAAGAGGTAGGGGAGGTTCTGATGGGATCTTGTTATCTAGGGTTTTTTATTTGCTCTATGCATGATCATTTTTGATCTATTTCATCTTGTGTTTAATAAAACTTGGTGTGCTACTTCCTTGATGAAATCAAAATGAAAAATGTTGAATCTGAATTTATTCTCTGTTAAGAAAAAAACCATAAACCCTAAAATCTAAACCCTAAACCCTAAACCATAAACAAAAACATAAACCCTAAACCTAATTTAAACTCTAAACTTAAACCCTAAACCCTAAACCCTAAAAATCCTAATCCCTAAACCCTTAACCCTAAACCTTATAAAATCATTAAAAAAACCCTAAACTGTATACCCTAAAATCGTAAACCCTAAACTATAAACCCTAAAGCCTAAAATCTACAACCCTAAACCCTAAACCCTAAACCATAAACTAATCCTGAATCCTAAACCCTAAACCTTAAAAACATAAAAACCTAAACCTTAGCTAACTAAAACCTAAAAATAAAATAAACCATAAACCCTAAACGTAAATAGAAATAAAATAAAATCCATAACTAAAACCTAAACCTAAACCTAAAAATAAAATAAAATATGCTAAAATAAATTAAATATAAACCTAAACTAAACCAAAAAATAAAATAAACCTAAGAATAAAAATCCTAAATAAAATATAAACTAAACATAAAATGAAAATAAAATAAACCTAAAATGAAATAAAATAAAAACCTAAACTTAAAAAATAATCATAAATCTAAAATAAATAAATAAAAAAATTAAAATGAAAACCCTAAACTAAAAAAAGACTTAAACCTAAACCTAAACTAAAATAAATTAAACTAAAGAAAATAAAACCTAAACCTAAACATAAAATAAACTAAATCAAGACGTAGACCTAAAATAAATAAAATATAAGTAAACTAAAAATAAACTAAACCTAAACCTAAAATAAAGAAATAAAACCCAAAGATAAACCTAAAATAAATACCTAAAACCTAAACCAAAAAAAGAAAAAAATTAAAACTAAACTAAATTAAATAAACTTAATTTAAATAAACTAAACTAAATAAAATAAAAATAAACCTAAATAAATATAAAAAATGAAATAAACTAAAATAAATAAAAATTAAACAAAATAAATTAAATAAACATAAACCTACTGACTTACTTTATTTAAGAAAAAAATAAATTTAAAAAAAAATATATAAACCTTAAATTGTAAACACTAAACTCTAAAACCCTAAACCTTAAATTCTAAACCCAAAACCCTAAACCCTAAATCTACAACCTTAAACCTGGAAACCTAATTACTAAACCCTAAACCTTAAACACAAAAAAATCATAAACCTTAAACCCTAAACCCTAAACCCTAAAAACCCTAAACCCTAAACTCTAAACCATAACCCCTAAACTTTAAATCCTCCATAACCCTCTAACCATTGTAAACCCTAATCTCCTGTTAAACTCCCTAAATCCCAAACCTAAATCACCCTCAAAACCTCCACCCTAAACCCTAAACCTATAACCTAAACCACAAACTACTAAACCTAAACCACACCCAAGCCTAACATCCCCCTAAATCCTAAACCATCATATACCCTAAACCCTAAACCTACCCACCCTAAACCCCACCTTCTAACCCTAAGCCCAAAATAAACCTTAAACTGTAAACCCTAAACCCTAAAAACCTAAAAACCTAAACCTAAACAAAATAAAACCTAAAAACAAAGTAAACCATAAACTCTAAACTTAAATAAAATAAAAAAATAAAATAAAATAAAAACCTTAAGTGAAACATAAACCTAAACCTAAAAATAAAATAAAATAAACTAATAAAAACAAACTAACATAAAATAAAGAAAAACCTAAACTAAACCAAAAAATAAAATAAACCCAAGAATAACAAACTTAAATAAAATAAAAAACTAAACATAAAATGAAAATAAAATAAACTTATAATAAATAAAATAAAAACTAGATAAAAACTTAATCCTAAAAAATAAACATTAATCTAAAACCTCAAAATAATTAAAAAATAAAACACAAACCTGAAACTAAAAAAAAGTCTAAAACCTAAAATAAAAATAAAATAAGCATAAACCTAAACTAAAATAAACTATACTAAAATAAATAAAACCTAATCTAATCCAAAAATAAACTAAACCTAAACCTAGACCTAAACTAAATAAAATAAATTAAATTAAAAATAAACTAAACTTAAACCTAAACTTAATATAAAAAATAAAACCTAAAAATAAACCAAAAATAAAAGCCTAAAAAAAGAAAATAAAAATTGAAACCTAAATCTAAAAATAAAAATTATAATCTAAACCTAAAAGATAAAATAAAATTGAAACTAAACAAAAAAAAATAAACCTAATATATATAAACTAAACTAAATAAAAAATAAAAATAAACCTAAATAAATATAAAAAATAAAATAAACTAAAATGAATAGATAAACTAAATAAAGCTAAACTTACCGGCTTCCTTAATTTAGGAAAAAAATAATTAAAAAAAGAACCTAAACCACTAAACCGTAAACCCTAAACTCTAAAAATCCCTAAACCCTAAACCCTAAACCATAAACCCTAAACTCTAAACCCTAAACCCTAAACTATAAACTCTAAACTTACAATCCTAAACCCTTAGCCCTAAACCTACAACCCTAAATAGTAAACCCTAAGAAACCATAAACCTTAAGCCCTAAACCTTAAACCCTAAACCCTAACCCCTAAATCTTAAATCCTAAAATGTACAAACCTAAATCCTAAACCCTAAAACCTAAACCATAAACCCAAAACTAATCCTAAATCATAAAATCTTAAAAACCTAAACCTAAACTAAATAAAACCTAAAAAAAAATAAATTCTAAACCCTAAACCTAAATATAATAAAAAAATAAAATGAAATAAAAACCTAAACTAAATCTTAAACTGAAACATACAAATAAAATAAAATAAATTAATAAAAATAAACTAAAATAAAATTAATAAAAATCTAAACTAAACTAAAGAATAAAATAAACCTAAGAATAAAAAACTGAAATAAAATAAAACTAAACATATAATAAAAAAATAAACCTAAAGTAAAATAAAATAAAAGCTAAATAAAAAACTAAAGAAGAAAATAAACCTTCAAAACAAACCTAAAAAAAATTTAAAATAAACTCTAAACCCTAAACTAAAAAAAAAACTAAACCTGCAATAAAAATAAAATTAACCTTAAATTATCTAAAATAAGTCAAACCTAAACCAAAACCTAAAAAAAACTAAACCTAAACCTACACCTAAACTAAATAAGATAAATTAAATTAAAAATTAACTAAACTTGTACATAAACCTAAACTAAAAAATAAAACCTAAAAAATAAACCTAAAGTAAAAACCATAAACTTAAACCTAAAAAAATAAAAAAAATGGAAATCTAAACTTAAAAATAAAAAAAATATAACCTAAACATTAAAAATAAATTAAAATAAACTAAACTAAAATAAATAAACCTAATATAAATACATTAAACTAAATAAAAACAAATACAAACCAAAATAAAAATAAAAAATAAAATAAACTAAAATAAATAAAAAATAAACTAAATAAACCTAATATAAATACACTAAGCTAAAACAAAAACAAAAATAAACCAAAATAAAAATAAAAAATAAAATAAACTAAAATAAATAAAAAATAAACTAAATAAATGAAATATACCCAAACCTATCGACTTACTTAATTCAAGAAAAAAATTAATAATAAAAACCCCCTAAACCCTAAACCCTAAACCCTAGCCCTAAACCTTAAATCCTAAATCTAAACCTACACTAAACCCTAAACCCTAAACCTGCAACCCTGGACCCTCCCCTAAACCTTCTAATTGAAAACCATAAAAACTAAACCTACCACTGACCTACCTTAACCCCTAAACTTTAAATTAACCCTAAACTAAACCCTATGACACTACCCTAATCTCTGGACCCTAATGTTGAGCACTAACCAACTAAAACCTAAAACTAAACCTAAACCTAAAACTGAGCCTAAACTAAACAATACGAACTAAACCTGACCCTAACCTAAACCTTAAATCTCCACAAATAACCTAAACCCTAAAACCCTAAACCCTAAATCAAACTTGAAACCTTAAGGATTAAACCCTAAGCCTTAAACCCTAAAACTCTAAACTCTTAACTAACCCTCAACCCTATGCTAACCCTAAACCATAAACCTTAAATCCTAAACTTTAAACCTTAATCCCTAAACCCTCAACCCTATACCCTAACTCTAAATGCTAAACCCTAAAACCCTAAATACTAAAACCCAAATTCTTAAACCATAAACCTTGAATCGTAAACCATAAACCCTAATCCCTAAACCCTAATTATAAAACATAATCCCTAAACATAAACTTACAGTAACTAACTAAATAAATAATAAACCTAAACTCTAAAAGCAATAAAAATAAACTAAAACCTAAACCCTAAGAATGGGCAAAACCTTGACGGTAGGAACATCACCATTAACGAGGGTCAATCTAGATTTAGTGTTGGAGGCTTAGGTGGAGGTGACAGTTATCATAGTGGTGGTGAGAGATCTGGAGGTGCTAGTGGATATAAAGGTGGCAAAATGAGTGATACAGGTTATAACTATCATGGTAGTGGAGGAAGAGATCAGGGACATGATGGAGAATCTTGCTACTCGAGAGGTGGGGGTGGTTTTGAGGGGAACTAGAAAAACTAAAGAACGACCAATCCGATCTACTACTTATGGAACTGTGTCTTTACAGTAGAGATGGTTCTAGTTATCTAAAGTTTTTTATTTGCTCTATGTGTGCTAATTTTTATTTATGTCATCTCTTATGCCTTTCAAAACATGGTGTGCTACTTGGTTTATGAAATCAAATTGAAAAAATGTTGAATCTAAATTTATTCTATTTTTAAAAAAAACCCTAAACCCTAAAAACACTAAACCCTAAACCCTAAACCTTAAACCCTAAATAACAAAATTAAAAATAAACCCTAAACCTTAAATCCAAAAACCTACAACCTTAAACCCAAAATACTAAACCCCATACCCTAAACCCTAAACCCTAAACACAAAACCTAAAAACCTAAACCTAAACTAAATAAAACTTGAAAATAAAATATATAAAAAAACCTAAACTTAAGAAAAATAAAAATAATAAAATAAAATAAAAATTAGAACTAAAATCAAAACATAAACCTAAACTGAAATGTAAAAATAAAATAAAAGAATAATTAAAAACTAAACTAAAATAAAATAAATTAAAACTTAAACTAAACTAAAAAATAAAATAAACTAGAAAATAAAAAACAAAAATAAAATAAAAACTAAACCTAAAATAAAAATAAAATAAACTTAAAAAAATAAAATAAAAACCTAAACCTAAATCTAAAAATAAAAAATAAAATCTAAAAAATAAAATAAAAATAAAACTAAAATAAAAAATAAACCTAAACCTAAAAAATCCTAAACAAAAATAAATAAACCTAAAATAAATAAACTAAACAAAATAAAAATAAAAATAAACCTAAATGAAAATAAAAAATAAAATATATAAAATAAATAAAAAGTAAATTAAGCAAAATAAATAAACCTAAAACTATCAATTTACTTAATTCACAAAAATATAATAAAAAATAAAAAATAAATAAAAAAGAAAAAACCTTAAACCCTAAAACCTAAACCTTAAAACCACCCCTAAATCCTCTTAAACCCTAAACCCTAAAGTAAACCTAAACTTACAACCTTAAATTGTAAACCTGACCTACTACTACCTTAAACTCCCTAAACCTCCAACCTAAACCTAAATCCACTAAACCACCCATAAATCTTAAATCCTAACCCAAACCTAATTCCCTATAAACCTAAACCTAAAATCTCCTAAATTGTAAAACCCTAAATTCTAAACCCTAATTTAACCTTAAACCTTGCACTAACCCTAAACCTTAAATCTTAAACCTGAATAAACCCTAAACCTTGAAGCATCAACCCTAAACCATAAACCCTAAACCCTAACCCTAAACCCTAAACCTTAATTCTTAATCATTCTAGTTTAGATTTTTCTCCCCAATATGCGAATCCATTTTGCTAGCCATCAATTCCTTTTTGTTATGGTGCTTTATTTGGTTAGTTTTTTCAAATTGATTAGCATCGACTATGAAATCTCATCTTTCAATGGCTAGAATCTTTATTGAATTGGACATTACCAAGAAACACCCCAAAGAAATGTAGTTGGGTTCTAAAAATTACTGTTACATGCAAAGAATTCAATTTGAAAATTTCCATGTCTTTTGTTCTCACTATAAAATCCACAGGCACAATAATTCTAAATGTTTCATTCTTCATCCTCACCTTAAAAAGAAAATCCCTATTAAGGAAACTTATGTTCCTAACCCTAGGTTGACCACTATTAAATATAAAAAAAACTACTTTGGAAAAATGGATTCTTTGAATGTTTCAAATTAGCTAATTTACCTTTCACTTCTTCTAAGCAATTAAAGGCTTCTAATGTGAACAATAATAGCTTGTATAAACTTTTGAATGAGGATTTTGTTTCCTCTGATTCAATCCTTGCATCCTTACTAGCTTTGATATATAAAATGAAGCTTTAATGGAGAATATATATTAATAATTTAATACTATGCATCATTCTAATTCAATGGTGAATATGGCTTTAATACCTCATGATAATTAGGTTGATAAACCTGATTCCATATTCCAAATTTAGGATGATTTAGCTTCTCAAAAAGATTTGCTTTTATCTAATAATTTGGTTAATGATGAGGAAGGTTTTGGTGTACCCACTTACCTTCTTAATAAATCAGTTTCTGCTCCCTCCCTTATTATTCCTGATGCTCATTTATTTGTAAAAAATTCTAGTGTCTTAGAAGAAAGAGAATTCACTTCTCATCAGGAGATTTCTCCTAAATCTATGATTAGTGTTGCTAAATCTTTTTTAGATGATGATTCAATGGGCAATGAAAATGGCTTCCAAACTTTATATTGAAAGAGAAAAAAATGTTAAAAATTTTCTTCCCAAAGTGCTAAGAAACACTAAAGTTGTTGCGGCTTCCTTCTCTTCTCTCAATTAACTTTTACTCACCCCTCCCCCCTTCTTTTATTTATGTTTAATTTTTAATTTCTAATGGTAGAGGGATTGATACCCTCTCTATTCATAACTGAGACATAAATATTTGTCATATCCATAATATTTGCTTACTTATTATTCTTGAGCCACTTATTCATGCTAATAAAATTAACCGTGTTGCTAAAATGATCGATTTCAATAAACTTTTCTATAATATTTGTAATAAGATTTGGTGTTTTTGGAATAACTTTATAGACATTTCTATTCTTAATGATTTTCATCTAGTAGAAATCTTCTTTGGGATAACTTGACTAATTTTGCCACTTCTATCACTAAACCTTGGTTTGTTGGTGGTGATTTCAACACTATTTTGTTCTCTTTTGAATGAAGTGGTGGTTGGTCTCCTAATATTCATTCCATGGAAGAATTTTCCAAGATGATCCTTGATTGTAATTTTAATAATATTGGTTTTAAGAGTTCTAATTATACTTGGCAAAACTCTAGACTTTGGCAAAGGTTGGACCAGATTCTTTTTTGTACTCGGATTACTCAATGGCCTACTTCTATAGATCATTTAAGTAGAACCTTGTCTGATCATGCTCTCCTTTGGTTTCTATTAAAAATATTTCTAATAGATTAAATAATTTCTCTCCATTTACATTTAAGAACATGTGGATTCAACATATTAATGTTGACCTCACATTTAAAGTAAGTTCTCAACCTCCTTTTCTTAGACCTAGAGATCTTCTAAACACTAAGACTTCCTTAATCATAAGACACTTAACCTAAACCTAAAGACTTAGAAAGGTTAATCATAGGATTAGGCTATGCCTTGGGGATTAAGGAGACTCGCCTACTCTATAGCCTAAATTCAACCGGTGTTCACCTTCTCAAACCAAATCTCAAATTCAATTCTAAAATAAAAACCAAATTCAAATCCAAATCAAATGATTGAAGCCGATGATTGAATCCAATATCACAATGAGAGAGAGAGAGAGAGAGAGAGATAAACTAGTTCTAAACATTATACAAAATTTATTCAGAATTAAATCAAAATAAAAACTAAAAATAAATGTTATATATATAATAAATTAACCATTAAATAAAATAATTAATTTATCAAATTATGAATCCATATTATCAATAATTATTAATCATAATTAAAATTATCTTATTTTATACACAACTTATAAATTTTCATTCAATTATTTACTAAAGTTATTAAAATTATGTAGAACTTTTAAAATCATTTTTTTTAAAAATCATGTTTCACCAAATTTTAAAAAAAATGTGAAAAAGACAAAACTATTAAATGACCTACTCCTTGCTAATTTATGTGATCATGATAACACATAAAAAATTCAAAAAAAAAAGAAATAAAAAGAGGAATGTGGGTGAAGTTGAGCATGTAGGACAAAGTTAGCATCTCTTTCTCTCTCTCTCTTAACTAGTAGAAAAAAGGACACAAAAAATAATGAGGCCCCATCTTTTTTCTCATCTCCCTTCAGGTAAGAGAAGCCAAAGCCCTCTCATTCCTACTTCACTTAAGAGTAGCTCTCCCATCCCATCCGGCCCTAAGAAAATAAAAAATAAAAAATCTCTCTGAGCACCTCTCCTCCGTTGGATGCAAAGCCAAAAGTGAACTCTCCCTCACATCCATCTCTTCCTCTCAACTAAGTGAAGCCTAGCCGACCCAAGCAGCATCCACACCTCCTTCTTCCTCTAGTAGTGACCTCTCTTCCCTCACTTTCTCCAAAATTGAGACACAGAGTAGCATGTAGCAAGTATCTGATTGAGACTTCCTTGATCCCAATTTGGCCCCATAAATCTGGCTACCTTCAAAAAAATATGGGACATCCCATGAATTTTGTATTGATTGATCGAACCATGCCACTCACATGATATAGCCACCAGTGAATTCTCCCTCTATGCCTCCATCCTCTTTCATAAAGACCACTACTTTCTAGCCCCAAGTGTCGGTCCCACTCTTCATCACTTGTCCCATTGCATTGTTGGTCGCAAAAGAGCCCCTTTGAAGGTCTCCGATGGATGGTTCTTTGGATTCAGTGTGAAGAAATAATCCCTACCTAAAATTGTCAAAGACATTGATTTGGTCCTCCACGAGCCCATTGTTGGGGTCTCAATGGAGAAGATCAGTTCGAAGAAGATCCAGAAGATCATAGATGACATGATTGCGGTCATGTAGAAGGCCCCTAGTGTCAACCTCACTGCTCCATAGATTGGTATTCCTTTAAGGGAAATGAGCTCAGTGAACATGGAATAGGTGCAAGTATTGATGCAGAGTAGTATGTTAGGGATTTAATTTCCCTGAAAGCCATCCTCAATGATCTATACAAAAATTCCAAATCAAAGGCACTACTGGTAGCACTTGGTGGGTTCTTTAAAGATCCATAGTGGTATGCTCAGCTTCTAGAGGCTTTTAAACCTATTATTCTCAGTGCCCTAAGACATCATATATATATAATATAGGTTAATATTATTATTCTTGAAGAAATAAAGGAATACATTAGCTATGCTCCTAAGAGTGAAATTAATGCACAAGACCATCGACCTTTTGATCTGCTGGTAATAATTAATCCAAAGCTTTAGAAGAAGGGAAGCAAAACTTGCTTTATTCTTTGAAAGAAGTTTGAGCATTGATGGATATAGAGCTATGATAGAGCAGCATCTATAAGTGGAGGTGACAAGTCATGATCATTTTGGTCAACCTATCAAAATTACTGCTTCTGGATGGATGGCTCACATATTATAGCATGAGTTTGATCATCTGAATGGGACTATATATGTGGATAAGATTGTTCTAAGAACATTCAAAAAAGTCAAGAATCTAGATTTTCCTCTTCCAGTAGGATGCTTAAAGCCAAGTGTCTATGATAAAGTGAGGAGGAAGGAAACAATAGGAGAAAATAAAACTAATGATAGCTGAAGTATTGATCCAACCGAACAAGCACCTCAATAGGGCTTTATTTCTTCCAAATGAAGCCACCTCTTGGTCAGAATCCATCGGACATTAGCTCCGATGAGGTATAATTATAAAAATCCTTAGGGATCTCATGTTTGATATGTTGAATGTAAGCGTCATTAGGATCCAACCTTTAGAGCCCTTGCACTTTACTTTTTAATCCTTTCAACGAGAGTTTAGAGACAAAAGTAAGGCTATTCATTTTATGTGTTTGAAGTGAATAGTTTTGATTAGGCTAAATAGCATAGTGATTTGATTGCACCTATCAAGCAATGATTAACTTGTGTGCCATTTGATCTTTTATCAAATGATCATGATTATTCCAATATTTTATTTATTATTAAATTTAATCGGATCTAATAAAATAGAGTTAATCACTCTTTAGAATAAAAAAAAAGAAAGAAATAATATGTGATCTAACAAATTCCTAAAAAATGTATAAATTAAATTATCATAAATTTAAGTAAAACTTTGTATAAAAAATTAACTAAACCAATAACATTATAAATATTATAATCAAATATAAAAAGTTGTTTGAACATAATTTATTAATGTCAATTGTAAAAATCAATTTAATCCTTAATTATTATATATTGATCATAAAAGTCAAAAAGAAAATGTAGTTATGAGACATATCCTTAATTATAATTAATTTAACTATTAATTATAATTGACAAAGCTTTATTTGATTAGTTATTTATATAAAATATTAGAGCAAAATGATTAAGACTTCTTTCCTAATTGTTTCCTATAATTTATTTCATTAAAAGATTGGATTTATGAAATATGATTGGGACCTCTTTCCCAACCCGTTCCTTAAATCCATTTCATTTGGAGGATAATTAATCAATTTGGAAAATTAAGTAAGAGAAATTGATTAATTAATTAATTATTTCATTAATCAAATCAAAATTACAATCACATCGGATCTTCATTAATTAATTCATGGATAGATCTTTAGGCGTTTAATAGCCTAAAGAGAGTTAATGAAATTATGATTTACACATAAGTCTTGGAAAATCATAAAAGTAATTAATTAAGTTTCTTAATCTAATTAGTCAATAATTATGAGGTAATTGCATTAGACCCTTTCATTTCTTAGGATCATTGTAAGTTATTTTACATGCATCTCATGTTGGCTCATAATAATTTAATTAATTATTTTAAAGTAACATAGGTAAAATTAATTAGTGGATTTAATGCATATTACAACCTAATTAATCCAAAAATTCCACTTAATTACATTTTATTAAACCAAATCAATTCAAAAACATGGGAATGGGTTAGGATCAACAAACTTTCCTTCATTTCATTAAATCAAATTGAAACATAAAAGTTGAAAGTGACATAAGAAACTTTAATTTGCTTGAAATGTTTTTATTTGATATGATTGTCCTTAGAAGTTAATTTAATTGTATGAAATCATGTGTTTATGTTTAGTTATTCTTCTTCATTCATATTAAATGTTGTATGTCATTTGATTCATGCATTCATCTTTTGCAAAATTAACTAAATCAAATGGTTCCCTTTATGTCAAGCTTGCATGTGTTGATTTTATTTAATATAAGTGTGGCTATTATCACTATTAAACTAAAGTTATTTTCAAAAGTTTATAAGTCAACTACAACATTTGGAGTGATAATATTTATAAATATTTATAACCTTGCATGTGTCTATGGCTTAGAACATGTGATATGGAGTTCTCTATCTTTAGTCTATATGAATTTACATGAAGTTTGAATGTTAACAAGTGTATAGTCCATTTAAAAAGGACACACCATTTGTTTGAATTCATTCCAATGTATTTATATGTTAGGATTTAGATAGAACTTTAGCTCAGATGTATATATAATATGAGGTCTTTACCTCACTGCCCTGGTTTAACAATGGCAAAGTATCCACTTAAAACTTTTACACACTTGTATGTGCATTTAGCTAATGAATGAACATCTCATTTTCAATTTTAGCTCACAAGTATAAATAATTCAATTGAGAGAAATACAAATTTTGCATGATTTTCCATTTTTGTAGTCACTTATACATTCATGTGTATTCAAGAATTGTGGGTATATCTAGTCTAACATTCTGGGGATGTAAGGCTTTAAGTAGCCCCAATGAGGTCTTTACCTCACTCCCCTAGTTTAGCAATGGTAAAGTATCAACTTAAAACTTATATACACTTGTATGTTCATTTAGATAATGAATAAAATCTCATTTTCCAACTTTAGTTCACATGTATAAATAATTCAATTGAAATAAATAAACCATGTGCATGATTTTCCATTCTTATAGTCATTTGTACATTCATGTGTATTCAAGAATAGTGGGTATATCTAATCAAGACATTTTGGGGATGCAAGGCTTTAAGTTTCCCCAAGGAGGTCTTTATCTCATTCCCCTGGTTTAATAATGGCAAAGTATCTGCTTAAAACTTTGATACACTTGTATGTGCATTTAGCTAATTAATTAAAATCTCATTTTCTACAAATATGCACATCTACATTCATCATCTAAGTGTGCTGTAAAATATTATATGTGCAGGTATATTTAGGATTAATATCATATGCATGTTACATGTGGTGGAGAGGAATGATTGAACATATGTCATGTGATAGTAATTCAATTGAATTAATCCTAAGATACCTTTCATATTAAATAAGATTATTAAAAGTGAGCCTAAACTTAGAATTAAGTTAAATTTTGTAATAAGCCATTCACTAAAGAGAACTAAATAAAATTTACATGCTTTAGAAAGTGGCTTAAGGTAGGGATGAAAGAGGGAAATCCTCTATTCTTCTCTTTATAAAACTTAGTTGCTAAGTGTAATTAAATGAAATAAAAGAAATCACAAATTAAAATTCTTAAATCAATTAAATACCTTCAATTGAAACCAACCCTTCATGTTAAATTAAATCCTTCTAAACTTAGAGAACTTAACCTTTAATGCCTAGCAAGACATACCACACAAGCCTTAACACACTCATTAGAATTAAGTCACTACTTCTAGTTTTATGTTAGGGTGGTGCGTGGTATGATGTATATTTTGGTTTGTGATGTATTGTTGTAAGATAGATGTTAGGGTGTATGCCTCATAGACTGGATGGTAGGCCATGATTAGCCTAATCATATTTTTAAAGGGGATTATATTTAATGTGTGATTAAAAATAAATATAAATGCCCTCTCTTGCAGTTGCTTAAGCCCCTAAGCATTATTCAAGTTAGATTGGTTACCCATGTGCAGGGTGCTAAGCCCAAATTATGATATAACTTCTTGAGATTGTATGTATGTTTAACAAACCTCTATTTTGCAGGTGTAGTTAGATTTACTTTTCCCATTCTTAATGTAATTTTGCAATTAGGAATTAGGACTAGTGCTATGGGGATAAGGATGAGCATTGGCTAGAAGGCTTTGTCCTGGGAGGCCATGTGATGTCTTTGAGTGGCGTAAATTAAATAACAATAAATAAATAAACACATGAAGAATGAAGAATGAATACCGCCCATAGCATTCATTCATTATAAGTTGTAATTATTATTTTGTAATTTTGGGTTGTATAAGGGTAGAGCTCAGCTACCCATCTTTTTTTTTGGGTGTATGGCAATACCCAACTACATCTGCCTTTTATTCTTTCATGATAGTTATTAAAATTGGTTGATGATTTGTCAAGGATGTGTACTAGAAATGACATGTTTTTCTTAGTTTCTTAAATGTTTGATGTTTGAATGTGTGGTCTGGATGCAATTAGGCTCTTAGGAAAAAATAAATCTTTTACCCAACTATAACTCATAAATAAAGTTTTAAATTATTCATAACATCACATAAAGCCTAGGCATTAAATCAAGATAATTAAAATATTTAGCATTCCCTTAGCTGAATGTTGTATGTCTCACATCATGCATGCATATTGCTTCACTCTTAGTAAGAGAGGGTTTCCATCCTTGCACGATAGGGGAAGGCTTGACCATTGAGGGCCTCCTCTATGGTGGAAAACACCTCTTTCCCGCTAATTTAGCTAATAATCTAACTTCATCATGCATATAGGCATACAAAATTCCAAAACCTTTGTCAAAATGAAGTGTCCAAAATCAAATAAAATTTGAAAAGATTTTTATTTGTAGATTAAGTCATTACTCATACCACTCATGCTCTTGTCTCTTAGGGAGTGGGTTTAAGGACTTTTGTCTCTTTCTAAATTAATAATATCTCAACTATCTTGCAAATGCATAAGACTTTCCTACATGGTTTCAAAATCATAGGAGGAGTTAGTTGGCGACCATTCCAGGCAGTTGGGTGGTTTATTCTCTCTTATGGAGGTGAACCTTATGCCCATTTTTGCTTAGACATAGGTCATACTTTGGCTTAGGCCAAAGCTCCCTAGATAGAGGGTCTGAGGTTTCTATTTCCTTAAAACTACTAGCATAAATCCTTACCTCTTAGGCATTTCCACAACCTTGTGTTCTTGGGTTATAAGTCCTAGCTTTCTAATAAAATGTCAATTTCAATAAAATTAATCTCTTCAACTTTAAACATATAAATCCCAAACATAGGATAGATTGGAATGTTCACTAGTCTTTCTAATATCATGAGCATTTCCTATTCATTCCTTTTGACTTCGATAATAAGTCTTCTCCTTGAATAATTCTATTTAATTTTCCAATACAAATAATCTTTTGGTAGTCTAGACTTGAAATCTTTGGAGACCTTAATTTCTAATTTAGTCAAGAGTATTCTTATGGAATTCCTATTCCTTAGGATGTAATTAACTATGGGGGCTTGCCTCCATAAGGAATTTAAAGAACTCAACTTAAAATAAACCCTACTTTACTTTTCCATGTAAAGTAGGGAAAAGATCTCAAGTATATTCGAAGACCCATCATACCATAGGAGTCCTTATTAGGTGATTAGGTCCATTATAGGGTGATTATTTCTTCCTTTTGAGAGAGTGCATCATTCTTTAATGTCATACCTTCACTTCAATAAGTACCCTCTAAGATCTACATGGTGTCCCACATCTCAAAAATAAACACCACAATTAATTTTTTTTAATGTTATGGCTAACAATTGGAAAGCTCCTTCACATCCTGATAATTTGATTAGGGGGATGAATAGACTCTGGTTTAAACTGATATGACTTAAACAAAATCTAGTTTGGTGGAACAAGCATTATTTTTAAAACATTTTTTCTAATATGAAGGATATGGAAAATTTCATTTGTGATCTTGAAGTTTTTGTTATGATGAAACCTTCCAAGATTTTGGACTTGAAAGAGGTGAAGGATAAACTTATTAATTTTCAAAATATGGAAGAAACTTATTGGCATCAAAAAGATTCTAGTAAACATATTGCAGATGGTGAAAAGAATACTAGGTATTTACATGCTTTAGTTAATAAAAAGAGAGCTTTAAATACTATTTAGAAAATTAAAATGATAATGGATAATGGATTACAAAGAATTATGATATTAAAGATTCGATTATTAATTATTTTAGAAATATGCTAAAAAAGTTTTGCTCTTATGATGTCATTTCTAAATCACACTTGATTCCTTATAATATTACCAATGATGACAATGCTTTGCTTACTATTTTGCCTAATGAAGATGAAAATTTTAAAGTTCTTAATAGCATGAACATAGATTATGTTGTTGGACTGGAGGGTTTCACTACTCAATTTTTTCAAAATTATTGGTTTATTATTAAGAATGATTTGATTGATGTTGGGGTTAATTTATTTAATGGTAATCCTTTTCCTATATATTTTTCTAGCACTTCAATTATTCTCATACCTAAGAAAGATAATCCAGACTATTGGAGTGAGTTTAGACCTATTAGTCTTTGCACCTTCTTCAATAAGCTAATTTCCAAAATTATTGCCAACAAGCTTAGTCCTCTTCTTCATTAGATTATCTTTCTAACCAAATTGGCTTTGTTAGAGGTAAATATATTTCTTATAATGTTTTACTTGCCCAATAATTAATTCATGATTTAGATGCTAAGACTAGAGGTGGAAACATCCTTTTCAAATTAGATATTACCAAAGCTTTTAAAAATATCTCTTGGAATTTCCATTTTGATATTTTGAATTTATTTAAGTTTTCTGATATAATTATTTTTCCTATTAAAAATTTTATTAATAATGCCTGGTTTTCTATTTTTCTTAATGGGAAATCTTTGGGTTTCTTTCCTTCCTCCCATGGCTTAAGACAAGGGGATCCTTTATCTTCTGCTTCATTTATCATTATTGTTGAATACTTATTTAGGAGCATCAATGATTTATTCTTAAATAAACCTAGTATCTATTACAAAACTCTTTGTGATTTCTGTATTTCCCATTTAAGCTTTGTGGATGATTTCATTATTTTTTGCAATGCTTCTATTCATCATATCAAGAATCTTAAAAATCTTTTAAATACATTTTATAGAGAAAGTGGTCTTACTATCAATGATAACAAAAGCTATATTATTACTTCTTCCAGTATCTCCAATAATAAAATCGATCACATCCTGCATATCACTAATTTTAAACATCAACATTTACCTCTTAAGTACTTTGGTGCTCTCTTTTCGAAGGTCCGAAATGATCCCAACTTTTTGATGAGTTAATTCAAAAAATTTTAAATAAAATTTCTATTTGGGAATCTCATTTACTCTCATTTGGTGGAAAACTCACTATTCTTAAAAGCACTCTCAATTTAATGCCTCTGTATTTGATTCAATCTATTATTCCTATTAATTATACTCTTATCCTAATTGATCGCTTTCTTAACAAATTTTTTTGGGGATCTAATAATTCAATTAAAAGAATGCATTGGATATCCTGCATAAATGTTGTGGTAATTTGGGTGAAGGTGGTCTTGGTTGCAAACCTATTCGTGATGCTATTATTGCCTTCTCTCATAAGGCCTTGTGGAATTTTAGAAAGAATGATAGCCTTTGGGCTAATTTTAAGATGGAAAAATACTGCCAATGTAAACACCCTCTTATCTGTGCTTATAAATTTGGTGACTCTCTGATTTGGAAATGGCTTTGATCCATTAACTGGGTTGTTAAATCCTTAATATCTTGGGGTGTTCATTTGGGTTCATCCTTCTTTAGGCAAGAAAATTGGATTGGCAATGGATCCATTTACTCTCTTTTATCTACACAGTCTACTACTACAATCAAAGTTAACTCTTTTTTGTCTTAATAACAATTGGAATGAAAACAAACTTAAAAATTATATCTTTATTTCTCTTTTCGATAACTTTAGAGATGCCCCTATTTTTTTTAACAAACCTTATCAAAAAAAATTTTAAGCTCTCTTACAATGGTGAATTCGTTCTTTAAGAGGTTTGAAATTTTATTAGAGATAAGCATAACTCCTCTAATGTTTTCATTAAACTTTGGAACAATATCATTTCCATTTCTTATTTTATTTTAGCTTGGAGGATTTTGAATAACTTTATTCTTGTAGATTTCTTGCTCTGGAATAAAGGGTTTTATTTACCTTCTAAGTGCTATTGTTTCTTTCATATTGAAAATGTTAATCATGTTTTCCTCAATGGTGCCATTGCTTCCAAATTATGGATATGGTATGATGATTTATTTAACACTAACTATTTTCATGGTTTCCTTTCTTTATATCAACTTCCTGAAGCTTGTTTCCAAAAAACTATGAAAGGTCATATCAAAATCTTAATTGCTATTACTTTTATTTTGGTTCATTTAGATGGATAGAAATGATGCTAAATATCGTGGTATTCCTATGAATCATAAAAGGATTCTAGCTAGAACTAAAGAAATAATTCATGCTTTGTTTAATGATAATTTAATTAATAACATCCATTTTAGAAGTTACAAATTTGTGGCTAAAAAATTAGGTCTCATTCTGCCTAATGTTTCTTTGAATAAGGCTATTAGAATTATCCATTGTATCAAACCTAATGAGAACTTTATTAAAATCAATACTGATGGTTTAGTTTCACTTAATAAATATGGTTGTGGTGGTATTATTAGAGATTCCAAAGATACTATCATTTGTACTTTTGCTTATCACCTTAAAGCATGTTATGTTATTTATGCTCAGCTTATGGTTGTTAATAAAATTATTGATAGTTTTTTGAACAAAGGCCTCTTTATTATTTGGATTGAAGTTGGCACTCTTCTTTTACTTGATATGCTTGCATCTAATAAAATGGGAAATACTAACTTATTTTATCTCCTTACTCACACTAAAAACCTCCTCTCTTAAGTTTGCTACAAAATTTCTCATATTCGTCATGAAGGTAATTCTTGTGTGGATTTCCTAGCCAATTTGGGTGCTAAATTAAATGAGCTCACTATATTAGATAATCAAAACATACCTAAGCTATTGATAGGCTTGGTTAATCTAGATTGCTCAAGACTGCCTTACTTTAGACTTTAACTTGTGGCTTTTTTTTATTGGTCTTTGGCTATGGTGTTTTCTTTGAGCCTTTTTATTGATTGCTGCTTTTGTGCTTTCCCATATTGAAATTTCTCCTTGTTATTCTTCTTTAGGGTCTTGGCTAACCACATTTTTTATGAGTGCTACCTTGTTTGGTGGAGGCTACTGATTGTTTCTACCCTCTGTCTGGTTGTCTTGGGTGGTGTTTGTTTGAAGGATATTTTTAGTCTTTTCATTTCTATCTTAGTGTTGGGACTTTTGGTGGTTGCTGCTTTCTTTTTCTATTTTGGCTCACTGGCTATTGATTATTGGTTGTTCCTCTCACTCGTGCCTTGAAGCTTGATGTTTTGTGGTTGTTTCCTTCTTATTTTCTCTTTGGCGGTGGCTATTTTTTCTCTAAGGTCTGGAAGGGACCTTATTTTGCTCGGGTCAGGTTCATTTCATCCCTGGTTTGCTGCTGGTTGGTTGGTGGTACTCATTGGCTTGCCTTTTCTTGGTTGTTTTCCTGGCTGGGTGATTACCATAATTATTTTTTGGTTGTTTTTGGTGGCCTCCAATTGGGTTATGGCTATGCCTGCCATCTATATTTTCCTATGAATGAGGTTTGCCTCATATCTGGGCTGGTTACTTCCTTATTTGAGTTGGATATTTTACTGTTCTGGTGGTTGGTTAGGTGGCCTTGTTGGCTTGCTAAGTTGATTGGCAATGTTGGTTGGCTAGGTTGGTTGACTGGGTGGTTGTGTTGGCTGGTTTTACCTCCTTCGTTGGTGGCAGATCTTGGGGGCATTGTGGGTTTATCTTTGGTTTGGATTTGGTCTGGTCGAGGCTATTTGTTGGCTATTATTTTTTTTTTTATTGATTGGGGCTTTATGATCAATTTTTCTAGTTTTGGTTTGGTTCTTTTGGTTATGTTTTCAGCCTCCTCTTGTAATGGTCTTCTACTGTTGGCTGCAGCTGCTTATCTTTTGCTTTTTCTACTATTTGGGTGGCAGCTTAGCTGTGGGTCTATTTTCTCTTGCCTAAATGTTGTTTGCTGGTGGGCTAGGAGGTTTTATTGGTTATTTGCTTTTGTTTTATTGCTAGTGAGCTCTTGTAGTTTTTTTATCTTGGTTTTTGGTTTGAAGTCATTTCGGGTTGGCTGGTTGAAGGTTGTTTATTTGCAGTTATTTTACCTTGGGTGCTGGTGACTTGGTTTGGTGTCTTGGATTTTATTTTGGCTATGGGTATTACTTCTTTTAGGTGTATTTTGCTCTCCCTATTTTTTAATATCGGCCTCTTAGTTTATGGTGGTGGTTTTGTTGTTACACTTGCTATTCTTCTTGGTAGCCTTGCTGGATGCTCCTTTAGTCTATTTTCTTATATGTCTTGGTGTACACCCTTTTATCTTTTGCTTGTCTACATAAGTTATCCTCTGCCTGGATTGGATTGGTGGCTACTATTGGTGTTAGTTGTCCCCTCTATTGGATATTGGTTTGTTGTTGCTTTGGGGACAATCTTGGGATGGTTCTTTGTCTTTGGGCCCATCTCTTCTAGACTGTGTTGTTATCCCTGTTAATGGTGCTTGCTCTTTTTGGTATTTCTCCTCTCTTTTGGTGTTATATTTGGTGGTTTTCCTGCTGTCTGTAATGGATGGCTATTGGTCTGTCTTACTGGGCTTAGTTATTTTGGTGGCTTTGTGTTTGGATGTTCAGTTTGCTGGTTGGAAGACTTTGCAGCATTGTTGGATGATGATCTTTGGATGACTTCCTATATGAGGTATGCTGGCTATGATGGCCTTAATGTTTCCCTCTGTTTCTTGTTTGGCTGGTAGCACTATATGTAATTATAACCCTTCTTCTGAAGTTTGGATGCTTACATATAAGGTTGCTCGTTAAGATGATTGTGACTAACCGAACATTTTCTTTACTTTGCTCATTCCCTTTATGCCTACTTAATTGTACTCATCCTTTCCTTAGAATGTTGTAGATGTCTTTTATAGGTTGGCAGTCTAGTGAGTAGATTTTCTATTATCAAAGAAATCAAGTGGATTTTGTTGTTGCTGATTTGGTTTTTCTTTTGCTTTTCTTTATTTAATATTGTAATAGTTTGGGGATTCATCTCTTTAGGTTTTATTATAGCTCTTTGAGAATTAGTTTAGATATTTATCCCCTTTAAGAACTTTGTACACATTATTTGGTGGCAATAAAATTTGCCTAATTTTCCCACAAAAAAAACCTTAACACTAACCCTCAACCCTAAACTAAAACCTAAACCCCAAACCTAAAAGCAAAACCCTAAACCTTAAACCTTAAAAACCCTAAATCCTAAACACTAAACCCTAAACCTTAAACCCTAAAACCCTAAACCATAAACCTAAACTCTAAACAATAAAACCTAAACCTAAATAAATAAAATAAAATAAAATAAATTAAAAACTTAAACCCTACACCTAAAACCTAAACCCTAAACCTGAAACCATAAACACTTAAAACCCTAAACCCTAAACCCTAAAGCTCCCAAAACCCTCAACCATAAAACCCTAAACCCTAAGACTTAAATCCTAAACCCTAAAACCCTAAACACTAAACCCAAGATCCTAAATCCTAAACCTAGAACCCTAAACCCTAAACCCTAAACTTAAATCCTAAACCCTAAAACCTAAACCCAAAAAACCTAAAACCTAAACCTAAACTAAACAAAATCTAAAAATAAAATAAATAAATAAATCTAAACATAAATAAAATAAAAAAATCAATTAAATCTAAACCTAAACCTAAAAAATAAAATAAAATAAAATATAAAATAAAAACTAAACTAAATAAAATAAACAAAACCTAAACTAAACTAAAAAATAAAATAAACAAAAAATAAGAAACTAAATAAAATAAAAACTAAACCTAAAATAAAAATAAAATAAACCTAAAAAATAAAATAAAAACCAAACCCTAAACCTAAAAATAAAAAATAAAATTTAAACCTAAAAATTAAAATAAAATTAAATTAAATTAAAATAAACTAAAAAATAAACCTAAACTTAAACCTAAAGATAAACTCAAACAAAAACCTAAACTAAAATAAATAATCCTAAAATAAATAAAATAAACTAAATAAAAATAAAAATAAAAAATAAAATAAACTCAAACAAATTAAAAATAAACTAAATAAACCTAAACACTAGCAGTTTACTTAATTTAAAAAAAAATCCTAAACCCTAAACACTAATCCTTAACCCCTACAAACCCTAAACCCTAAATTCTAAACCCTAAACTCTAAAACCTAAACCTACAACCCTAAACCCTAAACCTACAACCTACAATCCTAAACCCTACACCTAAACCCTAAACCCTAAAGCCCTAAACCATAAACCCTAAACCCTAAACTAACCTTAAACCCTAAACTAACCCTAAAAAGTTGTAAACCCTAAAGCCTAAACACTAAATCGTAAGCCTTAAATGCTAAACCCTAAACCCTAAACCCTGAAACCCTAAACCTTAAAACCCTAAACCCTAAACCCTAAAACCTAAACCCTAACCCGAAACCCAAATCTCTAAACCCTAAACCCTAAACCTAATCTTAAAGTAACTAAATACATGAAATATAAATCTAAACCTTAAAAATGGGTAGAACCTTGATGGCAGGAACGTCACCGTCAAGGCGAAGGTGGAGGCAATGATTATCACAGTGGTGGTAGGGGATCTGGTGGTGCTGGTGGATATGCAGGTGGTGGTCAAAGTAGTGGTGGTTATAGAGGTCGAGGAGAGAGGTTACAACCATGGTGATGAGGAGAGAGATATGGTGGGGATCTTAGACAGAGTGGTGATGGAAATTAGAGAAATTGAAGAAAGATCGATCTGATCTGCTGCTTATGGAACTGTGTCTTTATAGTAGAAATGGATCTAGTTATCTATGATTTTTGATTTGCACTATGCATGCTCATTTTTTTATCTATGTTGTCACTTGTATCGTAGAAAACATGGTGTGTTTCTTGGTTAATGAAATTGAAATGAAGAAATGTTGAATCTAAATTTATTCTCTGTTAAAAAAAAACTTTAAACCTTAAAACCTCTTCCCTAAACCCTAAACCCTAAAACCTAAACCTAAATAAATAAAATAAAATAAAATAAAATAAACCTAAATTTAAACCTAAACCCTAAAATCCTAAACCCTAAGCTTAAACCCTAAACCCCTAAACCCTAAACCCTAAACTAACCCTAATCCCTAAACACTAAAAACTAAAAAACCTAAACCTAAACTAAATAAAACCTAAAAAAAAAATAAAAAACCTAAACCTAAATAAAATAAAATAAATAAAATAAAATAAAATTCTAAACTAAAACCTAAACCTAAACCAAAACCTAGAAATAAAATTAAAAAATAAAAACTAAACAAAAATTAAATAAACAAAAACTTAAACTAAATTAAAAAAAAAAAACTAAATAAAATAAAAACAAAACCTAAAATAAAAATAAAATAAACAAAAAAAATATATTAAAAACAAAAACTTAAACCTAAACCTAAAAAATAAAATAAAACTAAAATAAAACTACAAAATAAACCTTAACTTAAACCTAAACCAAAAAATTGAACTAAAAAAAACACAAACTAAAATAAATAAACCTAAAAGAAATAAAACTAAACTAAATAAAAATAAAAATAAACTTAAATAAAAATAAAAAAATAAAATAAACTCAAATATATAAACAAATAAACTAAATAAACCTAAACCTAAGTTTACTAAATTTAAAAAAAAATCTAAACCCTAAACCCTAAACCCTAATCCCTGAAAACCATAAACCTAAATCCTAAACCCTAAACCCTAAACCATAAACCCTAAGCCTACAACCCTAATCCCTAAACCCTAAATCTTAAATCCTAAAACCCTAAACCCTAAACCCTAAACCTTAAACCCTAAACTAACCCTAAACCCTAAACCTTAAACCCTAAACTAACTCTAAAAACCCCAAACCTTAAACCCTAAAAAGCCTAAACCCTAAACCCTAAACCCCAAACCCTAAATCTAAACCTAAAGTAATTAAATGAATAAATAAATAATAAATCTAAACCATAAGAATGGGTAGAACCTTAATGGCAAGAACATCACTATCAACTAGGCTCAATCTAGATCTCATGGTGGAGGTGAAGGCGGAGGTGGAAGTTATCATAGAAGTGGTGGGGGATATGGAGGTGCAAATGGTTATGGATGTCGTGGTCAGAGCAGTGGTACTATGGAGGTGGGAGGAACGATAGAGTTTACAGCAGTGGTGGTGGCAGAGGGAGAGATCACGGATTTGATGGTGGATCCCGCTACTCGATAGGCAGGGGTGGTTCTGATGGTAAATAGAGAAACTGAAGAATATCCAATCCAATCTGCTGCTTATGGAACTGTGTCTGTACATTAAGGACAATTCTAGTTATCTAGAGTTTTTGATTTTCCCTATGCATTCTCATTTTTTATCTATATTGTCACTTATGTCTCAGAAAACTTGGTGTGTTATTTGGTTGATAAAATCAAAAAGAAGAGATGTTGAATCTGAATTTTTTTTTCTGTTAAGAAAAAAACTTTAAACTCTAAATCTTAAACTCTAAATCTTGAACCCTAAACAAAAACTTAAACCCTAAACCCTAAACCCTAAAAACCCTAAACCCTAAACACTAAACTCTAAGCCATAAACCCTAAACTGTAAAACCCTAAACCATAAACCCCAAACTTTAAACCATAAAACCTAAACATAAATAAATAAATAAAACCCTAAACTAAAACCTAACCCCTAAACTTAAAATTAACCCACCCAAAACCCAATATCCTAAACCCTAAACTTATATCCTAAACCCTAAAAATCCTAAACCCTAAACCCTAAAACCCTAAATCATAATCCATAAACCCTAAAACTTTAAACTGTAAACCTTAAACTAAATCCTAAAACCTATAACCCTAAACCTTAAACAATAAACTTCAAACACTAAACCATAAACCCTAAACTAACCCTAAACCATAAAAACCTAAAACCTTAACCTAAACTAAATAAAACCTAACTAAAAAGCTAAACCTAAACTAAATAAAACCTAAAAATAAAATAAATAAATAAAAATGTAAACCTAAATAAAATAATAAAATAAAATAAAAACCTATACAAAAACCTAAACCTAAAAAAAAAAATAAAATAAAATAATAAAGAAAAATTAAACCAAAATAAAATAAATAAAAACCTAAACTAAACTAAAAAAAATTAAAATAAACCAAAAAATAAAACACCTAAATATAATAAAAACTAAACCAAAAAAAAAAATCTAAAAAATTAAAATAAATACCTAAATCTAAACTTAAAAATAAAAAACAAAACCTAAACTAAATAAAATAAAATAAAAATAAAACTAATGTAAAAAGTAAACCTGAACCTTAACCTAAACTTAAAAAATAAACTAAAATAAAAAACCTAAACTAAAATAAATAAACCTAAAATGAACAAAACTAAACTATATAAAATAAAAAATAAAAATAAAACAAACTTAAATAAATAAAAAATAAACTAAATAAATCTAAACCTACTAGTTTACTTAATTTCAAAAATAAAACCCTAAACCGTAAACCCTAAACCCTTAAAACCTTAAACCCTAAATCTTAAATGCTAAACCCTAAACCCTAAACCCTAAACCTACAACCCTAAACCCTAAACCTAGAACCTATAACTCTAAACCCTAAATCCTAAACCCAAAACCTAAAACCCTAAACCCTAAAACCCTAAACCCTAAACCCTAAACTCTAAACCACATAAAACCATAAACCTTATACCTTAAACCCTAAATAATAAACTCTAAACTAACCCTATGCCCTAAACCCTAAACCCTAAACTAACCCTAAAAACCCTAAACCCTAAACCCCAAAAACCTTAACCCTAAAGCCTAAACACTAAAACTTAAACCCAGAATGCTAAACTCTAAACCCTAACCATAAACCCTAAACCCTAAACCCTAATCCCAAGCCCTAAACCCTAAACCATAAACCCTAAACCCTAAACCTTATCTTAAAGTAACTAAAAAACATAAAAATAATAAACCTAAGCCTTATGAATGGGTAGAACCTTGATGGCAGAAACATCACCGTCAATTACAGTCAGTCTAGATCTGGCGATGGATGCAAAGGCGGAGGCAGTGGTTATTATAGTGGTGGTGCAAGGTCTGGAGGTGTAGATGGATAAGGATGTGGTGGTCAGAGCAGTGGTGGCTATGGAGGTGGGAGGAGCGATAGAGGTTACAATCATGGTTGTGGTAGAGGGAGAGTTCACAGATTTGATGGTGGATCCCGCTTTCGAGAGGTGGGGGTAGTTCTGAAAAGAATTAGAGAAACTAAAGAACGGCCAATCTGATATGTTGTTTATGGAATTGTGTCTTTACAGTAGAGATGTTTCTAGTAATCTAAGGTTTTTAAATTGATCTATGCATGCTCATTTTTTATCTATATTATCACTTGCATCATAGATAACTTGGTGTGTTACTTGGTTGATGAAATCAAAAAGAAGAAATGTTGAATCTAAATTTTTTGGTAAGAAAAAACCAAAAACCCTAAACCTTAAATCCCAAACCCTAAACCCTAAACCCTAAACCCTAAAAACACTAAACCCTAAACATAAAACCCTAATCTGTAAAATCCTAAACCATAAACCCTAAACTCCAAACCATAAAACCTAAACCTAAATAAATAAAATAAAAACCTAAACTAAAACCTAAACCCTAAACCCTAAACTAACCTAAAACCAAAACCCAAAACCCCCAACCCCACTATCACCTTAAACCTTAAACCCTAAACCCTAAACCCTAAACCCTAAAAACCCTAAACCCTAAACCATAAACCCTAAACCCTAAAACCCTAAATCCTAAATCCTACACCTTAAAACCCTAAATCTTAAACACTAAACCCTAAATCCTAAAACCTACAACCCTAAACCTAAAACCTTAAACTCCAAACCCTAAACCCTAAACCCTAAACCAAAATTAACCATTAAAACTTAAACACTAAACCAAGAAAACTCAAAAACCTAAACTAAATAAAACATAAAAAAATTAAATAAAAAAAACTTAAACTTAAATAAAATAATAAAATAAAATAAAATAAAAACCTATAATAAAGCCTAAACCTAAATCTAAACCTACAAATAAAAAAAAATAAAATAAAAAATATAAACTAAACCAAAATAAAATAAAGAAATACCTAAACTATACTAAAAAAATTAAAATAAACCTAAAAATAATAAACCTAAATAAAATAAAAACTAAACCTAAAATAAAAATAAAATAAACCTAACAAAATAAAATAAAAACCTAAGCCTAAACCTAAAAATAAAAAATAAAACCTTCACCTAAAATACGAAATAAAAATAAAACTAAACTAAAAAATAAGCCTAAACCTAAAAAATTAAACTAAAACAAAAACCTAAACTAAAATAAATGAACCTAAAATAAATAAACTAAACTTAATAAAAATAAGAATAAAAATAAACTTAAAAAAATAAATAAGATAAATTAAAATAAATAAATATATATACTAAATAAACTAAAACCTACCGGTTTACTTAATTGCTTTTAAAAAAACCTTAAACCTTAAACCCTAAAAACCTTAAACCCTATATCCTAAACCTACAACCTATAACCCTAATCCCTAAACCATAAACCCTAAACTAACCCTAAGCTCTAAACCCTAAACCCTAACCCTAACCATAAACCATAAACACTAAAACCTACAACCGCAAACCCTAAACCCTAAACCCTAAACTCTAAACCCTAAACATTAACCCTAACCCTAAACCCTAAATCCTAAAACCTTTAACCCTAAACCATAAACCCTAAACCCCAAACCCTAAACCCTAAACCCTAAAAAATCTAAAACCTAAACCTAAACTATAAAACCTAAAAATAAAATAAATAAATAAACCTAAACCTAAATAAAATAATAAAATAAAATAAAATAAAAACCAAAACTAAAAACAAAACTTAAGCCTAAATCTAAACCTGAACCTAAACTTAATTTGAAAATATAATAATAAATAAAAATTAAATTAAAATAAAATAAATGAAAACCTAAACTAAACTAAAAATCTATAAAACCTAAACAAAATAAAAACTAAACCTAAAATAAAAATAAAATAAACCTAAACCTAAATTAAAATAAACTAAACCAAAATAAATAAAACCTAAACCTAATCCTAAAATAAACAAAACCTAAACATTAAACTAAATAAAACAAAATAAATTAAAAATAAACCTAAACTATAACTAAAAAATAAAACCTAAAAATAAACCTAAAATAGAAACCTAAAACCTACACCTAAACATAAAAATAAAAAATAAAACCTAAACCTAAAAGATAAAATAAAAGTAAAACTAAACTAAAAAAAATAAACATAAACCTAATAAACCAAACCCAAACCTAAAATAAAATAAAAATAAACTAAACAAAAATAAATAAACCTAAAATAAATAAACTAAGCTAAATAAAAATAAAAAATATTCCTAAATAAAAATAAAAACTAAAATAAACTAACAACAACAATAACAAGAAGCCTTTATCCCACTAAGTGGGGTTTTTGTGTCCTATTATGTGTGTCAAATTCTCATTTAATTCAATTATGCTAAGCTCATTTTTTATATATCTTCACCAAGTCTTTTTGGTCTACCTCTACCTTTCTTAACATAAGGAAAATCTAATGCATCTACTCTCCTAACCGGGTCATCTGACGGCCGATGCTTTATGTGGGCAAACCATCTAAGGCGACTCTCTCTAATCTTATTTGCCATCGGAGTTACTCCAACTTTTTCCCGAACATACTCATTTCACATTTTATCTCTAAGAGTAAAGCCACTCATCCATCTGAGCATCCTCATCTCTGTAACACTTAACTTAGTCTTATGCTTCTCTTTTATTGGCCAACATTTTGTGCCATAAGTCATTGTAGGTCTTACCACCATCTTATAAAATTTTCCCTTAAGTTTAAGTGGAACTTTTCTATCACACAACAAACCAGATGCATTCCTCCACTTCAACCATCCAACTTGAATTCTACTAATAACATCTCCATCTATTTCACCATCATTTTGAACAATAGAGCCTAAATATCTGAATCGGTCACTCTTATTAATAACTTGTTCACCTAATGTCACAACACTACCACTAGAACTTCTACAACTGAAATTACACTCCATATATTCAGTTTTAGATCTACTTAAATGAAAACCTTTAGAATCTAATGTCGACCTCCATAATTCAAGTTTCTCTTAGACTCCCTCTATAGTCCTAGCAATAAGAAGAATGTCATAAGCAAAAAGCATACACCAAGGAATGTCTTCCAATAAATGCCTAGTAAGAACATCCATAACTAAAGCAAAAAGATAAGGGCTTAAGGCTGATCCTTGATGTAATCCAATGAAATGGGAAAATATTTTGTCAATCCTCCTTGTGTTTGGATGCAAGTAACAACACTAGTATACATATCCTTAATGACTTGAATATAACCAATATTAACTCCTTTCTATTCTAGAACTCTCCAAAGAACATCTCTTAAAACTTTATCATAAGATTTGTCTAAATCAATAAATATCATATGTAAATCCTCCTTACTTTCACTATAATTCTCCATCAAACCTCTTAACAAATGTATAGCATCCATAGTAGATCTACCTAGCATGAAACTAAATTGATTGTGATAAACTTTTGTATCACATCGCAACCTATGCTCAATTACTCTTTCCCATAATTTTAATGTGTCACACATTAACTTAATTCCTCTATAATTTGTACACTATTGTGCATCTCCTTTATTCTTAAATATAGGAACCAACAAACTCTTTCTCCACTCATTTGTCATCTTTTTAGTCTTTAAAATAACATTAAAAAGATTTGTAAGCCAAGAAATTCCTTTATCTCCTAAACATTTTCAAACTTCTATTTGAATATTATCAGGTCCTACTACTTTTCCACATTTCATTTTTTTAAAGCTTCTCTAACTTCGATTTACTAATGATGATAAAATAAAATTCTTTTTTTTGTTTAGGGTATTAAGGTTGCTAAAATCAATCGTATTCATATCCTTCATTGAAAAGTTTATCAAAATATCTCATCCACCTATTTTCAATATCCTTTCCTAAGAAAATTACTTTATTATCTTCATCCTTAATACACCTCCCATGAACTAGGTCTTTACTTCTCCTATCTCTTTGGTTGGCTAACTTATACATACATCTTTCACCTTCTTTGGTATCTAATATATTGTATAAATCACTAAAACCTAAATTTTTTCCATCATATATTGCTTTCTTAGAATCTCTACAGGCCATTTTATCTTTCCCAATTCTCTAAATTTTTACATCTAAACTAGGTTTTATAATAATGCTTCTTATTTCTTCTCTTTCCTTGGACACTCTAACTCCACCACCAACTATTTTTTTTAAAAGAATCTTATCCTTTTCATTCTCCAAGTACATTTTTAGCAACTTGCTTAATTTCACATGGTACTTTTTCCCACATAACATTAGCTTCCTTATCAACATCCCAAATTTTTAGCAATTAAAATTAATTAACATAAGTAAAAAATAAACTAAATAAACCTAAAGCTACTTGTTTACCAAAATTTTAAAAGAAGAAAACCCTAAACCCTAAACCCTAAATCCTAAACACTAAAACTTGAACCTTAAAATTAACCATAAATCTTAAACCTTAAACCTACAACCATAAACCTACAACCCTAAACCCTAAATAATAAATTAACTAAACCCTAAACCCTAAATAATCAACCCTAAGCCCTAACCCAAACCCTAAACCCTAAACCCTAAACCCTAAAACCTAAACCCTAAACCCTAAATCCTAAACCCTAAAATCTTAAATCCTAAACCTTAAACCTTAAACACTAAAAACCCTAAACCTTATAGCCACCCTAAACCCTAAACCCTAAACTCTAAACTAACCCACCCTAAACCCTAAAGCATAACACTAAATCCTAAGCCCTAAACCCTAAGCCTTAGCCTCCCTGAACCCTAAAACCCAAAACCCTAAAACCTAAACCCTAAACCCTAATAACCTAAAAACCTAAACCTAAACTAAATAAAATAAATAAATAAAAACCTAAACTTAAATAAGATAAAAAGATAAAATATAATAAAAACCTAAACCTAAAAGTAAAATAAAATTAACTAATAAAAATAAACTAAAATAAAATAAATAAAAACCTAAACTGGAAAAAAATAAACCTAAGAATAAAATACTAAACACTAAACTATAATTAAAAACTAAAATAAAATAAACTAAAATAAAATAAAATAAAAATAAAAACCTAAACTTAAAAAATAAACCTTAAAATAAAACATAAAAATTAATTAAAAAATAAAAGCTAAACACTAAACTATAATTAAAAAGATAAACTTAAAGGAAAAACAATAAAAAAAATAAAATAAACCTAAATTTAAACTAAAATAAACTAAACAAAATAAATGAAACCTAAACATAAACCTAAAATAAATTGAACCTAGACCTAAACCTAAACCTAAATAAAATAAAATAAACTAAAAATAAACCTAAACCTAACAATAAATGAAAAATAAAAACCTAAAACCTAAACTTAAAAAATAAAATAAATACCTAAACCTAAACTTAAAAAATAAACTAAAATAAAAAACTAAACTAAAATAGATAAACCTAAAATAAATAAAATAAAAATAAAAAATAAACCTAAATTAAAATAAAAAAATAAACTAAAATAAATAAATAATAAACTAAATAGACTGAAACCTACTAGTTTACTTAATTTAAGAAAAAGCCCTAAACCCTAAATCCTAGATCCTAAACACTAAACCTACAACCCTAACCCCTAAACCCTAAACTCTAATCCCTAAAAAACCCTAAACCTAAACCCTAACCCTAAATCCTAAACCCTAAACCCTAAACCCTTAATCCTAAATACTATACCCTAAACCCTAAACCTAAACCTAAAGTAACTAAATAAATTAAAAAATAAACCTAAACCTTAAAATCTAATAAACCTAAACCTAAACTTGAAGAATGGGTAAGACCTTGACGGTAGGAACATCACCATCAACCAAGCTTAATTTGGATCTTGTTGTGGAGGAGAAGGCAGAGGCGGCAATTATCGCAGTGGTGGAGGGGATCTAGAGGTGCTATTGGATATGGAGCTGGTGGTAGGAGTAGTTGTGGTTATGGAGGTGGGAAGAGCGACGATGGTTTCAATAGTGGTGGTGGCGGAGGAAGAAATTAGGTATACGATAGTGGATATCACTTCTCGAGAGGCAGAGGTGGTTCTAATGGGAACTAGAGAAACTAAAGAACAGCCAATCTGATCTGCTGCTTATGGTACTATGTCTTTATAATAAAGATGGTTCTAGTTATCAAGGGATTTTAATTTTCACTATGGGTGTGTTACTGCTTGTGTCTTAGAAAACTTGGTGTTTTACTTGGTTGATGAAATCAAAAAGAAGAAAAGTTGAATATGAATTTGTTCTCTATTAAAAAAACAAATACCAAAACCCCTAAACCCTAAACTAAAACCTGAAACCTAAATCATAAACCTTAAACCCTAAACCCTAAACCCTAAATCCTAAAACCTAAACCCTAAACCCTAGAGCCTAACCCTAAACTAAAACCTAAACCCTAAACACTAAACCCTAAAGCTTAACCTTAAACCTTACACCCTAAAAGCTAAAACCTAAGCTAAAGTTTAAATAAATAAACCTACACCAAAATAAAATAAAAAGATAAAATAAAATAAACACATAAACTAAAACCTAAATCTGGCCCTAAAAAAATAAACCTAAACCTAAAATAAATAAATAAATACCTAAAATAAAATAAAAACTAAATTGAAACCTAAATCAAAAAAGTAAACCGAAAAAGTAAACCTTAAAATAAACTTAACCTAAACTTAAACCCTAAACCTAAAATCTTAAACCCTAAACTCTAAACACTAAACCCTAAACCCTAAACCCTAAACCTTAAACCCAAAAATAACCCTAAAGCATAAAACCTAAAGCCCCCTAAACATTAAACCCCAAACCCTAAACCCTATAATTCTAAAGCCTAAACTTTAAACACTAAACCCTAAACCCTAAACCATAAATCCTAAACCCCAATAAACCCTAAGCCCTAAACCCTAAAATAGCCCTGAACCCTAAAACCCTAAACCTAAACCTAAATGCTAAACCCTAAACCCTAAACCCTAAACCATAAACCTTAACTAAACCCTGAAACCCAAAACCTTAAACCCTAAACCCTAAACCCTAAACCCTAAAGCCTAAAAATTCTAAACCCAAAAGACTAAACACTAAACTCTAAACCATAAACACTAAACCCTAACACTAAACCCTAAACCCTAAAAGCATAAACCCTACAACCCTAAACCTAAGATGTTAAACTTTAACCTAAAGTAACTAAATAAATTAAAAAATAAACCAACCCTAAAATTTAATAAACCTAAACCTAAACATAAACTTTGAGAATGGACATAACCTTGACAACAGAAATATCACTATCAACCAAGCTCAGTCTAGATATATTGCTATAGGCGATGGTGGCGGTTATCATAGTGGTGGTGGGGGATGTGAAGGTGCTGGTGGATATGGACATGGAGGTCAGAGTAATAGTGGTTATGGAGGCAGGAGGAGTGATGGTGGTTACATTCGTGGTGGTGGCAGAGGGAGAGATCAGAGATATGATGGTGTATTCTGCTACTCAATAGGCTGGGGTGGTTCTAATGGGCACTGTAGAAGCTGAAGAATGGAGGATCTGATTTGTTGCTTATAAAACTATGTCTTTATAGTAGAGATAATCCTAGTTATCTAAGGTTTTTGATTTTCTCTATCTGTTCTCATTTTTGATCTATGTTGTCGCTTGTGTCTTAAAAAACATAGTGTATTACTTGGTTGATCAAATCAAAAAGAAGAATTATTGAATATGAATTTCTCCTCTATTAAAAAAACCAAATACCCTAAACCATAATATAAAACCTAAACCCTAAATCCTAAAATCCTGAACCTTAAACCCTAAAACCTAAACCCTAAACCTTAATGATATTAAAAAATTAAAGTGAAGAAACCCCACCCTCGAGCCCTCTCCTCATGTTCTAGCAATTTTCCTTTCTTGCTCTCATTTTGGGTTTTTTGGACGTTGCTTGATGGCTATTTTTAGTGATTTTCATTGGATCCCTTTTGGAATCGACAGCCGCTGGCTGATTTTATGTCTTTCTTGGAGTGACATCATGGCTTAACATCTTCCTTAATGATTCTTGGGGAAAACTGAAGGTCTTATGGATCCTACTAAGGCATCATCTACCCAGGCTTCGACTACATCGAAATCATTCAAAGACATTCTCAATGGTAAGGATGGCTATTCATGTGAGTCTGGAACTTATTTTGACTTCTTTTTGATGCATGCCTGTGGTTATGTGTTATGATCTAGTTATGGAAAATTTTGTTAAGTTGTTTGAATTCACCTTGGTTGGAAAGTTTACTCTTCGTAGGCATAATCTGGAAAATAATTACTCTTTCTTTCATAATCTGAAACTTTCATGCTTTTATGATTGATTTAATTAATCCTCTCCACATTTTAATTCAGTTGATAAATGATTTGGATTACTCTCGTGTTTTCTCTCATTGTTCTTATTTTGTTTTCAATTGCCAAATGAGGTTGCTAAAATGGTCTGCACTATTTGATATTAAAGAAGAATCCCCAATTATTCTGGTTTGGATTTCTCTCCCAATTATGCGAATTCATTTCAATAATTAGGAATTCCTTTTTATTGTGGCTGCCTTATTTGGTTGGCCATTACATGTTGATCATGCAACGGCTACAAAATCTCCACCTTCAATGGCTAGAATCCTTATTAAATTGGACATTACCAAGAAACACCCAAAAGAAATCTAGTTGGGATCTAAAAATTATGGTTATATATAAAGAATTGAATTTGAAAATTTTCCTATCTTTTGTTCTCAATGCAAAATCCATGGGCATGATAATTCTGAATGTTTCATTCTTCATCGTCACCTAAAAAAGATAATCCCTATTAATTAAACTTATAATACTAACCCTAGGCTGACCACTGTTAAATATCAAAAAACTACTTTGGAAAAAAAGGATTCTTTGAATGTTCCTAATAATGCTAATTTACCTTTTATTTCTTTTGAGCAATTGAAGGCTTCTAATGTGAACAATAATAGCTTTTCTAAACTTCTAAATGAGGATTTTGTTTCCTCTAATTCAATCCTTGTAACCTTGTTGTCTTTGATAGATGAAAATGAAGCTTTAATGGAGAACATAAATGAGGAATTCAATATAATGCATCATTCTAATTCAATGAAGAATCTGGCTTTAATACCTCATGATAATTAGGTTGATAAATTTGATTCCATATTTCAAATTCAGTATGATTTAACTTCTCAAAAAGATTTGATTTTATCTAATAATTTTGATAATGATGAAGAAGGGTTTGGTGTTCCCTCTTTCCTTCTTAATAAATCAGACTTTGCTCCCTCCCTTGCTATTCTCGAAGCTCATTTATCTTTAATAAATTCTAGTGTCTTGGAAGAAGGAGAATTCACTTCTCATTAATATATTTCTCCTAAATTTGTGAATAATGTTGCTAAATCATTTTTGTGTGATGATTCAAAGGGCAAAGAAAATGGCTTCCAAACTTTCTATTCGAAAAAGAAAAAAATGTTAAAAAATTTTCCCTCAAATTGCTAAGAAACACTATCTGCACCTCCCCGCTTCCCTCAAGTAACTTTTACTCCACTCCCCCCTTTTCTTTATGTTTAATTTTTTAGTTTGGAATGTTAGAGGCATTGGTACCCTCTCTATTCATAACTGTATTAGAAATTTTTGTTGTATTACATATTATTCTTAAGCCGGTTATTCATGCTAATAAAATTAACCATGTTGCTAGAATGATTAATTTCAATAATTTTTTCTCTAATGTTAGTAATAAGATTTGTTGTTTTTGAAATAACTTTGTAGGAATTTCTATTCATGATGATTTTATCAAGTTATCAATGTTCAAATCTCTTGTGGTGATTATTGTGTTTTGGGCTCTTTTGTTTACACATCTTGTAATAGATCTAGTAGAAATCTTCTTTGGGATAACTTGACTAATTTTGCCACCTCTATCAATAAACTTTGGTATGTTGGTTATGATTTCAACACTATTTTTTCTCTTCTAAATGAAGTTGTGTTTGCTCTCCTAATATTCATTCCATGGAATAATTATCAATATGATCTTTGATTGTAATTTCATTAATATTGGTTTTAAGGGTTCTAATTATACTTGGCAAAACCCTAGACTTTGGCAAAGGTTGGACCGGATTCTTTTTAATACTCATTAGATTACTCAATGGCCTATTACTTCTATCAATCATTTAGCAAAACCTTATCTGATCATGGTTTTCTTTTAGTTTCTATTAAAGATAATTCTAATAGATTAAAAATTTCTCTCCTTTTAGATTTCAGAACATGTGGACATAGCATATTGAGTTTTTTAATGTTGTGGCTAACAATTGGAAAGCTCCTTTACATCATGATAATTCTGTTATGGGGATGAAAAGACTTTGGTATAAGCTTAAATTAATTAAACAAACTTTGGGTTGGTGGAACAAGCATTATTTAAAAAACCTTTTTGCTAATATCAAAGATATGGAAAAAATTGGTTTATGATCTTGAAGTCTCTATTATGTCTAATACTTCTAAGATTAAGGACTTGATTGAGGAAAAAAATAAGCTAATTAATTTTCAAAATATGAAAGAGACTTATTGACGCCAAAAAGTTGCTAGTAAACACATTACACATGGTGCATGAAAATTAGCTATTTCCATTCTTTAGTTAATAAAATGAGAGCCTTAAATAATATTCAAAAAATTAAAGCTGACAATGGTGAATGAATTATAGATAATAATGATATTAAGGATTCAATCATTAATTACTTTAAAAATATGCTTAATAAGAGTTGCTCTTATGAAGCTATTTCTAAATCACACTTAATTTCTTGTATTATTACCAATGATGATAATAATTTTCTTATTATTATTCCTAATGAAGAAGATATTTTTAAAGTTCTTAATAGCATGAACATAGATTCTATTGCTGGTCCGAAGGGTTTCACTACCCAATTTTTCTAAAAATGTTGGTTTATTATTAAAAATGATCTGATTGAGACTAGGTTAATTTTTTTTAATGGAAATCCTTTTCCTAGATATTTCTCTAGCTCTTCTAATGATCTCATACCTAAGAAAGATAACCCAGACTATTAGAGTGATATTAGACCTATTAGTCTTTACACCTTCTTCAATAAGCTAATTTGCAAAGTTCTAATCAACAGGCTTAGTCTTTTACTTCATAAGATTATCTCTCTAAACCAAACTAGTTTTGGTAGAGGTAGATCTATTTGATAACATTTTACTTGCCCAAGTATTAATTCATGATTTAGATGCAAAGACTAGAGGTTGAAACATTCTTTTCAAATTAGATATTACCAAAGCTTTTGATAATATCTCTTGGATTTTTTTTCCATATTTTGAATTTATTTGGGTTTTTTGCTAAATTTATTTTTCTTATTAAAAATTATATTAATAATGTCTAGTTCTCTATTTTGCTTAATGGGGAAACTTTGGGCTTCTTTCCTTCTTCCCATGGTTTAAGATAAGGGTATCTCTCATCTTTACATTTATTTATTAGATGTTGAGTACATATCTAGAAGCATCAATTTAGTTATTCTTAAATAATCCTAGTATGTACTACAGAACTTTTGGTGGTCTTCCTTATTCCCACTTAAACTTTGTAGATGATCTTGTTATTTTCTATAATGCTTCTATTCATCATATCAAGAACATCAAGATTTTTTTAAATAAATTGAGAAAGTGGTCTTTCTATCAATGATAAAAAATCTATTATATTACTTCTTCATGTATCTTCAATAATAAAATCAATCAAATTCTTGCATATCTCAAATTTTAAACATCAACACTAACCTCTTAAGTACTTGGGTGCTCCTCTTTTTAAAGGTCCAAAATGATCCCTCCTTTTTGATGAGTTAATTCAGAAAGTTTTAAATAAAATTTCTATTTGGAAATTCCATTTACTTTCCTTTGGTGGTAGGCTTATTATTCTTAAAAGTACTCTCAATTCCCTCTTTATTTGATTTAAACTATTATTCTTACTCTTATCAGAATTGATCACATGCTTAATAAATGTTTTTGGAGGTCCAATAATTCTATTAAGAGAATGCATTGGACTTCCTGGCATAAATGTTATGGTCCTTTGAGTGAAGTGGTCTTAGTTGCAAACCTTTTCATGAAGTTATCACTGCCTTCTATCATAAGCTCTGGTGGAATTCTAGAAAGAATGATAGCCTTTGGACTATTTTTTGATTGAAAAATATTTCCAAGGTAAACACCCTCTTACCTATGCTTATAAAGTTGGTGACTTTCCAGTTTGGAAAAAGCTTTACTCCATTAAATGGGTTGTTGAATCCTTAATATTTTGGGGTATTCATTCAGGTTCTTCTTTTCACAAGAAAATTGGATTAACAATGGCTCTATTGACTCTATTTTATCTATACACTCTACTTCTGCTATCAAAGTTAACTCTTTTTGGCTTAATAACAGCTAAAATAAAAACAAACTTGAGAATGACATTCCTATTTCTTTTTTTTGACAAGTTTTGCAAGATCACTATTTTTTTTAAATAAATTGGATCAAATTCTTTTCAAGCTCTCTTATAATGCTAATTTCATTCTTAAAGAAGTTTGAAATTTTATTAGAAAACCTCTAATGTTTTCATTAAACTTTGGAACAATATCATACCGGGTTCTTATTCTATTTTAGCTTGGAATATTTTGAATAACTTCATCTGTGTTGATTCCTTGCTCTAGCTTAAAGGGTTTTATTTACCTTCTAAGTGTTATTGTTGCTTTCATATTGAAAATGTTAATCATGTTTTTATCAATGGTGCTATTACTTCCAAACTTTGGATATGGCATGATGATTTATTTAACACTAACTATTTTCATGGCTCTCTTTCATTATATCAACTTCTTTAAGTTTGTTTCCATAAAATTGTGTAAGGTCATATCAAAGTTTTAATTGCTATTGCCCATTATTGGTTCATTTGGATGGATCAAAATGATGCTAAATATCATGGTATCCCTATGAACCATAAAATGATCTTTACTTGAACTTAAAAAATTCATACTTTGTTAAATGAATATTTAATTAGTAATCTTCAAAGAGGTTATTAATTTGTAGCTAAAAAATTGGTATCACTTTGCATGATCATCCTTCCTACAAGAGTATTAGGATGATACATTGGATTAAGCCTAAAAATAAATTTCTTAAGATCAATACTGATGGTTCTATTTCCCCAAACAAATATGGTTGTGGTGGAATTCTTAGGGATTTAAAAGTACTATCATTTGTGGTTTTGCCTACCCCATCAAAGCTTATTCTGTTATTTATGTTGAACTCATGGCTATTAACAAAGCTATTGATATTTGTTTAAGCAAAGGCCTCTTTAATATTTGTATTGAAGTTGATGCTCTTCTTTTACTTTATATTCTCATTAATAAAAAAAATGGGGAATGCTGACTTATTTTATCTTCATAATCACACTAAAAAGCTTCTTTCTTAAGTTTGCTACAAAAATTTTCACATTCTTCATGAAGGTAATGCTTGCGATTTCTGATAATTTGAGGGGAATTAAATGAGCTCACTTTATTTGATAACCATAGCTTACCTAAGCATATGGATGGTCTTGTCAATATGGATAACACCGACTATCATACCGATTTTAACCTTATGCTATGTTGTTGATCTTTTGCTATGGTGGTTTTATTCAAACTTTTTTTGGTTGTTTTTTTGTGCTTCCCTCACCAAAAGTGGTATTTTTGAGTTTATTTTTATACTTAAACCCCCTTCCTCTTAATCCCATTCTATACTTGACAAACCTTTATTAGGTCATAGTAGTTATAATTTACTTTACTCTCCTCTAACACTGGTGGTTTTATTTCTATGGCTCATGTTATGCTTCTTTTATCACACAACTAGTGATTTGTTTAGGGTCTCCTATTTGGTTGTGGTTGTGCCCATTTTTGGCCAACACCTTTATTAATGGATGTTGGGTTTGTCTCTCATTTTGGTTGGCTATGGCCTTATTGAAATTAGATTTTTGGCTACTATGGTTGGCTCTACTGGTTTCTTTGATTTGCTTCATCCATTTTCTTGGTTATTTTGGGTAGGTTTTTTTTTCATGGCTCCTATTGGTCTCTTCTAGCTTGGCATATTTTTGGGTTTTTTTGTGGTTAATGTTCTCCTTTCCTGGTTTTTCTTGGGGCTTCTACTTGTTAGCTTTCCCTCTTCCTTGTGGATTAGAGGTAGCTATTCTATGGTTGTTGTCTTCCTATTTTCTCCTTCATAATGATTGTCTACTCTTTGGGAATTGGAAAGGGTTTTGCTTGTCTCTAGCCTTGTTCCTTTCCTTATAGTTTTGTTGCTTGGGTTTGAGTGGTCCTCCTTGGCTTTTGTTTGGCTGGGTGACTAGCATTTTTGTTTCTTGGTTATTTTCGAGATCTCTAAGTGGGTTGTGGCTTTGTCTATTGTTGTTCTTTCCCTCTTTTTTGGGCTTTGTATTGGCTTTCTCTGCTGGTTGATTTTGTTGGCTGACTGGGCCGGTTGGCTATTTTGGCAGGCTGGGTTGGTTGGGTGGATGTGTATGGTGATGGTTTGGTTTAGGTGTTTTGGTTGGGTTCTTTGTTGGGTTTCTAGTCCGCTACTAGGTTGGTTATCCTCTCTTGCATGCTTTTCTTTTTATTTTTGTTCTTGGTTTGGGTGTCAATTTTCTACCTAATTTGTCTTGTACTCATCCTGTGCTAGCCTAGGTGGTTTTATTGGATATTTTGTTGGTGGAGAATATGAGTTCTTGTAATTTTTTTGGTCACATTTTAGGACTTGTTGTCCAAGGATAGCTGCTTGAGGGGTTTTTTGTGGCTGCTATCTTGCCTTGGATGCATGTGTTATGGGTTGGTGTTTTGGGATTTATGTTGGCTATTGGTATTGACTCACTCTAGTTTATTTGGCTTTCTTTATTTATTGATATTTTCCTCTTGGTTGGTGGTTTTGGATTTATTGTTCTTTCGCCTTGGTGGTGGTTTTGATGGTACTGGATACCCTCTTGGCCTCTCTATGCTATGGCTTTCCTCTCTCTGCTGCTACTTATCTCCTACCATTTTTCTATTTGGATGGAGGTTTTGCTCTTGGATTTGGATTGCTAGTGCTCTAGAGATAGTTGTTGGTTATTATTTTGCCTTTGGGACTATTTTGCTCGATTGTGTTGTTCGCCCTATTTATGCTAACTGCCCCTTTTTCATGTTTCTCTTCCTATTGGTGGTGCCTTTGGTGGAGATCGCTTCATCTATTTTAGCTTACAGAACCTTTGTAACTGGATGTTGGCTTTAAGTGATTGGTTTATTTGGCTTTTGTTGGTGGTTGGTCGTCATGCTATGGCTATTTTTCTCTATTTATTTGGTGCATGAACTAGATCTCTATGGATTATTTTGCCTTGAATGGTTGCTTATATCAGGTATACTGGCTATGATGGCCTTGATGGTTCCTCATATCTTCTCTCTGGTTTGTAGCATGGATATGATTGTAACCCTTCTCATGAAGTTTGGATGCGCATATGTATTATTTCCCTTGAGATGATCTTAATTGAGCCTGAGCCTTCTCTTTCATAGCTCTTTCTAAATTGTCTACTTTATCTTTTCTCTTGAGCTATGACCATTGCCTTTATAGTGTTTTGTAGATTTCTTTTGCGCTTGGAAATTCATAGATGGAATGATCTTTACTCAGTCAACTCAAGTACTATTGATGTGGATCTTGCTTATCTTGACTTCTCAAAAGGATCATGAGCTGCTATTGATTAGTCTTTTTACTACTTTCTTGAGTTATATTAGTCTTATTTTGGGACTTTTCTCAATTTCTTTTAAGGTATTATATGTGAACTTTAATTTCTTTTTCACTGTACTTAGATTGGGGTTTAGCACTTTAGGTTTCTTATAGCTCTGTGAGCAGTAGAACTTTGTGCTTTACCCCTTTTAAAGACATTGTATCATTTATTTTTAGGTAATAAAATTCAAACTTTCCTTGAAAAATCCCTAAACACTAAATGCCAAACCCTGAATCCTAAACCCTAAACTAACCCTAAACCCTAAATCATAAAAAGTGTTGGCATAATTAGCCTCATGTTCAATTCAATTAATTTTGATGATAACAAACAAATGCTTGGATATTCTAATGAATATTTTTATGTGTTTCAGATATATCAATTACTAAATACATATCTAATACATTAGAGGAAATTGCAAGAGTAGAAGAATGAAAAGGATAATGTGAAGCTCAAGATATAATATTTTGGGTTATATGACTATTCATATGAGTTCATTGGCATGAATCAATTTTCTCACAACTTAATATATTATTTTAATGAGGTTAATTTATATAAATCTCTATCTAATTAACATTCAATTATATGTTTCGTACATAGCATTTGAATTGCCAAAATAATAAATGATAATGACTATTAAGTGTAATTATATTATTTACTTAATATAATTAAGTATTTTAATTTAATTTGCTGGTTATAAGATAACTAACATATTTATGATTATATATAAATTATATCATAATTTTTAAATGTCACATGTCAAAATTAAAAAATATATATAAAATTTTATATTTTAGCCAAAGTCATTTTCTAATCAAAGAATTCATATCTGATTTCATCTCCAATGGATTCCTTGGATTTTTTTTTCTTTAATTTAAGAGGTTGCATGACCCATTTTGATTAAAATTGAATTTATTATGATTTTCTAAACATTAGCTATTTTATAATGAATGCATGCTACATGCTTTGAATATATTAGGAGCCATATTTGATTACTTCTAACTTACCCATGTGAATAGCCAAATTTTGGCTACTAAATTTAATATTTATTTAATATAAATTATATTTTTATTGAATATTAAATTATTAGATGATAACATGAGGTTTGCATGATATATTTTAAAATATGATCTGCTTGCCTATAAATAGCCCTCATTCTCTTCATGAAAGTATTCCTCATTCAAAATTCGAAATCCCTCCAGCAAATCTAAGAGAAAAATTCTTAGATTTTTTTTCCAAGTGTTCTCCAAACATTGTGATCAAATCCTTGGTTTGGAAGCTTCAACATCTTCAACTAAGCAAGCCTTCCCAAACTACTTGAGTTTATTTTCTTGATTTTAATCCTCTTTAGTTGTTCATGCTATTTTCACCATCTATTTATTCTTTCCAATTTATACTTTTTGGTGGATTAGTATTTGGACATTATTTTTTTCACATCAAAGTTTCTCAAGCATCTTTTATGTGATAGTTTGTAGGATCAATTTCAACTTGTTAATATTTTTAACTTCCTACAAATTTCTTTTGGTTTCTTGAAATATTTCATCACTAATCTCATTTTGAAACATCATTTATTCTTAGATTTATTTTAGAAGTATATTTTAAGCATTTTAAATTAAATTATTATGCAAATTATTTTCATATTTGCTAGATCTCTCTCTTAATTAAAAGCTTACTAGATACTTAGATCTATCATATACTCATTTTATTTAAGTATTTTGTGATCATTAGCTTTAATTGAGAGAATCTTTTGGTTAAAATAAAATAAATTATTTCTTGCGAATTTATTTTGCGAAGAATATTGTGAATTCATTTTGAAATAATTTTATATTAGTATACAAATTGTAATAACATAAACTTCTTAGTAAGATCACTTTAAGATATTTATTTTATTATTTCTTATCAATATTAAGTGAGCATTTTATCTTGCCAAAATTTTTTAAGTGATCATTTGTAAGTTGTGAGATCATTTTTGAATTGGATAGCTTAGTATATTTGTGAGAAATTTATTATTTTATATTTTTCTTTTTGTACTGTAAAATTTATATATGGGTTTTACTCGCCCCTTTGTAGGAGAGTATATATTGTTGTAGTGGTTGTACTTGCCCCGTTATAGGAGAGTACTATTTGTAAGCTATTTTTGCATTTAGTGGATTCCTATGTGTGGCTAAAGCGTGACGTAGGATTTTGGGGTTTGAACTTGAAAAAAATTATGTGCCTATTGTTTCTCTTTACTTTACTGCCCTTTTATTTTTGCTGCTTTAAGAATTGTATCCTATCATTATAAACCCCCCCCTCCCATCTTGGGTGCTATAGTGACTCACAATTAGTATCAGAGCCTAGGCTCCTTTATTGGCTTAACATCCAAGAGTAGATCTTTTAACTATGGCACAAGGTTTCCCAAAGGGTTCACCACTAGAGGGACAATCCACTGATAGATCTCCACTTTTAGAAAGTATACCATTTGAATATTGGAAAGATAGAATTAGTGCATTTTTAAGAGGTCAAGATGCACGCATGTGGTATATGTTGACACATCAATATGATACACCCACTTTTGATTAAAATTGAATTTATTATGATTTTCTAAACATTAGTTGACTTTTATAATGAATGCATGCTACATGATTTGAATATATTAAGAGCCATATTTGATTACTTTTGACTTACCCTTGTGAATAGCCAAATTTTGGCTACTAAATTTAATATTTATTTAATATAGATTATATTTTTATTGAATATTAAATTATTAGATGATAACATGAGCTTTACATGATATATTTTTAAAATATGACATTCTTGCCTATAAATAGCTCTCATTCTCTTAATGAAAGCATTCCACATTCAAAATTCAAAATCCCTCCAGCAAATCTAAGAGAAAAATTATTAGATTTTTCTTCCAAGTGTTCTCCAAATATTGCAAGATCAAATCCTTGGTTTGGAAGCTTCAACATCTTCAACTAAGCAAGCCTTCTCAAATTACTTGAGTTTGTTTTTCTTGATTTTTATCCTCTTTAGTTGTTCATGCTATTTTCACCATCTATTTATTGTTTCCAATTATACTTTTTGGTGGATTAGTATTTGGGCATTGTTTTTCACATCAAAGTTTCTCAAACATCTTTTTGTGAAAAACTCTTGTTTGTAGGATCAATTTCGAATTGTTGAAATTTTTAACTTCCTACAAATTTCTTTTGGTTTCTTGAAATATTTCATCATTAATCTCATTTTGAAACATCATTTATTCTTAGATTTATTTTAGAAGTATATTTTAAGCATTTTAAATTAAATTATTATGCTAAAATTATTTTCATATTTGCTAGATCTCTCTTCTTAATTAAAAGCTTACTAGCATACTTAGATCTATCATATACTCATTTTATTTAAGTATTTTATAATCATTAGCTTTAATTGAAAGAATCATTTTAGTTAAAATAAAATAAATTATTCCTTGCTAAAATTTATTTTGCAAAAGAATATTGTGAATTCATTTTGAAATAATTTTTATATTAGTCTACAAATTGTAATAACATAAACTTCTTAGTAAGTTCACTTTAAGATATTTATTTTATTATTTCTTATCAATATTAAGTGAGCATTTTATCTTGCCAAAATTTTTTAAGTGATCATTTGTAAGTTGTGAGATCATTTTTGAATTGGATAGCTTGGTATATTTGTGAGAAATTTATTATTTTATATTTTCTTTTTGTGATATAAAATTTATATTGGGGTTTTACTCTCCCCATAGAGAGTACATATATTGTACTCCCGTTATAGAGAGTACTATTTGTAAGCTATTTTTTCATTTAGTGATTCCTATCCTGGGTGGTTAGGACAGGCCAATTTTGGGGTTTTAATGAAGCAAAAAATTATGTGCCTATTGTCTCTCTTTACTTTACTACCCTTTTATTTTTGATGCATTAAGAATTGTATCCTATCATTATAAAACCAAAAATTAATTTTCTACTAAAAATTAAAATTTAAGATTTACATTTTAAAATTTTTAATATCACCCAATTCAACCCTCTCCCACCTCTTGGGTGCTGACTCACAATTGGTATCAGAGCCTAAGCTCTTTTATTATCTTAACATCTAAGAGTAGATCTTTTCACTATGGCACAAAGTTTCCCAAAGGGTTCACTTCCAGAGGGACAATCCACTCATAGATCTCCACTTTTAGATACTGTACCATTTGAATATTGGAAAAATAGAATTAGTACATTTTTAAGAGGTCAAGATGCATGCATGTGGTATATGTTGACACATCAATATGATACACCCACAGTAGAAGTAAATGGAATTAAAGTAGATAAACCTTTTGAGGAATGGTCTCAGATATGAGAACTTGATGAATTAAATGTTAGGGCTTGTAATACTTTACATTGTGCTTTATTACCTGATGATTACATAAAAATTTCTATGTTAAGTACAGCAAAAGAAATATGGGATAAACTCATTATAACTTATGAAGGAACTAGTGAAGTTAAAGATTCTCACCTAAATAGACTTGTTCATGAATTTGAGTTATTTTATATGTCTCCTTCTGAATCTATTTTTGATATGTATACTAGATTCATGAAAATAATATTATTGCATTCTCTTGGAAAAACATATAGGAATCAAGACTTAGTCTATAAGATTCTTAGATGTCTTCCAACAGAATGGGAAGCTAAATTAACAACTATTAGTGAAGTTAAGGATTTATCTTCTTATCCACTTGATCAGCTTTTGGGTTCTTTGATAGCACATGAACAAGTTATTGCTCAAAGGGATAAGATGGATAACTCAACAATAAAAAGGAAGAAGGACAAAGGAAAAGCCATTGCATTACAAGTTGATGATAGTGATGAACATAACACCTCAAGCTCGGATGGTGATAATGATGAGGTGGTCATGCTTTCCAAAAGGCTTGGGAACTTGCTAAGGAAGAAGAATAAAAGGTATAAAAATTCTAAAAACTATAAATTTCAAACTAAAAAATTTCCTACAGGTGAGTGGATCATTTGCTACCATTGTAAAAAGCCTGGACACATAAGAGGTGATTGTCCAGAACTTGCTGAATTAAAGACAAAAGAGATTGATGTGAAAAGAAGAAAAAATATGAAGGGGGAAAAGTACCATAAGAAGAAGAAGACGGCTTTATGGGCCAATCCAGATTCAAATGAATCAAGTACTTGCTCATCTGATGAAGAGGTCAACATATGTCTTATGGCAAATGGAGAATCTTACTTAGATTCTCAAGAGGTATGTAATGATATATATTATGATGAATTAGATGATGCTTTTAATGATATAGTTATTGAATATAAAAAATTAAAAAGAAAATACAAAACCTTAGAAAAAGAACATAAACATTTAGATATGCATTTTTGTGATTTAAAAAATGAATGTGATTATTTAAAAACTAAAAATACTTCTTTATTAAATTGTTCCTTACTTGTATGTAAACTTGAAAGAGAGAATATATTGTTAAAAGCAATATTAGAATTATGTTTGAAATAACAAGTTTATTATAATACTTCATCAAGAAAAACATTTAATAAAAATTATTTGCATCATACACATCCCACTCATATACCTTATAATTATCGTGCTAAGTCATATGAAAACATTAATGTTTGGTGCAACTATTGTGATAGAAAAGGGTATATTTCATTTGATTGCTATGCATGTAAATTACAAAACAATAAGAAATCATATTATGTATGGGTACCAAAAGGTACAAGCACTACAAAAACCACGCATGCTAGATATCTTGCTTCAAATGTAGAATGTGGACCCAAACATGTTTGGGTTCCAAAAGTTAACATGTGAGTTTCATTTGTAGGAATGCTATCAAAGCAAAATCAAAGAAGGCATGTGGTACTTGGATAGTGGATGTTCAAGACATATGACGAGAGATAAAGATAAATTCACAACTTTAGAATCAAGTGATGGAGGATTTGTTACATATGGAGATAATGCAAAGGGAAAGATCATTGGCATTGGTTCTATTTGTAAGAATTTTATCACTTTAGATATATTTTTTCTAGTAGAAGGATTAAAACATAATTTAATTTCTATTAGTCAATTATGTGATAAAGGTTTGAATGTAGTATTCCATGCATCATGTTGCATTATAAAAAAAATAATGAAAATGTTTTGTTAGTAGGACAAAGATATAAAAATATTTATGTCATTGATTTAGATAGCTTTCATGATGTGAATTTGAATTTACTTTATTTTAAAAGCACTCATGATGATATATGGTTATGACATAAGAGACTATGTCGAATTAACATGCACACACTTAATAAAATTTCCAAACTTGATTTAGTAGTTGGATTGCCTAAATTAAATTTTCATTCAAACTATGTTTATGATGCATGTATTCATGATAAACATTCTAGAAGCTCATTTAAAATTAAAAATATTTTTTCTACTTCTAGACCTCTAGAATTATTGCACATGGATATATTTGGTCCTATTAGCACTACTAGCTTAGGTGGAAAAAATTATGGTTTTGTGATTGTTGATGATTTCTCTAGATATACTTGGGTTTTATTTGTAACTTACAAGGATGATGTTTTTGGTGAGTTTAGAAAGTTTTCTAAATATATTCAAAGAGAATAAGGCCATTTGATTAATAGGGTTCAAACTGATCATGGTGGCAAATTTGAAAAAAAATTATTTGAGGATTATTGTGATGAACATGGGATTAGACATAGTTTTTCTTCACCTAGAACCCCCCAACAAAATGGAGTAGTAGAGAGAAAAAATAGAATATTAATTGAATTAAGTAGATCTATGCTTTATGAGTATAAATTGACAAAATATTTTTGGGCAGAAGTAGTAAATACTGCAAGTTATGTGATGAATAGGATCTATTTTAGACCAATTTTGAAGAAGACACCCTATGAATTATTTTTTGGAAAGAAGCCTAAGATTGAACACTTTCATGTATTTGGATGTAAATTTTTATTTTGAATAATGGAAAAGATCATTTAGGTAAGTTTGATTGCAAATCAGATGATGGTATTTTCTTAGGATACTCTCTTTCTAGTATAGCTTATAGAGTTTACAATAAAAACAAAAATGATTGTAGAAGAATCAATACATGTTATTTTTGATGAAAATTTAATTGATCCTATTAGAAATGAAGTGATTGATGAAGAGATTGATAATTTTAAGAAAATATCTTTAGAAGATAATATGGATGATTCATTGCCTAAAGAATGGAAATATAATAAAAATCATCCAAAGGAGATCCTTCAAAAAGAGTTATGACTAGAAGACATAGAAGAGAAGTTGTAGATCATTCAACATTTTTATCTGAGGTTGAACCTAAAAATTTAGAAGAAGCATTAAATGATAATTTTTGGATTATTGCTATGGAAGAGGAGTTGAATCAATTTGTAAGAAATGATGTTTGGGAATTAGTCCCAAGACCTCAAGATCAAAATGTCATTGGAACAAAATGGATCTTTAGGAATAAGCTAGATGATTCAGGTTGTATTGTTAGAAATAAAGCTAGGTTAGTTGCACAAGGGTACACACAAATTGAAGGTATAGATTTTGAAGAATCTTTTGCACCGTAGAAGACTAGAAGCTAGTTACCTTGCTTATGCTTGTTTTAGAAATTTTAAACTTTTTCAAATGGATGTCAAAAGTGCATTTTTGAATGGAGTTATTGACCAAGATATTTTTGTAGAGCAACCACCTGTATTTGAGAGCCTTGATTGTCCAAATCATGTGTATAAATTAAAGAAAGCCTTATATGGTTTAAAATAGGTTCCTCGTGCTTGGTATGATAGGTTAAGTATCTTTTTGATAGATCATGGATTTAGAAAGGGTAGAGTAGATACGACTTACTCCTTAAGAGCATAGATGATGATTTGATTATGGTACAAGTGTATGTAGATGCTATATTATTTGGAAGTACAAATGAATCTTTATGCCATGAGTTCTCTTCTTTGATGTCTAAAGAGTTTGAAATGAATCTATGATGGGAGAACTTAATTTTTTCTTAGGTCTTCAAGTGAAGCAACAAGAAAATGGCACATTCATCTATCAAACCAAGTACACAAATGAATTACTTGAGAGGTTTGACATGAAAAGATTTAAATCTAGTAAAACTCCTATGAGCCCATCTATACAATTGGATTTAGATGAATTAGGAAAATCTGTTGATCAAAAACTTTATAGGAGTATGATAGGTTCACTTTTATACCTTGTTGCTAGTAGACCTGATATTATGTTTGTTGTTTTTGTTCATTTTAGGCCAAAAAAGAATCTCATTTAATAGCAAGTTTATCTTTCAATATTTGATAGACACTTCTAGGTTAGGCTTATGGTATCCTAAAAATTCTTTATCATGTGATTTGGTTGCTTATTCTGATGCTAATTTTGCAAGATGCAAAGTAGATAGAAAAAGCGCATCTGGCATATGTCACTTTTTAGGATCATCACTTGTGTCTTGGTGTCCCAGGAAAAACAAAAATTCAGCTTTATCCCTTCATTTGAGTACATAGATGTAGGTAGTTAATTTGCTCGAGGTCCTTTGGTTAAAAGCAACAATTAGAAGATTTTGGTATTAAGCAAGATCACATTCGTGTGACAATACTTGCTATTTTTGGTTTGGAAAATCTATCGACACTCACAACCAAGCATATAGAAATTAGACATCATTTTATTAGGGATCATGTTTTGAAAGGTGATGTTAATATTAATTTTATTAGCATTGATTTACAAATTGTAGATATTTTTACAAAACCATTATCAGAAGAACGTTTTTGTACTTTAAGGCGCATGCTTGGAATGTTAGATCCTAATATTTAAAATTATATGTAGTTTGTTCTCACTTTTTGATGTTGTCAAAAGAGGGAGAAGAGTAAAATGTTGGTTAGTATTAGGTCTATTTCATGAATACATTTAGGGGGAGCAACATTATTAATTTCTTATGCATAATTTTTTTAAGAGAATTTTTTCAAAACTATAATGAAAGGTCAATTTTCACCTTCTTCAAAATCAATACCCAACATTAGTTTGTCATCATCAAAAAGGGGGAGATTGTTGGCTTAATTAGCCTCATGTTCAATTCGATTAATTTTGATGATAACAAACAAATGCTTGGATGTTCTGATGAATATTTTTTATGTGTTTTGATATATCAATTGCTAATCTAATACATTAGAGGAAATTGCAAGAGTAGAAGAATGAAAAGGATAATGTGAAGCTCAAGATACAATATTTTTTGTTATATGACTATTCATATGAGTTCATTGGCATGAATCAATTTGCTCAAAACTTAACATATTATTTTAATGAGGTTAATTTATATAAATCTCTATCTAATTAATATTCAATTATATGTTTCATACATAGCATTTGAATTGTCAAAATAATAAATGATAATGACTATTAAGTGTAATTATATTTACTTAATATAATTAAGTATTTTAATTTAATTTGCTAGTTATAAGATAACTAACATATTTATGATTATATATAAATTATATCATAATTTTTTAAATGTCACATGTCAAAATTAAACAAAATATATAAAATTTGTATTTTAACATCATTTCTAATCAAAGAATTCATATCTGATTTCATCTCCAAGCAGATTCCTTGGATTTTTTCCTTTAATTTAAGAGGTTACAGGACCCACTTTTGATTAAAATTGAATTTATTATGATTTTCTAAACATTAGCTGATTTTTATAATGAATGCATGCTACATGCTTTAAATATATTAAGAGCCATATTTAATTACTTTTGACTTACCCAAGTGAATAGCCACATTTTGGCTGCTAAATTTAATATTTATTTAATATAAATTATATTTTTATTGAATATTAATTTATTAGATGATAACATGAGGTTTGCAAGATATATTTTTAAAATATGATCTTCTTGCCTATAAATAGCCCTCATTCTCTTCATGAAAGCATTCCTCATTCAAAATTCAAAATCCCTCCAGCAAATCTAAGAGAAAAATTCTTAGATTTTTCTTCCAAGTGTTCTCCAAATATTGCAAGATCAAATCCTCAGTTTGGAAGCTTCAACATCTTCAATTAAGCAAGCCTTCTCAAACAAATTACTTGAGTTTGTTTTCTTGATTTTAATCCTCTTTAGTTGTTCATGCTATTTTCACCATCTATTTATTCTTTCCAATTTATACTTTTTGGTGGATTAGTCTTTGGACATTGTTTTTCACATCAAAGTTTCTCAATCATCTTTTTGTGAAAAACTCTTGTGATAGTTTGTAGGATCTATTTTGACTTGTTGAAATTTTTAACTTCGTACAAATTTCTTTTGGTTTCTTGAAATATTTCATCATTAATCTCATTTTGAAAGATCATTTATTCTTAGATTTATTTTAGAAGCATATTTTAAGCATTTTAAATTAAATTATTATGCTGAAATTATTTTCATATTTGCTAGATCTGTCTTCTTAACTAAAACTTACTAACATACTTAGATCTATCATATACTCATTTTATTTAAGTATTTTGTGATCATTAGCTTTAATTGAAAGAATCTTTTTGGTTAAAATAAAATAAATTATTCCTTGCTGAAATTTATTTTGCAAAAGAATATTGTGAATTCATTTTGAAATAATTTTAATATTAGTCTACAAATTGTAATAACATAAACATCTTAGTAAGATCACTTTAAGATATTTATTTTATTATTTCTTATCAATATTAAGTGAGCATTTTATCTTGCCAAATTTTTTAAGTGATCATTTTAAGTTGTGATGTCAATTTTGAATTGAATAGCTTGGTATATTTGCGAGAAATTTATTTTATCAAAATTTATAATTTTATATTTTTCTTTTTGTGCTGTAAAATTTATATTGGGATTGTACTTGCCCTTTGTAGGAGCGTACATATTATTGTATGGGTTGTACTAGCCCCGTTATAAGATAGTACTATTTGTAAGCTATTTTTGCATTTAGTGGATTCCTAGCCGGTGGTGAATGGCATAGGCAGTTTGGGGTTTGGCGAACCACATAAAAAATTGTGTGCCTATTGTCTCTCTTTTCTTTATTATTTTTGTTGCATTAAGAATTGTATCCTGTCATTATAAAATCAAAAATTAATTTTCTACTAAAAATTAAAATTTAAGATTTAAGTTTTAAATTTTTTAATATCACCCAATTCACCCCCCCTCTTGGGTGCTATAGTGACTCACAAAAAGCTAAAAACATAAACCTAAGAAAAAAATAAAACCTAAAAAAATAAATAAAAATACCTAAACCAAAATAAAATAAATAAAATAAAATAAAATTAAAACCTAAACTAAAACCTAAATCAAAACAAAAAATAAAATTAAAAAATAAAAATAAAACAAATAAAATAAATAGAAACATAAACTAAACTAAAAAAAATAAAAACCCTAAATAAAATAAAAATAAACCTAAACTAAAAATAAAATAAACCTAAAATAAAATAAAATTAAAACCTAAACCTAAAAAATAAACCTAAAAGATAAACCTAAAAAAAATAAAAAAATAAAACCTAAACCCTAAACAAAAAAAAAAAACCTAAAATAAAAAATAAAATAAACCTAAACCTTAATTAAAATAAATAAAACCTAAAGCTAACTAAAATAAACTAAATCGAAACATAAACCTAAACTAAATAAAATAAAATAAATTAAAAATAAACCTAAACTCAAAATAAACCTTAAAATAAACTAAATCAAAATCTTAACCTAAGAAAAACCTAAACCTAAACCTAAAATAAAAAACTAAAACCTAAGCTAAAAAAATAGAAATAAAACTAAACTAAAATATAAACCTATAAACTAAACTTAAACCTAAAAAATAAACTAAAATAACTAAAATAAATAAACCTGAAATAAAAAAAACTAAACTAAATAAAAATAAAATTAAATCTAAATAAAATTACAAAAAATGAAATAAACTAAATTAAATAAATAAAACTAAATTAACTTAAACTTACTAGTTTACATGATTTAAAAAAAAAACCCAAAACCAAAAATAAACCCTAAACCCTAAACCCTAAAATCTTAGACCCGAAACCCTAAACCCTAAACCCAAAACCTTAAACCCTAAAACCTACAACCCTAAACCCTTAATCTTAAACCGTAAACCTTAAATCCTGAAAACCTAAAAGCATAAACATAAATTAAGTAAAACCTAAAAACAAAATAAATAAAAAAAACCTAAACCTAAATAAAATAAAAAAAGAAAATAAAATAAAAACCTAAACTAAAACCTAAACCTAAACATAAACCTAAGCCTAAAGTTAAACTTAAACCAAAAAATAAAATAAAACAAAATAAAAAATAAAAACTAAACTAGAATAAAATAAATAAACATAATTAAAAAAAACCCTAAACTTAAAGTAAACCCTAATCCTTAAACTCTTAACCTTAAACCCTAAACCATAAAACCTTAAACCCTAAACCCAAAACCCTAAAACCAAAACCTTAAACTAATGAAAATAAAACTAAATAATAACCTAAGCCTAAAAATAAACCTAAAAATAAATAATAAATAAAACCTAAATCTTAAACTAAAAAAAAAACCTAAACCTAAAATAAACAAAATAAAATAAACCTAAATGTAAACTAAAATAATCTAAACTAAAATAAATAAAACTTAAACCATAACCTAAAATAAATGAAAACCTAAATCATAAATAAAATAAATTAAAATAAACTAAAATTAAACCTAAACCTAAACTAAAAAAATAAAACTTTAAAATAAACCTAAAAGAAAAATCAAAAACTTAAACCTAAAATTAAAAAATAAATCCTGAATGTAAAAAATTAAAATAAAATAAACTAAAGTAAAAAATAAACATAAACTTAAACCTAAACCTAAAAATTAAACTAAAATGAAAAACCTAAACCAAAATAAATAAACCTAAAATAAATAAACTAAATTAAATAAAAGTAAAAAATAAACTTAAATAAAAATTAAAAATAAAATAAACTAAAATAAATAAAAAATAAACTAAATAATCCAAAACCTATTAGTTTACTTAATTTAAAAAAAAACCCTAAACCTAAAATAAACCATAAAAAACCACTAAACCATAAACACTAAACCATAAACTAAACCACTAATCACCCCTAAACCCTAACTAAACCTAACTAAACCCACTAAACCCCCTACAACCCTAAACCCTAAACCCTAAACCCTAATCCCTAAACCCTTCAACCCTAAACCCCAAACCCTAAACCATCAAAAACTTAAACCCTAAAGCCAAAATACTAAACCTTAAACCCTAAACCCTAAACTTATTTCCACTTTTTGGCTTGAGCTGGGTTATGTTGTTTACCTTTTGCTTTTGGGTTGGCATGGTTGTTGCTACGTGGTGGCTCCTGTCTTTCCAGCATGGGTTGGCTTTGCTTTTTTGGCATGGTGGCTACTGTCTTCTATGCCTTGTTACTCTAGTTGCTGGAGGATGAGATGGTTTCTACTCTAGCTTTATTCTATCTTCTGCACTAGTTGGTTTGTTGGCTCTCCTCTTGAATTCAAATTCATTTTTGCTAATTTTTCATGGTTGGATAGGTGGCCTTCTAGTGGGAACTGTTGTTGGTTGTTGCCTTTAACCTTTTTTGTAGAATTTCTAGCTACATTTTGGGGTTTGGCTCCCATTTCTTTGTTGTTTATTATTATATACTTCTTTGGATTGGTTTTGGGTTTATTAATTCTTCTAAGATTAGCCTCTACTGGGTGCGTTATTTATAGAAAATTTTGCATTGTTATTATGCTTCTTGTCATGTTAGTTTTTGTTTCTAGGGAAGTTTGGTTTTTTGGCAAGTCCTGGCTAGCTACTATTATTTCCTTTCTATGGTTTGTGAGCTTCTTTTGGACCTCTATTGTATGGTGCTTTATTGGTTTTCTACTTTTCCTTGGCTGCTGGGGATGCTTCCTTTGTTGGATACTTATTATGGGATATTCTCTGGTGGTTGCCTTTAGCTGGTTTGGTTGGAGGAGTTATAGTTATCCTTGGAATCTTGGTTGGTTGATTTTTTTTCCTTGTTGGTCTTTTCCTTATTCTTGGACAATCTGTTGGAGCCTTTTGCTGTGCTGAACCTTTGTTGATCTTTCTAGATTGGACTTTTGGTTTCTAGTGATTGGTGGCTGCCTTTGGCCCCCTTTTGTGTGACTGTTTTATCTTATTGATTTGCACTAGATGTAGCTTAAGTTTCCTTCAGCTGATGGTTTCATTTTTGAGATGTTTAGTCGGTTGTGGTTGCTCACCCTAGTTTGGCTTGGTGATTGCTACTTGTTAGGACTTTGGCTTGAGGGGTCCTATCTTGGTTTTGTTGGTTGTTTCTCTATTAAATGCATGGGTCTGGTGCTTTCTGACTGTTGGTTTTGGGTTTTCCCTTGTTTGGAGCTTGGATGGGTATTTGGATAATGGCAGTTATTGGTGTTCTAACTTTGTTCTAGCCTCTCTCTAGGTTATTGTGATTAGCCTGCTGTGGTTTTTGTTTGGTGGTTTGGCTACTAGCTAGTTGCTGGCCGATTGTTCTTTGTTAAATGGTGCAGGATCTAGAACTCTATGGACTATTGGCCTTGGATGTTTGCTTGTATCAGGTATGATTTCTACAATGGCTTTGATATTACTCACCTCTTCTCTCTGGTTGGTAGCAATACATATGATTGAAACCCTTCTTTATGAAGTTGGTTGTTCATATGTATTGTTAACCCTTGAGATGATCCTAACTGAGCTTGAGCCTTCTCGTTCTCAGCTCTCTCAATTTCCTTTCTTTATCCTTATCCATTTTAGCTATGACTTTTTCCATTGTAGTGTGGTGCTGATTTCTTTTACAGGTTGAAACTTTATAGAGGGAATGGTTGGTACTCAGTCAACCCAAGTGTTGTTGCTATGTATCTTTCTTATCTTGCTTTCTCAAAGAAATCATGAACTGTTACTGACTCATTCTTTTATTATTTTCCAGATTTATTTTAGTCTTTCTCTATGTCTTTTTCTCTTATGCTTTTTAGCTGTTGTATTTGCTTTTTTATTTTGTTATCTTTTTCTAATGTACTTAGATGGGAGTATAGCTATTTAGGTTTCTTGTAGCTCTAAGAGGAGTTGAATTTTAGAGCTTTCCCCCTTTTAAGGATATTGTATCTTTTCCTTCTATGGTAATAAAATTATAACCTAAACCCCCCCCCCCAAACCCTAAACTCTAAATCCTAAACCCTAAATCCCTAAACCCTAAACCCTAAACCCTAAACCCAAACTAAAACCTAAACCCTAAACCCTAAAAAGCCTAAACTCTAAACCCTAAACCCTAAACCCTTAAAAATTAAAACCTAAATTATAAACACTAAACCATAAACCCTAAACCATAGCCATAAACCCTAAACCCTAAACCCTAAATCTTGAACCCCAAACCATAAACCTAAACCTAAAGTAATTAGATAAATTTAAAATAAACCTAAACCCTAAAACCTAATAAACTTAAACCCTAAGAATGGGCAGAACCTTGACGATAGGAACATCACCACAAGTTATGATCTAGGCAGGGAAGGCAAGTGGTTATCATAGTGGTTGTGGGGGATCTGGAGGCACTGCTAGATTTGGAGGTGGTGGTAGGGGCAGTGATGGTTATGGTGGTGGGAAGATCGACGAAGGTTGTAGTTTTGATGTAGCAGAGGGAGAGATGAGGGATATGATGGTGGATCCTATTACTCCAGAGGTCGGGGTGGTTATGATGGAAAGTGGAGATACTGAAGAACGACCAATCTGATCTGCTACTTATGGAACTGTCATTATAATAAAGACAGTTCATGCAATCTAGGGTTTTTGATTTGCTCTATGCATGCACAATTTTGATCTATGTAGTCTTTTGTGTCTTAGAAAATTTGGTGTGTCACTTGGTTGATGAAATTGAAAAGAAGAAATGTTGAACTTGATTTTGTTCTATGTTAAAAAAAGAACCAAAAACCCTAAACTAAAACCAAAATCGTAAACCTAGAACTTAAACTCTAAACCCTAAAACCTAAACCCTAAACCCCTAAACTCTAAACCATAAATCATAAAACCAAACTTAAAACCCCTAAAATCTAAACCCTAAACCCTAATCCTTAAACCCTAAACCCTCAACCCCAAACCCCAAACCCCAAACCCTAAACCCTAAACCCACCCTAAACTAACCCTAAACCCTAAACCCCAAAAAGCTAAAAACCTAAACCAAAACTAAATATAACCTAAAATTAAATAAATAAACAAACATACACCATAATAAAATAAAAACCTAAACTAACATGTAAACCAATACCTAAACCTAGACATAAAAAGAAAATTAAATAAAAATAAAAGCCTAGACCTAAAATAAAAACTAAATTAAAATAAATAAAAGCCTAAACTAAACTACAAAAAATACCAAATTAAATTAAAAACTAAACCTAAAATAAAAATAAAATAAAATAAAAACTAAATAAAAACCTAAACATAAAAAATAAACCATAAAATAAGTAATAAATAAAATTTAAACCCTAAATTAAAAAAAGCCTAGACCTAAAATAAAAATAAAATAAACCTAAACCTAAACTAAAATAAACTAAGCTAAAATAAATAAAACCTAAACCTAAACCTAAACGTAAACTAAATAAATTAAAATAAACTAAAAAAACTAAACCTAAACTAAAAAATAAAATCTTAAATTTTAACCTAAAATAAAAAACTAAAACCTAAACCTAAAAAAATAAAATAAAAACTTAAACTTAAACCCAAAAATAAAAAATAAAACCTAAACCTACAAAATAAAAAAAATAAAACTAAACTAAAAAATAAACCTAAACTTAAACCTAAAAAATAAACTAAAATAAAAAACTTAAACTAAAATAATAAACATAAAATAAACAAACAAAACTAAATAAAAATAGAAATAAACCTAAACCCTAAAGAAAAAAAACAAACTAAAACATATAAAAAAACTAAATAAACTTAATAAACCTAAACATATGAGTTTACCTAATTCAAAAAAAATAAAAATAAAAATAAAAAATAAAATAGAAATAAAAAACCATAACCTTAAACCCTAAACCCTAAACCCTAAAATTAACCCTAAACCCTAAACCCTAAACAATAAACTCTAAACCCTAAAGCCTACAACCCTAAACTCTAAACCCAAAACCACAAACCTTAAACCCCCCAAAAAACCAAAAAACCTAAACCTAAACAAAATAAAACCAAAAAATAAAATAAATAAAAAACCTAAAGCTATATAAAATAGAAAAAAAAACCTAAACTAAAACCTAAACCAAAACCTAAAAATAAAATAAATTAAAAAATAAAAACTAAACTAAAATAAAATAAATAAAAACTGAAAGTAAACTAAAAATAAAATAAACCTAAAAATAAAAAACCTAAATAAAAAAAAAAGAAAATATAGAACAAAAATAAATTATACCTTGAATAAAATAAAATAAAATCTAAATAAAATATAAACCTAAAAATAAATAAAAATAAAACCTAATCCCTAAACTAAAAAGTAACCTAAATTTAAATAAACAAAATAAAATAAACCTAAAGCTAAACTAAAATAAAATAAACTAAAATAAATAAACCTAAACCTAAGCCAAAAATAAACTAAACCTAAACCCTAAACTAAACAAAATTAAATAAACTAATAATAAACCTAAACCTAATCTAAAAAAATAAAACCTAAAAATAAACCTAAAATATATACGTAAAACCTAAACCTAAAAAAAGAAAATAAAAACAAAAACTAAACCTAAAAATAAAAAATAAAACTTAAACCTAAAAAATAAAATAAAAATAAAACTAACCTAAAAAGTAAACATTGACCTAAACCTAAACCTAAAAAATTAAACTGAAATAATAAACCTAAAATAAAATAAATAAACTAAACTAAATAAAATTAAAAAATAAACTTAAATAAAAATAAATAAATAAAATAAACTAAAATAAATAAAAAAATAAACTAAATAAACTAAGTAAACCTAAACCTACCAGTTTACATAATTTTTTTTAAAACCCTAAACCCTAAACCCTAAAAAACCATAAACCATAAACCCTACACCCTAAAATCCCCAAACTATAAACTCTAAATTAACAATAAACACTAAACCCCCCATACAACCCTGAACCCAAAACCCTACAACCCTAGATCCTAAACCCTAAACCCTAAACCATCAAAACCTTAAACCCTAAAGCTTAAACACTGAACCATAAATCCTAAACCCTAAACCCTAAACTCTAAGCCTAAACCCTAAACCTTAAACCATAAACCCTAAACCCTAAACTTATTATCACTTTTTGGCCTGATTTGGGTCATGTTTTTGACCTCTAGATTTTGGGTTGGCCTGGTGATTGCTACCTCATGGTTCTTTTCTTGGGGGGCTTGGTTCTTTTCTGCCAGGGCTACTGTCTTCTCGCTTTATTACTCTAGTTGCTAGTGGATGAGATGTTTATGCTCTGTCTTTATTCTATTTTCTGCATTGGTTGGTTTATTGGCTCTCATGAACTCGAATTACTTTTTGCTGGTTGATGGTTTCATTTCTGAGCTGTTTAGTCATTTGTGGTTGCTCACCCTCATTTGGCTTAGTGACTGCTACTTGTTGGCACCAAGCTAGTTCTAGTTTCCCTTGGTTTGGAGCTTCGATGGGTATTTGGATAATGGTTGTTGTTGGTGTTCTAACTTTATTCTAGCCTCTCTCTAGGTTATAATGATTAGTCTGTTGTAGTTTTTTTTTTATGGTTTGGCTTCTAGATGGTTGTTGGCCAATTGCTCTTTATTTAATGGCTCAGAATCTATAACTCTATGACTGCTGACCTTGGATGTTTGCTTCTATCAAATATGTTGGCTATGATGTCTTTAATGTTACTCACCTCTTCTCTCTAGTTGGTAGCATTATATATGATTGTAACCCTTCTTTATGAAGTTTGGATGCTCATACATATTGTTTCCCCTTGGGATGATCGTAATTGAGCTTGAGCATTCTCTTTCTCAACTCTCTCATTTTTCTCTCTTAATCCTTATCCTTTTTAGCTATTACTTTTTCATTTATAGTGTTTTACAGATTTCTTTTATAGGTTGGAGCTTTACATAGGGAATGGTCGTTACTCAGTTAACCCAAGTGTTGTTACTATGGATCTTGCTTATCTTGCTTTCTCAAATATATCATGAACTGCTGCTGACTCATCATTTTATTATTTTTTGAATTTGCTTTAGTCTTACTCTATGTATTTTTTTGTTATGTTTTTTAGCTATTCTATTTGCTCTTTTATTTTCTTTTCCTTTTCTCATGTACTTAAATGGGAGTTTAGCTCTTTGGGTTTTTTAGCTTTGAGAAAGGTAGAATTTTAGAGCTTTACCCATTTTAATGACATTATATCTTTTCCTTTTATGGTAATAAAATTCTATCTTTCAAAGAAAAATGCTAAACCTTAAACCCTAAACCCTCAGCCCTAAACCCTAACCCTAAACCATAAACTTTAATCCTAAACCCTAAATGTAAACTTAAAGTAACTAAATAAACTAAAAAATGTACCTAAAACCTACAACCTAATAAACCAAAACTAAATGTAAACCCTAAGAATGGGCAGATCCTTGTCAAAAGGAACATGATCGTCTACCTGGCTCAGTCTAGATCTAGTGGTGGAAGCGAAGGAGGAGGCGATGCTTATCACAGTGATGGTGGGGGATCTGGGGGTGCTGGAGATATGGAGGTGGTGGTCAGAGCAGTGGTCGTTATTGAGACATGAGGAGCGATGGAGGTTTCAGCCTTGGTTATGGAAAAGTGAGAGATCGGGATATAATGGTGGATCCCGCTACTCGAGAGGATGGGGTGGTTTTGATGGGACCTGGAGAAATTGAAGAATGATTGATCCAATCTGCTGCATGTGGAATTGCATCTTTATAGTAGAGATGGTTCTAATTATCTAGGGTTTTTGAATTTCTCTATGCGTGCTCATTTTTATCTATGTTGTCGCTTGTGTCTTAGAAAACATGGTGTGATACTTGGTTGATGAAATCAAAATAAAGAAATGATGAATCAATTTGTTCTCTATTAAAAAAACTAAAACCCCAAACCCAAAACTAAAACCTGAACCCTAAATGTAAAACCAAAACTATAAACCCTAAACCCTCACCCTTAAAACCATCAACCTTAAATCCTAAACCCCAAAACCTGACCTTAAATAAATAAAAAATAAACCTAAATAAATATAAATAAAATAAAATAAAATAACATAAATAAAAAATAAACTAAATAAATTTAAACCTACTAGTTTATTTAATTTAAGAAAACTATTAACCTAAAATAAAACCTAGACCCTAAACCCTAAACCTAAAACCCAAAACACTAAATCCTAAAAAACCCTAAACCTTAAACCCTAAACCCTAAATCTTAAACCCTAAACCCTAAACTAACCTAAACCCTAAATGCTAAACCATAAACTAACCATAAACCCTAAACCCTACAACCATCAACTTTAAACCCTAAACTTTAAACTTCAAACCCTAAACCCTCAAAACTGTAAACCCAAAAGCATAAATGCCAAACCCTAAACCCTAAACACTAAACCTTAATCGTAAACCCTCAAAATCATAAACCCTAAGGCCCAAACCATAAAATTAATTTTTAATTTTTAGCTTAAGCTAGGTTATGTTTTTGACCTCTTATTTTTTGGTTTTCCTAGTGGTTGCTACCTAGTAGTTCTTATCTTTCAATCCTAGTTGGCTTGGTTTTTTTTGGCCTGGTGGCTGCTATCTTCTCTGCCTTGTTACTTTGGTTGCTAGGGGATGAGATAGTTTCTGCACTAGCTTTATTCTATTTTTGCACTAGTTTGTTTGTTGGCTTTCCTCTTGAACTCGAATTACTTTTTGCTAGGTTTTCATGGTTGGATGGGTGGCCTTCTAAGTGGGAACTACTATTGGTTGTTGCCTTTTTGGGCCTTCTTTTGGAGAATTTCTTACCTTTTTTTGGGGTTGCCTCTTAATTCCTTGTTGTTTGTTGTTGGATACTTTTTTGCCTTGGTTTTATGTTTAGTTATTCTCCTGGGATTAGCCTTTATTGGGTACATTATTTGCAACACATTTTGTGTTATTATTATGCTTCATGTCAGGTTAGTCTTTGTTGCTGGGGAAGTATTATTTTTCGGTCGCTAGATGCTATTGTTTCCTTTCTATGGTGGATGTGCTTCTTTTGGACCACTATTGTGTGGTGCTTTATTGGTTTTCTACTTTTCCTTAGGTGATGGGGATGCTTCATTTGTTGGTAACTTATAATAGGTTGTTCTCTAGTGGTTTCCTTATGGCTATTTTAGTTTACTAGTTTGGTTGGAGGAGCTTTACTTGTCCTTGGAATCTTGGTTGGTCTTTTCCTTCTTCTTGGAAAGTTGCTGGAGCTTTTTGCTATGCCTGCTGAACCTTTGTCGATCCTTTTGGATTGAACTTTTTCATTTATGGTGGTTGGTGGCTATCTTTGGCCCCCTTTTATGTAGATGTTTTGTCTTCTGGTGATTTCACTAGCTGCATCTTATGTTTCTTTCAGTTGATGGTTTCATTTTTGAGCTGTTTAGTCATTTGTGGTTGCTAACCCTAGTTTGGCTTAATGACTGGTACTTGTTGGGACATTGGCTTGAGGGCTCTTATCTTGGCTTTGTTGGCTATTTCTCAATTAATTGGCATTGGTTTGGTGATTGCTGATGGTTGGTTCTAGTTTTCCGGTGCTTTTTGGTCGGTTGTTATTTGCTCTTGTTTAATGTTGTAAGATCTAGAACTCTACGGACTGCTGGCTTTGGAAGTTTGCTTGTATCAGGTATGCTGGCTATGATGGCATTGATGTTACAAACTTCTTCTCTCTGATTGGAAGCATTACATTTGATTGTAAGCCCTCTTTATGAGGTTTGGATGCCCATATGTATTATTTCCCTTTGAGATGACTCTAACTAAGCTTGAGCCTTCTAGTTTTTAGCTCTCTCCATTTCCTCTCTTTGTCCTTATCCACTTTAGCTATGACTTTTGCATTTGTAGTGTTTTGAAGATTTCTTTTATAGGTTGGAGCTTTATAGAGGGAATTGTCATTACTTAGTCAAGCCAAGCCTTATTGCTGTGGATTATGCTTATCTTGCTTTCTCAAAGGAATCATGAACTACTGCTAACTCATCCTTTTACTATTTTCAGGATTTATTTTAGTCTTACTGTTTTTTTCTCTTATGCTTTTATTATGTATTCGCTCTTTTATTTTCTTTTTTTCTAATGTACTTAGATGGGGTATAGCTCTTTAGGTTTGTAGAGAGAAGTAGAATTTTAGAGCTTTACCCTTTTAAAGACATTGTATCTTTTCCTTTATAGTAAATAAATTCTAACTTTCCCATCAAAACCCTAAACAACCCTAAATGTAAAACCCTGACCTAAACCTAAAACCCTAAGCCCTAAAAATCCTAAACCCTAAACCCTAAATCCTGAAACCCTAAACCACAAACCTTAAACTCTAAGCCATAAACTTGATTAAAAAAAACCTTAAACCCTAAACCTTAAACCCTATACCCTAAACCCTAAACCTTAAACTAAAACCTGAACCATAAACCTAAAACCTAAACCCTAAACCCTATACCCCTAAAACCTAAACCCTAAACATTAAACCCTAAACCCTAAACCCTAAAACCTAAACTTAATTTAAAATATAAAATAAAATAAAATAAAAACCTAAACTAAAACCTAACCCTAAACCTAAAAATAAAATAAAAGAAAATATAAAAACTAAATTAAAATAAAATAAATAAAGACCTAAACTAAACTAAACAATAAAATAAACTTATAAATAAAAAACCTAAAGAAAATAAAATCTAATCCTAAAATAAAAATAAAATAAACCTAAGATAAAATAAAATAAAAACTAAATAAAAACTTAAACCTAAAAAATAAAACTAAAAATAAATAAAAAATTACACCTAAACCCTAAACTAAAATAAAAACCAAAACCTAAATAAAAAAAATAAAATAAACCAAATAAAATAAACCTAAATCTAAAATAAAAGAAACTAAACTGAAATAAATAAAACCTAAACCAAAACCTAAAATCAATTAAACCTAAACCTAAACCTAAACCTAAACTAAATAAAATAAAATAAACTAAAAATAGACCTAATCGTAAACTAAAAAAAAAAATAAAACCTAAAAATAAACCTAAAATAAAAACTTAAAACCTATACCCAAAAAAATAAAATAAAAACCTAACCCTTAAAATAAAATAAAAATAAAACTATTCTAAAAATAAACCAGAACCTAAACCTACACTTAAAAAATAAACTAAAATAAAAATAAACCTAAACTAAAATAAATAAACATAAAATAAATAAACTAAACTATATAAAAATAAAAATAAACCTAAATAAAAATAAATAAAATAAAATAAACAAAAATAAATAAAAAATAAACTAAATGAACCTAAACATAGCATTTATTTAATTTTTTTTAAAAAACCCTAAACCTTAAACCCTAAACCTTTAACCCTAAACCCTAAAAACCCTAAACCCTAAATCATAAACCCTAAGCTAAACTCTAAACCCTAAACCCTAAACCTATAACCTTAAACCCTAAACCTACAACCCTAGACCCTAAACCCTAAAGCCTAATCTTTAAAATACACTAAACCTTAAAACCCTAAACCCTAAAACCCTAAACCTTAAACCCTAAACTCCAAAAAACCATAAACTCCAAACCCTAAATTAACCTTAAACCATGAACCCCCTATAACCCTAAACCCTATAACCCTACAACCCTAAACCTTAAACCATATATCCTAAATCGTAAACATTAAACTTTAAACCATAAATCCTAAACCTTAAACCCAAAATAAACTAAACCTTAAACCCTAAACCCTAAACCCTAAACCCTAAACTTAAACCATAAACCATAAACCCTAAACCCTAAAGCCCCCTAACCCTAAACGTTAAACCTAAACCCTAAAAAACCTAAACCTTAAAGCCTAAACACTAAACCGTAAACTTTAAATCCTAAACCTTAGCCCTAAACCCTAAACCCAAAAAACATAAAACCTAAAACCTTAAACTCTAAACTCTAACCCTAATCCCTAAACCATAAACCCCAAACCTTAAACCTAAACCTAAAGTAACTAAATAAATTAAAAAATAAACCTAAAACCCAAAATATAAAAAACTTAAACCTAAACTTAAGCCCTAAGAATGGATGAAACCTTGACGACAGAACATCACCATCAACTAAGCTCATCCTAGGTCTAACGGTGGATGCGATGATTAACGCAGTGGTGGTGGGGGATCTGGAGGTGCTGGTGGATGTGGAGGTGGTCATCAGAGCAGTTGTGGTTATAGATGCAAGAGGAGAGATGGAGGTTACAGCTGTGGTGGTGAATAAGGGAGAGATTGGGAATATGATGGTGGATCACACTACTCGAGAGTTCGGGGTGGTTCTGATAGGAACTGGAGAAATTGAATAATGGTCAATCAGATCTAGTACTTATGAAATTGTGTCTTTATAGTAGAAATGATTCTAGTTACCTAGGGTTTTTGATTTGCTCTATGCATGCTCATTTTTAATCTAAGTTGTTGCTTGTGTCTTAGAAAACTTGGTATGTTACTTGGTTGATGAAATCAAAAAGAAGAAATGTTGAATCTGAATTTTTTCTCTAATTAAAAAAAATCCAAAAACACTAAACCCTAAACTAAAATCTGAACCCTAAACCTGAAACCTAAACCCTAAACCCTAAACCCTAAACCCTAAACTTTAAACCCTAAATCCTAAACCCTAAACCCTAAATCCTAAATGCCAAACACTAAACCCTAAAAGCTAACACCAAAACCTAAACTAAATAGAACCAAAAAATAAATTAAATAAATATACCTAAATCAAAAATAAAATAAATAAAATAAAATAAAATAAAACCTAAACTAGAACCTAAACTTAAACCTAAAAAGAAAATAAAATAAAAAGTAAAAGCTAAACTAAAGTAAAATAAATATAAACCTAAACTAAAGTAAAAAAATAAAAAAACCTAAAAAAAATAAAAAAGAAACCTAAAATAAAAACTAAATAAAAACCTAAATGTAAAAGTAAACCTAAAAATAAATAAAATAAAATATAAACCCTAAACCAAAAAAAAACTAAACCAACAATAAATATAAAATAAACCTAAACCTAAATAACAATAAACTAAACTAAAATAAATAAAACCTAAAATAAACTAAACCTAAACCTAAACTAATTAAAATAAACTAAATTAAAAATAAACTGCAACCTAAATTAAAAAATTAAACCTAAAAATAAACATAAAATAAAAATTTAAACCCTAAACCTAAAAAATAAAATAAAAACCTAAACCTGAACCTAAAAATAAAAAATAAAATTAAAACCTAAAAAATAAAATAAAAATAAACTAAACTAGAAAATAAGCCTAAACTTAAACCTAAAACTAAAAAATAAACTAAAATAAATAAATATAATACAAATAAACTAAACTAAATAAAATTGAAAATAAACCTAAATAAAAATAAAATATAATATAAACTAAAATAAATAAAAAATAAGCTTAATAAACCTAAACCTACTAGTTTATTAAATTAAAAAAAAGTTAAATTAAAATTAAAAAAACTACTAACCCTAATCCCTAAAACCTTAAACCCTAAACTGTAAACCATAAAACCCTAAACCCTAAACCCTAAAGCCTACAACCCCAAACCCTAAACCCTAAAAACTTAAAAACCTTAACCTAAACTAAATAAAACCTAAAAATAAAATAAAGAGAAAAAGTTAAACCTTAATATAATAAAATAAAATAAAGTAAAATAAAAATCTAAACTAAAACCTAAACCTAAACTTAAACCTAAAATTAAAATAAAATTAAAACTTAAAACTAAACTAAAATAAAATATATAAAACTATAAACTAAACTAAAAAAATAAAATAAACTTAAAAATAAGAAACCTAAATAAAATAAAAACTAAACATATAATAAAAATAAAATAAACCTAAATTAAATTAAAAACTAAATAAGAACCTAAACCTAAAAAATGAACCTAAAAATACAACCTAAAAACTAATAAAAAACAAAACCTAAACCCTAAACTAAAAACAAAACCTAAAACTAAAATAAACAAAATAAAATAATCCTAAACCTAAACTAAAATAAATTAAACTAAAATAAATAAAACCTAAACCTAAAATAAACTAAACCTAAACACTAAACTAAATAAAATAAAATAAACTAAAAATAAAACTAAACCTAAACTAAGCAATAAAACCTAAAAATAAACCTAAAATAAAATCCCAAAACCTAAACGTAAAAAAATAAAATAAAAACCTAAACCTACCTAAACTAAAGAAATTAAATAAAAATAATACTAAACTAAGAATAAACCTAAACTTAAATCTAAAACTAAAAGATAAACTAAAATAGATAAACCTAACATTAATAAACTAAACAAAATAAAAATAAAAAATAAACATAAATAAAATAGAATATAAAATAAACCAAAATAAATAAATAAATAAACCTAAACCTACTAGTTCACTTAATTTTTAAAAAATAAAAGAAAATTAATTAGTTAAAATTAAAATTAAAAAAAAACCTAACCCTAAACCCTAAAGCCCTAAAACCCTAGTTGTAAACCTAAACCCTAAACTATAAACCCTAAACACTAAAACCTACAAACTTAAACCCTAAACCTTAAACCCCAAACCCTAAACCCTGAACCCAAATCCTTATACCCTAAAAACCTAAAAACCTAAAAACCTTGACCTAAAGTAAATAAAGCTAAAAAATAAAAAAATAAAAAAGCTAAACATTAATAAAACAAAAAAAACAAAAAAATAAAAAAATAAAAACCTAAACCTAAACTTAAACCTAAAAATAAAATAAAATGAAAAATAAAAACAAAACTATAAAATAAATAAAAACCCAAACTAAACTAACATTATAAATTAAACCTAAAAATAAAAAACCTAATAAAGTAAAAACTAAACATATAATAAAAATAAAATAAACCTAAAATAAAATAAAAACTAAATAAAAACATAAGCTTAAAAAATGAATGTAAAAATAAAACCTAAAAACAAATAAAAAATAAAGCCTAAACCTAAACTAAAAACAAAACCTAAACCTAAATTTAACCAAATAAAATAAATTTAAACCTAAACAAAAAAAACTAAACTGAAATAAATGAAACTTAAAACTAAACCTAAATTAAACCTAAACACTAAACTAAATAAAATAAAATAATCTAAAAATAAACCTAAACCTAAACTAAGAAATAAAATCTAAAATAAACCTAAAATAAAAACCTAAAACTAAAGCCAAAAAAAATAAAATAAAAACCTAAACCTAAACCTAAAAAAAAATTAAATAAAAATAAAACTAAGTTAAAAAAACATAAACCCAAACCTAAACCAAAAAAAAACTAAAATAAATAAACATAAATAAACTAAACTAAATGAAATTAAAAAATAAACCTAAATAAAAAAATGAACTAAAATAAATTAAAACCCTACAACCATAAACCCTAAATCCTAAACCCTAAACCCTAGGCACTAAACCCTCAAAACCCTAAACCCTAAAGCCTAAACACTAAACCCTAAACCCTAAACCCTAAACCCTAAACATATTTTTACTTTTTAGCTTGAGTAGGATTATATTTTTCACCTCTTGCTTTTGGGTTGGCCTAGTGGTTGCTCCCTGGTGGTTCCTGGCTTTTCAACCTAGGTTGGCTTGGTTATTTTGGCCTAGCGGATACTGCCTTCTCTACCTTGTTACTCTGGTCGCTGGTGGATGAGATGGTTTTTGCTCAAGCTTTATTCTATTTTCTACACTTGTTGGCTAGTTGGCTCTCCTCTTGAACCCAAATTACTTTTTACTAGTTTTTCATGGTTAGATGGGTGGCCTTCCTAGGGAACTGTTGTTGGATATTCTCTTCCTCATCCTGTAGAATTATTTGACTACTTTTTTGGGGGTTGCCTCTTAGTTCCTTATTATTTATTGTTGGATCCTTCTTTTGCCTTGGTTTTGTGCTTGCTTATTCTCCTTGGATTAACCTCTGCTAGGTGCATTGTTTGCAGCACATTTTATGTTGTTATAATGCTTCCTGTCGGGATAGACTTTGTTGCCGGGGAAGTTTAGTTTTTTGGGTACTCTTGGCTAGTTGCTACTATTGCCTTTCTATGATGGTTGTGCTTCTTTTGGACCTCTATTGTGTGGTGCTTTATTGGTTTTTTGCTTTTTCTTAGCTACTGGTGATGCATCCTTTATGGGTTACTTATGATGGGTCATTCTCTAGTGGTTGCCTTATGGCTATTTTACTAAGTTATTTTGGTTAGAGGACTTTTAGTTGTCCTTAGAATCTTGGTTGGTTAATTATTTTCCTTTTTGTGGGTTTTTTCTCTGCTAATTGGCATGATTCTACTACTTGTTGATGGTTGGTTCTAGTTTTCCCTAGTTTAGAGCTTGGATGGGTATTTGGACAATGGCTATTGTTGGTGTTCCAACTTTATTCTAGCCTCTCTCTGGGTTATTGTGATTAGCCTGTTGTGGTTTTGTTTGGTGGTTTGCATGCTAGCTAGTTATTGTTCGGTTGCTCTCTATTTAATGGTGCAGGATCTAGAACTCTATGGATTGCTAACCTTGGATGTTTTCTTGTATCAGGTATGCTGTGTATCATGGCTTTGATGCTACTCACCTCTTCTATCTAGTTGGTAGCATTACATATGATTGTGAACCTTCGTTATAAAGTTTGGATGCACATATTTATTATTGCCCCTTGAGATGATCCTAACTGAGCCTGAGCCTACTCTTTCTTAGCTCTCTCCTTTTCCTCTCTTTATCTTATCCTTTTTAGCTATGACTTTTGCTTTTGTAGTGTTTTACAGATTTCTTTATAGGTTGGAAATTTACAAAGGGTATGGTCATTACTTAGTCAACCCAAGTGTTGTTGTTGTCGATCTTTCTTTCTCAAATATATCATGAACTGCTTTCGACTTATCCTTTAACTAATTTCAGGATTTGTTTTACTCTTACTTTGTTTCTTTTTCTCTTATGCTTTCCAACTGTTGTATTTGCTCTTTTTTTTGTTTTTTTTTTTTCTTTTCTAATGTACCAAGATGGGGATTTAGATCTTTAGGTTTCTTGTTGCTCTCAGAGCAAAAGAATTTTAGAGCTTTACCCCTTTTATGGACATTATATCTTTTCCGTTTATGATAACAAAATTCTAACTTTCCCTGAAAAAATCCTAAACCATAAACAGCCCTAAACCCTAAACCCTAAACCTAAAACCCTAAACCCTAAAGCTTAAAAAGCTAAAAGCCTAAACCTAAACTAAATAAAACCTAAAAATAAAATAAAATAAAACCTAAACCCAAATAAAAAATAAAATAAAAAAACTAAAACCTATACCTGAAAAGAAAATAAAATAAAAAATAAGAAATAAACTAAAATAAAATAAATAAGAACCTAAACTAAACTAAAAAATAAGAAACCATAATAAAATAAAAACTAAACCTAAAATAAAAATAAAAAAAAAACTAAATAAAAATTGAACCTTAAAAAAAAAATAAACCTGAAAATAAAACCCAAAACCCTAAAAAAAACTCTAACCCAAAACCCTAAACTCTGAAACTAACCCTAACCCTAAACCTATAACCCTAAACCCTAAACCCTAAACCCTAAAACCTTAAACCCTAAACCATAAACCATAAACCCAAAACTAAACCCTAAACCCTAAACCCTAAACTCTGTTAAACAAAAAACCTTAAACACAAAACCTTAAACCTAAACCTTAAATCCTAAACTAAAACATAAACCCTAAACCTAAAACCTAAACCCTAAACCCCAAACCCTAAACCATAAACACTAAACCCTAAACCCTAAACCCTAAACCCTAAACACTAAAACCCTAAACCATAAACCCTATACCTTAAACCCTACAACCCTAAACCCTAAACACTAAAACCTAAACCAAAATAAAATAAAATAAAATAAATGCCTAAACTAAAACCTAAACCAAAACCTAAAAATAAAATAAAAAATAAAAACTAAATTAAAATAAAATAAATCAAAATCTAAACTAAAATTAAAAAATAAAATAAACCTAAAAGTAAAAGAACCTAATTAAAATGAAAACTAAACATAAAATAAAAATAAAGTAAACATAAGATAAAATAAAATAAAACTACATAAAAACATAATCCTAAAAAATAAAAATAAAACTAAACTAAAAAATATACTTAAACCTAAACCTAAACCTAAAAAATAAACTAAAAAAACCTACACTAAAATAAATAAGCCTATAATAAATAAACTAAACTAAATAAAAAAAATAAAGATAAATAAAAATATAAAAATAAAATAAATGAAAATAAATAAAAAAATAAACTAAAGAAACCTAAACATATCAGTTTATTTAATTAAAAGAAAATAAACCCTAAACCCTAAACCTTATATCCTAAACCCAAAATCCTGAACTCTAAACCCTAAACTTTAAACATACGACCCTAAACCCTAAACCTTGAAAAACTTGAAACCTTAAACCCTAATCCCTAAACTAACCTTAAACCCTAAACCCTAAACCCCCCTACAACCCTAAACCCTAAAACCTAAACCCTAAATCCTAATATGTAAACCCTAAACCCTAAACCCTAAACCCTAAATCTAAATCAGAACCTTAAACCCTAAACGAAAACCTAAACCTAACTCTAAACCAAAACTTAAACCTAAATACTAAACCTTAAACACAAACTAAACCCTAAACACAAACCTAAAACCTCAACGCTAAATGTAAATCAGAATCTAAGCTATACCTTAAACCAAAACCATAAACCCTAAAGCCTAAACACTAAACCTTCAACCCTAAACCCTAAACCCTAAACCCTAAACCATAAACCCTAAACCCTAACCCTAAACCCTAAACCCTAACATCATAAACCCTAAAACCCTAAACCCTAAACTCTAAACCCTAAGCCTAACCCTAAACCCCAAACTCTAAACCTAAACCTAAAGTAACTAAAAAATTAAAAAAGTAAGCCTAATCCCCAAAACCTAATAAACTTAAACCTAAACCTAAACCTTAAACCCCAATCCCTAAATCTAAACCTAAAGTAACTGAATAATTTTAAAAATAAACCTAAACCATATAACCTAAGAAACCTAAAGCTAAACCTAAACCCTAAGAATGGGGAACCTTACTAGAACATCACAGACTGCCAGAGATGACAAGGAGGAGGCGAAGGTGAGGCAGAAGTGGTGGTGGGGTATCTAGAGGTACTGGTGGATATGGAGGTGGTGGTCAGAGCAATGGTGGTTATGTAGGCAAGAAGTGCGACGGAGGTTATAGCCATTGTGGTGGCGGAGGGAGAGATAGGAGATATGATGGTGGATCCTGCTACTAGAAAGGTTGGGGTTGTTGTGATGGGAACTAGAGAAACTGAAGAATGACCGATTTGATATGCTATTAATAGAACTGTGTCTTTATAGTATAGATGATTCTAGTTATCTACGATTTTGGATTTGCTCTATGCGTGCTTATTTTCTATCTATGCTGTCAGTTGTGCCTTAGAAAACTTGGTGGTTACTTGGTTGATGAAATCAAAAAGAAGAAATCTTTAATTTGAATTTGTTCTCTCTTAAAAAAAAATTAAAAACCCTAAACCCTAAACTAAAACCTAAAACCTAAACCTAAACCCTAAACCCTAAACCTTAAACCCTAAACCCTAAACCCTAAACCCTAAACCCCAAACCCTAACCCATAAAACCTAAAACCTAAACCTTAAACCCTAAACCCTAAATCCTAAACCATAAACCCTAAACCCCAAACCCTAAACCCTAAACCTCAAACCATAAACTAATCAAAACATAAACCAAAATGAAATAAAAAAAATAAAATGAAATAAAATCTTAAACTAAACCTAAATCTAAACCTAAACCTAAAAAGAAAATAAAATTAAAACAAAAACTAAACTAAAATAAAATAAATAAAAATAAACCTAAAAAATAAACCTAAACCTAAACCTAAACCTAAATAATAACTAAAATTGAAAACCTAAACTAAAATAAATAAACTTAAATAAATAAACTAAACTAAATAAAAATAAAATAAACCTCAATAAAAATGAAAAATAAAAAGTAAAATAAAATAAATAAAAATAAAATAAATCAACAAAATAAACCAAAATCTACTAGTTTACTTAATAATATAAAAATAAAAAAATTTTAAATAAGTAAAAAAAACCATAACCCTAAATTGTAAACCTTAAAATTAACCGTAAACCATAAAACCTTAAACATTAAACCTTAAACCTTAAACTCTAAACCCTGAATCCTCTAACCTACAACCCTAAGCCCAAAACCCAAAACCCTAAATCTTAAACCCTAAACTCTAAACCCTAAACCCTAAAAACCTAAAAACTTAAACCTAAACTAAATAAAACCTAAAAATAAAATAAATAAATAAACTTAAACATAAATAAAATAATAAAATAAAATAAAAACCTAAACTAAAATATAAACCTACACTTAAAACTAAAAATAAAATAAAATAAAAAATAAAAACTAAATTAAAATATAATAATTAAAAACCTAAACTAAACTATAAAATAAAATAAACCTCAAACTAAAAAAGCTAAATAAAAAAAACTAAACATAAAATAAAAATAAAATAAACCTAAAATAAAATAAAATCAAAACTAAAAAAAACCTAAACCTAAAAAACTAAACTAAAAATAAAATCTAAAATTAAATAAATAAATAAAACCTACCATAAATTAAAAAAAACTAAACCTAAAAAAACAAAATAAAATAAACCTAAACCTAAACTAAAATAAACTAAAGTAAAATAAATAAAACATTAACCTAAACCTTAAATAAACTAAACCTAAACCCTAAGCTAAATAAAATAAAATAAACTAAAATAAACCTAAACCTAAGCTTTAAAATTAAACTAAAAAATAAACCTAAAATAAAAGCGTAAAATATAAATTAAAAACCTAACCTAGACTTAAAAATAAATAAAACTTAACTTAAAAATAAAATAAAAATATAACTAAGCTAAAAATAAACATAAACCTAAACCCAAACCAAAAAATTAACTAAAATAAAAAACTCAAACTAAAATAAATAAGCTAAGCCAAATAAATAAAATAAACCTAAATAAAAATAAAAAATATAATAAACTAAAATAAATTAAAATAAACTAAATAAACCTAAACCTACGAGTTTACTTAATTTAAAAAAATGTTAAACCTATAATAAACCCTAAACCCTAAACCCTACCTAAATCCTTAACCCTAAACCCTAAACTAACATAAACCCCTAAACCCTAAACCCTATACCCCCTATAACCCTAAACCCTAAACCTTAATCCCTCAAACTCTAAACCCTAAAGCCTGAACACTAAACCCTAAACCGTAAACCCTACACCCTAACCATAAACCCTAAACTCTAAATTCTAAACCTTAAACTTATTTTCACTTTTTAGCATATATTTTGACCTCTTGCTTTTGGGTTGGCTTGGCTACCTAGTGGTCTTTTTTTCACGTTTTGGTTTTAGCTTGGTGATATCTTCTACTCTACTCTAGATGCTTGTGGATGAGATTGATTCTGCTCTAGCTTTATTATGTTTTCTACACTACTTGGTTTGTTGGCTTTCCACTTGAACTCAAATTACTTTAACTAGTTTTTCATGGTTGGATGGATGGCCTTCCTTGTGGGAATTGTTGTTGGTTGTTGCCTTTTTGGGCCTTATTTTTGAGAATTTCATTATTGCTTTTTAGGGGTTGCCTTCTAGTTCTTTGTTGATCATTGCTAGATTTTTTTCTTGCCTTGGTTTTTGTTTGCTTATTCTTCTAGGATTAGCCTCTACTGGGTACGTTATTTGCATCACATTTTATGTTATTTTTATGCTTCCTGTCAGGTTAGTCTTTATTGCTAGGGAAGTTTGGTTTTTGGACTAGCTCTGGCTAGCTGCTACTATTGCCTTTATATGGTGCTTATGCTTCTTTTAGACCTCTGTTCTGTGGTGCTTTGTTGGTTTTCTACTTTTCCTTAGCTGTTGGGGATGCTACCTTTATTGGTTACTTATGATGGGCTATTCTTTGGTCATTGCCTTATGGCTATTTTACTTAGCTAGTTTGGTTGGAGGACTTTTAGTAGTCTTTGGAATCTTGGTTGGTTGATTTTTTCCTTGTTGGTATGTTCCTTATTCTTGGACAATTTGCTAGAGCCTTTTGTTGTGCTGGCCAAACCTTTGTTGATCTTATTGGATTTGACTTTTTGGTTTATGGTGGTTGGTGGCTACCTTTCGCCCCCTTTTGTGTGGCTATTTTGTCTTGTGGTGATTTGCACTGGCTGCAGCTTATGTTTGCATCAATTGATGGTTTCATTTTTGAGTTGTTTATTCGTTTGTGGTTGCTCACCATGGTTTGGCTTATTGACTATTACTTATTGGGACTTTGGCTTGAGGGCTCCTATCTTGGTTTTGTTGGTTATTTCTTTGTTGCATGCTTATGGCTGGCTCTAGTTTTCCCTAGTTTAGAGCTTGGATCGATTTGGATATTGCCTATTGTTGGAGTTCTAACTTTGTTCTAGCCTCTCTCTTGGTTATTGTAATTAGTCTATTGTGGTTTTTGTTTATTGGTTTGATTTCTATCTAGTTGCTTGCTGGTTGCTCTTTATTTAATGGTGCAATATCTGGAACTCTACGGACAACTGGCCTTAGATGATTGCATGGATCAGGTATGCTGGGTATGATGACTTTGATGTTACTCACTGTTTCTATTTGGTTGGTAGCATTACATATGATTGTAACCCTTCTTTATGAAGCTTTGATGCTAATATATATTATTGACCCTTCAGATGATCCAAATTGAGTCTGAGCCATCTCTTTCTGAGGTCTCTCCTTTTCCTCTCTTTATCTTTAACCTTTTTAACTATGACTTTTGCCTTTGTAGTGTTTTGCAAATTTCTTTTACAGGTTGGAACTTTATAGAGGGAATGGTCATTACTCAGTCAACCAAAGTGTTGTTGTTGTGGATCTTGCTTATCTTGGTTTTTCAAAGGAATCATGAACTACTGCTGGCTCATCCTTTTACTATTTTCAGGATTTGTTTTAGTCTTACACTATGTCTTTTTCTCTTGTTCCTTTTAGCTATTGTATTTCTCTTTTATTTTCTTTTCTTTTCCTTATGTACTTAGATAGGTGTCTAGCTCTTTAGGTTTCATATTGCTCTAAGAGTAGTAGAATTTTAAAGCTTTACCCCTTTTAAGGACATTGTATCTTTTCCTTTATGGTAATAAAATTCTAACGCCCTCCCCCCAAAACAAAACCCTAAACCCTAAACCCTAAACCCTAAACCTTAAACCCCAAACCCTAAACCCTAAACCATAAACTTGAAACCTAAAAAGCTAAAAACCTAAACCTAAACTAAATAAAACCTAAAAATAAAATAAATAAAAAATCCTAAACAAAAATAAAATAAAAATATAAAATGAAAAAAGAACTAAAACCTAAACCTTAACTTAAGCCTAAAAAGATAATAAAATTAAAATAAGAAAACAAAACTAAAATAAAATAAATAAAAACCTAAACTGAACTAAAAAATAAAAAACCTAAATCAAACTAAACCTAAAATAAAATAAACTAAATCAAAAATAAAATAAAATAAAAACCAAATAACATCCTAAACTTAAAAAAAATCCTAAAATAAAACCTAACAATAAATAAAAAATAAAACCTAAACCCTGAACTAAAAAAAAAAGAAACCCTAAACATAAAACAAAAATATAATAAACCTAAACCTAAACTAAAATAAATTAAACTAAAATAAATAAAACCTAAACCTAAACCTAAAATAAACTAAACAAGTAACCAAAACCTATACTAAATAAAATAAATAAACTAAAAATAAACCTAAACCTACACTAAAAAATAAAACCTAAAAATAAACCTAAAATGAAAACCTAAAACCTAAATTTAAGAAAATAAAATAAAAACCTAAACCTAAACCTAAAAAAAATAAACATTAAGCTAAAAATTAAACTAAAAGTATAACTAAATTAAAAAATAAACCTAATTTAAAAAATAAACTAAAATAAAAAACCTAAAATAAATTAAATAAACCTAAAATAAATAAACAAAAATAAATAAAAAATAAAAAACCTAAATAAAAATAAAAAATAAAATAAACTAAATAAATAAATAAACTAAATGAACTAAATAAACCTAAACCTACCAATTTACTTAATTTTAAAAAATAAAATGAGATAAAAAAACCCTAAACCCTAAACCCTAAACCCTAAACTAAACCTAAACCCTAAACCCTGACCCTAACCCTAACCCTAAACACTAACCCAAAACCTAAACCCTAAACCTCCTAAAACCTTAATCCTTAAAACCCTAACCCTTAAACCCTAAACTAACCCTAAACCGTAAAACTTATACCCTAAATTATAAACCCTAAAAACCTAAACTTAAACTAAATAAAACCTAAAAAAAATAAATAAAAATTATTTAAACTAAATAAAGTAAAAAAAATAAATTAAAATAAAAACCTAAACTACAACCTAAGCCTAAACCTAAAAATAAAATAAAATAAATAAATAAAAATAAACTAAAATGAAATATAAAAAACCTAAACTAAATTAAAAAATAAAATAAACTAAAGAATAAAAAATTAAAATAAAATAAAAATAAAATAAACCTAAAATAAAATAAAATAAAATAAAAACTAAATAAAAATCTAAACCAAAAAAATAAACCTTAAAATAAAACCTTAAACTAAATAAAAAATAAAACCTAAACCCTAAACTAAAAAAAAACCTAAAATAAAAATAAAATAAACAAAATAAAATAAGCCTAAATCCCAACTAAAATAAACTAAACTAAAATAAATAAAACCTAAACTTAAACCTAAAATAAACTAAACCTAAACTTAAACATAAACTAAATAAAAGAAAATAAACTAAAAGCAAACCTAAACCAAAACTAAACATTAAAACCTAAAAATTAACCTAAAATATAAACCTAAAAAAATAAAATAAAAACTTAAACGTAATAATAATATATAAAACTTAAACCTAAATAAATAAATAAATAAATTTTAACTAAAAATAAACCTAAACCTAAACCTAAAAAATAAACTAAAATAAAAAGCCTTAATTAATATAAATAAACCTAAAATTAATAAACTAAACTAAATAAAAAATAAAAAATAAACCTAAATAAAAATTAAAATTAAAATAAACTAAAATAAATAAAATAAACTAAATAAACCTAAACCTACCAATTTAGTTTATTTTAAAAATATCTATAAACCCTAAACCCTAAACCCTAAAAAACCCTAAACTCTAAACCCTAAAATAATAAACTGTAAAACCCTAAACCCTAAATCCTACACCCTAACCATAACCCTAAACCCTAAACCCCAAATCCTAGACCTAAACCTAACTAAATAAATTAAAAAATAAACCTAAACCCTAAAACCAAATAAACTTAAACATAAACCTAAACCCTAAGAATGGGCAGAACTTAATGGTAGGGACATCACCGCCAACCAGGTTCAGTCTAAATATGGAGGTGGAGGCTAAGGTAGAGGCGACTGTTATCGCAGGGTGGTGGGGGATCTGGAGGTGCTATTGGAAATGGAGGTGGTGCTCAGATTAGTGGTGCTTATGAGGCGGGTGTAGCAATAGAGGTTACAGCCATGGTGGTGGCTGAGGGAGAGATTGGGTATATGATGGTGGATTTGAGATGACGAGGTGGTTCTGATGGGAACTGGAGAAATTGAAGATCGATCACTTCATATGGAACTTATCTTTTAGAGAGATGGTTCAGAGTTATCTAAGATTTAAGAAATCTAAACTCAAACTAAAATTTGTTTAAACTAAATCTAAAACTTTAAAACCAAAACTAAACTCTAAAACTAAACCCTAAACCTAAACTCTAAAACCTAACCTAAACTAAAAACCATAAACCTAAAAACTATAAACCCCTAAGCCTAAACCTAAACCTATAATCTTAAACCCTAAACTTACAACCATAACACCTAAACCCGAAACCTGAAACCCTAAACCCTAAACCCTAAAAAACCCTCAACCTTAAACCCTCAACCTTAAAACCTTAACCCTAAAACCTAAACCCTAAACCCTAAATCCTAAAGTAAACCCTAAACCCTATAACTCTACAACCCTAAACCCTAAACCCTAAACTATAAATCCTAAACCCTAAACCCTAAATCATAAACCCTATACCCTAAACCCTAACCCTAAACCTTAAACCCCAAAACCCTAAACCCTAAAGCCCTAAACCCTAAAACTTAACCCTAAACCCTAAAAACCTAAAATTAAACCTAAACTATATAAATCCTAAAAGTATAATATATAAATAAACCTAAACCTAAATATAATAAAAAAGTAAAATAAAAGAAAAACCTAAACCTTAAGATATAATAAAATAAACTAGTAAAAATAAACTAGAATAAAATAAATAAACCAAAACTAAATAAAAAATAAAATAAACTTAAATATAAAAACCCTAAATAAAATAAAATAAAATAATAACTCTACACTCTAAATCCTAAACCCTAAACCTTAAACTCTAAACCCTAAATCCTAAACTCAAAGCCCTAAACCATAAACCTTAAACCCTAAACCCTATACCTTAAACAAATAATCTTACACCCTAAACCCTAAACTTAAACCTTAAAAAACCCTAAACTTTAAACCCCAAGCCCTAAAATCCTAAACCCTAAATCCTAAAACCTAAACCCTAAGCTTAAAATCTTAAACTAACGCTAAACATAAAACCCTAAACCTAAATCCCTAAACACTAACCCTAAACCCTAAACCCCAAAAACATAAACCTTAAAACCCTAAACTCTAAACCCTAAATCCTAAAAGCTTGAAAACCTAAACCTAAACTAAATAAACCCTAAAAATAAAATAAATATAAAAACTTAAACTTAAATAAAATAGAAAAAATATAATAAAATATAATCTTAAACTAAAACCTAAACTTAAACCTAAAAATAATATAAAATATACCAATAAAAATAAACTAAATAAAATAAATAATCCTAAACTAAACTAAAAAAATAAAATAAACCTAAGAATAAGAAAACCTAAATAAAATAAAAACTAAATGTCAAAAACTTGTGAAAGTTCATATAAAAGTTTTAATTGCCATTACCCTTATTTGGTTCATATGGATTGATAGAAATGATGCTAAATATTATGGTATTCTCATGAATCATAAAAAAAATTATTGCTAGAACCAAAGAAAAAAGTGATGCATTATTTTACGCTAATTTAATTAGTAACATACATTTTAGAGATTGCAAATTTATGGCAAAAAAATTCAGTGTTTACCTACCTGAGATCTCCTTCTGTAAAGAAGATAAGATTATATAATGGATAAAACCTCATAGCAATATTATTAAAATTAATATAGACTGCTCTGTCTCTCCGAATACATTTGGTTGTGGTGGTATTTTTAGGGATTTTGAAGGTAATGTCATTTGTTCTTTTGCATATCCTCTTAAAGCTTGTTCTATTATCTATGATGAATTAATTGTTATAAATAAAGCTATTGACATTTGTTTGAAAAAAGGTTTCTTCAATATTTGGATTGAAGTTGATGCTCTCTTACTCATTGACATGCTAGCTTCCACTAAAATGGGGAATGCAGATTTATTCTATTATCTTAATCCTACTAGAGCTCTCCTCTCTCAAGTATGCTTTAATATTTCTCATATTTTGCATGAAGGAAATACCTATGCAGATTATCTAGCTAATCTCGATACTAAGTTAAATGATCTCACTCTTTATGATCTTAACTTACCTAGATAATTAAAAGGTTTGGTTAATATGGATAACACAGGATTACCTTATATTAGAAATTAATCTTACTTTGTATTTTTTAGGTTTTCCATGCATTTCTCTGTGCGCATTTTCATTTTAATGCATTCCTTTGGCTGGTTCACTCTATTGTTTGGTTAGTACTATTATACTTGAGAGATCTCTTTGAGGTGGTGGCTAGTTTTTCAGCCTCTTTTGTTAGAGAGGTGTTCTCTTTGGTTGACTATTTTATGTAAGGATCTCATTATCAATAGTTTATTCATTTACTGCCTTGACCTTGTGGTGCCCTCCTTTTGGGTTATGCCTCTACCTAGTTTTGGTTTTTCCCTTTTCTTAGTTGGTCTTTGTTTTGTCTCTTATTTTGGCTGGCTATTTCCTTACTTAGGAAGGTTTTTCAGCTACTATTTCTGGGCCTGGTGGGTTTTGATTGTTTGCTACTACACTCTACCTGAATGTCTTGGGTGGCTATTATTTGATGGCTAATGTTGATCTTTTCACTCTTGAGTTTGTGTTGGACCATTTGGTTATTTTTGTGACTAGTTAGGGCTTTGGTCTATTTTCCCTGCCCCTCTGTTTGGCTTTTGGTGGTTGGGTGGTCCTCCCCGACTGCAGTTTTTTGTCTGATTGGGTGATTACCATTTATTTCTTGGTTCTTTTTGTGGCTTCCTATTGTTATCACTATGCTTATCTTTCTCTATGTTAGGATTACCTCCCTTTTGACTAGTTGTTTCCTTATCAGAGTTGCCTCATGTACAGCTTTGTTAATTGGTTGGGTGGACTTGTGGGTTGGCTGGTTTGGTTGGTTTTCTTTTTGGTTTTCTTTCTGAACTATTCTTAGCTGGTAGGGTTGCTCTTTTGGTGGTTTTTCTTTGTTATGGTTTTGGCCTTATGGTGGCTGGATGCTACAGTTTTCTTATGGTTGTCATATTGTTTCTAATGGAAGTTTGGTGACTACCTTTTATTTCTTTGTTTTTGTTTAGGTTGGACTAGTGGCTACTGTTAGTTTTGGCATTGTGCTCTGATCTAGTTTGGAATTATTGGTTTTTTGGTGCTAGTTGTAGGTTACTATTTTGGTTTTGGGATATTACTTGTGGTTGTCTAGTGACTCTGGTGGGTTTGTTTCCTATCCCTGGTGACTTTGCTTTCTGATTGAATACTTGGCAACAACTCTTTCATTTATGCTGTGGTGGTTTTGTTGAAGCTACTTCCTTTCGGGCTTGGAGGCCTTTAGTCAGTTAGGTGATTTGTGGGATAGGTTTTTCTATTCCTTGGGCTGTAAGTACTAGAGAATTGTTGATTGCCACTCTTTGGTGAATTGCCTTCGTCCAGCTAAGTGGGCTATAATGGCTGGCATGATTTCCCTACTATCTTTTGGCTGGTAGTAGCATATGTGACTGTAACCCTTCTTTTGAAGTCTAGATGCCCACAGTTGGGTTACCCCTAAAGATGCAAGTGACTGAGCCTAAACCTTATTAGAAATTTTCTCTTATATTGCTCTTTATTATGTGCTAAAGCTTAATTTTCTCTAGATGTGCTAATTATAATTTCTATTTGCTTGTAGGTTTCTTTTACAGGTTCCTTGCAGGTCTCAGATTCTAAATGTGGATTGTACAACTCTCTAAAGACCTCTGACTCTAGAAGTCAGCTTCGACTATTCATCATATTTCTTGAGATGTTTCTAATTTATTTTTTGGTCTTTAACTTCTTTTAATTAGTTTTCTTGCCTTTGTTATTTTAGAAAGGGGATTTTTCTCTCTAGTCTGAATGTAGCTCTTTGAGCGGTAGTTAAGAGAATTATCCCCTCTTAAGGACCTTATACTCCTTTCTTTGTGGCAATAAAATTCTCCCCTCTCAGGGTTTCCTTAAAAAAAACTAAATAAAACCTAGAAATTAAATAAATAAAAAGACCTAAACCTAAATAAAATAAAAAATAAAATAAAATAAAAACTTAAACTAAAACTTGAACCTAAACCTAAAAATAAAATAAAATAAACTAATAAAAATAAACTAAAATAAAATAAATAAAAACCTAAACTAAACTAAAAAATAAATTAAACCTAAGAGAAAAAACCTAAATAAAATAAAAACTAAATGTAAAATAAAAATACTATAAAATAAAAATAAAATAAAATAAAAACTAAATAAAAACTTAAAACAAAAAAATAAAACTAAAAAATAAATCCTAGAAATAAATAAAAAATAAAATCAAAACCCTAAACTAAAAAAACCTAAACCTAAAATAAAAATAAAATAAATAATATAAAATAAACTAAAGAAAATAAACCTAAACCTAAACAGAAATAAACTAAACAAAAATAAACAAAACCTGATCCTAAAATAAACTAAACCTAAACCCTAAACTAAATAAAATAAAATAAACAAAAAATAAACCTAAACTGAAGCTCAAAAATCCTAATAATAAACCTAAAATAAAAACCTAAATGTAAACCTAAAAAATAAAATAATAATTAAACTAAACTAAAAATTAAACAAAAACTTAAACCTGAACCTATAAAATAGACTAAATAGAAACTTAATGCTAAACCCTAAACCCTAAACCAAAAACCCTAAAACCTAAACTAAAATATGAACCCTAAACCTAAAACGTAAACCCTAAACCCTAAACACTAAACCCTTAAAACCATAAACCCTTAAAACCCTAAACCCTAAAACCCTAAACCATAAAACCTAAACCCTAAACCTTAAACTCAAAAAAAAAAATCCTAAACCCTAAACTCTAAACCCTAATCCCTAAACTAACTCTAAGCCCTAAACCCTGAAAAGCTAGAAACCAAAACATAATCTAAATAAAACCTATAAATAAAATTAAAAAAACTTAACCAAAAAATAAAATAAAAAAATAAAACATAAAGGGATACCTAAACCCAAACCTAAACCTAAACCTAAAAAGAAAATAAAAATAAAAAATAAAAACTAAAATAAAATAAAAAAACCTAAACTAAAAAAATGTAAATTAAATAAAAACTAACCTTAAAATAAAAAAAAATAAACCTAAAATAAAATAAAATAAAAACAAAATAAAAACATAAACTTATTTAATAAACCTAAAAATAAAACCTAAGAATAAATAAAAAAGAAAATTTAAAACCTAAAGTAAAAAAAATACTAAACCTTAAATAAAAATAAAATAAACCTAAACTTACACTATAAATAAAATAAACCTAAACCTACACTAAAATAAACTAAACTAAAATAAATAAAACCTAAACCTAAACTTAAAATAAACTAAACCTAAACCTAAATCTAAACTAAATAAAATAAAATGAACTAAAAAATACCTTAACCAAAACTAAAAAAGATATAAAAATAAACCAAAAATAAAAAATAAATCTTAAACCTAAAAAAATAAACTAAAAATGAAACTAAACTAAAACATAAACCTAAACCTAAAGAACAAAGTAAAATAAAAAACATAAAGTAAAATAAATAAACTATACTTAAAAAAAATAAAAGTAAACCTAAGTCAAAATAAAAAATAAAATAAACTAAAATAAATAAAAATAAAGTAAATAACCTAAACCTGCTAGTTTAGTTAATTTTAAAAAAATTACAAAAAAACCTAACCCTAAACCCTAAACCCTAAACTCTAAGCCCACTACCCTAAACTTGAAACTATATACCCTAAACTAAGCCTAAACTTTAAACCAAAACTTTAAATACTAAAATTAACCCAAAATGCTATACTCTAAACCCTAAATGTACTACCTAAACCCTAAATCCCTAAATCCCAAACCCTAAACCCAAAACACCAAACCTTAAACCCAAAAACCCTAAACCCTAAACCCTAAACCCCAAACCCTAAAAACCTTCAACCCTAAACCCTAAACCCAAAATAAACCATAAACCCAAAACCTAAAACCCTAAACCCTCAACACTAAACACTAAACCCTAAATCATAAACCTAAACCCAAACCCTAAACTCTAAAATGTAAAACCCTAAACCCTAAAACACAAAACCATAAAACCTAAACCCTAAACCCTAAACCTTAAAAACATAAAAACCTAAACCTAAATTAAATAAAATCTAAAAATAAAATAAATAAAAAAACTTAACTTAATAAAATAAATAAATAAACCTAAAGCTAAATAAAATAAAATAAAAAAATAAAATAAAAACCAAACCTAAACCATAAATCGAAACCTAAAAATAAAATAAATAATCTAATAAAAATAAACTAAAATAAAGTAATTAAAAACCAAAACTAAATAAATAAAACCTAAACTTAAACCTATAATAAAATAAAAATAAACCTAAACCTAAACTAAAAAATAAAACCTAAAATAGAAACCTAAAACCTAAACCTAAGAAAATAAAATAAAAACCTAAACCTAAACATAAAAATAAAAAATAAAACATATGGCTAACAAATAAAATAAAAATAAAACTAAACTAAAAAGTAAACCTAATCCTAAAAAATAAACTAGAATAAAAAACCTAAACTAACATAAATAATCCTAAAATAAATAAACTAAACGAAATAAAAATAAGAAGAAACCTAAATCAAAATAAAAAAATAAACCTAAACCTACCAGTTTACTTAATTTAAAAAAATCCTAACCCTAATCCTTAAACCTTAAAAGTATCCCTAAACACTAAACTCTACACCATGAACCTACAAACCTAAACCTACAACCCTAAACCTACCACCCTAAACCCTAAACTTTAAACCCTAAGCCCTAAACCCAAAACCCTAAAACCCTAAACCCTAAACCCTAAAACCCTAAACCCTAAACTAAACCCTAAACACTAAACCCTAAAAACTATAATCCTAAACCCTAAACCCTAAACTCGAAACCCTAAACCCTAAACCCTCCTTCCTCTCATGGCGCTTCTAGATTATGTGTTCCCTAATTTTCTTTTGCCAATTTTGATCCTTCGATCATAATTTCTAGTTTTTTGCTCTCTATTTGGTCGCTAATGTGAGTATCCCTTGTTCTATCAATGGCAGAGGCACCACTTTTTGTGCAATTGAGCTCTTCAAACTTGGATGCATTGACTAGGGCTTCCAAATTTCAAGGTATTATGGATTTGACTCCACCCATTACTCTGCCTGCTGTTAAATCCTTCAAGGACACATTATCTAGTAAGAACACTTTCCCTAATGCTTCGGTTAACTTGATCTCAACATCTTTCATGGAATGCCTATTGTAATGTGCTCGAATCTTGACATGGAAAAGTTGGCTAAGCCATTTGAATTTTCTTTAGTTGGTAAATTTTCCTTACGCCCGACTCTTGATATATCTTATCCTTTTTTCATAGCCTAAAGATCTCTAGAGTTTTCACTATTGGATTGATTGATCCAGGCATGTCCTTATTCAGCTATCTAATGACTTAGATTACTCAAGAGTTTTTTGCTTGTTGCTCCTCCTTTGTGTATAATTGTCAAATGAGACTTCTGAAATGGTGTCTTATTTTTGATGTAAAAGAGGAATCCACTATTGTTCCTCTATGGCTTGACCTTCCTAATATGAGAATACATTACATTACACATCAAGTCCTCTGTGCAATTGGGGCTTTCTTTGGCCTCTCCAAATTGATCAGGCCACTACTACAAGATCACGACCATTAGTTGCTCATATTTTAGTTGAGATTGATATTACCAAATAGTATCCAAAAGAAGTATGGATCAGCTCTGAGAAATTTGGCTATAATCAAAAAGTGGAATTTGAAAATTTCCCTATTTTTTGCACGCATTATAAGATTCATGATCATGATCATTCTGAATGCTTTGTGTTGCATCCTCATCTTAAAAAGATTAAACTGTTGGATCCTAATCTCTCTCTAGAAAATAAAAAAACTAATAAATTTGCTAATGTGCCTAAAGTTCCTCAAAAGGGATTATTATCTACTGATTTGTCTATTGGAGAGCATTTAGAGTAGGTTAATAATATGGCTCATGTGGTTCATGAGGAGGCCAATGATAACTTACCTATTATTGCTTCTAATTGTAATACTTTGGTTCCTCTAGAAAATACCTTGATTCATTCTACCTTACCTCTTTTGGCTATTGAACCTGACGAGACTAACATGAACCCTTGTGCTGACTTGAATGAGAACTTTAGGTCAGATCAAAATCTAAAAACTAATTCTGAAAGTACCCATTTGATGATAGTTCAAAATCTAAAAAATGTTGACTCTTTGGTAGTGGAACAAAATTTGAAAAGTAATTCTGAAATAAACATGAAAATTATGCTATTAATGGCTTCACAACCTCTCCTTCTCCTACCCTTCAGAGTGATACTCAGGCTAACCTAATTCCTCATCTTAATTGATACACTAAAGAAGGGGAAATTACAATTATGAATGTTTTGATGGATACTGGCCCTACTCTAAATTTCACAAATCAATCTCTCTCGAATGGAGATACTTTGGACATAGATAGATCTTTTCAAAATGTTATTAAGAAAAGATCCTTTAAAGCTAGAATGTTCACTAATAGCTCGCTAGAACCACTAGATCTTCTCTAACTTTTCATAAATGATTACATCATGTGTCTTTCTTCTTCTTATTTTTCTTATCCTTTTGTTATCTTTCTTCTTTTCTTCTTATTTATTATGATTAATTTACTTATTTGGAATGTTAGGGGTATTGGTACTCTCATTGTTTACAACCATGTTAGAAGCCTTTGCCGCACTCATAACATAGCCTTACTTGTTGTTATTGAACCATTCATACACTCTTCTAAGATCACTTAGGTTGCTAGAATGCTTGGCTTTCAAAACTCCTTTTATAATATTAGCAATAAAATTTGGTGTTTTTGGAATAATTTAGTCAACATCTCTATCCTTGATGACCTTCATCAATTGGTCAATGTTTAAATCTCATTGGGTGAATTTTCTACTCTTGGTTCCTTTTTTATGCTTCTTGTAATAGAACTGGTAGGAGCATCCTTTGGGATAACTTAAGAACCTTTGCCTCCTCTGTCAACAAATCTTGGTTGGTTGGTGGTGATTTCAACACTATTCTTGCTTCCTCGAAAAGAAGGGGAGGTTTCTCTCCTAACATTCATTCCATGGAAGACTTTTCTAATATGATTCTTGATTATAATCTGATTAATATTAGTTTTTTTTGTTTCGACTACACGTGGCATAATTCTAGACTTTGGTAGCAGCTTGATAGGACCCTCTTTAATTCCCTTTGGATCAATCAATGGCCTCTTACTTCGGTTGATCATTTATGTAGAACTTTTTCTAACCATGCTCCACTTTTGATTTCTGTCAAAAATCCCTCCACTAGACTATCCTCCCATACTCCTTTTAGATTCCAAAATATGTGGATCCAACATAGTGATTTCATTAATGTTATTTCCATTAATTAGCGGGCCCCCATTCATCCTAATAATTCCATTAAAGGCATGATTCACCTTTGGCTTAAGCTAAAAAGGCTTAAACAAAATCTAAATTGGTAGAACAAGCATCATTTTAGAAATCTTTTTGCAAATCTCAAAAATATGAAACAACTTGTTTGCTCTCTTGAAGATGCTATTTTGACTGACTCTAATAAGCTTGATGATTTGAATGCAGCTAAAAATAACTTGATTAATTATCAGAATATGGAGGAAACCTACTGGCGCCAAAAGGCTACTAGCAAACATATTGCTGATGGTGACAGAAACACAAGATATTTTCATGCTCTTTTTTTAAAAAAGGAAGCCTTAAACTCTATTAAAAAATCAAAAATGATAATGGAACCTAGATTACTGATAATAATGATATTAAAGATTCTATCATACATCATTTTCAAAATTTATTAAACAACAACCCCTCCTTAGAAGCCATCTCCAACACATATTTGATCTCCTCTATGATCTCTAATGATGAGAACCACCTACTCAATTTACGTCCTACGAAGCTGAGATTGGTAGTATTCTCAGTAGCATGAACACAGATTCTGTTGATGGCCTTGAAGGCTACACGACTCAATTCTTTCAACATTCTTGGCCTATTATTAAGACTGACCTTGTTGATGCAGTTGTTGATTTTTTTGAGGGTAACCTTTACCTAGATATTTTCTAGCACTTTCATTATTCTCATACCAAAAATTAATAATCCTGAATCTTGGGGTGATTTTAGACCTATCAGCCTTTTCACCTTCTTTCATAAACTAATTGTTAATTAATTGCTAATAGAATTAGTCTGTTGCTGCCTAAAATTATTTCTCCCAACCAAACCAAACTAAAAGTAGAGCAATATCTAATAAAATACTTATAACAAAAGAGCTAATTCATGACATTGATGTTCCTATCAAGGTGGTAACATCCTTTTTAAACTGGACTTCACTAAAGCTTTTGACAACCTCTCTTGGGATTTCCTCTTTCATATTCTTCATTTGCTTGGTTTTCTGGTTATTTTATCCACCTCATCAAAAATTGCATTACAAATGTTTGGTTCATTGTTATCATGAATGGTGAATCCCTAGGTTTTTTTCCTTCAAAGCATGGTTTGAGATAAGGGGATCCCCTATCTCCCTCTCTTTTTATTATTGCTATTGAATATCTATCAAGGAGTCTGAATGATCTTTTTTACAATAATCTTAGGATGTTTTATAGAACTCAAGGTGGTCTTCCTATCAGTCATCTTAGTTTTGCTGATGACTTTATAATCTTTTACAATGCCTCAATTCCTCACATTAAAACTATTAAGAATCTTTTAAATAAATTTGGCAACGAAAGTGGTCTTTTTCTCAACGAAGGCAAAAGTTGTTTGATTCCTTCTTCTAAAATACCAAGAAATAGGACCAACCAAATCTTGACAATAATAATTTTCAACATCAATAACTTCCTATTAAATATCTTGGTGCTCCTCATTTTAAAGGTTAAAAAAGATCTCACCTTTTTGATGAGCTAACCCAAAAAATCTCTAATAAAATTTTTGTTCAGGAATTTCACATACTTTCTTTTGGTGGTAGGCTCACTTTGATTAAGAGCGCCATTAACTCCATGCCTTTGTATCTCATTCAAACCATTTTGCCGACCAACTCTATCATTAATAGAATTGATCGGCTCATTAACAAATTTTTCTGGGGATCTAACAATTCCTCTAAAAAAATGCACTGGACCTCTTGGTATAAAACCTATGGCACTTTTGCTGAAGGTGGTCTTGGATGTAAACCAATCAAGGAAACTATCACTACTTTTTCTTATAAACTTTGGTGGAATTTTAGGAAAAATAATAGTTTATGGGCTAATTTTCATGACTGCTAAATACTGCCAGGGTAAGCGCCCTCTCATTTACCCCTATAAAATGGAGACTCTCCTATTTGGAAAAGACTTTGTTCCATCAAATGGGATGCCGAATCTTTAATTTCTTGGGGGATTAACTCTAGCTCCTCTTTCTTTTGGCAAGGCAACTGGACTGGAGGTGGGCCCATTGATGAATTACTTTCTACCCATTCCACTGCTGCTATTAAAGTGAGCTCTTTCTGGCAGAATAATATGTGGAACAATAGTAAGCTTACTGATCATATTCCTCCCTCTCTTTTAAATAAGCTTACAACTATTCCTATCATTCCTACCAATCAAGATCGATCCTTTTTAAGCTTTCACATAATGGTGATTTCAACTTTAATAATGTTTGGATTCACATTAAAGATACTCATGATTTTTCCTATGTGTTTTCTAAACTTTGGAACAATAATATCCCTACTTCTTACTCTGTTCTTACTTGGCCTATTTTGAAAAACTTCATCCCTGTGGACTCCTTGTTGTGGGGTAAAGGTTTTTGATTACCTTCAAAATGTCAATGTTGTTTTCACATTGAGAATGTGAATCATGTTTTTGTTAACGGGGCCATTGCTTCTAAAGTTTGGATTTGGTATGATGACCTCTTTAACATTGTCATTTTCAATGGCTCCTTATACCAACTTCTTGAAGTTTATTTTGACAACACTATTAAAGGACACATTGAAGTCATAATTGCTATCACTCTTATTTGGTTTATATGGATGGACCAAAATGATGCAAAACATCATGAGATCTCTATGAATCATATGAGGATAATTACGAGAACTAAAAATAAAATCTGTGACTTGTTTAATGCCAATTTAATTTAATACAAATAATTAAAAGGTTGCAAATTTATGGCCAATAAACTGGGTTTTAACTTTCCAGATCACCACATCTGTAAAGATGACAAGATTGTTTATTGGGTAAAATCTCATGCTAACACTATTAAAATTAACACTGATGGCTCTATCTCTCATAAAGGTTCAGGCTGTGGTGGTCCTATGTTCCTTTGCTTACCCCCTTAATCCTTGCTCTATTCCATTTGCTGAGCTCATGGCAGTGTACAAAGCTCTTGAGATTTTCCTTCAAAAAGGTTGGCTTAATATTTAGATTGAGGTGGATGCCCTTCAACTGATTGATCTCTTGACTTGCACCAAAATGGGCAATACTAAATTGTACTACCTTCTTAAGCAAACTAGAACTCTCCTTGCCCAACTCTACTTTAAAATAACTCATGTGTGGCATGAGGGTAATGCATGTGCTAATTATCTGGCCAATCTGGGTGCTAAATTGGATGGAATAAAATTCTTTGGTCAACTAACCCTTCCTAAACATTTGCATGGCTTGGTTAATCTGGACAATACTGGTTTCCTTATCTCAGAATTTAATCTAACCTATTGGATTCACCTGCTTCAGTACCTCTTTTATTGCATGATCATTTTCTATTTATTATTGTTATTTCATTGGTCTTTGCTGATGCATCAACCTGATATCCCTTGCTGTTTATTTGTTGATTTCTATGGCACATGCTTTTGGTTTAATTATCTCAGCTTTAATTGGGACCTTACTGCCTTTACTATTTTTACTATTAATGTGTTGTTGCTTCTTTTGAATTTGTTGATGCATCATCATATTACTTCTTGTTGGTCCTTTGATGAGCTAAGTGGCATCTGCTGTTGGTTTAATTATCCCAATCTTGTTTGGGGTCTTGCTATTTCTGGATGCAACATCTATGTTAAAGGTTTAATTGTTAGCTGTTGGGCTTTTGGGCCCTTTGTCCAGAAGGATGGTCTTGGAGTTAGTTTAATGTATTTGCTGATTGTATATGCTAACCCCAGCTTACATACCTGTAAGGAAATAAAATGCAATACCTTTGTTATTATTAATGGTTCTTTGCAGGTTTGGTATTATTTAATGAATTCCTTTCAGTCTGATTTCTATGAGGAGGGTAGTTATGCAACTAGCCTGATTTCTCTTAAGGATTTCATTGATAATACCCTTTTGAACCCTTATGGTAGCTCTGTTACCCCATTGCTTTTTATTGGCTTATCCTATGGTTGCAATAATTGTAGTGTTGTTTTAACCTGTGGTTGTTGGATTTCTAGATTCACTCTAGCTAACCTTGTGTTTGTTAGCTATTTGTTGCCTGGTGTTCTTCTGACAGTCTTTGCTGTTCTCATCTAGGATGTTGCTGATCAATTAATCTATTGTTTTTTACCTTTTGGCTCTGTTAAATTATGCAGATCCAAATTGTTGGTAATTATTGTCCTGGATGTTGGTTGATCTGGATTATTGCTCCTCATGCTACTTCTGGGGTTTTGTTTTGTTTTGTTCCTCTATTGAGGTTGTAGACTGCAAGATGGCTTTTATTTTTATTCTTGACTATTTCTTATCTCTCATTTTTCTGAATGTTTGTGCTATTAAAACCTAGGATGCTGCTATTTTCACCAACTGCTTTTTACATCCTGGTTCAGCTAGTCTTGGCCAGACCTCTTCCTTAACTATCTGGGATTTACCTTATGCATTGTATAATTTAAATGGTTGGTTTTATGGCCAACTTGCTATCATTTTCTTTCTTGGTTGTTGGATGGTCTGGATCATTGAGTCTTTTATCCAAAGAGTTATTATCTTGTTTACGGTTCAGGTGCTATTGATGTTGTCTTGCTGATTGTTTTGCCCAAGCTCATATTCCCAATCTGCCAAGAGAGATTTTGCAATTTCCTATTCAATTTTATTAATTCCTTGCAAGTTTGGACTTCCTTTATGGCTTCTCAATTTGCCTTTAAAGTGGTTGTGGGTTTAGCTGCTAGCTTAATCATCTTTATGTGGAAGGTTTTTTCTGTTGATTACCTTTTGAACCCTTTTTGTTGCTACTTTACATCTCTATTTTTTATTGGAGTTTTATATGGTGGGTGTAATTTCTATTTTATTGCTACCACTATTGGCTTTTGGATTTTAGGGTCCTTTGCCAACAGGTTGTCATTATGGTTATTATCTGTTTCTTGCCTTTTATTTCTATTACTATTTTTACAATTAACAACTGCAACTACTGATTTGTCTTGCTGCTATTTTATCCCCCTTGGTTCTATTCAAATTGTATAGAACCCTGTGATTTTCCATCAAATTATTTGGATCTTTATATATGCTCTATTTATCTGAAAGGGTGGACTTTTGTCCAGCCTCTTAGTAATTACTGTCTAGCTTGTTGGCTAAACTAGATTAATACTCTACATGTTGTTTCTGGGGTTTTGGTTTGTTTTGTTCAGCAAGCCTCTAATGAAGTTGTTGACTGCTTGGTGGCTTTTGATTTGAATCTCCGTACTAGTTTATTATATGCTTATCATCTGAATTCTATGGACTACTTTATCTACTGCTCTTTTCTCCATCTTCGTTAAACTTGTATCTATTGCACTATTTATTTTAAATGGTGGTACCTGGGGTTTTGTTGTCTTGGCTTTTTGTTGTCTTGGATATTTGCTATCCTTGTTTCTCAGGATTCCAATGTTGGCTCTATCTTTGTTGGTTGTAGGACTTTAGGGTCTATGTTCAACAAGATATTTTTGACTTTGCTGTTCTGATTGTTTTTTGTCATTGGTGTCTAGGCTGCTGCTCTTCTGATCCATGTTTTTATGCTCTATCTACTTGGTTACTAACTATTGCAATGTATACTCTGATTGAGAGGTTCTATGGCCATCTTGCTATCCCTTGCTATCTTTGCTGTTGCTATCTTGGCTATTTTTTATCTTGGTTATCTGTTATCTTATTTTTTCTAGATTCTAATGAGGACCCTAATTTGAATCTCCATTTTGCTTTATCCTCTGGTGGGTTCCAATGTTGTACTAATTGTTTTGTTATTGGGGTTGGCTTTCTGATTCCACTTGCTGTTTGTGTCTGGGCTGCTATTCATTTCCTAATAGCTGTGATCTACATTAACTGCTGCTATTTCTATTCCCATCTGGGTTCAGTTAGGCTTGTGCTTCTATCTCTTCAGAATGCAATGTCTATTCTGAATGGGTGGTACTATGGACAGTTGTTGCCTTTTGCTGTCTTGCTGTCTTAGTTATTTGTTGAACTAGATTATCCGATTTTTTGTCCAGCATGCTGCACAGGAGCTATAGTTTTGACTATCTTTATTTGGTGCTATTTTGGTATTGGGTTATGCTACCTTCCTTTACAATTGCTTTTTGCAAACTACTAATATGGATATTAAAAAGGGGTTTGTTCACATCTACATTCATTATTATGATTGGGCTCATTTTGTGGACTTTACTTCTAGGTTGTACTCCTGGCCTGAAAGATTCATATATATATATATATATATATATATATATATATATATATCATATGTTTGGGATGGTGTTACTTATAGGCTCATCAACTTGCTTAGCAAGATTTCAGCAGGCTGCTTCTTCTATTGTTTTCTTGTGGATGGTTTTTATGCTAGCCTATTTCATATGTATGAGTATCCTCATGTCAGGATGAATATATTGATGATACTTTTCCTGCATGGGGCCCCTTATCTTTCTGACCTTTGCAATTTCTTCTCTATATTATATATAGTTTTTTTTAGGTTTGCAAGTAATAAAGCCCATAAGACTTTCAACATCTGGCTGCTATCTTCACACAGGTTTGTTGGCTATGATGGCTGTGATGATTTCACTCACTTTTGGTTTGTAGCTCTTATGATGTAACCCTTCTAAGTTTGATGCATATTTGTATTTGGCCCAACTTGGTGTGATTGAGCCTGAGCCTCCTCTATCATAATTCTTTACTATCATTCTCAGATTATACTATTTTCAGTTATCATTATGTATGTATTAACTTAATTTCTCTAATTTCTTTGTTCACATTTCTGCAGGTGCTTCTCTCTTGTCCTCTTACAGGTTTGCTCCATAGTGTCATGCATTCTCATGTCCTACAAAGCATTGGCTCTAATCTTCCTTTGGCTTTTTATGTTAATCTATTTCTATCTTTTGATTGCTTTAATGTCTTCTTTTGCTTTTGGCTATACATAGATAGGGGATCTACTCATTAGGCTGATTGTAGCTCTTTGAGCATAGGAGTTTATCCCCTTTAAGGACCTTGTAACCCTCTTTTTGTGGCAATAAAATACCCCCTACATGGGGTTTCCCATAAAAAAAAATCCTAAACCCTAGAACCTAAAAACATAAAAACCTAAAAACCTAAACCTAAACTAAGTAAAACCAAAAAATAAAATCAATAAAAAATTCTAAACCTAAATAATATAAAATAAAATAAAAACCTAAACTAAAGCCTAAACCTAAACCTAAACATATAACTAAACCTAAAATTAAAAAAAATTAAAAATAAAATATAAACTAAAATAAAAAATTTTAAAACCTAAATTAAAGTAAAAAATAAAATAAACCTAAGAAAAATCTAAATAAAAAAAATAATGTAAAATAAAAATAAAAATTCCTAAAATAAAATAAAATAAAACTAAATAAAAAGCTAAACCTAAAAATAAAACTTAAAGTTAAATAAAAATAAACTACAGTAACACCTAAATCTAAAAAATAAAATAAAAAGAAAACTAAACTAGAAAAGAAAAACATAAACCTAAACCAAAACAAAAAAATAAATTAAAATAAAAAACTAAAATAAATAAACTTAAAATAAATAAACTAAACTAAATAAAATAAAAAAAATAAAATAAACTAAAATAAATTTAAAATAAATTAAATAAACCAAAACCTACCGGTTGACTTAATTTAAAAAAAAATCTAAACCTTAAACTCTACACCCTAAACCCTAAATTCTAAACCTTAAATGATAAACTCTAAATGCTAAAACTAACCCTAAACCCTAAACACTGAACCTACAACCCTAAACTTACATTCCTAAACCTTAAACCCTAAAAAACCTTAATCCCTAAACTCTAAATCCTAAATCCTAAATCCTACACTAATGCTAATCCCTAATCCCTAAACCCTAAGCCTAACCCTAAACTCTAAACACTGAATCCTAAACCTTAAAACCCTAAACCCAAAAACATAAAAGCCTTAAACCCTAAGCTAACCCTAGACCATAAACCCTAAAAACCTAAAAACCTAAACCTAAAAAAAATAAAACCTAAAAATAAAATAAATAAAAAATCCTAAACCTAAATAAAATAAAAACCTAAACTAAAACCAAAACCGAAACCTAAAAATAAAATGAATAAACCAATAATAAAATAAATAATAACCTAAACTAAGTTAAAAAATAAAATAAACCTATGAATAAAAAGATAATATAAATAAAAATTAAATGTAAAATAAAAATAAAATAAACCTTAAATAAATGAAAATCTAAACTTAAAACTAAAAAATAAACCTAAAATTAAAAAAAAAAATAAAACCTAAACTCTAAACTAAAAAAAGACCTAAACCTAAACTAAAATAAACTAAACTAAAATAAAAAAAATGTAAACCTAAACCTAAACCAAAATTAAATAAAATAAAATAAACTAAAACATAAAACCTAAAAATAAACCTAAAATAAAACCTAAAACCTAAACCTCAAAAAGTAAAATAAAAACCTAAACCAAAACCTAAAAATAAAAAATAAAACCTATACCTAAAAAATAAAATAAAATAAAAAACTCAACTAAAAAATAAACTTAAACCCAAACCCATACATAAAAAATTAATTAAAATAAAAACCTAAATTAAAGAAAATAAACCTAAAATAAATAAACCAAACTAAATAAAAAATAAACATAAATAAAAATAAAAAATAAAATAAACTAAAATAAATAAAAAAATTAACTAAATTAATTAAGTAAACCTAAACCAACTATTTTGAATAATTAAAAAAAAAAGAAAACCCTAAACCCTAAGCTAACCCCAAATGTTAAAAACCCTAAATCCTAAAGCCTAAACACTAAACCTTAAACCCTAATCCCTAAACCCTAACCCTAAACCCTAAACCCTAAACCCTAAAACCCTATACCCTAAAACCTTAAACCTAAACCCTAAACCCTAATCCCTAAAAACTAAAAAACCTAAACCTAAATTAAATAAAAATTAAAAATAAAATGTATAAAAAAAATAAACCTAAATAAAATAATATAATAAAATAAAATTAAATAAAAACCTAAAGGTTCAAGTAGGCCTAAATCAAAACTAAATCAAAATTAATTGAAACTAAAGCCTACAATCATCTTCAATTGGTCAAGTAAACCCAAACCAACACTCAACCCAAGCCAATTTGGTCAAATTGGTCAACTTAACCAATTTGACCCAAATGAATTCGAATAAGCCAAAATCAAATCAAAGCCAAACTACACAAAACCAATTGAACCAAAATAACCCAAATGATCATATGAACTTGACCCAACCCTTGGTTTGACCCAATATGACCAATTTGTCAACTTGACCCAACCTAACCAAATTTGATCTAAATGAGTCAAATTGAGCCAAACTTAAGAAAATCAACTCCAATTGACATGAAATTTGGAATAACCCACTTTTGGCTCATTTTAAATCTACCTAAATCAAATCAATGCTAAATCATCATTCTATTCTTGGGTCAAGGGCATCACATGAGACAAATCACCCATGTAAGTGGTCATTTCCTTTCCTTGGCCACTTAGTACTCTCTCAATGGTCCACCTAAAAACCTAGGACATTCCCCAACCTGACCTAAGGAGTGGTTAGGTAGGTGATGACCCATGAAAGGTGAAATCACCTCAACCTCTCCATTGGAGCATTTGAAACCCATAGGACACCCATGATTCCTCTTTGGCAGCCACATCCACACCTTCAACCAACCAAGATAAGCCAACTTACCATCTCCTTACCACCCACGACTCCCTGAGATGGCCGGATGGCCACTAGAAGCCAAACTCAATCCCAATCGATTAAGATGAGGGGTTATACACCCTTTTTCTCAAACACATAAAAAAATAATTCCTCAGAGCCCTACCTATTGAAGATGACTACTAGAGCCATTCCGTAAGCTCCTAAGATCATTCCTCGATCAAAAAATGCCATTCCTGTCCAATCCAAAATAGGACACTCCCATTTCTGACCTAACTTCCTCATTTCTCCATTAAACTCAAATTAACTTTGCATGTACCTTCCCTAGGCCTCATCAAGCAAGAGTGAATAATCTCCCAAGCTTCCTAAGCACCAAAGTTGGCACTTCAATCAAAGTCAAGCTCCAATTACTACTTAACAGGGCTTCATCTCCATTAGATGAAGCTTCTTCAATCGTTCTAGCCACTGGTCTTGAGCTTCGATGAGGTATGCATCCAAAACTGATCCTAATGCAAAAGTGGGTTGGAGCTTTATGAAGAAAACATGCATCTCGTGTGATCTCAATTGTTGGATCCCCTTTTATCAATGTCATGAATGTGTGGGTCCTTTTAATGGTAGATGGACTCCATTCTACCTCACTCACGTGACGTTAGATCAAGCATAGTCCATTCTACTTGATCAAAATGGACAGTCATGATTAGATCTATTAGATCGATCTAATTTAATCCAATTAACTTATGAGATTAATTATAGCCATCTGATGTTTGATCGAATAGCAGACGAGAAAGCGCATCTGCCAACACCATGTAGGCGCTAAGTCAGACAAGTTTTAAGTAGCCATTCCCATGGCTTCATGTGCAAAGTGCACCGTGTCAGTGCTCCATGTGCCAACTAGATTAGGCTTTAATTAGGCATAATTAATAATTTTTAATGATTAAAACTTCTAAAAAATCAAAAAAAATCATAAAGAAATAAAAAAAAACATAAATAAATACTTATTTGAAAATTATTTTAGAGGAGAATTAATTAAAAATGATCTTACTTAATTTTGAATAGTAATTAAGGTTTAATTATAAATTAATTAGCTTAATTACTCATTAATTACTTGAACAATTAATCCTAAATTTTAATGGTTAATTTAATGAGATGACCTCTGCCTCCCATGATTTTCTTGGGATTTATTGCTCACTTAATTAAAAAAATTTCCTAATTAAACCTAAACTACTCTTTTAAGTTAATTAATGATTAATTAATCCCATGAATAATAATAAATTGATTAATTAAGTTTACTAATCTTTGTTCAATAGTAAGTGAACTAAGGAATAGGGTTGGGATCCCTTTCCCTAAGTTCATTTCACCCTTTTTTAAAATGAAATTAATTAACATTTAACTAATTAATTAAATCACTTAATCAAATTGAAATCATAATCACATCACATCTTAATTAATTAAATCATGGGGTAGATCTTTAGGTGTTTAATAACCTAAAGGAGTTTAATAAAATTATGGTTAGTCCACATGTATGGGAAAACCATAAGAGTAATTAATTAAGTCCCTTAATTTAATTAACTATTAATCATGAGCCAATTGCATTAGGCCCCTTTTATTTCCTAGGATCATTGAAAGTTTATTTTCTATGCATATCATGTTGGCTCATAATTATTTAGTTAATTAGTTTAAGGTGACATAAGTAAGGGTAATTAATTCATCTAATTAAGGTTTCAACTTAATTAACCCATAAAATCAACTTAATTATGTTTCCTTAAAATAAATCAAATCACTAATGTGGGAATGGGTTCAAAACATCAAGTGATGATTTCTCTTATCCTTTTTAAATCAAATTAAATCCAAAAATTAATTAATAAAGAAGCTTTGATTTCCTTAAATAATCTTATTTGATTTGATTGTCCTTAAGAACTAGTTTGATTGAATGAATCATATGCTTCTATTTGATTGTCCACTTTCCAATCATGTTAAATTTGGTATGTCATTTGAATTCATGGATCCATCTTTTCAAAATCAAGTAAAATATGATGGATTTCCATTATGTAAGCTTGAATGTGTTGATTTAATTTAATATATGTGTGGTTTTTATCACTATTAAATCCAAATGTATTTTCAAAAGCTTATAAATGAATAATAATATGTGTTATGATGCTAGTTATAAATACATAAGAAATGCATGTGCTTATAGCTTAAGTGTATGAATATTGAGTTCTCTTTCCTCTATTCATGTGTTGATTTATATAAGATTGAATGGTAATGGGTATATAGTCTAGACATCCCAGGAACATGAGGCTCAAGCTAGCCTCAAAGAGATAATTTGATTACCTCTCTTCCCTAGTTTAAAAATGTCACGTACCCATTTGATTTCAATCTTATGTATTTCAACATTAGAATTTGGATAGAGCTTTAATTCATATATATTATTGATTCATAAAAAAAATACAATCTTTGCATGGTTTTCTTTTCCTCATTTATGTGTACATCCATGTGTGTCCAAGAAAAGTAAGTATATAGTATGGACATCCCGGGAATACAAGATTTTAGTTAGCCCCAAGGAGGTCATTTGATTGCCTAACTTCCCTAAATTAACAACTACACTTATTTGCTTATATCTTTGTACAAGTATATGTATATGTGATTAGTGAATGAAAATCCCATTTTACATTAAAATTACATGCATTCATAATTGACTAAGTTGTTGAATTAATTAGCCATATGATTTGGAGCTTACTTCATATGTTCATGTATATGAATTTACCTATGTTTGAATCCAAATGGTTATATAGTATGGAAATCCCTAGAATACAAGGCTTTAACTAGCTCCGAGGAGGTCATTTGATTACCTCACTTTCCTGGTTTAACAACGCGCAAGTTTATTTAATTTCATTCTTATGTCCTATTGTATAAAAATTTGGATAAAGTTTTAAATTCATAGGTTTAAATAATTCAATCAATTAAAATATAAATTCTTAACATACACATACATTCATCATTTAAGTGTGCTAAAATATGTTGCATGTATAGATACATTTAGGATTAAATTATATGCATGTTACATGTGATGGAAAGGAATGATTTAATATATGTCATGTGGTAGTAATTGAATTAAATTAATCTTAAGATGGTTTTCATTTTAAATAGGATTATTTAAAGTGAACCTAAACTTATGATTAATTAAATCATTTAATAAGCCATTCACTAAAAAAGAACTAAATCAAATTAATATAATTTATAAAGTGACTTAAGGTAGGGATCAAGAGGGAAATCCTCTTTTTCTCTCTTTATAACACTTAGTTGCTAAGTGTAATCAAATTAAACAAAAGAAAATACAAATTAAAATTCTCAAATCAATTAAACTACTTCAAGTGAAATCAACCTTACATGTTAAATTGAATCCTTCTACACTTATAAATACAACACTAATGCTTAACAAGACTTACCACACAAACCTTAATACACACATTAAATTTAAGTCACCATTTTTAAGTTAGACGGGATGTATGATGTGATGTATGTATTTTATGATGTATTTTATTAGATTGGATGTTAGGGTGTATGCTTTGTAGACTTGATGATAGGCCAATATTAGCTTAATCATTTTTTCTGCATGGGTATATGCTTAAGTGATGCTTAAAAATAAATATGAATGCTCTTTTTTTGTAGGTTGCTTAATCCTTTAGCATAATCCAAGTTAGGAGTTTACCCATGTAAGTCCAAATAATAAATACAATTGCTTGGGATTATATGTATATTTAGCTAACCACTATTTTACAGGTGTAGTTAGATTTACTTTTCCCACATCAATGTAATTTTTATAATCGGAATTAGGATTAGTGCTATGGGGGATTAGGATGAGCAGTGGCCAGAAGGCTTTGTCCTAGGGTGCCTTGTGATGCCTTTAAAGCAAGCGCCATCCAAATCAAAGAAGGAACCAAATCAAAAATGCAGATAAGAAGAAGGAAGACCCCCATAGCATTTAATAAAATTATAACTACTCCTTCATATTCCAAGTTTTATAAGGGTAGAGCTTGGCTATCCATTTTTTCTCTCTTCGAGTTGTATGGTACCCAACTACACCTACATTTTATTCTTTTATGATAATTTATATAATTGTTTGATGTTATGTTTACATTGTGCATTATGATGACATGCTTTTCATAGTTTCTTAAATGATTGATTCTTTAATATGTGGCTTGGACATTCTTAGGATAAAAATAACTTTTCTACCTAAATAATCACTCATAACTAAATTTTAAACAACCCATAACCTCATTATAAAGCCTAAGACATAAATAAGATAATTAAAAGATTTAGCAACCCCTTAGCTGTATGGTTGTATGTTTCACATTATGCATGCATATTCTTTCTCTCTTGAACATGAAGGATCTCCATCCTTGCATGATAAAGGATTGCTAGATATATGAGGGCATCCCTTATGGTGGAGAACACCTTCTTCTAGCAGATTTGACCCATAACCTATTTCATCATGCATTTAGGCATAAGAAATCCTAAAGTCTCTGTCAAAATAATGCATCTATAATGAAATAAAATTTGAAAAGATTTTGCATCTATTGATTTAGTCATATGCTCAGACCACTCATGCTATAGTCTCTTAGGGACTGCGTTTAGGAATTTAGTCTCTTTCTAATTAAATAACTACCCTAATTATCTTGCAATTTAGAAGACCATACTACATGGTTTTAAAATCATAGGAGGAGTTAGCTAGCGGTCACTCCAGGAGGTTATAAGTTCAAAAGTCAGACAATTTATTCTCTCTTGTGGAGGTAAACCCTTATGTCCACCTGTCACTTAGATTTAGGTCATGCTTTACCTCAAACTAAAGCTCCCTAGATTTAGGATTCGAGGTAGCAATTTCCATTATGCTATGATCATAAATCCTCACCTCTTATGCAATCCCACAACCTTATGTTGGTGGATTATATTCCCTATTAATCAATTTAAATTTCAACTTAAAACATATAAATTTCTTCAACTTTAAAATAATAAAGCCCAACCATATGATAGATTAGAATGCTCACTAGGCTTCTTAGTATCATGAGGATTTCCTAGTTATTTCATTTGGATTCTAAAAATAAGTCTTCTCCTTTAACTTTCCTAATTGACATTCCAAATACAACTAATCCTTTGATAGTCTAACCTTCAAATATTTGGAGATGATAATTGTCTACTCTAATTGAGAGTATTCTTAGAAAATTTTATTTCCTAAGATGTAATTAACTATGAAGGCTTACCTCCATAGGAAACTTAAGAACCTGGTTTAATATAAACCTTACTTTATTCATCTATATAAAGTAGGGGGAAAATCTCTAGTACATTCGAAGACCCATCATGTCTTAGGAGTCCTTATTATGTGATTAGGTCCATTGTAAGGTGATGTCTCTATCTTTCTAGATAGCACATCATATCTCAATATTATACCCAATCAACTCAAAAAGTATACCCCCTATGATTGGCGTGCCCATACATCCAAAAATAAACATCACAAGGTCCTCTCACCTTATTCATTACATCTTTTCAACATCATGCTTTCTTTTTGGAGTTTGGAGATGTCGATCCTCAAGTAGGCAAGGGTCCCTAGACTCATAATGTTAACTAATACAACTGGGCAAATGGAACTCTAGATAGCCTGTATCTACCAGCATCCATTATAATGTAAAGAGGTGGTTGTGGTCGATCATCCCTAGGAGTAAGTCTTCATTCCTGAATGTAACTAAACAAAAACATGAACCTAAATAATAAACCTAAAAATAAAACCTAAAAATAAATAAAAAATAAAACCTAAACCCTAAACTAAATAAAAAACTTAAACCTAAATTAAAAAATTAAATAAACCTAAACCTACACTAAAATAAACTAAACTTAATTAAATAAATCCTAAACCTAAACCTAAAATAAACTAAACCTAAACCTAAACCTAAACTAAATAAAATAAAATAAACTAAAAATAAACCTAAACTTAAACTAAAAAATTAAACCTAAAAACAAACCTAAAAAAACATAAAACCTAAACCTAAAAAAATAAAATAAAAAACAAAACTTAAACCTAAAAATAAAAAATAAAACCTAAACCTCAAAAATAAAATAAAAATAAAAATAAACTAATAAATAAACCTAAACCTAAACCTAAACCTAAACCTAAAAAGTAAACTAAAATAAAAAACCTAAAGTAAAATTAAAAAACTTAAAATAAATAAACTAAACTAAATAAAATAAAAATAAACCTAAATCAAAATAAAAATAAAATAAAATAAAATAAAATAAAATAAATAAAAATATACACTAAATTAACCTAAAAAATTAAAAAATTAAAAATAAAACAAAATCTAACTAAACCCTAAACCTTAAAACTAACCCAAAACCCTAAACTCTAAACCGTAAACCTACAGCCCAAAACCCTAAAACCCTAAAACCTAAATCCTAAGCCTTAAATCATAAGCCTTAAACCCTAAACCTTAAAAAACTTTAAACCTTAAACTAACCCTAAACCCTAAATCCTAAACCCTAAACCCTAAACCCTAAACCTTAAATCATAAACCCTAAATCCTAAGCCCTAAACCCTAAAACCCTAAACCCTAAATTCTAAACTAACCCTAAACCCTAAACCCTAAACTTTAACCCTAAAACCCTAAATCTTAAAGCCTAAACCCTAAACTCCAAACCCTAAAGTGACCTTAAACCTTAAATTAACCCTAAACCCTAAACCTTAAACCTTAAAACCCTAAAGCCTAATGCTTAAAACTAAATCATAAATCCTAAACCCTAAACCCTAACCCTAAACCCTAAACCTTAAAACCCTAAACCCTAAAATGCTAAACCCTAAATTTTATCTCAAACCCTAAACCCTAAACCCTAAAACCCAAAACCCTAAACACTAAATGCTAAACCTTAAAAACCTAAAAACCTAAACCTAAATTTAAAAAACCTAAAAATAAAATTAATAAGTAAATTAAAACCTAAATAAAATAATAAAATAAAATAAAAACCTAAATTAAAACCAAAACATAAACTTAAAAATAAAATAAAATAAAAAATGAAAAAAAATAAAATAAAATAAATAAAAACCTAAACTACACTAAATAAAAATAAACATATGAATAAAAAACTAAAATAAAATAAAAATAAATAAACCTAAAATAAAATAAAATCAAAACTAAATAAAAAATTAAACTTAAAAAATAAACATAAAAATAAATAAAAAATAAAATCTAAACCCTAAACAAAAAAAACATAAACCTAAAACATAAATAAAATAAACCTAAACCTAAACATAAATAAATAAAATCTAAACCTAAACCTAAACCTAAACTAAATAAAATAAAATAAATAAAAAATAAACCTAAACCTAAACTAAAAAAATAAAACTTAAAAATAAACCAAAAATAAAAACCTAAAACCTAACCTCAACCTAAAAATAAAAAATAAAACCTAAACCTAAATAATAAAATAAAAATAAAACTAACCTAAAAATAAACATTAACCTAAACCTAAACCTAAAAATAAACAAAAATAATTAAACCTAAAATAAATTAACTAAACTAAATAAAAATAAAAATAAAATAAACTAAAATAAATAAATAATAAACTAAATAATCCCTAAACCTTAAACACTAAAGAACTCTAAATCCTAATTCTAAAATAAACCCTAAACCCTAAACCTTAAATGTAAAACTCGAAACCCTAAACCCTAAACCCAAACCCTAACTCTAAACCCTAAATCCTAAGCCCTAAACCCTAAAAGCCTAAATCATAAACTCTAAACTAACCATAAACCCCAAACCTCAAATCCTAAAAATCCTAAACCCTAAAAACCCTAAGCTAAACTAACCCTAAACCCTAAACCCTAAACCCTAAACCCTAAAACCCTAAACTTAAAGGAAAAATACTAAACTTTAAACCCTAAAGCCTAAACTCTAACCCTTAACCCTAAACCTTAAAATCATAAATCCTAAAACCCAAAAAGCTAAATCCTAAACCCTAAATGCTAAACCATAAATAAAAAAAATAATAATAAATAAAATAATTAAGTATAACAATAAAATTAAAAATTAAAAAAATTTAAAATTTAAAAAAATAAAAATAAAAATAAAAATTAATAATAAAATAAAAATAAAAATTAATAAATAAATAAAATAAACATAAATAAAATAAAAATAAATAAAATAGAAAAATAATTAAACCTAATCTAAAATAAAAATAAAATAAAATAAAAAATAAAAAATAAAATAAATAAATAAACCATATACCTAAAAAAAATAAAATAAAAATAAATAAGTAAATAAACATATATAAAAATAAAAATAAAAATAAATAAACCAAAAAACAAGATATAAATAATAAAAAAGAAAATATATAAATAAAAAAAGTAATATAAATACAAAAATAAAAAATAATATAAATAAATAAATAAATAAAATAATAAATAAATAAAATAAAATTACACATCCTAAAAATAAATAAAATTAATAAAATTAAATAAACATAAAAAAAAAAAAATAAAAATAACAAATAAAAACGAATAAAATAAATAAAATAAATACATAAAATAAATAAAGTAAAATAAAATAGAAATAAATAAGTAAAATAATAAAATAAAATAAAATAAAATGAATAAATAATTAAATAAAGTAAAATAAATAAAAATAAAATAAATAAATAAATACAAATAAATAAATAAATAAATAAAATAAAAAATAATTAAAAAATAGAAAACTAAATGAATAAAAATAAAAATAATCCTAAATAAATAAAAATAAATAAATAAATATAATAAAATAAATAAATAATTAATTAAAATATAAAATAAAATAAAAATAAATAAAATAAAATATTAAAAAAATAAAAATAAATATAATATAATATAAAAGTAATAAAAATATAAAAATAAAATAAACCATAAAAATAAAAAAAATAAATAAATAAACTAAAAATAAATAAATAAATAAATAAAAATAAAAAAATAAAAATGCAAACTCATCCTCTCTCTTCCTTCCTGCGACGCTCTCTTGCAATTCCGTTTTCCCTTTTTTGGAGCTTCATCTCCTTGTTTTGATGATCCTTCACCATTATAGATTGTTTTTTTGTTGCTTATCTCTGATCTGGCCGCGCTTGTTATGCTCATGTAGTTTCTCCTGATGGTGGCTAATCTGTTGGTCGTGCAGTCGATCATTTCCTTTACGGAGGTGGCTGCTAGGGCTACGGATTTGAAGGGGTTTACGAATTTGAAAGCAACTGCTGTTATGCCTGCCGTTAAATCCTTTAAGGATGCTCTCTCTAATAAGAGCCTTTCCCCTACTTATTCAGTGAATTTGATATCAACTTCTTTTCATGGCATCCCTACAATCATGTGCTCGGATCTTGATGTTGAGAAGATGGTTAAGCCGTATGAATTTACTTTGGTTGGCAAATTTGCATTGCGACATCAAATTTGGATAATATTCATTCTTTTTCACAATCTTAAACTCTGGTGCTTTCTCTGTTAGTTTGATCCATAAGACATGTTTTGATTCAACTTACAAACAATTTAGACTACTCGTGGGTTTTCTCTCGTCATTCATACTTTGTTTACAATTGTCAAATGCATCTGTTAAAGTGGTCTCCTCTTTTTGATATAAAAAAGGAATCATTGATTGTTCCTGTTCGGTTGGATTTTTTGAATATGAGGATTCACTATGTTACTCACCAAGTTCTATTTGTTATTGTGGCTCTTTTTGGTCAACCTCTTCAAATTAATTAGGCCACTGCTGTGAGATCCCATCCATATGATGCTTGTATACTGGTTGAACTTGATATTTCTAAAAAACATCCTAAGGAAGTTTGGATTGGTTCAGAAAAGTATGGTTATTTTCAAAAGTTGAATTTGAAAACTTTCCAGTTTTTTATTCACATTGTAAAATTCATGGGCATGATTACTCAGAGCTTTTGCTTCACCCATAACTTAAAAGAAAAACTCAAATGAACCTATTTCTCCAAATCTAAATGATAAAGTTATTAAACATATTTATGTAGCTAAAACTAACCCAAATGGAAATACTATTACTTTAATTGGAATTCACTAATGTGCTTAATGTTGACACTCCCAATACTCAATCTAATGAGGTCAAATATATTAATAATGTTGAATATGATGGTTTTTCTATCAATCCTTCTCTACATGATAACTCCCCTTCTCATGATAACTGTAATGTTCAAGAGGTTGACAAAAATGCAATTTCTCTTCCTAATCATTCTATTCAGGTCTCTTTGCCTCATCTTAATGCTAAGCATGGAAATGAGCATGTGAATTTTAATGGTAATTTGCATGAAAATTTAGAGATGGCTGAAAATCAAGAACAAAACTCTAAATCTCATCCTGGAATTTGTGCTCTTAATGGTATTACTACCTCTCCTTCTCCTAATCCCATGATTGACATTCATTCTAATCCCACCTTTCAGCTTAATCCTGAGATTGAAGATGGGGAAGTTGTGATTATAAATGTTTTGGTTGATTCTGATGCAATTCTTAACACCTCTAATAAGTCTTTTTTTGATGGTGATACATTGGATAAAAATAGAGCTTTTCAAATTGTTCTAAAAAAGAAATCTTTTAAAGAAAAAATGTTTGTTCATAACTCAATGAGATCTAGTAGATCCGGATCTTCATCTCATAAATAATGGCCTTTTGGCATTAGACAGGTTGCTCTCTTTGTAATGATTTTACTTACTTATTTTCCTTTAGCTTATTTAATATTTTCTTTATGTTTAATTTTATTATGTGGAATGTTCGAGGGATTGGAACCTCACTATCTATAATCGTGTTAGAATTCTTTGCCGTATTAATAATATATCCTTACTTATGGTCATTGATCCTCTCATAAATGCTTCTAAGATCAATCATGTTGCTAGAATGCTCAATTTTAATAACTTTTTCTCTAATAACAGTAATAAAATTTGGTGCTTCTGGAACAATTTACTTAATGTTTCCATTTTAGATGATCTCCATCAAGTTGTTTACGCTTCCTGTAATAGAGTTGGTAGGAACATCCTTTGGGACAACTTAAGAAGTTTTACTATAACCGTTAACAAACCTTGGTTGGTTTGGAGTGATTTCAGCACTATCCTCTCTTTCTCTAAAAGAAGGGGAGGTTTCTCTCCTATGATTCATTCTATGGAAGGATTCTCTAATATGATTATTGATTGCAACCATATTGACATTGGTTATTCTAGTTCTAATTACACTTGGCATAACTCTAAACTTTGGCAACACCTTGATAGAATCATTTTTAACTCTCATTGGATTAATCAATAGCCTCTTACCTCTATTGAACATTTGAGTAGAACCTTCTTGGATCATGCTCCTCTTTTGATTTATGTTAAATATAACTCTAAAATTTTATCCTCCTCTTCCTCTTTTAGATTTCAAAATATGTGGATTCAGCACTTCAATTTTTTAAATGTTGTTACCACCAATTGGGATGCCCCCTTACACCCTGATAATTCAATTAGGGGTATGATTAGATTTTAGTTTAAATTAAAAGGCTTAAAAAAAACCTTGTTTGGTGGAACAAGTATTATTTTAAAAATCTCTTTACTAATATCAAAAATATGGAGCTTTTGGTTTGTAGTCTTGAAAATGTAGTTTTGACTGACTCTTCTAAGTAGAAGAATTTGAATGAAGCCAAAGATAATCTAGTTAACTATCAGAATATGGAAGAAACTTATTGGCGGCAAAAGGTTGCTAGTAAGCATATTGCTGATGGGGACAAAAATACAAGGTATTTTCATGCTTTAGCTTTAAACTCCATCCAAAATATTAAAAGTGATATTAGAGATTGGATCACTAACACTAATGAGATTAAAGCCTTGATTGTTAGTCACTTTATAAATATTCTTAACAAGAACCACACTTTAGATGCTATTTCTAGCTCCCATTTGATCCCCTCAACCATTACTAGTAATGACAATCATTTGCTTTACTAGGTTTCGGAAAAGGAGATTGGTAAAATTCTTAATAGCATGAATACTAATTATCTTGGACTTGAAGGTTATGACACAATTTTTCCAGCTTGTTGGCCTATTATTAAAATGATTTAGTTGATGTGTGATTGATTTCTTTACTGCTAATCCTCTTCCTAGATATTTTACAAGTACTTCCATTATCCTTATAGTTAAAATTGAGAATCCTGAATCATGGAGTGATTTCAGACCTATTAGTCTTTGCACTTTCTTTCATAAATTGATTGATAAAATGCTTGCTAATATGCTTAGTCCCCTTCTCTAAAAAATTTTCTCCTTTAACTAAACTGGTTTCATTAGAGGTAGAGTATATCTATAACGTTCTTCGTGCTCAAGAGCTGATTATGATTTGGATGCTCCTAATAAGGGTGGTAACATCTTATTTAAATTAGATATTTCTAAAGCATTTTACATCATCTCTTGGGATAACATTCTTCTTGCTTTGTTTTCTATTATTATTAATGGTGAGGTTTTAGGTTTTTTCCCTTCTTCTCATGGTTTGAGGCAAGGTGACCCCTTGTCCCCTTCCCTATTTATTATTGTTGTGGAATATATTTCTAGGAGCTTAAATGACCTTTTCAATAATAATCCTAGCATGTATTTTAGAACTCTTGGTGGTTTACCTATCTCCCATCTTAGTTTTGCAGATGATTTCATTATTTTTTGTAGTACTTCCATCCATCACATTAAATGCATTAAGAATTTCTTAAATAATTTTGGTAAAAAAGTGGTCTTTATATCAATGAGGGCAAAAGTTGTTTCATTACCTCTTTTAAAATCTCCAGTAATAAAATCAATCAAATCTTAAGAATCACTAATTATAACAACAATAACAACTCCCTATTAAATATCTTGGTACTCCTCTATGCAAAGGTCAAAAAAGATTCTCTTTGATGATCTAATGCAAAAAATTGCTAATAAAATTTCTGTTTGGGAATTTAACTTACTTTCCTTGGGTGGTAGGCTTACTTTGCTCAAGAGTACCCTTAATTCCATGCCTCTTTATCTGATTCAAACCATCATCCCTACTAACTCTACCTTAAACATAATAGAACATCTCCTTAATAAATTTTTTTGGGGCTCTAACAATTCTACTAAAAGGATGCATTGACTTCTTGGTATAAAAGTTGTGGCACCCTTGCTGATGGTGGGATTGGCTTTAAGTCAATTTGTGAAGCTATTACTACTTTCTCTCTCATAAACTTTGGTGAAATTTTAGGAGTAATAATAGTCTTTGGGCAAACTTCATGACTATGAAATACTGCCAGGGTAAGCATCCTCTTATTTTCCCTTAAAAAGTGCGTGACTCCCCTATCTGGAAAAGACTTTGCTCCATCAAATGGGAAGGCATCCCTTATATCTTGGGGGTTAACTGGATCTTCTTTCTTTTGGCAAGGCAATTGGTTTGGAAGTGGTTCTATTAATGATTTCTTATCTACACATTCTACTGTTGCTATTAAAGTGAACTCTTTTTGGATTAATAATAATTGGAATAATAGTAAACTCACTAATTATATTCTATTTCTCTTTTAGATAAATTCACTAACATTCCTATCATTTCTAACAAGCCTGATAAGATTCTTTTTAAGCTATCTCATAATGGTGATTTTATCTTTAAAGAGGTTTGGAATCATATTAGAGAAGCGCATGGCTTCTCTAATGTGTTTTTAAAAATTTGGAATAACATTATCCCTATTTCCTAATCTGTCCTTATTTGGAGAATTCTGAAAAATTTCATTCCTATGGACTCTTTGATGTGGGGAAAGGCTTTTAGTTGCCTTCCAAATGCTATTACTATTTTCATATTGAGAATGCAAATCATGTTTTTGTTAATGGAGCTATTGCCTCCAAATTCTGGGTTTGCTATGATGAACTTTTCAATATTAACCATTTTCATGGTTTTTTATCCTTATGTCAACTTCTTGATGTTTATTTTCATAAAACTATGAAAGGTCATATTAAAGTAAGTACTGCTATCACTCTTATATGATTCATATGGATGGATAGAAATGAACATCGTGGTATCCCTATGAACCACAATAGGATTATTTCTAGAAATAAAGAAAAAATTCATGCTTTATGTAATGCTAGCTTAATTGCTAACAACCACTTTAAAGGGTGCAAATTTGTGGCCAACAAGCTAGGTCTTAGCTTCCCTGAGATCCCCAACTGGAAAGAAGATATGCTTATATATTGGAGAAAGCCTCATAACAATATTATCAAAATTAATATTGATGGCTCTATCTCTCAAAATTCTTTTGATTGAGGTGGCATTTTCAGAAACTTTAAAGGTAGTGTCATTTGTGCTTTTACCTACCCCCTTAAAGCTTGTTCATATCTTTGAATTAAAGGTTATTAACAAAGATATAGAGATTTGTTTGCAAAAGGTTGGCTTTGGATTGAAGTGGATGCACTTTTGCTCATTGATATGTTGACTTCCACCAAGGTGGGAAACACAAATTTATACTACCTCCTTAATCATACTAGAGGTCCCCTCTCTCAAGTCTGTTTTAAAGTCACTAACATTTGGCATGAAGGAAATGCTTGTGCTGACTATCTTGCTAATTTAGGTGCCAAATTAGAGGTGCTCTCCTTTTATGATCATTCTAGTCTTTCTAAATAATTGTGTTGTTTGGTTAATTTGGAAAACTCTGGTTTACCATACCTCAAAAATTAAGTTACATTATCTTTGTTGTCTTTCGGTTAAGCTTGTTTGGTTTGTATTATTTTCCTCTTTCTATTTTCCTTGATCTGCACTCTCCTCTTCTTGATTTTTTGCTGCACTTACATCATGCCTTTTCATGGTTATCCTGTACTGGTGGTATTTGCTCTTCTACCTCATCTATTGCTTACATACGATTTGTTTTTTAACATCTTGGCTTCTAATTTTATTTGCTAATAGCCAACTTTCATGGGACTGTCGCTTGTTTCATTGGATCTGTTGGGTTCTGCTGCTCCTTTTCTCAACCCTCAAGGATCAATTAGTTACTTTGCTGATTATGTTCATTGTTTCCCTTTCTCTTTTTAGTTTTGTGATTACTGCTATTTCTTTGCATGGTTTGGATTCTTTTGGTCACCTTTTCCTTTTGATATTGCTGTTGTTGTTTGCTTAGCAGTTCGACTATTTTCCCTACACACATGATGGATTTTTGGGCTATATATTTTTTGATTCCTAACATGTCTCAATTCTATAATGAAACTGCCTACATTCTATTCTGTTGGTTAACTATTTAGTTTGTTGTATTGGCTATCGGTTGAATGAATTATCGGGTTATTACATTCAGCAGGCTATTTTTTTTGTCGGATTCCTACCTGCTCTTTTATTCAGTTAATTATTGTTCGGTTAGCCTCATTACCTGTGCTTTTGTTGTATGGGTTTATCTACTAGCTGAGGTTACTCTTGGCTCTATTAGACTTGTAAAATTATTGGTATGATCTAGCAATTAATAGGTGGATGTTAACACCTAGGTTGTTGCTCTTAATTGGCTTTCATCACTATGGGGGTGTTTTCCTTGCCATGATGAGTAATCTAGGCAGAGGTTTGTGTTGGCAACTCTTTCACATGTTATGTTGAAATACATAGCTGGTGTTGTTCTTTCAAAAGATTGGTTGCATCCTTTGTCTGGCTGAATTGTGTTTCCTTTCCTTCTATAGTGTATTTTTCCATTATTTTTTATACAGGCATTAAAGATCAAATGATTTTCATCCAGTGGTAGCTGCCTTCCCCCAGGTATGTAGGCTATGATGGTTGGGATGATTTCACTCATAATTTGCCTAGTAGTAGCATTTGTGATGTAACCCTTCCTTTGAAGTTTGAATGCACATGCTTGCGGCTACCCCATTCTTGTGTGACTGAGCTTGAGCCTTCCTTCACACAATTCTCTAGTTTTCTCTCACTCTCATTTATTTCTTTAGTTATTATATTTCTACCTGTGCTAATTTCTTTCTCTAAATGTTTGCAGGTTCTATTTTGTTTCCTTGCAGGTTCTTTCTCTATAGGTGGCATAGGCTTCTCTCATCTTCATAACTTTTTTCTTGAAGGCTGTCCTTTGGCTTCTCCTTTTGGCTACTTTTGTTTCTCTTACTATTTTTCTTTTCTCTTTACTTTTTCTTTCTATTTTATGGTTGTACTTAGATAGGGAATTCACTCTCTAGGCTGATTGTAGCTCTTTGAGTAGTAGATCTTGATTTTATCCCCTCTGAAGGACCTTCTAACCCCTTTTTGTGGCAATAAAATTCTCCTACATGGGGTTCCCCCCAAAAAAAACCCTAAATCATAAACCTTAAAAACCTAAAAACCTAAACCTAAACTAAATAAAACCTAAAAATAAAATAAATAAAAATACCAACACCTAAGTAAAATAAAATAAAAACCAAAACTAAAACCTAGACCTAAACTTAAAAAGAAATAAAATAAAAAAATAAAAAAAATTAAAATAAAATAAATAAAAACCTGAACTAAACTATAAAATAAAATAAACCTAAGAACAAAAAACCTAAATTAAATAAAAACTAAACTTAAAATAAAAATAAATAAACCTAAAATAAAATAAAATAAGAATTAAATAAAAACCTAAACCTAGATAAAGCTAAAAATAAATAAAAAATAAAACCTAAACCCTAAACGAAAAGAAAACCTAAACCTAAAATAAAAATAAAAGAAATCAATACCTAAACCAACATAAATAAAACCTAAACCTAAACCCAAAATTAACCAAACCTAAACTAAAAGAAATAAAAATAAACTAAAAATAAACCCAAACATAAACAAAAAAATAAAACCTAAAAATAAACCTAAAATAAAAACCTAAAACCTAAACTTAAAGAATGAAAATAAAAACTTAAACCTAAAAATATAAAATAAAACCTAAACTTAAAAATAAAATATAAATAAAACTCAATTAAAAATAAACCTAAACCTAAACCTAAGAAATAAACTAAAATAGAAAACCTAAACTAAAATAAATAAACTAAACTAAATACAAAAAAAATAAAGAAATAAAATAAAAATAAAGTAAACTAAAATAAATAAATAAACTAAATTTACTAAATAAACCTAAACCTATCAGTTTAATTAAATTTAAAAAAAAATAACCTTAAACCCTTAATCCTAAACTCTAAACCTACAACCCTAAACCAACAACCTAAATCTTGCACCCTAAAAAACCCCTAAACCTTTAACCCTAAACCCTAAAAGCATAATCCCTAAAACCCAAAATCCTAAACCTAAACCCTAAATCTTAAAATCGTAAATCATAAACCATAAACCCTAAACCCCAAACCCTAAAGCTTACAACCCTAAACCATAAAACCTAAACCCCAAACCCTAAACCCTAAGCCCTAAACCCTAAAAATCTAAAGATGTAAACCTAAATTAAATAAAATTGAAAACTAAAATAAATAAATATCCTAAATCAAAATTCAATAAAAAAATAAAATAAAATAAAATCTAAACTAAAACCTAAACCTAAACCTAAAAAAATAAAAATAAAATAAAACTAAACAAAATAAATAAATAAAATCTAAACCTAAAAAAATAAAATAAACCTAAAATTAAAACATAAATAAACTAAAATCTAAACGTAGATAAAATAAAATAAAAAATTAAATAAATAAAACCTAAACTAAACTAAAAAACCTAAATCTAAACTAAAAAAAAAAAAAACCTAAACCTTAAATTTAATAAAATAAAATAAAATAAAACTAAACCTAAACCTAAATCCTATACCCCAAACCCTAAACCCTAAACCCTAAACCCAAAAATCCTAAACCCTAAAGCCTAAACTCTAAGCACTAAACCCCAAATCCTAAAGCCTAAACCCTAAGCCCTATACCCAAAACACCTAAAAGCCTAAACTTAAATAAAATAAAATAAATTAAAAAAACTTATACTTAAACAAAATAAAATAAAATAAAAACCTGAGCCTAAACCTAAATAAAAATAAAATAAACCTAAAACAAAATAAAATAAAAACTAAATAAAAACCTAAATTTAAAAAATAAACCTAAAAAATAAAACATAAAATAAATAAAAATAAAACCTAAACTAAGAAAAAAAACTTAAAATAAACAAAATAAAATAAACTTAAACCTAAACTAAAATAACCTAAACTGGAATAAATAAAATCTAAAACTAAACCTAAAATAAACTAAACCTAAACCCTAAACTAAATATAATAAATTAAATTAAATTGAAAATAAATCTAAACCTAAACTAAAAGTAAAACCTAAAAATAAACCTAAATTACAAACCTATAACCTAAACCTAAAAAAAATAAAATAAAAACCAAAACCTAAACTTAAAAATAAAAAATAAAACCTAAACCTAAAAATGAAATAAAAGTAAAACTAAACTAAAAAATGAACATCAATCTAAAGTTAAACCCAAAAAATAAACTAAAATAAAAATTTAAAACTAAACTAAATAAAAATAAGAAATAAACCTAAATAAAAATAAAAATGAAATAAACTAAAATAAATAAAAATAAACTAAATAAACCTAAACCTACTAGTTTAATTAATTTTAAAAAAATCCTAAATCCCAAACGTAAACCCAAACCTAAAAATAAAATAAAATGAAATAAACAAAAATAAACTAAAATAAAATAAAAACTAAACTTAAAAAAAAATTAAATAAACCTAAAACAAAATAAAATAAAAACTAAATAAAAGCCTAAACCTAAAAAATAAACCTAAAACCTAAAAAAAATCCTAAACCTAAAATAAAAATAAATAAAATAAAATAAAATAAATAGAAATATAAACTAAATTAAATTACACTAAGATAAATAAAATATAAACCTAAACCTAAACCTAAACATAAACAAAATAAAATAAAATAAAATAAAATAAACCTAAACCTAAATTAAAAAAATAAAACCTAAAAAAAATAAAATAAAAACCTAAAACCTAATCCAAAAAAAATAAAATAAAAAACTAAACCTAAACCTAAAAATAAAAACTAAAACTTAAACCAAAAAAATAAAATAAGAATAAAACTCAACCAAAATATAAACCTAAACTTAATCCTAAACCTAAAAAATGAACTAAAATTAAAAACCTAAATTAAAATAAATAAACCTAAAATAAATAAACTAAAATAAATTAAAATAAAAACCTAAATAAAAAAATAAAGTAAACTAAGATAAATAAATAATAAACTAAATAAATAAATACTGTCATTTACATTTATTTTTTTAAAAATAAACAAACTTAAAAACTAAACCCTAGGCCCTAAACCCTAAACCCTAAATCCTAAACCCTAAACCCTAAACCTAACCCTAAACCACCCTAAACCAAACTCAAACTTAAACCTAAACCCTAACACTAACCAACCCTAAACCTTACCACCAAAACTAACCCTAAACCTAAACCTTGGGCTGACCCTAAAACCTACTAACTCTAGGCTAAACTACCCTTAAAACCCAAACCTGGGGCTAAACCCTAAAGCTGACCCTAAACTAAGATAAATAAAAATAAACTAAGTAGTAAATAAACATAAACTGTCGGTTTGCTTAATTTTTTTTTGTAAAAAGACCCTAAACCATAAATCCAAAACCCTAAACCCTAAAACTAGAAAATAAACTTAAAAATAAATAAAATAAACCTAAACTCAAACTAAAAATAAATAAAATAAAATACATAAATGTAAATTAAAATAAAGTAAACTAAATAAACCTCATAAACCTCTAAATAAATAAAATAAAATATATAAAAATACTAAAACCTAAAACTTAAATAAAAAACTAAAGAAAACTAAACCTCAACCCAAAACCCTAAACCCTAAACCTAAACTCCCTAAACCCTCATAACTAACCTATCCTAACCCATACCCTCCCTACTGACCTAAAAATCCATCTTAAATCCTAAACCTTAAACTCCACTCCACCACTAAACCCTAAATCCTACACCCTACCATCCTAAACTCTACTAAACCTAAACCTAAACCTCTAAACCTAAGGCCTCTAAAAATAAATAAAAAATAAACTAAGTAAACTAAATAAACCTAAACCTATCGATTAACTTATTTTTTTTATAAAAAAAGACCTTAAACCTAAATCCTAAACCCTAAACTTGAAACCTTAAACCCTAAACCCTAAACCCTAAACCCTAAAACTAACCATAATAAACCTAAAAAATAATCCTAAAAATAAATAAAAAATAAAACCTAAAACCTATACTAAAAAAAACCTAAAATAAATAAACATAAACCTAAACTAAAATAAACTAAACTAAACCTAAACCCAAAACTAAATAAAATAAAATAAAATAAAAATAAACATAAACATAACTAAAAAAAATCCAAAAAAAAATCCTAAACTAAAAAACCAAAACTTAAGCCTAAAAAAATAAAATAAAAACCTAAACATAAACCTAAAAATAAAAAATAAAATCTAAACCTAAAAAATAAAATAAAAATAAAATTAAACTAAAAAATTAAACATAAACCTAAACTTAAACCAAAAAATTAACTAAATTAAAAAAAGCTAAACTAAAACAAATAAACTTAAAATAAATAAAGTAATCTAAAAAATATAAAAAATAAACATAAATAAAAATAAAAAGTAAATTAAACTAAAATAAATAAATTAAATAAACTAAATAAACCTAAACCTACGAGTTTACTTAAATTAAAAAAAAAACCCTAAACCCTAAAATACCCTAAACCCTAGATTAACCCTAAACCCAAACCATAAACTATAAAACCTAAATCCTAAGAACCCTATACCCTAAACCCTAAACCCTAAACCCAAAAAATAACCATCTACTAACAGCAAATAGCCTACCTAAAGCCCACAAACTGGCCAAAAGCTGACCCAACCTAAGCCCTAAAACCATAAACCCTAAACCCTAAACCCTATACCCTAAACCCTAAACCCTAAACCCTAAACCCTAAACCCTTAAAACCTAAAAACCAAAACCTAAAGTAAACAAAACCTAAATAAAATAAATGAATAAACCTAAAGTAAAATCTAAACCAATAAATAAAATAAAATAAAGTAATAAAATTAAACTAAAATAAAATAAATAAAAACCTAAACTAAATTTAAAATATATAAATCTAAGATTAAAATACCTAAAAAAATAAAAATTAAAATTTAAACCATTTAAAAATAAAAAAACTAAACCTAAAATAAAAAATAAATAAATAAACTGTAAACTAAACTAAAACTAAACTAAAATAAATAAAACCTCAACTTAAACCTAATATAAAATTAAACCTAAACCATAAACTAAATAAAATAAAATAACCTAAATAAATATAAACTAAACTAAAAAAATAAAACATCAAAATAAACTTAAAATGAAAACCTAAACCCTAAACCCTAAACTCTAAAAAGCTAAAAACCTAAACCTAAACTAAATAAAACCTAAGAACAAAATAAATAAAAAACCTAAACCAAAATAAAATGAAAAAAATAAAATAAAATAAAATCATAAACTAAAACCTAAACCTAAACCAAAACATAAAAAGAAAATAAAATTAAAATTAAGAACTAAACTAAAATAAAATTAATACAAACATAAACTAAACTAAAAATAAAAAAATGTAAATAAAATAAAAATTAAACTTAAAAAATTAAATTAAACCTAAAATAAAATAAACTAAAAAATAAATAAAAACTTATACCTGAAAAATAAATTTAAAAATAAAACATAAAAATAAATAAAAAATAAAACCTAAACCCTAAACTTGAAGAAAAAAACCTAAACCTAAAATAAACTAAACCTAAACCTAAACCTAAACTAACTAAAATAAAATAAACTAAAAATAAACCTATACCTTAACTAAAAAATAAAACCTGAAACTAAACCTAAAATAAAACCTAAAAAAATTAAATAAAAACTTATACCTAAAAAATAACTTAAAATAAAACTAAACTAAAAAATAAACATAAACTTAAACCTAAACCTAAAAAAGTGAACTAAAATAAAAAACCTAAACTAAACTAAACGAAAATTAAAAAAAATAAACCTAAATAAAAATAAAAAATAAAATAAACTAAATAAACATAAACTTATCAGATTACTAAATTTAAAAAAAAAACCCTTTACTCTAAACCCTAAACAAGCCCTAATAACCTAAAAACCTAAACTTAAATAAAATAAAACCTAAAATAAAATAAATTAATAAAACCTAAACATTAATATAATAAAATAAAATAAAAACATAAACTAAAACCTAAACCTAAACCTAAACCTAAAAAAAATAAACTAATAAAAATAAACTAAAATAAAATATATAATAACCTAAACTAAACGAAAAAAATAAAATAAACCTAAGATAAAAAATCTAAATAAAATAAAAACTAAACATAAAATAAAAAAATAAACCTAAAATAAAAAAAATTAAATAAAAACCTAAACCTAAAAAATAAACCTAAAAATAAAAGTAAAATAGATAAAATAAAAATAAACCTAAAAATAAAAAATAAAACATAAACCCTAAACTAAAAAGAAAATTTGTTGACCTAAAATAAAAATAAAATAGATAAAATAAAATAAACCTAAACCTAAACGTAAAATAAACTAAACCCAAACCTAAACTAAATAAAATAAAAATAAACTAAAATAAGCCTAAACTAAAAAAAAATAAAACTTAAACTAAAATAAAAACCTAAAACTTAAACCTGAAAAAATAAATTAAAAACCTAAACTTGAACCAAAAATAAGAAATAAAACCTAAACTTAAAAAAGTAAAATTAAAATAAAACTCATCTAAAAAATAAACTTAAACCTAAACCTAAACTTAAATATAAAACTAAAATAAAAAACCTAAACTAAATATAAATAAACCTAAAATAAATAAACTAAACTAAATAAAAATCAAAAATAAACATAAATAAAAATAAAAATAAAATAAACTAAGATAAATAAATAATAAACTAAATAAACTAAATATAGTAATAAACCTAAACCTATCGATTTACATAATTTTTTTTTTAAATTAAATAAACAAAAAAACCTAAACCCTAAGCTAACCTTAAACTATAAACTTGAACCCTAAACCTTAAACCCTAAAAATAGACTAAAAAATCTTAGACCTACGTATTTACTTAATTTAAAAATTAACCTAAATAAAAGGTTAAACCCTAACCCTAAAACCTAAACCGTAAGAAAAAGAAACCCTAAGCCCTAAAACCCCAAACTAAAACCATAAACCCTAAACCCTAAACCCAAAACCCAAAACCCAAATCCCAAACCCAAAACCCTAAATACTAAATCGTGAACCCTAAACCTTAAAAATCCTAAACCCTAAAGCATAAACACTAAGCCTTAAACCCTAAACCCTAAAGCCTCTAAACCAAAACAACCACAACCCCAAACCATAAACCCTAAACCCTAACCCCTAAACCCTAAACCCTAAACCCTAAACCCTAAACACTAACCTAAAAGCCTAAACTTAAAATGAAATAAAAATAAAACTAATATAAATTAACCTAAACCTAAACTTAAAAATAAAACTAAAATAAAATGCCTAAACAAAAATAAATAAACCTAAAATAAATAAACTAAACTAAGTAAAAAAGAAAATAAACCTAAATAAAAATAAAATAAATAAAATAAACTAAAATAAAAAATAAATAAATTAGGAAAACTAAATAAACCTAAACCTATCGGTTTACTTAATTTTATAAAAAAAACCCTAAATCATTAATCCTAAACCCAAAATCCTAAATCTTAAACCCTAAAACTTACTCTGAACCCTAAACCCTAAACCTATAACACTAAACCTACAACCCCAATCCCTAATACACCCTAAAGCATAAATCATAAACCCTAACCCTAAACTCAAACCCTAAACTCTAAACCCTAAAAGCATAAACCCTAAAACCCTAAACCCTAAACCCTAAGCCAAAACCCGAAACCCTAAATCATAATCCTAAACCCTAAACCCTAAACCCTAAACCCCAAACACTAAACTAAACCTAAAATTACAAAATAAATTAAAAAATAATCTGAAACTCTAAAACCTAACAAACCTAAACCTAAACTTAAGCCCTACCATTGAGAAAAACCTTGACAGTAGGAACATCACTGCCAACTAGGCTTAATCTAAATCTGACGATGGAGGCGAAGGTGAAGGTGGCGGTTATCACAGTGGTAGTGGGGGATCTGGAAGTGGGGGTAGATATAGAGGTGGGTGTGGTGGTTATGGAGGAGAGGCGATGGAGGTTACAACAGGTGGTTTGCATAGGGAAAGATTGAGGATATGATGATGATGGATTACTCAAGAGGAGGTGGTTCGATGGGAGCTGGAGAAACTAAAGAACGAACCGCTTATGGAACTATCTTGACAGTAGAGATAATTCCAGTTATTTAGGTTATTTGATTTGCTCTATGCGTGCTAAATTTTGAGCTATGTCATCACTTGTGTCCTAAAAAACTTGGTATGTTACTTGGTTGATGAAATCAAAAAGAAGCAATGTTGAATCTGACTTTGTCCTCTATTTAAAAAAATGAAATCTAAAAACCCTAAACTAAAACTTGAACCCTAAATCTAATATCTAAACCTTATACCCTAAACCCTAAAGATCAAAACTAAATAAATAAAAAATTTAGAAAAATCATCACCATAAAACTAACCCTAAACCTTAAACCCTAAACCCTAAACCTACAACAATAAACCCTAAACCCTAAACCCTAAAACCTGAAACCCTAAACCCTAAAACTTACAACCCTAAACCCTAAACCCTAAACCCTAAGCCTTAAAGCCTAAAACTTACAACCCTAAATCCTAAACCCTAAATCCTAATCTCTAAACCCTATAAACCTAAAAAATCCAAACGTAAACTAAATAAAACTGAAAAAATAAATTAATTAAAAAACCTAAACTTAAATAAAATAAAATAATAAAATAAAATAAAAACCTAAACTTACACTTAAAATAAAATTAAATAAAATAAAAAGTAAAAACTAAACTCAAATAAAATAAATAAAAACTTAAACTAAATAAAATAATAAAATGACCAAAAAATAAAAAACCTAAATAAAATCTAAAATAAAGTAAAATAAAATAAAATAAAACTAAATAAAACCTAAACCTAAAACATAAACATAAAACAAACCAAAAAATTTAATAAAAATAAAGCATAAACCTTAAACTAAAAAAAATCCTAAAAATAAACCTAAAACCTAAACAAAAATAATAAAATAAAAATCCAAAGCTAAACCTAAAAATAAAATCGTAGCCTAAATAATGAAATGAAAAGAAAATTAAACTAAAAAATAAACCTAAACCTAAACCAAAACCTAAAAAGTAAACTAAAATAAAAATCTAAACTAAAATAGATAAACTAAATAGAATAAAAATAAAAATAAACCTAAATTAAAATAAAAAATAAAATTAACTAAAATAAATAAAATAAACTAAATAAACATCAACCTATTGGTTACTATTTTTTAAAACCCTAACCCAACCCTAAACTCTAAACCCTATAAATATATTAACCATACCACAAGTACCACACCCACCACAACCCTCTAACCCCAACCTAAATGCCAGGCCAGGACCCTCACCCTAAAACTAAACCCCAAACCCTAGGCCCTAAACCTAAATCCTGAACCATGCCTACCCTAAACCCTCCCTAAACCACTAAACCACCTACTCCACTAAACCCTACCACACCTACCCCCCGGACCCCTTAAACCTTAAACCCTACCATAATCTAAAACCATACCATCTCTGGACCACTGGGCCCTCTCTAAACCCAAAATCTGGCCCTAAACCCTAGATCTGCACCCTACTCCACAACCCTACCCTAACAAACCCTAAATTGACCCTAAACCATAAACTCAAAAAAGCTAAAAATGTAAACCTAAACTTAAAATAAACTAAACCTAGACTCTAAATTAAATAAAATAAACATAAACCTAAACATAACTAAAAAATAACACCTAAAAATAAACTTGAAATCAAAATATAAACTTAAACATAAAATTTAAAATAAAACTTAAAACTAAAAAGTAAAATAAGAATTAAATAAAACTCAAAATAAACTTAAACCTAAACCTAAACCTAAAAAATAATCTAAATAAATTGAAACCTATTAGTTTACTTAATTTAATAAAAAATAAAAAAAATAAATAAGAAAAACCTAAACCCTAAATCCTAAAATCTGCTACCTTCAACCCTAAACCCTAAACCCCAAACCTAAACCCTAAACCATAAAACCTATAATGTTAAACCCTACCCCCTAAACCCTAAAAACCTAAAAGCCTAAACCTAAACTAAATAAAATGAAAAAATAAAATAAATAAAAAATGAAAACCAAAATAAAATAATTAAAATAAAATAAAATAAAAACATAAACTAAAATTAAACCTAAACCTAAAAAGAAAATATAATAAAGAAATAAAAACTAAACTAAAATAAAATAAATAAAAACCTAAACTAAATTAAAAAATAGAAATCTTAAAAAAGAAAAACTAAACCTAAAATAAATTATAAAAAAAGTAACTAAAAACCTAAACCTAAACAATAAACCAAAAAACAAAACTTAAAAATAAATTAAAAAATAAAACCTATACCCTAAACTAAAAAAACTGTAAACCTAAAATAAAAATAAACATAAACATAAACCTAAACTAAAATAAACTAAACTAAAATAAATAAAACCTAAACCTAAATTGAAAATAAATAAAACCTAAACCTATACCAAAACTAAACAAAATAAAATAAACTAAAAATAAACCTAAACCTAAACTAAAAAATAAAACATAAAAAAACCTAAATAAAAACCTAAAACAAAAACCTAAAAATATAAAATAAAACCTAAAACTAAAAATAAAATTAAAAAATAAAACTTTAACCTAAAAAATAAAATAAAAATAAAATAAACTAAAAAATAAACCTAAACCTAAATCTAATCCTACACCTAAAAAAAATAAATTCAATAAACTAAACTAAATAAAAATAAAATTAAACTTGAACCAAAATAAAAAATAAAATAAACTAAAATTAAAAAATAAACTAAATAAACCTAAACCTATTAGTTTACTTAATTTAAAAAAATATTAAAATAAAAAACCCTAACCCTAAACCCTAAAATAAACCATAAATCCTAAACTCTAAACCCTAAAACCCTAAACCTTAAACCCTAAAACTGTAAAACCAAGACTGTACAACCATAAACCCTAAATCGTAAACCCTAAAACCCTAAACCCTAAAACACTAAATCCTAAACCCTACAATCCTAAAGCCTAAATCTTACACCCTAAAACACTAAACCCTAAACCCTAGACCCCTAAACCCTAAACCCTAAACCCTAAGCCTTGAATACTAAACCTTAAACCCTAAACCCTAAATCCTAAATCCCTAAACCCTAAACACTAAACCCAAAACCCTAAACCACAAAACTATAAACCCTAAACCCTTGACCCTAAACCCTTAAACCTAAACCGTAAACCCTAAAACCTTAAACCCTAAACCTAAAATTTACAACCCTAAACTTCAAACACCAAACCCTAAACCCAAAAAGCTAAAAAACTAAACTAAAACTAAATAAAACCTAAAAAATATAAAAAAGAAAGCCTAAAAAAAAAAAATAAAATAAAATAAAAACCTAATCTAAAACTTAAACCTACAAATAAAAAGAATTTAAAATAAAAAAATAAAAGTAAATTAAAATAAAATAAATAAATACCTAAACTAAAAAAATAAAAATAAAATAAAATAAAATAAAATAAAAAATAAATAAAAACCTAAACCTAAATAATAAACAAAAAAAATAAAACCTATAAAAAAATAAAAAATAAAACCTAAAAACTAAACTAAAGAAAAACCTAAACCTAAAATAATAATAAAATAAACCTAAACCTAAACTAAATTAAATGAAACCTAAACCTAAACCTAAGCCAAAAATAAAACTAAAAACAATAAAATAAACTAAAAATAATCCTAAACCTAAACTAGAAAATAAAACAAAAAATAAACCTAAAATAAAAACCTATAGCCTAAACTTAAAAAAATAAAATAAAAACCTAAAGCTAAGCCCTAAAAAAATAAACTCAAACATAAATAAAAAATAAAAATAAAACTAAACTAAAAAATAAACCTAAACCTAAAAAATAAACTAAAATAAATAAACTTAAAATATATAAAAAAACTAAATAAAAATAAAAATAAACCCCAGGGATATGATGGTGGAGGCAAAGGCAAATGTGGTAGTTATCGCAGTGGTGGTGGGGGATCTGGAGGTGTGATGGATATGGAGGTGATGGTCAGAGCAGTGGTGATTTTGGAGGGAAGAGGAGCAATGGAGGTTACATCCCTCTAGCAGAGGTAGAGATCAGGGATATGATGGTGGATCCTGTTACTCGAGAGGAGGGAGTGGTTCTGATGGGAACTGAAGAGACTGAAGAATAACCAATCCGATCTACTACTTATGGGATGTCTTTATAGTAGAGATGAATCTACTTATCTAGGATTTTTGATTTGTTCTATGGGTGCTCATTTTTATCTATGTCATCGCTTGTGCCATAGAAAACTTGGGGTGGTACTTTGTTGATGAAATCAAAAATTTGAAATGTTGAAACCTATAAGACTAAACCCTAAACCCTAAACCCCAAAACCCTAAACCCTAAACCCTAAATCTTGAACTAACCCTCCTAACCCTAAACCATAATTCTAAACCCCAAACCTTGAATAAATATGTCATTAGGAGTAGATCTAAAGAATGACCTAATCCTAACATAGTTAAGGTAGCTAAAGAAAATGTCTTCAACAAACTTTCCCTTGACTATTAGAGATTTGAATACCCTAAACCCTAACCTTAAATCTTATTATAATAACATTTATTATAGTATAATGTAGCATCATATATTTGAGCATGTATTCATGTGTTTTTGGATGTTATAAGATGTTTTGAAATGTTTTAGTATATTATGGTATTGTGCACTATAGTCTATTTTAATATAAACCATAAAAATATTGATTTAATAAATTAGAATATGAAATTTGTTAAATTTGAAGTGTGAATTAGGTTGTAGTGCCAAAGGGGTGCTATGCCACTTGTAGTCTTAAAAGTAAAATTTTATGTTCAAAATAAATATTATACGTTGTAGCATTGTATAGCATCATATATCATAATAAATTATTCTATGAATTTTAAATTATTTTAGTATTTTACAATCATGCAGTCGAGCCTACACTAGTATTATTTATAAAAATGTTGATTTAGACTTTAAAATAGTGGAATCTGGCAAAATTCATAATAGGTAGAGCATGTCATCATAATATATTATTTTAATTTAAAATATGTAACTGATATGACTAAAATATATAGTATTTTATTATTTAGACTAATTTTATGATTTTTTTTATCTTAAGTAATCCCTTAATATGCAATATAATACAATATAATATAATATGTTATAGTGTATTATAATATAGGATGCCATAACATAGTGTAGCATCATGCATTATAACATAGTATTATGTATTACTACTTGTCGTTTAGCATATTTTAGTTTTTTGTAGTATGATGTAGCTGAGTTTGTACTGGAATAATTTATAAACTTACTGATTTATAGGTTAAGATGATGAGATTTAGCCAAATTTAAGGTAAGTGTTAGGGAACATCATTGGGGGTGTGTTATGGTGTGTCATTTAATCAAAAGAATGGAATTTTTTATCCAAAATAAATGTTCTTTTTTCAATCAAATTTTATAAATTTTTTGCTTAAAGTGATTCATTTTAAGGTGTAATGTAAGATAATATATTACATGAATGCATATTAAAATATAATGTACATAACAATATAACTTCACATATACATGAATGTGGTGGTGTGTTACTAAATGTTATTGTACATTTTAGTATGTTTTATTTTGTTATAATACATGGATCAAAACTCACAAAAATGTTAATCGAAGATTAGGATTAAATAATTTGGCCAAATTCACACACCAAGAAGCAACACCAAAATTATGCTATTTTGTACCATTTCTAATAGAAAATAACTATTTTACATCCAAAATGAACATTATTCATATTTTGAGACAAATTTGTTATTTGTTCCTTTTAAGTGATTCTAATGAAGTGTAATGTTAGATAATATATTATATTATAGTAAATTATAATATAACATCATATATTATAATATAATATAGATTTTATAATATTTTAGCATGATATTATATAGTTAGTTTGAGCTTGCACCATCACAAATCATAAAATGTTGATTAAAATGTTAAGATGATGTAATTTGAATGATTACATTGTTAGGCATTTGGTTGAAGTATTAAAGGTGTGCATAAGAGGAGAAATAAGATTTGATGAGATTTCCATGTTATGGGCATGGAGGGAGATCCACTTGGGGATCACAAATGCATTGAATAAGACATGTGAGGGGTCTATGTCAAAGGCATAGAAGAAGGAAATCTGATGGCGATAAGGTTTGAATTTGATTTGATTATATGATTTGTGGAAAAAGATCTACTAGGGATAAGAATCTATAATCCATCAGGGATTAAGATCAAATCAACTCTAATTTGTTTTATTTTAATTGATGTGGAGACATATCTACTAGATATATGGGCTCGAGTCCACTAGGAATCGGGTATATGAACCTTCCACTAAGGAAGCAGGTTCGGGCTATCCGTTGGGGATTGGGATTTGAGTTTGATTTCATAGATTAGTTTGGAGATGTATCCATTGGGAATCAGAGTTTGGTTGGATTTTTTTTATTTAGACTCTACTAGGGTAGTTGGTTTAATTTGGCTGCATTGGGGAAGTTGGTTTTGAATTTGAATTATTTGCATGACTTGTTTATATATGATTTGGGGCTCCACTAGGGAGAAGGGTGTGATTTAACTCCAATTGAGAAAATCATATTGGGTTTAATTTAATTTGAGTTAATGTATATACCCTGTCAGTGTGTGATGGACCCACTAAGAAGGGGCTATATTATCCTTGACGTACCTCAAGTTTACAAATCTAATGGGATAGTCTACTGGCTGCGGGGTAAAGCTAGCCAACCTTTGGGGTTGCCTTTCAGTGTGAAATGGCTACGGTAGAAATAAGGCGTAGCAGACTTACATCTTCCAAAGTGAAGAACAACTGTTGGGGTGACCTTTTGGATGCACAATAAATCAAACCTATCCTAGGGAGACTACTGAGTTAATGCAGCTAGGGACTTATGTCAACTCAAAAGTATTTAGGATTAATTTTATCTTAATTTCATGTGATTTGATATGGTTTGTTTGGTAGTTTGATTTTAAATTGAGGACATATCCATTGGGGATGTGAGCTCAATCAAATTTGATATATTTAATTTATGGACCATGTTGGTGTGCGATGGACCCATTGAGAAGGGGATATATTGGACTTGTCCTATCTTATATTTACAAATCCAAAGGGATAGTCTATTGGTCGTGGGGTAGAGCTAGCCAACCTAATGGGTTGCCTTTCGGTGTGCAACGACTGTGCTAAGAAGAAAGTGTAGCAGACTTACATCTTATAAAGCAAGGAACAACAGCTGGGGCGACTTATTGGTAACATAATAAATAGAACCCGAGCTAGGGGTGACTATTGAGTGAATGTTGCTGGGAACTTATATCAACTGAAGAGTAGTCAGGCAATTCCTTTAAAGAGTTTTATTGACACTGCCCTAAAGATGGGATGTCTGCTTGGGAAAAGGTACCACTAGGGTGTCCTCTTAATCCACAAGTGAATATATATTTTGTTTATATGTTTGCATAGACCTTCTTGGTGTGCAAGGGACCACACTAAGAAGGGACTATGTTGGCCTTAACCTACCTCAGATTTATTGAACCAAGGGAGAATTTGTACATCCACAGGATGAACTCTCCAACCATAGGGGTGGTTACTAGGAAAGGAGAACTATCCAATCTGATAGTAACCCGGGTAGTGTCTAAATGGGGTCTCAAAAGATGTTATCTAAATATAGTGCCCACAAAAGAAGTGCTATTAGGGCCATTATCCTGAGCCTTGGAAAAGAAATCCTATAGGTGTACAATGGCCAACTCAAGGAGAAAACAGACTTACATCTATCATGAGTGGTGTATCCAAAGGTGTGAGAAATAACCAACCTAAGGTGTATCCATCAAAATGAGTGGCGTATATGTTAGCATAGTGAGAACAAACCAACCAAAGGTGCTCGTTAGTGTGCAATGATCAATCTTGAAAGAAAGCATGTAGGCTTACAACTTTCTAAGTGGAACTGATCATCGAGATAGCCTATCATCGGTGGGACATATGTTATCTGACATAAAGTGACTACTAAGAGGGGAGACCCGAGCCAGGACTGGACCCAAACTTGAAGTAGTAAGGAGGGAAGGAGCCATGAGGGTACTTATCCTAAACCTCAAATATACTCGACCCAGTCAGTGCACGTAGGCTAATCCAAGAAGAAAGCATAGTAGACACACATCCTCTTAAATAAAGCCAAGATGAGGTAGCTTACCGGCCATGCAGTAATGCCTACCAGACTAACAAGGGGCTCATCGGTGTGTAGTGGCCAAGTAAAAAATGAAAGTATAGTAGACTTACATCCTCCAAAGCAAGAAGACCACTTGGGTGACACACTAACAGGGTAGCACGTAAGCTCAACCTAGAGCAGCTACTAAGTGAGTGTCGCTGGTGGCATTATCTCAACTCATAGTAGCCCAAGACAAAAGATATGTGTTTGTTTTATATGTTTGTGTGTAGTTTGTGTTCGTGTTATGTTGATGAAGGATAGGACACCACTCAGGTTCCTTTCACCTACCCTAAACACATAGTGGTAGATTTGCAAACAAGAATACTTTCAGCATGGAAGAGATTGAATTCATAATGGAATTTTCATTGATGATAATTATTTTCAAACATAATTTATAATATTTATATAAGCAGAGCCTGTTGATTGGAAGCATTGGGCACTCTCCCTTATGATTAATAAACTAATAAGATCTTTCTTGGTAGGTCTTCTCTATGGGAAAAAGGGCCTTCCCATGTGGGTTCAAACTTGCCTCCCATCTTAGGATAGGCAACAATCAATCTCCTTAGAACTAAAATAAGCTCTCCTACTTGAAAAGCTCTAAGACAAACTAACTTGTTATGAGCTTGAATCATTTTAGCTTTGTACAACTCGAGGTTTTGGCATGCCTATAGGTGTCTCTCCGCCAAACCTTTGAGCTCCTCTAATCACAACTCGGTGTTCATCTCTGTTGTGATCTTGCTATCCACATCTATCCTTAGTGATGGGAGTTGGACTTCTAAAGGTAGAATGGCTTTAGACCCATAATAAGGATAAAGGAGTATAATCAGTTGGAGTTCTATATGTGGTGCGGTAGGCCCACAAGGCTTCAACTAACTACTCATGCCACTATCACATGTTATTATCGAGTGACTTCTTCAGTATTTGGAAGAGAGTTTTATTGAAGGCTTTTGCTAAGCCATTTGCCCTCAGGTAGTTGATGGTAGAATATATCTAATATAAGTTTTGTCTCGAGACAAAGTTATTGATCTCAGTGCTCTTGAATGTAGTACCATTATCATATATAATTCATCAAGGAACTCTAAACTTATATCTGATATGATTCATAAAAAAATTGGAGCGCATTCTGAGCTATGACCTCTCTAAGCAGAATCACCTTTGCCCATTTGGAAAAGTAGTCAGTAGCAGCTAAAATGAACCGATGACCCTTGGAAGAAGGGGGATCAATCATACCCATTATGTCGGTACGACAACACTCGAATGGCCACGAGGCCAATGTAGGATGTAGAATGTTGGGTGATTACTGTAGGACCACACCGTGTATTTGGCATTGGTGGCATCACCTAGCCATATCCATGCAATCTTTGATCATCAATGGTCAGTAGTATCCTAATCTCTTGATCTTGGCTTTCATCTTCAGACTAGATTGGTTGGCTCCACATAATCTTGAATGTACCTTGGTCACCATCTTATGAGTTTTGTGCTTGTCTATATAACATAACCACATATAATCGAAAGATCTCCAGTACAAGACACCATCCATAAGAGCCTAGGAAAGTGCTCTGTGCTTCATTTGATGGGCTTGGGATTCTCTTAAGGTAGTTTTCTTTTATTTAGGTAATCCATGAATGATTGCCTCTAATCTAACTCCTCTTCCTTCTTGGCAATGGAAACCTCCCCTTCAAGAAAGTACATTTTGATGAGTTCAATGTCAATATAGGATAAGAATTGTCTATTTTGGACCATTATTGATATTGATGCATCCTCCGTACATGTTAACTCCTTGGCAAGGTTGGCTAAAGCATATGCTACGATGTTCTCTCCTCGAGGAATCTTATAACTGCTAACCACTAGGATTTGTGCCAACAACTCCATGGTGTACTTATGGTAGTGATGGAGTTTAGGCTTTATAACCTTATAGGACCCAGGGATTAGACTGATAACTAGCTAAGAATCCTCAAAGATATTGATGTTCTAGATGCTTAGAGTAACGGCTAACTCTACACCAATAATTAGAGCCTCATATTAAGCTTTATTGTTGGTCTACAGATTGGACAAATGATATGAGAATCTCATCACGTCACGGTCCGAAGTTAAGAGAACTATTCCTACCCCTACCCTTTCTAGAATAGTATATTATGGTTCTTCTCCTCTATGAGAGGAAATCGCTCCATCAAACATCTCCCAGTGGTGAATGCTAGTATCCCCTAAGTTCATGATTTGTTCACCGGGAAGATCATCACTAAGTGGAGAGTCAGTAGGAAGTGGGTGTGCTGCTCAGAAATCCACAAGCGCTTATCCTTTCACCACACAGAGGGCTACAAAGGTAATGTCAAACTGCGAGAGGATCATTGACCATCGTGCCAATCATTCAGATAGTGTCAGCCATGTTATGAGATACTACAGCTGATTAATCCTAGTGATTAAGTTCACCTTATGAAGAATCAGGTAGTATCGTAGCTTTTGGGATGTAATGATTAATGCAAGGCAATGATTCTCAATGTGTGGATAGCCTCCATAGGGATTACACGATGCCTGAGGTAGTCGAATGTATTTTTCTTCCCTTCATCATTGGCTTCTCCAATAAAGTACCAAGAGAGTCATCTAATGCAGCAGTGTAAAGTATGAGGGGCTCGCTCAGGATTGGGGCTGCTAGAACCTGCGGCATCATCAGGTAATGCTTGATGCCTTTGAAGGCATGTTCACACTTGTCATCCCACTTAAACTTGGCATCCTTTTTTACAAGTGCTAAGGATGGCTGACATCTTCCAGATATGATGGATATAAAGCATCTTAGATACTCCAACTGCCCTTGGAATGATCTTAGTTGAGTTAAACTTTTACAAGGTGGCATTTCTAATATTGCCTTGTTCTTCTCCAGATTGATTTCAATTCCCTAGTGTCAGACAATAAACCCAAGAAATTTCCCTGAAGCTACTCTGAATGCACACTTCAAGGGGTTCACTTTGAGGTTAAATTATATTAACTATTTAAAAACTACTTCAAGTCAAAGAGAAGGTCTTCCTTTTCTATACTTTTTACCAAGAGATCATCGATATAGCACTCGACTTGATGATGAATGAGTTCATCGAAGATTCGAGTCATAACCCCTGGTATGTAGCACTAACATTTTTAAGGCTGAAAGGCATCACCTTATAGCAATAGATTCTAATTGGGTGTTCTAAAAGCAGTGTTTCTTTCATCTTCAGGGGCCATCTTTATTCAATTATATCCAGATGATCCATCCATGAAAGAGAAGGCTTCATAAGATGAGGCTTCATAAGATTGGCAATGGAAATTCGTCTTTTGTATATGCCATATTTAAATCCCTAAAATTGATGCATATGTGAATTTAGCCATTCTTTTTTTTAACTGGGATGATGTTGGCTAACCCAAAAGGGTATTTTTCTTCCTAGATCAAGCCCGCATCGATCAGTTTCTTGACTTCATAATTGACATATTATTTTATGTCTAATCACATGTGTCTAGGAGCTTGCTTGATAGGGTTAGCAGTAGGCTCTATTCCTAATTTATGGATCACTACGTCGAGAGCCAATCCAAGCATCTCTTCATAACTCCATGCAAAGCAATCTTTAAACACAGTCAATAGCCTAACTAAGTCATTAGTTTTAATTTCATTCAACAAAGAATTTATGTAAGTCAGGCGTGGATCTTCTTCAGTTCCTAAGTTAATTTTCTTGAGCTCGTCGATGGTTGACTTGATCTCTTCTTTGAACTTTGGTGGTGCATCTTTGACATCAAAATCATCTAGATCATTTGAGATTTCTAAGTATGCTCCTCGTATAAGTTAATCTAATTCGAAAAGAACTTATTAAATTCCAAATGATTGGTGATGACTAAGTAGTAATCATTCATCGACTGGACCCACTATACTGAATCCTAGTATCGGTCTTGATTGAGAGCTTTTGCATTTTTTTCATCCATATTCTTTCAAACTAGTCTAACCTGCACTTTTACCAAGTATGTGGGATTAACCCTTTCTTTGCTACATTATGGATACAATGCAAGCACCAATCAAAAGGTGATTTTATTATATCTTTATATGAATCATCCTCAAGTTTTACATCAACTTCTTGACTTGAGGATGATGCTCGCAAAAATTATAAAAAATGCAACTTCCAAAAATGAGGCTTTAATTAGGCTTCATTAATCATTTTAATGGCTGCAACTTCTAAAAATTATAAAAAATCATAGACAAATAAAAAATGCAAATTAGTACTCATTTTAAAGATATTTCATAGGAGAATTGATTATAAATGATCTTAATGAACTTTGAACATAAATTAAGATTTAATTACAAAATTAATTATTTTAATTAGTCCTTAATTACTTGAGAAATGAATACCAAAATTTATGGATTAATTTATTGGGATGACCTCTACCTCCTATGATTTTGTTGGGATTTATTGCTCACTTAATTAGGAAAATTGACTAATTAAATCTTAACTACTCTATTAAGTTAATTAATGATTAACTAATCCCTTGAACAGTCATAAATTGGTTAATTAAATTTATTAATCATTATTCAACAGTAAGTAAACTAATGAATAGGGTTGGGACCCCTTTCCCTAAGGTCATTTAACCCTTTTTAAAAATAAAATTAATTAAGATTTAACTAATTAATTAAATCACTTAATCAAATTAAAATCATAATCACATCAAACATTAATTAATTAAATCATGAGGTAGATCTTTAGGTCTTTAATAACCTAGTGGCGTTTAATGAAATTATGGTTAGTCCACATGTCTGGAAAACCATAAGAGTAATTAATTAAGTCCCTTAATCTAATTAACTATTAATCATGAGCCAATTGTCTTAGGCCCAATTTATTTCTTAGGATCATTACAAATATATTTTCCATTCATATCATGTTGGCTCATAGTTATTTAGTTAATTATTTTAAGGTGACATAGGTAAGGGTAATTAATTCATCTAATTAAGGGTTCAACTTAATTAAGCCATAAAATCAACTTAACTACATTTCCTTAAATTAAATCAAATCACTAATGTGGGAATGGGTTTAAAACAACAAGTGATGATTTCTCTTCTCATTTTTAAATCAAATCAAATCCAAAACTTAATTAATAAAGAAGCTTTGGTCTGCTTTAAATAATCTTATTTAATTTGATTATCTTTAAGAACTAGTTTGGTTGAATGAATCACATGCTTATATTTGATTGCCCTTTTTCCAATCATGTTAAATTTAGTATGTCATTTGAATTCATGCATCCATATTTTCAAAATCAAGTAAAATAAAAAGGATTTCCTTTATGTAAACTTGCATGTGTTGATTTAATTTAATATATGTGGCTATTATCACTATTAAATCCAAATGTTTTTTTTAAAAGCTTATAAATGAATTATAATATGTTTTATGATGCTAGTTATAAATACATAAGAAATGCATGTGCTTATAGCTTAAGTGTATGAATGTTGAGTTCTCTTCCCTCTATTAATGTATTGATTTATATAAGATTAAATGGTAATGGGTATATAATCTGGACATCCTAGGAACATGAGGCTTTAGCAAGCCTCGAAGAGGTCATTTGATTATCTCATTTCTCTAGTTTAACAATGGCATATACCCATATTATTTCATTCTTATATATTTCAATATTAAAAGTTGGATAGAGCTTTAATTCATATATATAAATGATTCAATCAAAAAAATATATATACAATCTTTGCATGGTATTCTTTCCCTCATTTATGTATACATCTATGTGTTTCCAAGAAAAGCAGGTATATAATCTAGACATCTCGAGAATACGAGGCTTTAGTTACCCCCAAGGAGGTCATTTGATTATCTCACTTCCCTAGTTTAACATCGACACATACTTGCATATACCTTTCTACATGTATATGTATATCTGATTAGTGAATGAAAATTCCATTTTACATTAAAATTGCATGCATTCATAATTGACTAAGTGGTTAAATTAATTAGCCATATGATTTGGAGCTTACTTCCTATGTTCATGTATACAAATTTACATAGGTTTGAATGCAAATGCATATTTAGTCTAGACATCCCAAGAATACGAGGCTTTAGTTAGCTCCAAGGAGGTCATTTGATTACCTCACTTCCCTAGTTTAACAACGGCACATGCCTATTTCATTTTATTCTTATGTTCTTTTTGTATAAGAATTTGGATAAAGTTTTAAATTAATATGTTTAAATAATTCAGTCAAATAAAATATAAATTCTAAACATACACATACATTCATCATTTAAGGGTGCTAAAATATATTGCATGTATAGATACACTTAGGATTAAATCATATGCATGTTAGATGTGATGGAAAGGAATGATTTAATATATGTCATATGGTAGTAATTCAATTAAATTAATCTTAAGATCTAATTATTTAATAAGCCATTCACTAAAGAGAACTAAATCAAATTAATATACTTTAGAAAGTAACTTAAGGTAGGGATGAAAGAGGGAAATCCTCTTTTCCTCTCTTTATAGCACTTAGTTGCTAAGTGTAATCAAATGAAATAAAAGAAAACACAAATTAAAATTCTTAAATCAGTTAAACTACTTCAAGTGAAATCAACCTTTCTTGTTAAATTGAATCCTTCTACACTTAGAAAATACAACACTAATTCCTAACAAGACTTACCACACAGGGATTAATACACATTAGAATTAAGTCACCACTTATAGCTCTAAGTTAGGGCGGTGTATGATGTGATGTATGTTTTGTTTTATGATGTATTGTTATAGATTGGATGTTAGGGTGTATGCTTCATAGACTAGATGATAAGCCAATATTAGCCTAATCATGTTTTTTATAGGGGATTATGCTTAATGGATTCTTAAAAATAAATATGAATGCCTATTTTACAGGTTGCTTAAATCCTTAAGCATAATCCAAGTTAGGATAGGTGGGCTTAGTCCATGTGTAAGGTGTTATGTCCAAATTATAAATACAATTGCTTGGGATTATATGTATATTTAGAAAACCTTTATTTTGCAGGTGTAGTTAGATTTACTTTTCCTACATAAATGTAATTTTTGCAATAGGAATTAGGATTAGTTCTATGAGGGATTAGGATGAGAAGTTCGTAAGGCTTTGTCCTGTGGCCCCTATGATGCCTTTAAAGCAAGCACCATCCAAATCAAAGAAGGAACCAAATCTAAATGGAAGAAAAAAAGACCCCATAGCATTTAATACAATTATAATTATTCTTTCATATTCCATGTTGTATAAGGGTAGAGCTCGGCAAACCATCTTTTCACTCTTCGGGTTGTACGGTGGTATCCAACCGCACTAGCCTTTTATTCTTTTAAGGTATTTTATATAATTATTTGATCTTATGTTTACATTGTGCATTAAGACGGCTTGTCTTTCATAGTTTCTTAAATGATTGATGCTTTAATGTGTGGCTTGGATATGATTAGGCTCTTAAGATAAACCCTAAACTAAAATGTGAATCCTAAACCTATAACCTAAATCTAAACCCTAAACCCTAAAAACCCTAAACCCTAATCCCTAAACCCTAAACACTAAACACTAATCCCTAAAACCTTAAATCCTAAACCCTAAACCCTAAACCCTAAACAATAAACCCTAAACCCTAAACCCCAAACCCTAAATCCTAAAAAGTCTAAAAACATAAACCTAAATTAAATAAAACCTTAAAATATAATAAATAAATAAAACCTAAACAAAAATAAAATAAAATAAAAATATAAACTAAAACTTAAACCTAAACCTAAACTTAAGCCTAAACTGAAACCTAAAACTAAAAACAAAATAAAATAAAAAACTAAAACAAAATTAAAATAAAATAAATAAAAACCTAAAATAAACAAAAAAAATAAAAAACCTAAATAAAATAAAAACTAAACATAAAATAAAATTAAAATAAACCTAAAATAAAATTATATAAAATAAAAAATTAAATAAAACCTAAACCTAAAAAATAAACCTAAAAATAAAACCTAATAATAAATAAAAAATAAACCTAAACCCTAACCTAAAAAAAACCTAAACCTAAAATAAAAATAAAATAAATTTAAACCTAAACTAAAATAAATAAAACATAAACCTAAACCTAAAATAAACTAAACCTAGATCTAAACCTATACTAAATAAAATAAAATAAACTAAAAATAAACTTAGACCTAAATTAAAAAATAAAACCTACAAATTAAAATAAAATAAAAACCTAAAACCTAAACTTGAAAAAATAAAATAAAAACCTAAACCTAAACCTAAAATTAAAAATAAAAAAAATATAACCTAAACCTAAAAAATAAAATAAAAATAAAACTAAACTAAAAAATAAACCTATACCTATACCTATAACTAAAAAATAAACTAAAATAAATACCTAAACGAAAATAAATAAAACTAAAATAAATAAACCTAAATAAAAATAAAATAAAAACCTAAAACCTAAACCTGAAAAAATAAAATAAAAACCTAAACCTAAACCTAAAATTAAAAAAAAAAAAAATATAACCTAAACCTAAACAATAAAATAAAAATAAAACTAAACTAAAAAATAAACCTATACCTATACCTAAACCTAAAAATAAACTAAAATAAAAACCTAAACTAAAATAAATAAAACTAAAATAAATAAACATTAATGAAAATAATAAATAAAAAAATAAAAAAATAAACTAATTAAACTAAATAAACTAAAATTACCAATTTACTTAATTTGAAAAAATAAAAAAATTAAAAATAAGAAACCTAACCCAAAAACTAACCCTAAACCCTAAACCCTAAACCTACAACCCTAAACCCTAAACCTTAAACCCTAAACTCTAAAACCCTAAACCCTAAACCCTAAACCCTAAACCCTAAACTCTAAACACTAAAACCTAAAATCTTAAACCCTAAACCCTAGACCCTGAAAACCTAAAAACCAAAAAACCTAAACCTAAACTAAATAAAACCTAAAAATAAAATAAACAAAAAGCCTAAACCTAAATAAAATAAAATAAAACTAAAATAAAAACATAAACTTAAACCAAATCCTAAACCTAAACCTAAACCAAAACCTAAACCTAAACCCTAAATAAAATAAAATAAATAAAACTAAACTAAAATAAAATAAATAAAACCATCAATTAAACTAAAAAAATTAAATAAACCAAAAATAAATAAAAATCCTAAATAAAATAAAATTGAAACATAAAAAAAACCTAAAATAAAATAAAAAACTAAATAAAAACCTAAACATAAAAAATAAACCTAAAAATAAATAAAAAAATAAACTTAAACCCTAAACTAAGAAAAAAAACCTAAAATAAAAATAAAATAGACAAAATAAAATAAACCTAAACCTAAACTAAAATAAACTAGACTAAAATAAATAAAACCTAAACCTAAACTTAAAATAAACTAAACCAAAACCCTAAACTAAATAAAATAAAATAAATAAAAAATAAACTTAAACCAAAACTAAAAAATAAAACCTAAAAGTAAATCTAAAGTAAAAACCTAAACCTAAAAAAATAAAATAAAAACTTAAACCTAAACCTAAAAAAATAAATAAATAAAACCATACTAAAAAATAAACAAAGAATAAACTAAACTTGACAAATAAACTAAAATAAATAAATAAAATAAATAAAATAAACTAAATATAAATAAAATAAAATAAATATTATAAATAAAAAAATAAACTAAATAAACCCTACTGGGTTGCTTTGACCCTAAACCTTAAACCCTAAGGCCACAGGCCTTAAATCATTGACATACCCAGGCCTAAACCCTAAACCACTAGGCACTGACCCTACCTAGACCTGGCAGCAAAACCACTGTAAAAATAAACTGAAATTAAGGCACTAGGCAACCCCAGAGCCACAAACCTGAGCTAACTGACAATGAGCCTAAGATCCTGGCCTGAGCCAGAACCACAGCCACTGAGCTACAGTGACCTCCGACAGATCATGCCGGCCAATACACAAACCACTGGTGACCTGAGCCACGGATGTCTGGGCTGGACAGGCCCTCAACCCAGGACCTTAAACCCTGGAGTCTGACCACTGGCCCTGGGCTCTGGGCCAGACCCAACCATGACCACAACCAAGACCTGGGCACAAAGATGCTGAGCCACAGGCCCACAGACCACTGAGCCATGGGCTGAGGCCAGACCCAAGCCACAGAGCTGAGCCCAGACTAAATAAAGGCTTAGGTTTAGATAAATAAAAACCTGAACCTGATTAAATGAGTTAAAAGATAAAATAAAGAAACTAAACCTAAACTTGAAGCTTAGGCCTAAAATAGATAAAATAAAATAAAACTAAAATTAAATATATAGATAAAAAAATGATGGAAACTAAAAGATAAAATAAACATAAAAATAAAAAACCTAAATAAAATAATAAAATAAAAAATAAAATAAATAGCTAAACTAAAACCTAAACTGAGCTAAACTTAAACTTAAAAAGTAAAATAAAATAAAAACTAAGAAACTAAAATAATATAATAAATAAAACCTAAACTAAAAATAAAAAAAACATAAAAATAAAAAACCTAAATAAAATAACACCTAAATGTAAAAAAATAAAAATTAAATAAAAACCTAAAGCTAAGAAATAAACCTATAAATAAAACTTAAAAATAAATAAAAAATAAAACCTAAACACTAAAATTAAAAAAAAACCTAAACTAAATAAAATAAAATAAACTAGAAATTAACCTAAACCAAAACTCTACACCTTAAACCTACAACCACAATAGCACATCTAAAACTAAACCTAAACTAAATAAAACATAAAAATAAAATAAAATGCCTAAACATAAACCTAAATAAAATAAAATAAACCTAAAGATAAAGAAATAAAACTAAATAATAAACTAAACTTAAAATAAACATTAAAATAAAACCTAAACCTAAACTAAAAAAACCCTAAACTAAAATAAACTAAACTAAAATAAATAAAACATTAAACTAAACCTAAAATAACTAAACTAAACCCTAAAGTGGACAAAAAAATTAAAATTAAAATAATTAAAATTAAAAAATAAACCTAAAATAAAATATAAAACCTAAACTTAAAAAAAAATTAAATAAAACCTAAACCTAAACCTTAAAAAAAATTAGAACCTAAAAATATAATAAAATAAAACTAAACTAAAAAGAAACACAAACCTAAACCTAAACCTAAAATGAAATAAAATCCTAAACTAAAATAAAGAAACTTAAAATAAATATATACTAAATAAATAAAAACTTAAATAAAAAATAAAATAAAATAAACTAAGATAAACAAATAACTAATAAACTAAATAAACCTAAACCTCTTGGGTTTGTGATTTAAAAAAACTCTAAACCATAAACCCTAAACCACAGCTGACCCTCAGGCACTAAACAAACAGGCCTTAACCTAAACTCCCAGGCTAAACCACAAATCACAATCCTGATCACAGAGACCACAACCTAAACTAAAAACATATAAAACCTAAAATAAATTTAAAAATAAAATAATGAGATTAAATGAAAATAAAATAATAAAATAGAAACCAAAATTAAAACCTAAACCAAAACTTAAAAATAAAATAAAATAAATAAACACTAAGTTAAACTAAAAAAATTAAATTAATTGAAGAATAAAAGAACTAAATAAAATAAAAACTAAACTTAAATAAAAACTAATTAAAACCTAAACATAAAAATAAATATAAAATAAAACCTAAACCCTAAATGAACAAAAAAACCTATATAAAAATAAAATAAATATAATAAAATAAACCAAAACCTAAACTATAGTAAACTAGAAAAAATTAAATAAAACCTAAGCCTAAACATAAACCAAAACCAAAACTAAAAAAAATAAAATAAAAAAACCTAAACCTAAATTAAAAAAATAAAACATAAAATGAACCTAAAATAAAAAACCTAAACCTAAAAAAATAAAATAAAATCTAAACCTAAACCTAAAATAAAAGTAAAACTTAGAAATAAAATAAAATAAAAAATAAAACTAAAAATAAACCTAAACTAAACTAAAAAATATACCAAAATAAAACCTAAACTAAAATAAATAAACTCAAGGCACGGAAGAAAATAAAAATAAAGTAAAATAAAATAATTAAAAATAACCTAAAATACTAAATAAACCTCTGGGTTGCTTATTTTGTTTTGTTAAAGATCTTAAACCCTAAATCCTAAACCCTGAACTAAACCCTACCCCCTATCTGCTACCTAACCACGCCCCAAAACCTAAACTATAAAAGATCCTAAACATTAGGGCATGAGCCATGACCCTAGGCCATGGGCCCTGGGCCCTAGGCCATGACCCTGGGCCACTGACCCCACTGAGCCCTAGGCCCAGACCTGAGCTAAATCACCGCCACACCTCCTCATGCCCTACCTGAGCCACTGAGGCCAAGCCTAAACTGAGGCTGGGCCCTACCAGAGTGACCCTGGGCCCAGGCTGAGGCATGGAATCTGGATCTAGCCCTGACCCTGGGCTGAGATCTCAGGAGAGGCTAATCTTGGGCCTTGCCAGGCCACAACCAGCCACTGAGCCCAGGCCCAGACCCTGAGCTGAGCCTGACCAGCACTGACCCTGAGTCTCCCCTGACCAGGCCTGGGCCCAGGCCACTGAGGCTGGGCTACTGGGCCAGCCAGTGACCTGGGCCACTGGGTGAGGCATAGATCACAATGGGCCTGAAACTGGGCTAGATCTAAGCCACGAGGCTTGGGCCAGGCCTGGGCCTTGAACTGACCTGGAGTCTCAGTGGGCTCAGGCTGGGCCCTGAACTGACCCCCAGGCAGGCCTAGACCACTGAGCCACTGGGCACTGAGGCCAAATCTGACCAGCACTGAGATCTCTGGGCTTTGGGCCTGTTGTTGACCTGGGCTTTAGCCCTGGGCCCTGGGCTGAATACTGGGCCCTGAGGCTGAGCCATGGATCTTAAAGGCTGAACTGGTGAATGGGCTGAGCCACTGAGGCCAAAGACCCTGAACCAAGGCTGGAAATCAGCCACTGACTGAAATGGGCCACCAAGCCTATGACCACCAGGCCCAGGCCCTGGGCTAGGACCACTGCCACTGAGCTAAGCCCCAGGCTTAACAGACCCCAGGCCCAGGCCCAACTGACCAGCCACTTAAGGCAGTAAGCCCAAAACTGAGGCTGGGACTCTGGAGTGTTGAGCACTGGGCCTGAGCCACTGGCTAACCACTGAGCTCAAACCCTGACCCTAAACCCTAAAGAAAATAGATAAATAAATGAGTAAAATAAATAAACCTAAAATAATCTGTTTGCTTTTTTTTTTATAAAAAGACCCTAAATCAAACCTTAAACCCTCAACTGTAAACCCTAAAACTAACACTAATAAACTAAAAAATTAAACTTAAAAATAAAACCTAAAAGAAATGAAAATAATACTTAAACCCTATAGTAAAAAACCATTAAACCTAGATAAATAAAATAAAATAAACATAAACCTAAATTAAAATAAATAAAACATAAACCTAAACCTAAATTAACCTAAACCTAAACCCTAAACTAAATAAAATAAAATAAACAAAAAATAAACCTAAACCTAAACTAAATAAAATAAAATAAACGAATAAAATTAAACCTTAAAATAAAATAAAAAGCTAAACCTAAACTTAAAAAAAAAAAACTTAAACCTAAAAAAAAATTAAACTAAAAAAATAAACTTAAACCTAAACCTAAACCAAAAAAATAAAGTAAATCAAATAAACCTAAAATAAATAAACTAAACTAAATAAAAAATAAAATAAATAAAAATTAAACTAAACTATCTTGGTTTGATTTTTTAAAAAAAACCATAAACCTAAATGTTAAACTCTAAATCCTAAAGACCACTAAACTATCCACAACACACCCAACCCTAAAATGCTATAGCTCTGACCCTAAACCCTGAGCCTGACTAAACTGAGCCTAAAACACTAACCCTATGACCCTAAACCTTAAAAACTTAAACCCTAAAACCCTAAAGCCTAAACCCTAAATCCTAAACAATAAACCCTAAGCCCTAGAAACCTAAAAACATAAACCCAAACTATATAAAACCTAAAAATAAATTAAACAAAAAAATCTTAAACCTAAATTAAATAAAAAAGCATAATAATAAAATTAAAACCTAAACTAAAACCTAAACCTAGACTTAAAAATAAAATAAAATAAAATAAATAAAAGAAAACTAAAATAAAATAAATAAAACCATAAACTAAACCAAAAAATAAAATCAACTAAAGAATAAAAAACCTAAATAAAATAAAAACTAAACTTAAAATAAAAATAAATAAACCTAAAATAAAATGAAATAAAAATTAAATTAAAATCTAAACCTAAAAAATAGACCTAAAAATAAATAAAAATAAAACCTAAACCCTAAAAAAAAAACCTAAAATAAAAATAAAATAAATAAAATAAAATAAACCAAAACCTATGCTATAGTAAACTAAACAAAAATAAATAAAACTTAAGCCAAAACCTAAAATAAACTAGACCTAAACCTAAACCTAAACTAAATAAAATAAAATAAACTAGAAAAAACTAAACCTAAACTTAAAAAAAAATTAATATGAACATAAAATAAAAACCTAAAACTTAAACCTACAAAAATAAAATAAAAATCAAAAGCTAAACCTAAATATAAAATCTAAAACTTAAAAATAAAAAATAAAATAAAGACAAAACTCAACTAATAAATAAGCCTAAACATAAACCTAAACATAAAAAATAAACTAAAATAAATAAACTACACTAAGAAAAAAAAAATAAAAAATAATGTAAACTAAATAAATAAAAGATAAATATACTAAATGAGCTGATCCTTGGGTTTGCATGAGTTTTGGGCCTTAAACTTTAAATCCTGGGCCAGGCCCTAAACACTAGGCCTGCAACCCTAGATCTGCACCATGGGCCACTAAAAGGCCACCAGGCCACTGAGCCACTGGGCATGGGCTAGACCCAAAGGCCACTGAAACAGGCACTGACCTGAGCTGAGCACATCAGCCCTGAGCTGGATCACACCCTGACCACAAAACAGGCCACAAGGCCAGTCATGGGCCAGTGACTCTGGGCCATCTTGACCACTGAGCCCTGAGCCCAAAGATCCAACCCTAAGCCTCCCTGCTAAACCTAAACCACATGTTACAGGACTGGCCTGGGCCACCAGGCTCACAGGCTCTAGGCTCCAGAACTGAGCCCAGGCCACAATCTTGGCATTGACCTAACCCTTCCTGAGCACAGGCCAGCCAGGCCACAAACCCTAGGCCACAAGGCTATAGGCCTTAAAGTGACCTAGCCTGCATAGGCCCCCTACCCTAAAGGCCACAAAGATCCAACACCTAGGCATACTCATAAATCCTAAATAGATAAATAAAATACTAGTAAAATAAATTAACAAAAGGGTTTGCTTAATTTTTTTAAAGACTCTAACCCTTTAATAAATCATAAACCCTAAACCCCAAACCCTAAATCCTCAACCCTAAACCGTAAAATTAACTCTAATAAACCTAAAAAAATAAAACTTATAAATAAATAAAAAATAAAACCTAAACCCAAAACTAAAAGAAAAAATAAAGTTAAAATAAATAAAATAAAATAAACATAAACCTAAACTAAAATAAAATAAACTAAAATAAATAATACCTAAACCTACGCCTAAAAGAACCTAAACCGTAAACTAAATAATAATAAAATTACTAAAAAAGAAACCTAAACCTAAACTAAAAAAATGAACCTAAAAAAGAAATTAAAAACTTGAACGTAAACCTAAAAATAAAAAATAAAACCTAAACCTAAAAAATAAAATAAAAATAAAACTAGACTAAAAAATAAACATAAACCTAAACCTAAACCAAAGAAATAAATTAAAAAAAATAAATAAAACTAAATAAAAAATAAAAAATCAACCTAAATAGAAATTAAAAAAATAAACTAAAATAAATAAACTAAATAAACCTAAACCCTGAATGCTAAACATTAAATCCTAAACCTAAACCACTAGACATTACACTAAACCCTAAACCTACCCTACTAAACCCTAAAATACCTGGCTAGGCCACTAAAATAACCCAAACCATAAAATTTAAACCCTAGACCTAAATCCAAAAGCTGAACCACAAAACTAAAATAACCCTGATTCATAAGCTGACCTAAAAGTCAGAGCCTAGGCCCTAGCCCTAAACCCTAAACTTACCCAAACTTTAAACCAAAAACCCTACATTGTGAGCCTAAACCCCACCCCACTGACACCTGGGCCCTGACCCAAGATCATGATACAGGCCACAAGATCTACTGAGCCACTAGGCCCTACAAGATCTGCAGACTGACTGAGGCCAGTGGGCCCCCACCATGGGCCATTACTCAGGCCATGGCCTAACCTCAGACCAAAACGACACCTAAATGATACCTAAAAAATAAATAATGTAAACCTAAACTAAATAAATTAAAGATAAGATAAAATAAACATAAACTAAACCTAAGATAATAATAAATAATCTAAAGATAAAGATAAAATAAAACCTAAATAAACTAAAAATAAAAAAACCTAAATAAAATAAAAAACTAAACATAAAATAAAAATAAAATAAATCTAAAATAAAATAAAAATAAATAAAATCCTAAACCAATAAACTTAAAATAAATAATAAAAAATCTAAAATACTAAAAAAACAAAACCAAAAATAAAAATAAAATATACATAAACTTAAACTAAAATAAATTAAACTAAAATAAATAAAACCTAAAAATAAACCATAAATAAACTAAACCTAAAATTAAACCTAAACTAAATAAAATAAAATAAACTAAAAATAAACCTAAACCTAAACTAAAAAATAAAACTTAAAATAAAGTATAAACCTATACACAAAAAAAATTAAAACACAAAACCTATGCACAAAAAAAATAATTAAAACCATAACCTAAACATAAAAATAAAAAATAAAATTGAAACCAAAAAAATAAAATAAATTTAAACTAAAAAATAAACCTAAACCTAAACACAAACCTAAAAAATAAGCTAAAATATTAAACCTGACCTAAAATAAATAATCCTAAAGTAAATAAACTAAACTAAATAAAAATAAAACTAAACCTGAATCAAAATAAAAATAAACTAAAATAAATAAAAAAATAAACTAAATAAACCAAAACATACATGTTTACTTAATTTTAAAAAAATAAAAAAATAATAGTAAAACCTTATTAACATAACTAACCTAAACCATAAACTAGACCATAAACCCTAAACCCTAAATCACACACTACCCTAAACCAACAAGGCTTGATCACTGAGTCTAGGCTCTACCATGGGCCCAGGCCACTGATGGACCACTGAGCCTAAACCACTGATGCCACAGGCTGGGCCATGACCACTGGGCCTGAGCCACCAGGCCACTGAGCCCGGGGCCACTGCCAGATCCTGACCACTGACCTGAGCCAGAGCCACTGAGCCAGATCCACAGGCCTGAGCCCAGTCCTGATCCCCAGGCCAGACCCTAAACCCAGACTCACAGGCCCTGGTATAAGCTAAAGAAATTTAAAAGCTTAAAGGCTTAACTAAATGACTTTAAGATAAGATAAATAAAAAACTTACTAAGATAAAGATAAGATAAAATAAACATAAACTAAACTTACTGCACCTAAAGGAAATAAAATAAAATTAAAAATAAAAAAATAAAACAAATAAAAAAGCTAAACTAAAAAATAAAAAACATAAATAAAAAACTAAACCTAAAAGAAAATAAAATAAAATAAAACTAAGTGACTGAACCTAAACATAATCTAAAACACGAAATAATTCTAAAAAAACCTAAACCTAAAATTAAAATAAAATAAACCTAAACCTAAACTAAATATACTAAACAAATAAATAAACCTAAACCTAACCTTAAAATAAACTAAACTAGACTAAACCCAAACTAAAATAAAATAAACTAAAATAAAGCTAAACCTAAACTAAAAATAAACCTAAAATAAACCAAATAAAACATAAAACATAAACCTAAAATAAAATAAAATAAACCTAAACCTTAAGATAAAATAAAACCTAAACCTAAAAATAAAATAAAATAAAATATATTAGAAAATTAGCATAAACATAAACCTCAACCTAAAAGTGAACAAAAATAAAAAAACCTAAAATAAAGAAATAAAAACTAAATAAAATATAAAATAAACTTAAATGAAATAAAAATAAAATAAAATATAAACCTAAACTGGGTTACTTAATTTAAAACCCCTACAACCCATACCCTAAGCCCTACCCTTAATCCTAAACCCAAACCCTAAACCTTAAACCACAAACTAACCCTAAACCTACAATCAGACCTAAAAGGCCAAGATCATACCCCAAACTAATCTAACTGATTGCTAGGCAGCAAATCTTTAAATCATGAAGCTGGCCTATAAATCCACGGACCATAATCCAAAGCCTAAACCACAAACTCTAAACCACCACTGATCACTAAACCAAAAGCTAAACTTAAACAAAATAAAACCTAAAGATAAAATACATAATAAAAACCTAAACCTAAATAAAAATAAATTAAAATAAAATTAAAATATAAACTTAAAATAAAATAAAATAAACTAATAAAAAGAAACTAAAATAAAATAAATAATAACCTAAATTAAACTAAAAATAAAATAAATATAAGAATAAAAAACCTAAATAAAATAATCCTAAAATAAGCCTATAATAAAAATAAATAAAAATTAAATAAAAATTGAAACATAAAAAATAAACCTAAAAATAAACCTTAAAAATAAATAAAAAATAAAACCTAAACCCTAAACTAAAAAAAACCTAAACCTAAAATAAAAATAAAATTAACCTAAACCTACACTAAAATAAACTAAACTAAAATAAATAGAACCTAAACCTAAATTAAAATAAACCTAAACCTAAACCTAAACCTAAAATAAATAAAATAAAATAAACTCAAAATAAACCTAAAACAAAAATAAAACCTAAAAATAAACCTAAAATAAAAACCTAAAACCTAAATCTAAAAAAATAAAGTAAAAACCTAAACCTAAAATAAAAAAATAAAACCTATACTTATAAAATAAAACTCAACTAAAAGGTAAACTAAAACCTAAACATAAACCTAAAAGATAAACTAAAATAAAACACCTAAACTAAAATAAATAAACCTAAAATATATAAGTTAAACTAAATAAACATATAAAATTAACATAAATAAAAATAAAAAATAAGTTAAACTAAATTAATCAGGACATAATGATTTACATAATTTAAAAAAAAAACCTCAACCCTAAACCCTAAATATAAACTAAAAAAAAACCTAAACCTATTGGTTTACTTAATTTAAAATTAAACTTAAACTAAAACCTGAATGCTAAACCTATATCCTAAACCCCAAACCAAAAAAACATAAAATAAAATAAAATATAACCCTAACCATAAACCCTAAACCTACAACCCTAAACCCTAAATTTTATATCCCTAAACCCTAAACCCCAAACCCTAAATCCCAAACCCTAAACTAACCCTAAACCCTAAACCCTAAACCCTAAATTTTAAACCATAAAAAGCTAAAAACCTAAACCTAAATTAAATAAAACTTAAAAAAATAAATAAAAAACCTAAACCAAAATAAAATAAAATAAATACAAAACTAAAACTTAAACTTACACCTAAAAAGGAAATAAAATAAAAAATAAAGACTAAACTAAAATAAAATAAATAAAAACCTAAGCTAAACTAAAAAAATAAAAACATAAAAAAAATAAAACTAAACTTAAAATAAAAATAAAATAAACCAAAAATAAAATAAAATAAGAACTAAATAAATACCTAAACCTAAATAGTAAACCTAAAAAACATAAACCAAAATAAAAATTCAATAAACCTAAACTTAAGCTAAAATAAACTAAACCAAAATAAATAAAACCTAAACCTAAACCTAAAATAAACTAAACCTGAGCCTAAACCCAAACTAAAACAATAAAATCTAATAAAAATAAAGCTAAACCTAAACTAAAAATTAAAACCTAAAAATAATCCTGAAATTAAAACCTAAGATCTAAACCTAAAAAAATAAAATAAAATCCAAACCTAAACCTTAAATTAAGACATAAAACATAAACCTAAAAATAAAATAAAAATAAAACTATACTAAAAATTTTGCATAAACTTAAACCTCAACCTAAAAAGTGAACTAAAATAAAAAACCTAAACTAAAAGAAATAACTAAAACTAAATAATAATAAAAAATAAACTTAAAAAAAATAAAATAAATACTAAATTAACCTAAACTAGTTTACTTAATTAAAACCCCTTAACCCTAAACCTAACTCACCCAAAATCCTAAATCCCCACTTAAACCCTAAACCCTAAACTCACTAAACCCTAAACCTACAACCTTAAACCCTAAACCCTAAAAAATCCAAAATCATAAACTCTAAACCTTAAATACTAAACCCTAAAACCCTAAACCATAAAGCCTAAACCCTAAACCGGACCATAATCCAAAGCCTAAACCCTAAAACCCTAAACCCTCCAACTAAACCTAAACCCAAACCCACCTTAAACCCTAAACCCTAAAACCTAGAAACCTAAACCTAAAATAAAAAGAGATAAAATACATAAAAAAACCTAAACTTAAATAAAAAATAAATTAAAATAAAATTAAAACCTAAACTAAAACCTAAACCTAAAAATAAAATATAATAAGCTAATAAAAATAAACTAAATAAAATAAATAATAACCTAAATTAAATTGAAAATAAAATAAGCATAAGAATAAAAAACCTAAATAAAATAAAATTTAAACATATAATAATCCTAAAGTAAGCTTATAATTAAAATAAATAAAAATTAAATAAAAATTGAAACTTAAAAAATAAACTTAAAAATAAAACTTAAAAATAAATACAAAAAAACCTAAACCTTAAACTAAAAATAAACCTAAACCTAAAATAAAAATAAAATAAATAAAATAAAATAAACCTAAACCTACACTAAAATAAACAAAACTAAAATAAATAGAAGCTAAACCTAAAATTAACTAAACCTAATCCTAAACCTAGAAAAAAATAAAATAAACTAAAAATAAACCTAAATAAAAAAGTAAAACCTAAAAATAAACCTAAAATAAAAATCTACAACCTAAACCTAAATAGATAAAGTAAAAACCAAAACATAAACCTAAAAATAAAAAATTAAACCTAAACCTAAAAAATAAAACTCAACTAAAAAATAAACCTAAACCTAAACCTAAAAAATAAACTAAAACAAAAAAACCTAAACTAAATAAAATAACCTAAAATAAATAAGCTAAACTAAATAAATATAAGAAATAAGATAAACAAAATAAACCTGAACCTACTCATTTACATAATTTTTTTTAAAAAAACCATAACCCTAAACCCTAAAAATAAACTAAAAGAAATCTAAACCTATATGTTTACTTAATTTAAAATTAAACTTAAATTAAATCCTGAACACTAAACCTATAACTTAAACCTCAAACCCTTAAAGACATAAAATAAAAATATAAATATAACCACAAAACCTAAACCCACAACCCAAACCCTAAACCCTAAACCCAAAACCATAAACACTAAACCCTAAACTTTATACCCCCAACCCCAAACCTACCTAAAACCTCCCTAAACCAAAACCTAAACAAAATAACACTAAATAAACCCATACCATAAACCTAAACCCTGAGCCACTCTAAACTCTAAACCATAAAACCCTGTATATCAAAACCCTAAACCCTGCCTAAGCCCCAGTGAAATCTAAATCTAAAACTTAAACCTATAAAATAAAATAAAAGTAAAACTCAACTAAAAAAAGCTAACCTAAGCCTAAACTTAAAAAATAAACTAAAATAAAAAACCTAAACTAAAATAAATAAACTAAACAAAATAAAAATATATAATAAACCTTAAAAAATTACAAAAAACTGAAATAAATACAAAATAAACTAAGTAAACTAAATAAACCTAAACCTATGAGTTTATAGTTTTTAAAAAAACACCAAACCCTTAATCCTTATCCTAAACCGTAAATCTTAAACCTTAAAACTTACCCTAAACCTTAAACACTAAACCTATAACACTAAACCTACAACCCTAAACCCTAAAAAACCCTAAACCCTAAACCCTAAACCCTTTAAGCATAAACCATAAAACCTTAAACCCTAAACTATAAACCCTAAACCCTAATCACTAAACCTAAACCCTAAACCCTAGACCCCAAACCCTAAACCTAAACCTAAAGTAACTAAATAAATTAAAAAATACACTTGAACCTTAAAACCTAATAAACCTTAACATAAACTTAAACCCTAAGAGTGGGTAAAACCTTGATAGCAGGAACATCACCGTCAACCAGGCTCAGTCTAGATCTAATGGTGGAGGTGAAGGTAGAGGCAACAATTATTGCAGCGGTGGTGGGGATCTAGAGGTGCTGGTGGATATGGAGGTGGTGGTCGGTGTAGTGGTTGTTATGGAGGCAGGAGGAGTGACGGAGGTTATAGCTGTGGTGGTGGCGGAGAGAGAGATCAGGGATATGATGGTCGATCCGCTACTTGAGAGGCCAAGGTGGTTCTGATGGGAACTGGAGAAATTAAAGAATGGCCGATCTGACCTGCTATTGATGGAATTGTCTTTACGGTAAAGATACAATTCTAGTTATCTAGGGTTTTTGGTTTTTTCTATGCATGCTCATTTTTTATCCATGTCTTCTTGTGTCATAGAAAATTTGGTATGTTACTTAGTTGATGAAATCAAAACAATAAAATGTTAAATTTGAATTTGTTCTCTGTTAGAAGAAAAAATTAAAAACCCTAAACCTAAACTAAAACTTGAACCAAAACCTAAAATCTAAACCCTAAACCCTAAGCACCAAACCCAAAAAATTTTTAAAAAATTTTAAAAAAAATCAAAAAAACCCTAACCCTAAACTCTAAACCCTAAAACTAACCCTAAATCCTAAATCATAAACCATAAACCTATAATCACAAACCCTAAACCCTAAACCCTAAAACACTCAACATTAAACCCTAAATCCTAAACCATAAACCCTAAACCCTAAAACCTACAACCCTAAACCTTAAACCTTAAACCCTAATCTCTAAACCATAAAAACCTAAAAACCTAAACCAAAACTAAATAAAACCTAAAAATAAAATAAATAAAAAACCTAAACCTAAATAAAATAAAAACCTAAGCTAAAACCTAAAGCTAACCCTGAACCTAAACATAAAAATATAATAAAATAAAAATTAAAAATTAAACTAAAATATAATAAATAAAAACTTAAACTAAACAAAAAGTAAAAAAAACCTAAAAATAATAAAACCTAAATAAAATAAAAACTAAAAAAAAATAAAAATAAAATAAAATAAAAACTAAATAAAAACCTAAACCTAAAAAATAAACATAAAATAATACCTAAAATTAAATAAAAAATCAAACTAAAAATAAAATAAACCTAAACCTAAACTAAAATAAACTAAACTAAAATTAATTAAACTAATATAAATAAATCTTAAACCTAAACCCTAAACCCTGAATCTTAAACCTAAAATTAACCCTAAACCCTAAACCCTAAACCCTAAACCCTAAACTAAAACCATAATCCCTAAACCCTAGACCTTAAGCTAACCATAAACCTTAAACAGCAAACCCTAAACCATAAAAGTCCTAAACCCTAAAGCCTAAACACTAAACCCTAAACCCTAAACCCTAAACCCTAACCCTAAAACCTAAACCCTAAATTCTAAACCATAAAACACTAAATCCTAAAACCTTAAATCCTAAACCCTAAACCCTAAAAACCTAAAAACTTAACCTAAACTAAATAAAACCTATAAATAAAATAAATAAAAATTGTAAATCTAAATAAAATAAAATAATAACCTAAAATAAAACATAAACATAAACCTAAAAATAAAACAAAAATAAAACTTAACTAAAAAAATAAACCTAAACCTAAACCTAAAAAATAAACTACAATAAAAAACTTAATAAAACTAAATAAACTGAAAATAGATAAACTAAACTAAATAAAAATAAAAAGTAAAGATAAAGAAAAATAAAAAATAAAATAAACTAAAATAAATAAAAAATAAACTAAATAAGCCAAAACCTACTAGTTTATTTAATTTTTCTTTTTTGTAAAAAGAGAACCTGAACCCTTAGCTAACCCCAAACTCTAAACCTTAAACCCTAAAAATAAACTAAAAAACCTAAACCTACCATGTTTACTTAAATTAAAAATAAACCTAAACTAAATCTTGAACCCTAAAACTAAAACCTAAATCCTAAACCTTAAACCTAAAAAAATAAAAAAATAGAAAAAAATAAAAACCCTTAACCCTAAACCCTAAACCCTAAACTCTAAAACCCTAAACCCTAAACCCAAAACCATAACCCCTACATTCGGACTTTGCAAGTTATAATTTTTTTTTAAAATAGCCTATTGGGCTAATTGATTTGGTCTTAGATGTATTTAATCAAATTTTAATTCTACTTGGTTCATATTACTTTATAAAGTTTATAACACTAATATTTTAGACCACTTTTATATTAAGTATTAGTTTGTTTCAAGTTTTTGAAAGTTTAAGAATCTCTACTTTGAAAGAGTGTTCTTCATTATTGCTAATGCTTTTTTTTTGAAAATTCAATTTCTATCTTTGTTTAAATGAAAATGAACTTCATTTAGTATTAAGCGGCAAAATAATATTTAATTACTTTATTATTATTATTATAAGTGAAACTAATATTATATTTGATTATCTTATTCATTTAATTTTAGAGAGATTTACATACACAGCACATAAATATCTAAGTTTTTGTATTTACAAATATAATAATTTTTTTCTACATAATATAAGGTCCATTTCACTTTGAAAAGTTAAATAATGTGTTAATTTTGATGTAATACTAAAGATATAGATTTTATTTATATACATATTAAAGTTTAGGTATTAGTTATATAAATATATAAAAATTTAGGTGTTAGTTATGTAAATATATAAAAATTATATGATATATATGTAAATGCTCTTTAATATTATTCTGTTAAAATAATTGAATATGACCACCTAACCCTCAATATTGAAAAAATTGAGCTTTAATAGGTCAACTCAATTTTACTCAAGGTTTGTTTGGAGCAGTTGTAATTTTTTAAAAAATTGATTGTAAAAATTCTATGAAAAATGCAATATGTTATAAATATTTTTATTTTTGAAAAATTCAAACAATAACTTTCTCTCAACCACCACACTCTAACAGCTCTTATTCTCAAAACTATTTTTTCACGACAATTTTTTTTAAAAAGCAGCTAAAAAGTTGGTAACCAATTTTATTTTTTGGTTGCTTTCTTAAAAAATAAAATAACAAAAAATTTACCCCAAATACACCCTCAATAAACTCACACACACACACATATATATATATATATATATATATATATATATATATATATAACATCCACAATAAACCATTTTATAATAATTTTTATATAGTATTTTGCAAGAGTTGTTCAAGTGCTTTCTATCAAATTAAAAGATCTAAAGTTTAAATACACATTAATAATTAATTTCTAACTTAGCTATTGTATTATTACTTGTTAGGGCTCTAACTTCACAACTTTTACGTACTGCGGTAGTACAAGAAACACCTCTCGCAAGTCATGGAGTTGAGGGCTTTAAGGTCAGGGGTCACTTTTGTTTTTTATTTTATTTTATTAATATTTTATTTTAAAATAATTTTTTTATGATTATTATTATTTTTAAAAATACTCAAAATAGTCTTTAAATATTTTTAGTATTTTTAAAAATAATATTATTTAATTTTAAAAATAAAAATATATAAAAAATATATCAAATAAATATATTTTTAAAAATAGCATCAAAATAAAAATAAAAAATATAAAATAAAATTGATTACAAGCAATCCTTAAGGGGCTGTTTGGGATTTCTTTTATTTTTATTTTTTGTTTAATGTTTTTATTTTTATTGCGTGCTAGAAAATCAGCTACGATAAAGTGAAAGTTTACGGCTTAGCTTTGTTTGTGAAATCCAGCACACACATATATTTAAAGAGTGAACAAGAAAACTCCAGAAATTTTAATGTGGTAAACCTTGAAAAGAGGAAAAAACCATGTGGCCTAGCCTAGTAAAAAGCTTCCACTATGTATCTAGTGATGTACAAGATACCAAGATTACAAGATTGTATATGAGAAAGGAACAACAGCTATGTGACAACGATCAGGTTGTAACAGTTGCTAGTAGTAGCAGATGATGGTGAACTATGTGGAGCAATCATCGGTGGAAATGCGGGGAACAATTACTGGCAGAAATGCAAGAAATAATCACTGGCAGAAATGCAGGGAATAATCACTGGTAGAAATGCAGGGAACAATCACTGGTAGATGTCATCATGATGGAGACCACGAGATTGGCGATGATAGGATCAATGGCGATGGTGATGATGATCAGTGGCGTGCGACACGATTGTGCTTGGAGGATCTTTAGAGCTCTCTCCTCTCTGTTGCTTGACCCCCCCAGCACAAAATGAAAATCCCAGTAGGTAGACATTAGAAGAGAATAAAGGAAAAGTAAATAGTCAGATCCATACATAGACTTGACAAGATCAAAAAAATTATAATAAAGTAAATACTCTTTAAACTCAACCAGCCAGCTAGAGCACCCAATCCAATCAACCAGCAAGGCAGTTCACACTGCGAGCCACCAAGATAGCCAAGGATTCAAATTATTAGACTTAGAACCATCAATATGAAAGATAAAAGAGTCATCCATTTAGAAATATTGAAAAAATCCCAAGAAAAAGCCAAAGATAATAGCCACCAATACCAATCCAAAGACATGAGAATCAGTTAAAATAACTTGATAAAATAGCTAAAAATAGAAAAAGTAAAAACCCTGTATGGTCAGAAATAATCCAATAGCCAGAGATAGCCACAAACAAGAATCCCAATAGGGACAACATCATCCAAATCCAAAAAACATCCAACCAATAGTTAGCCACCTTCCAGTTCAGAATACTAATTAAAAATATAACATAAGTATTATAGGAAGCACAACAAATAATTAGACAATATAGCAAACTTGAAATAGCCAACCTTATGCTCTTCCAAAGCAACACTAAAGAAAGGATAGACAATCGAAGGAAAATAGCTCTCCAAGCTATAACCAAAGAACAAAGAGCCCTTAAGGTCACATAAACCCTCTATGCTGCAGGAGCAACAACCATAACAACACTGATGTCAACAACCACCTTTCAATGAGCAAACCCCAACTAAGAGGGACACACCCCAAATAGCACCAGTAAAATCCTTAAGGATAGGAACAAGTGGGAAGGATGAGATCCAAGAGAAAAAGGACAACAAAAAATAACTGGAAAAACCATCCTAGTCAGTAAACAACAAGGAGACAGAACATCTAACCAGAACATCTAAACAGAAGAAGGTCACAAAAACAACATGAGCAACACCAGAAAGAAAAAAAAAATCCACATCCATGCAACAATAGCAAACAACCAACTGAATGTACAAAGCAAAAAAAGAAGGTTGTAGAGAGATCCAACCAAAAAAGAGAACCACACCAATCAAAAAACAAGTAGGACCAAATAACCTCCATCTATAGGAAACACCTCTATCGAGATGGAAGAGAAAGAAAACTAGAAAATAAAAAATACTGAAAAATTTCAAAGAATGGAAGGATAGCCCCAACCTGTCCAAAGAATGGGAAGAAATGAAATAGGAAAATAAAAGTAGGTTTAGGAGAAGAAATAAATAAAGACCAATCCGGCATAAGAGAAAACCAAAAAATTCAAAATCAAGAACAAGGGGAAAGCCAAATCCCCACAGGAGGAGAAAATATTAAAAGCTTATAACATAAGGCAAACCAATTTTACCTAGATTCACAAGACTCCTTAAAAGGAAAGGGATGACATCATTAGAAAACATTTGCATAGAAGAAGACTTGGCTCCCAAATTGGTAAGAAAGTCAACACAAGAATTGGATTCCCTATAAATATGTGAAATTTGAAAATCTAGGTTAACAAGAAGCCTCATAGTATGCTTAAGTAAATAAAACACTTTAGCATTACCATGAGCATCAAAAATCATTAAATTTAGAAGAAGGAGAGCATCAACTTCAAACCAGATCTTATGAAAACCTTGTCATAATAAAATAGAAATTCCATGATGAAAACCTTTTAGCTCAACAAATAACACAGAACAAGGCTATAAAGGGGGAGCAAAAGCAGAGATAACCTTGCCACTATGATCTCTCAAAATCCCACCATAGCCATAATAGCCATTAGAAACTGAGCCATCATTGTTAACCTTAATTAAGTGATAATTAAATTTAATCTTGCATATAATTTTTTGGGTAGGAGAGACATTACAGGAGGGAAGGTTAATCCCAAAATTGAAGTCCATAGACTTGCACCCTTTAAAACTAGAGTAAGTAAGAAGATTAGTTTTGAAAAGAGACATAATTTTTTATTAGGCTCTAGCAATAATACAATGATAGTTCATAGGAATATTACAATGCTTAACATCAATTTTCTCCATCCAAATATACCAAAGAGTATTAGTAGCTAAAATAATTTTAACATCACCCTTAGAAGTATGAGAGAAACAAGCTTCAATAAGTTGCATAATAGAAAATGAACCATTAAAATGGAAAATATTAAAAATATTTTCATAATAATTTCACACTTTAGCAGTAATAGGGCCATTCACAAAAATATGATCCACAGTTTCAATGTGATAGCAATAGTAGCATTTAGTGGTGAGATGGAGGCCTTTTTTTTTTCAAAAGAGTAGCATCCACCAATATATAATGAGCCCAAGCTAAAACCAAAATGAAGTAGGAACATATTCCGTGATTTTAGTAAAACCAAGGACTCATGATATTTAAATTTGATGAAGTGCTAGACATCCTTAAATATAAAAATCTAAGAAGAATTTTTAAAGAGAATTTAGTTGGGTTCATTAGGGAAAGGACAAATTTTTAGGATTTTGTCAACTGTCACATTAGGGACAAGGATATTTAATTGATCCACATCCTAGTTATTATGAGCAATTAATTGATTAATCTTAAGCAACATAATGTAATGAGTATTAAGTAAAGAATCAATAGAGCCTTGCCCCAGCAAATTGTCTTGCCAAAAGAAAGAGGAACCAAAATTGACACTCAAGAAATTCAGTTCTCAGCATTCCATTTGATACTACAAAGTCTTGTCCACATAGGAGAATCCCTAGATTGAAAGCACAAATGAGGTAATGTTTGCCTTAACATTATTTAGCATGCATAAATTGAGATCAATAACAATGGTTATTTCTTAAATTCCACCACATTCTGTAGGAAAAATACTTAATAAAATCCTCTAATGTTTTGCAACGCAAGCCACCTTCATTATTAGGACCACAATAATTATGCCAACTAGCCCAATATAATCTTTTGGTAAAAGAGCTAGATCCCCAAAAAAATTATCAAAAGGTCTATTGATCCTTTTAATAATAGAACGGGTAGGAACAATAGTAGATAATAGATATAGAGCCAGCGACCAAAGGGTACTTTTGATTAGGATAAGTCTAGCACCAAAGAAAAGTAAATAAAACTCTTAAGAGGAGGTTTTCTTATTTATTTTTTGAATGACTTCATCAAATAAAGAAGATCTTTTCATTCCTCTATATAAAGGAGTACTTAAATACTTGATAAGGAGAATTTGATGTGAAAAACCCATAATATTCTTCATAACATTGATCTTAGGTGAGGAAATAGAAGACCTAGTAATAAAAATAACTTTTATCAGGATTAATATTCAAGCCACTCTCCGTACCAGAAAGAGTTAAGAAATTACACAACTTCTTAATATAATGAGTAGGGCCATTACGAAATATAATGAAATCATCAGCAAAACTGAGGTGAGAAATGGGAAACCCACCACTGGTTCTGTAGTAGATGTTAGGCATTTTATGAAACATCTAATTAATACATCTAGAAAGATATTCCACTGCAATAGAGAAAAGGGTAGGAGAGGGAGGGTTCCCTTACCTTAGCCCATGAGAAGAAGAGAAAAACCATGAACTTCACCATTGAAGAGCAAAGAAAATGAAGAATTCTCAATACCATTCTTAATTAAAGTGATAAATTGATTAGAGAATCCAAATAAAGCCAAGATTTTATATAGGAAAACCCAACCAATATTATCATAAGCTTTGGAAATGTCAAGCTTAACAAGCAGGTTTCCACTATGAACTTTGGCATTCAAATCATGGATCATCTCTTGGGCTAAAAGAACATTATCTGAAATTGATTTCCCTTTAACAAATCTAGTTTGATTGGGGAGATAATTTTAGGAAGCAAGATACTCAACCTTTTAGCCAACATCTTAGAAATAAGTTTATTAAAAAAAGAGGAAAGGCTAATTGGCCTAAAATCACTCCAAATTTCAGTATTGTCCTTTTTAGGAATTAAAATAATGGAGGTGCTACCAAAATATTTGGGGAAAGTACTACCCTTAAAGAAATCAAGAAAAACTTTAACCAGGTCCTCTTTAATGGTAATCCAACATGTTTGTAAAAAGAGGGCAGCAATACCATTAGGGCTATCCACTGAGTCTATATTCATACTTCACAAAGTGTCAGCAATTTCATGCTCAGATGGAAAGGAAGAAAGCATCTTGTTGTCATCATCAGAAATGAGATTAGGGATAACTTCAGGCGAAGAAATCTCATCATAAGCAATATTTTTATTAAGAAGATTTTTATAAAAAGAAATAGTAGAATCAGTAAGCTCCTTTTTATCTGAACACCAAACAACATTATTAATTTTAATTTTATGAATGCGATTTAGAGCCTTTTTCTTTCTAACCATGGCATGAAGATATTTAGTATTACAATCACCATCAGAGATCTGTTTCATAGAAGCTTTTTTTTGCCAGTAGGTCTCTTCCATTTCTTGATAAAATGTTAACCTATTTTTAGCTTGATCCAACAAATGAATTTTAAAAGCGTCATTAACAATAGCGTCTTCCAAAACTATAACCACATGCTCCATTTCTTTGATATTGACAAAAAGGTTCTTGAAATAGTGTTTATTCCACCAATTAAGGCATTTTTTAAGTCTTTTTAATTTGAACCACAATCTCCTCATCCCAAAAATATAATCATTAGGATGGAGAGGTTCACCCCAGTTACTAGCAATAAGATCCAAAAATCTATCATCCATGAGCCACATATTTTAAAAGAGAAAAGGGAGAGGAGAGGATGGTTTAGTAACATTAAAGCTCATAGTGATAAGCAAGGGAGAATGGTCCAAAAGGGTTTTGCTTAAGTGCTCTATAGAAGGACTAGGGAGAAGGTTAATCCACAAATGGTTAAAAAGAAACTGATCTAACTTTTGTCAGAGTCTATAATCATTCCCAGTAAACTAGGACCCATTAAAGCCAATATCAGTAAGATAACAATCAAGGATCATGTTATTAAAATATTCCATTTAAAATAAGTTCGAAGCATTACCACCAACCCATTCAGAGGAAGAAGAGATAGTATTAAAATCCCCACCCACAAACTAAGGAGCATCAATAGAAGAAGAGAAACTAATAAGATCTTCCCAAAGAAGTCATCAACCATTTCTATTACAAGAAGCATAAAGAAATGACCCAAAAATACACCTATTATCATAAGTAATTTTAACATTCACAACCTAAGATCAATCATCAAAAATGTTCAGAATAAAAGGACTATTCCAAAAAATCCAAATTCTATTGCTTCAATTAGCAAAAATATTACCAAAACCAATCATTCTAGTAATAGAAGGAATGTTAGAAGGAAGAATAAAGGGTTCCAAGATAGCCAAAAAGGAAATGTTATGAGAATAAACTAAATTTCTAATTCTATTTCTAACAGAGAGGGTACCAATCCATCTCACATTCCAAATTAAGAAAGAAACCATTTATTTTTGGGCAGAAGAGCCAGATCTAGTAACTTTGGCAAATTTAAGAAATTTAGTTTTAGGAGTTTTATTTTCTTTCTAAAAATTATTTGAAATTTATTATTCAAATCCACAACATCCCCATCAAATAGAAATTGTTCAGGGATATGCTTGAAATAATGTTGCACATTAAAACAATCATTACAGGCCACTTCACCTTCATCAAAATCATTATATGTTGCAAAATTAGATTTAAAATCAGTTAACCATTAGATGAACAAGCAGAAGAAGAATTAGAAACTTTATCCTTAGTTTGTTCACCAATCAAGCTCTCATGAAGAATCACATTTTCTTCAATTATAAGTGGCAATGAAGCAGGAATAGAATCATTTGAGATAGAATCATCATCCATAAGTTTTGAAAACATATTATTGTCCATATTATTACTAATATCAGTGTGATTCAAATGGATAGGCTCATCATAAGGTACTGACTCCTTATTAACATGAGTGACATCCAAAGGCTGATTAGGCTTAAGAGCTGCAGCATTATCAAAATGAGTAGTGGGAGCACCAAGGTAATGACCCACAACTTTAGGTTAAGAGTTATCCATTGGAACAAATTTCTATGGTTTAATCGAGGTCACCCTAAGAATGGGTTCCAAGTTATTATGCATGGGTTTGGATTTCTTAAGGTGAGGGTGACCACAAAGCAATCAAAGACACCATGACCATGAATTTTGCAATGGGAACAAAAAACAAAAAATTCTCAAAATCAACTTTTTGCAAATATCGATAGTTCGCTGACACTAGCCAAATTTCCTTTGGAAATTTTTTAGTTACATCCAACTCTACCAGAATCCAAGCAATAGATGGCCTAGTGTTAGAAGCAGTTGCCTGATCAACTTGAAGAAGATGACCGAATAATGCATCCACAGTAAAAAAAACTCATGATTAATGAAATGAACATGCAAATTGGGAAGAGAGATCCAAACTAGAACAATAGGAGATTCCTCATTAATATCAAAATGAGGCATCCATTTCAATAATTACATATAACAATTAAAAACAAAATATGAGCATCAAAAGAAAACCCAAGAATAATATAAATCATTTGAAAGCTGAATTAATAAATGACAGGAATCGATCAATCTAACAGAAAAAATACCAGAGAGCTTCAAGCTATGAAAAAATAAATGAATATTCTCCAATGTAGGATGACGCAAAGTGAATTTACCCAGCAATGTAAATTAAAAGGGTTTACAAGCCTTTCCATAATCGAATCAGAACACATTATTGCGATACACCCTGAAAGGAGGTAGAGATAAGTTTGAGAGACTCACCAGTGTAATTGGCCTTACTAGTAAGAACAAACTTGAAGGATTTTGAAGCTAGCAAAGGGTTTAATCTTGACACCCCACTGTGTTAGAAACTTTCATGGGAGAAGCAAAAATCTTCAGATTTCTCCATGAGGAAGTAGAGAACACAACCATGATCAACAACAACACATGATAGAAGAAGCCAAAAGTGAAGATAAGCCATCAAAATGGAAAACTAGCTGAAATGTCCATAGGAAAAGTCACAAAGGAGACACACCTCCATAGGAGAAATAAAATTTTACATAGCACCCAAAAAATGGAGGCGAGCAAAGATGGGCTTTAGGGTTTAGGGTTTTTTAGGGTTTAGGATTAATGGTTTAGGGTTTAGGGTTTAGTGTTTAGGATATTTGATTTAATATTTAGGTTTTAGGTTTAATGTTTATGGTTAATTTAGGGTTTAATGTTAGTTATAGGGTTTATGATATAGAGCAGATTTAGGTGGAGGGTTTAGGGTTGGTCAGTAGGGTGGGGTGGGTCAGGCCTGTTTCTCAGTGTTTGTGGTTTAGATTTAGGATTCCAGGTTAGTAGGGTGGCCTAGGGTCAAGTGTCAGGGGACAGAGGGCCCACTGTAGGGGGGTTTAGATTTAGGGTAGGGTTTAGGTTTAGTAGAATGGGTTAGTTTAGGTCAAGTTTAGGGCCTGGATTTAGTATTTAGGGTTTAGGGTTTAATGCTTAGGATTTAGTGTTTTTTTAAATTAAGCAAACCAGTGGGTTTAAGTTTATTTATTTATTTTATTTTAGTTTTTATTTTTTATTTTTATTTTTTTTAGGTTTATTTTATTTTATTTTGTATGTTTTAGTGTAGTTTATGTTTATGTTTATTTTTAGGTTAGTTTTAATTTAATTTTAAGGTTTAGGTTTAGGTTTTTATTTTATTTTTTTGGTTTAAGTTTTAGGTTTTCATTTTAGGTTTATTTTTAGGTTTTACTTTTTAGTTTAGGTTAGGTTTATTTTTATTTTATTTTAATTTATTTAGTTTAGGATTTAGGTTTATGTTTTGATTTTATTTATTTTTTTTTAGTTTATTTTAGTTTAATTTTATTTTATTTTGTTTGTCTATTTTATTTTAGGTTTAAGTTATTTTTTATTTTAAGGTTTATTTTTAAGGTTTAAGGTTTTATTGACTTTTTAATTTATTTTATTTCACGCTTATTTTATTTTTATTTTTCATTTAGTTTTTATTTTATTTAGGTTTTTTATTCTTAGATTTATTTTATTTTATTTTAGTTTGGTATTTATTTTAAATTAATCTACTATTTATTTTATTTTATTTAAGTTTAGTTAATTTGTTTATCTTTATTATTTATTTTATTGAGATTTTCAATATTATTTATCTTTAAGGTTTTAGGAGGGTTTATTTAGAGATGTCAGTTTTGGGCCCATGATCATGGTGGAGGGTTTGTGGGTGTAGGAGTCTGGTGGCCCAGCCCAGGGCCAGTCAGGCCAGGGTCATTTTGTGTATTCAGGGTAGGGCCCAGGATCAGTGGCCTGGATTTAGTATGGCCCAGTTTGGGGCTCATTTCTGGTTTAAAAGTTTAGCCCAGGGCCCAGTGGTGGGCCAGGGCCCAGCCCAGGGCCCAGGGCCCAGTCAGGCCCAGGGCCTAGGTTGGGATTTTAGAGCCCAGGCCCAGGGTCAGAGTGAGTGGGTCACTTCATGGCTCAGCCTGCCTGAACCTTTGGCCCATGTTGGCCCAAAGATCTAGTTTACTGGCCCATGGTGAGTCATTAAGGCCCAGTGGATCCCAGGCCTTTAGGGTCTGTGGCCCGCTCAGCCCAGCTGTCAGTTCTGCCCAGGTCATGGGCCCAGGGCCCAGGGCCTTTAGGTTTAGGTCAGTTGTTTAGGCCTGAAAGGGAGAGGGCAATGAAGGTTTAGGTTTGGTTCAGTCCCAGCCCAGTTTAGGTTTAAGTTGCAGGTTTAGGCCCAGGGGCTCAGGTTGTGAGTGAGGTTGAGATCAGTTAGGATTTAGGTGGTTTATTTATTTTATTATTTTTTGATTTAATTTTATTTAGGGCTCAGTGGTCCGGTGGTTTTAGGGTCAGGGTTATTTGTGGTTTAGGGTTCTGGGGTTGGATATGGTGGGGTGGGAGGATCAGTGATTTAGGGTTTAGGGTAGGAGAGGGATTTACAACCAATGTTTAGGGTTTTTTTTTTTAAAATAATACAAACCCCAGGTTTAGGTTTATTTAGTTTTTGTAGTTTATTTTTTATTTTACTTTATTTTTTAATTATTATTCCTACTTATGTTTAGGTTTTTATTTTATTTTTTAGGTTTAAGTTTTAGGTTTACATTTTAAGTTTATTTTTAGGTTTTATTTTTTAGTTTAGGTTTAGGTTTATTTTTAGTTTATTTTATTTTATTTAGTTTAGAGTTTAGGTTAAGTTTTTTTTTATATTTAGGTTTTATATATTTAAGTTTATTTTATATATTTTATTTTTATTGTTTTTTTTTTTATTTTTTTTATTTTAAGTTTTAATTTTTTAGGGTTAGGTTTTTATTTTGTATTAATTTTATTCTACTTTTTTTATTTTATTTTTATTTTACATTTAGTTTTTATTTTATTTAGTTTTTTTTCTTAGATTTATTTTTAGTTTAGTTTAGGTTTTTATTTATTTTATTTTATTTCTACTAGTTTATTTTATTTTATTTTAGGTTTAAGTTTAAGTTTAATTAAGTTTTAATTTTATCTTATCCAGGTTTAGGTTTTATTTAGTTTAGGTTTAGGTTTTTTTGTAGGGTTTAATGGGCATGGGTATGGGGGGGGTTGTGATTATGATATATAGGCTCAGGGCCCAGGGTTTATAGTGTTTAATGTCAGATTTAGATTTAGGGCCTGGTCTGGGCCCAGATCTCATAGCCTGGCTGAGCCCAGGGTTTAGAGTTAAGGGTCAGGGCCCAGCACAAGTTTGGTCAGGGTTTAATGCTCAGGGTTTAGAGGCCCAGGGTCTTGAGCCTGGGCCTCAGTTTGAGAGCCTGGGTCAGGTCCGGTAGAGCCTGGTGGTAGGGCCTCTTATTGTCACCAGGCCTAGGTATTTAGGTCAAATTGGAGGTCAGTGGTTTAAGCTCCAGTTTTATTTTTATGGTTTAGTTTTAAGTAGTGGCCTGTGGTCAGGTCCATTAGGGCCAAATCCAGAGCCCAGGTTGGGTTAGTGCTCAGGGTGGTTTAGGTTAGTTTTAGGGTTTAGGCAGGTGGGTTTTGGTCAGGTTGGCTGGGTTTTGTGGCTGTGGTTTTAAAGTGTTTGTGGCAAAGTAAGGTAGGGTTTGGCCCAGTGGGTAAGGTTTAGGTGGTCAGGTTTAGGTCAGGGTTTGGCTTTGGTTTGGCCAGGGTTTGTGGCTTATTTGGGTTTTTATTTTATTTTGATTTTAGTTTATGGTTTAGGATCTTTAGGGTTTAGGGTAGAGCTGGGTGACAGTTAGTTTAGGGTTTAGGGTTTAGGGTTTATGATTTAGGATTTAGGATTTAGTTAGGGTTTAGGGTTTTGCAAAAAAAGACAAACCCGGCAGTTTAGTTTATTTAGTTTATTAGGATTATTTTTTATTTATTTAACTTTATTTTACTATTTATTTTTATGTTTAGTTTAGGTTTATATTATATTTTTCTAGGTTTAGGTTTTAGGTTTTCATTTTAAGTTTATTTTTTGGTATTATTTTTTAGTTTAGGTTTAGGTTAATTTTTAGTTTATTTATTTTATTTAGCTTAGGGTTTAGGTGCTTATTTTTATTTTTTTAGGTTTTATTTATTTTAGTTTAGTTTATTTTAGTTTAGTTTTATTTTATTTTATTTATTTTTTTTATTTAGGTGTAGGGTTTTTTTTTATTTTAATGTTTATCATTTAGATTTATGTTTTTATTTAATTTTTATTTTATTTTATTTTAGGTTTATTTTATTTTTATTTTAAGTTTAGTTTTTATTTTATTTATGTTTTTATTCTTAGATTTATTTTATTTTTAGTTTCATTTAGGTTTTTATTTATTTTATTTTAGTTTATTTCTATTAGTTTATTTTATTTTATTCTTAGTTTTAGGTTTAAATTTTAGTTTAGGTTTTAATTTTATTTCATTTTATTTATCCGTTTAGGTTTTATTTAGTTTAGGTTTAGGTTTTAGGTTTTAGGGTCCGCTGGGTTTTAGTGCTGGGGTTTATGGTTATGGTCAGTGGTCAGGGCCAGGGTTTAGAGTTTAGAGTTTATGGTGGTCAGACAGTTAGTTTTTGTGGGCCCAGGCCTTTAGGGTTAGGGTCAAAATTTTAGCCTCAGGTCTTAGGGTCACTCAGCCCAGGCCCATGGGCCTTTTAGAGCCCAGGGCCCAGTGGGGCCCAAAGCCTTTAACTAGGGAGCCCAGTTTATCATGGCCTGGGCCCATGATCTAATATGCCAGGGCCCAGGGTTAAGATTTAGGGCCCAGGGTCAAGGGCCCAGTGGGGTTGGGTTTTAGCCTGGCCTTACAGTGATGATCTTTGGGAAGGTTTGGTCAGTCAGCCCAGTTTAGGGCCTTTAAGATCTAGCCTGGGTGGCCAGCCTGGGGGTTTAAGTGGGTTTGGGGTCCAGTGGAGTATTTAAGCCCAGGATTTAGGAGTTAGGGGTATAGGGTTTAGCAGTGGTCAGGTAGGGTCCTGGTTTGGCTCAGGTCCGTGGTGGTGGTTTAGATCCTTAGGTAGGCCCAGTAGGCAGTAGGGCCTGTGGGTTTAGGGTGGTTAGTGGTTATATGATAGTATTTTAGTGGTCAGGCACTGGGTTGAGTTGAAGGTTTATGGTTAGTTGGATTTAGGATCAGGGTTCTTTTATTTTATTTTATTTAATTTTTTATTTAGTTTTATAGGGTTTAGGGCCTAAGGCATAGAGCCTTTTAAAACAAATTAAGTATATTTAGGTGTAAGTTTATTTTATTTATTTTACTATTTATTTTTATTTAGTTTAGTTTATTTATTTTAGGTTTATTTATTTAGTTTAGGTTTTTTAAGTTTAATTTTTAGGTTTAAGTTTAAGTTTATCTTTATTTTTTAGTTAAGTTTTATTTTTATTTTATTTTTTAGGTTAAGATTTTTTTTTATTTTTAGGTTTATGTTTAGGTTTTTATTTTATTTTTTTTAAGTTTAGGTTTTAGATTTTTATTTTAGGTTTTTTTAGGTTTTAATTTTTAGTTTAGGTTTAGGTTTATTTTTAGTTTAGTTTATTTTATTTAGTTTAGTTTTATATTTAGGTTTAGTTTATCTTAGGTTTAGGTTTATGTTTTATTTAATTTAGTTTAGTTTATTTTAGTGTATGTTTAGGTTTATTTTATTTTTATTAATGGTTTAGGTTTTTTTTTAGTTTAGGGTTTAGGGATTTTGGTTTTTTTTTTAACAGAGAACACATTCAGATTCAAAATTTCATCTTTTTGATTTCTTCAATAAATTAACACACCAATTTTTTTAAGAGACAAGTGACGACATAGATAAAAAATGAGCACACATAGAGCAAATCAAAAACTCCAGATAATTAGAACTGTCTCTGTCGTAAAGACATAGTTCCATAAGCAGCAGATCGAATTGATCATTCTTTAGTTTCTCCAGTTCCCATCAGCACCACTCTGGCCTCTCGACTAGAGGTACCAACCATCATATCCCTGATATCTGCCTCCGCCACCAACACGGCTTTGACCTCCTTTGCTCCTCCCGCCTCCATAACCATCACTGCTCCGACCACCACCTCCATATCCACCAGCACCTCCAGATTCCCCACAACCATTGCGATAATGGCCTCCTTCGGCTTCACCTCCACCTCTAGATTGAGCCTGGTTGGCGGTGTTGTTCCTGCCATCAAGGTTCTGTCAATTCTTTATGATTTTGGTTTATTTTTAGGTTTATTAGGTTTTAATGTTTAAATTTTTTTTAATTTATTTAGTTACTTTAAGTTTAGATTAAGGGTTTGGGGATTAGGGTTTAGGGTTAGGATTTAGGGTTTAGGGTTAGGATTTAATGTTTAGGGTTTAGGGTTTAGGGTTTAGGGTTTTAGGGATTATTCTTTTAGTTTTCAAGGTTTAGTGGTTTAGTTTTAGGATTAGGGTGTAGGTTTAAGATTAGGGTTATAGTTTAATGTTTAGGGTTTAGGCTTTAGGTTTTAGAGTATAAATTTTTTTTTTTTTAAAAGCAAACATGTAGGTTTAGATTTATTTAGTATACTTAGTTTATTTTATTTAATTTATTTATCTTTTATTTAAGTTTATTGAGTTTTATTTAGTTTATTTTATTTATTTTAGGTTTATTTATTTTAGTTTAAGTTTTCTATTTTAGTTTTTCTTTAGGTTTAGGTTTAAGTTTATTTTTTAGTTGAGTTTTATTTTTATTCAAAATTTTAGGTTTAGGTTTTATTTTTTACTTTTAGGTTTTGGTTTAGGTTTTTATTTTCTTTTTTTAAGTTTAAGTTTTAAGTTTGTATTTTAGTTTTATTTTTATGTTTTATTTTTTATTTTATGTTTTGGTTTAATTTTAGCTTTTTTATTTAGTTTAGGTTTAGTTAATTTTAGGTTTAGGTTTAGGTTTTATTTATTTTAGTTTAGGTTTAGGTTTATTTTATTTTTATTTTAGGCATAGGTTTTTTTCTTAGTTTAAGGTTTAGGTTTTATTTTCTATTTTTTAATGTTTTTTTAGGTTTAGGTTTATATTTAGTTTTTATATATTTTATTTTAGGTTTATTTTATTTTTATTTTATGTTTAGTTTTTATTTTATTTAGGTTTTTTATTCCCAGGATTATTTTATCTTCTAATTTAATCTAAGATTTTATTTATTTTATTTTCATTTTTTTATTATTTATTTTATTTTATTTTGAGGTTTAGGTTTAGGTTTTAGTTTAAGTTTTTTATTTTATTTTATTTATTTATTTTATTTAGGTTTAGCTTATTTATTTATTATATTTTAATGTTTTATTAGTTTAGGCTTAGGTTTTTAGATTTTTTTGGGTTTAGGGTTTAGGGTTTAGGGTTCAAGGTTTAAGGTTTAGGGTTTATAGTTTTAGGGTTTAGGGTTTTAGGGTTTAGGGTTTAGTATTAGGGTATAGGGTTTAGGGTTTAGTTTTTAAGCTTTAGGGTTTTGAGTTTTTAGGTTTTGGGTTTAGGGTTCAGTTTTTAGTGTTTTGTGTTTTTAGGGTTTAGGGTTAAGGGTTTAGGGTATAAGTTTTTGGGTTTAGGGTTTAGGGTTTAGGCATTTGGTTTAGGGTTTGGGTAGGTTTAGGGTTTAGATTTTAGGGTTTAGGGTTTAAAGCTTTGGTTATAGGATTTAAGGTTATAAGTTTGGAGTTGTAGGTTTAGGGTTTAGGCTTGAAAGTTTAGGGTTTTGGATTTAAGGTTTATGGTTTAGGGTTAAGTTAGGGTTTAGGGTAAGTTTAGGGTTAGTTTAGAGTTTAGGGTTTATGGTTTTAGGGTTTAGGGCCTAGAGTTTAGGGTTTAGGGTTTATGGTTTAATGTTTAAGAGTTAGGTTGTTGGTTTAGGGTTTGTATTAGGGTTTAGGGTTTAGGATTAGTTTTTAAATCTAGGGTTTAGGGTTTAGGGTTTAGGATTTATTGTTTAAGGTTTAGTGTTTTTTTAAAAGAATTAAGTTAACCAAAATGTTTAGGTTTATTTAGTTAATTTTTGTTTTATTTTATTTTATTTTTATTTTCATTTAGCTTTATTTTTTATTTTCTATTTTATTTTGTTTAGATTATTTATTTTTGGTTTGTTTATTTTAGTTTAGGTTTTTTATTGTAGTTTATTTTTTAAGTTTAGGTTTTGGTTTATGCTTAATTTTTAGTTTATTTTCATTTTTATTTAAATTTTTTAAGTTTAGGTTTTATTTTTAATTTTTAGGTTTAGGTTTAGGTTTTAGGTTTTTATTTTAGGTTTATTTTTAGGTTTTATTTTTTAGTTTAAGTTTAGGTTTATTTTTAGTTTATTTTATTTTATTTAGTTTAGGGTTTCAATTTAGTTTATATTAGGGTTTAGGGTTTAGGGTTTAAGGTTTAGGGTTTAGGGTTTTATGTTTTAGGGTTTTAGGGTTTAGGGTTAGGGTTTATGATTTAGAATTTAGTCTTTAGGGTTTAGGGTTTAGGATTTAAGGTTGTAGGTTTACGGTTGTAGGTTTAGGGTTTAGGTTTAGAGTTTTTTTTTTAAATTAAGTAAACCAGTCAATTTATGTTTAGTTTATTTATTTAATTTATATTTTATTCATAGTTTATTTATAGTTTATTATTTATGTTTAATTTTTTTTATTTTGTTTAGTATATTTATTTTAGGTTAATTTATTTTAGTTTAGGTTTTTTATTGTAGTTTATTTTTTTGGTTTAGGTTTATGTTTATTTTCAAGATTAGTTTTATTTTTATTGTATTCTTTAAGCTTAGGTTTTATTTTTTATTTTAAAGTTTAGGTTTAGGTTTTTATTTTATTTTCTAGGTTTAACTTTAGGTTTTTATTTTAGGTTTATTTTAGGGTTTTAATTTTTAGTTTAGGTTTATTTTTAGTTTATTCTATTTTATTTAGTTTAGGATTAGGTTTAGTTTATTTTAGGTTTAGGTTTTGGTTTTATTTATTTTCATTTAGTTTATTTTTGTTTAGCTTTAGGTTTATTTTATTTTGTTTATTTTAGGTTTAGGTTTATTATTTTTAGTTTAGGGTTTAGGTTCTTTTTTATTTATTTTTAGTTTTTATTTTTAAGTTTATTTTTTAGGTTTATGTTTTTATTTAATTTTATTTTATTTTATTTTAAGTTTATTTTATTTTTATTTTACATTTGGGTTTTATTTTATTTAGGTTTTTTATTTTTAAGTTTATTCTATTTTTTAGTTTAGTTTACATTTTTATTAATTTAATTTTAGATTAGTTTTTATTTTTAGGTTTAAGTTTAGGTTTTTATTTTTTTATTTTATTTAGGTTTATCTTTTGTTATTTATTTAATTTTTTGGTTTTAATTAGTTTAGGTTTAGGTTTTTAGGTTTTTAGGGTTTAGGGTTTAGGTTTTGGGTTTAGGGTTTAGGTTTTAGCGTTAGGTTTTAAGGATTATGGTTTAAGGTCTTGGGTTTAGGGTTTTTGTGTTTTGGGTTTAGGGTTTAGGGTGTGAAGTTTAAGGGTTTAGGGTTGTAGGCTTAGGGTTTAGGGTTAGTTTTAAAGTTTATTATTTATGATTAGGGTTTTTCTTTTTAAAATTAATTTAGGGTTTAGTGTTTAGGGTTTTTTAGGGTTTAAGGTTTAGGGTTTAGTGTTAGTTTTCAATTTTGGGTTTAAGGTTAGTTTTAGGGTTTATGATTTAGGGTTTAGGGTTTAGGGTTGTAAGTTTAGGGTTGTAGTTTTAGTGTTTGGGGTTTAGGGTTTAGGGTTTCGAGTTTAGGATTTAGTGTTTAGTGTTTTTTTTAAAATTAAACTGTTAAGTCTTGGTTTAGGGTTTAGGGTTTAGGGTTAGTTTTAGGGTTTAGGGGTAAAGTTTTATTTATTTATTTTTATTTTTTATTTAAGGTTTTTTAGAGTTTAGGGTTTTTTAGGGTTTAGGGTTTAGTTGTAGGTTTAGGGTTTAGGGTTTAGGGTTTAGGATTTAAGGTTTTTTTTTTTTAATTAGGATAGGTTTAGATTTATTTAGTACATTTAGTTTATTTATTATTTATTTTAGTTTACTTTATTTTTTTATTTTTATTTTGGTTTTTTTATTTATTTTAGTTTATTTATTTTAGGTTTATTTATTTTAGTTTTGGTTTTTTATTTTGGTTTATTTTTTAGGTTTAGGTTTAGGTTTAGGTTTATTTTTTAGTTGAGTTTTATTTTTATTTAATTTAGGTTTAGTTTTTATTTTTTATATTTAGGTTTAGGTTTAGGGTTTTATTTTATATTTTTAAGTTTAGGTTTTATGTTTTTATTTTAGGTTTATTTTTAGGTTTTATTTTTAGTTTATGTTTAGGTTTAATTTTAGTTTATTATATTTTATTTTGTTTAGGTTTAGGTTTAGGTTTAAGTTTAGTTTATTTTAGATTTAGGATTTATTTATTTTAATTTAGGTTTAGGTTTACTTTATTTTGATTATTTTTTTAGGTCAATGTGTCTTTAGTTTAGGGTTTAGGTTTTATATATTATTTCTTTTTGGGTTTATTTTTTCGATTTAGGTTATTATTTTGATTTTATTTTAGGTTTTTTTAAATTTATGTTTAGTTTTTATTTTATTTAGGTTTTTTATTCTTAGGTTTAAGTTTAGGTTTTTATTTTATTTAGGTTTAGGCTTTATTTATTTATTTTAATTTTAGTTTTTATTTAATTTAAGTTTTTAGGTTTTATGGTTTAGGGTTTAAGTTTTAAAGTTTATGGTTTAGGGTTTTAGGATTTTGGGTTTAGGGTTAGGGTTTAGTGTTTAGGGTTTAGTGTTTAGACATTTAGGTTTAGGGTTTTAGTGTTTAAAGTTTAGGGTTTCTTTTAACTAAAAGGATTGAGGGCTTAGTTAATTTAGTTAGTTTAGTATAGTTATTGTTATTAGGTTTTAGTTCTATTATGTTTATTAGTTAGCTATTTGTTTATTTAAGGTTTAGGTTTATTAGCTTAGTTTATTATTATTATTATTATTATTATCTTAGTTATTAGTTTTTGTTTTGGGGTTTATTTGCTTTTAGGTTTAGTGTTTATTTGGGTTTATTTTTCGGTTATTTTGGTTTAGTGTTTTTTAGTTTAGTTTTAGTTTTTGCTTTTTATTTACTTTTAGTTTGGGGGGGGATTTGGTAAGGTTTAGTTAGGTTTTTAGTTTAGTTATTATTTAGTTATTAGTTTAGGGTTTATTTTTAATTTTCAGTTATATTAGTTATTACTTAGTTTTTTTAGGTTTTTGGGGTTCAAATTTAGTTTAGTTTATTAGTTTAGGGGTTTTAGGTTTCTAGTTTTGTTTAGTTTTAGTTTTTAGTTTAGTTATTATTGGGTTTTATTGGTTTGGTTTTTCTTAGTTTTGGGTTTAGTTTTATTATTTTTTAGTTTATTATTACTATTATTATTTTTAGTTTTAATTAGTTTTTATTAGTTTTTATTATTATTATTATTATTATTATTATTATTATTATTATTCTTTTGTAAGTTAGTTTAGTTTATTTATTAGGATTTTATGGTTTTAGTTAGTTTATTAGGTTTTAATTATATTTATTAGTTTTAGTGTTTAGGTTTATTATTATTTTTATTATTATTTATTTAGTTAGTTTTATTAGTTTTAGTTAGGTTTTATTATTAGTTCTTAGTTTATTATTATTATTATTATTATTATTATTATTATTATTATTTATTATTATTATTATGACTAGTTTAATTTAGTTTTGTTTTATTAAGTTTGGGTTTATGGTTTAGGGTTAGCTTAGGGTTTAGGGTTTGATTAGGGATTTAGGTTTTAGGGTTTAGGGTTTAGGATTCAAGGTTTAGGGTTTAGGGTTTGTTTAGGATTTAAGGTTTAGGGTTTTAGGGTTTAAGGTTAGGGTTTAAGGTTTATGATTTAGGGTTTAGGGTTGTAGGTTTAGGGTTTAGGATTTAGTGTTTAGGGTTTAGGGTTTAGGGCATTTTTATTTAAATTAGGGATTATGCCTTCTTCCTAGCACAATTGTTCCACATAGAAAGGAAACCCCTTAGGTTGGCTAGCTCATCCCCACAGCCGGTAGACTATCTCTTTGGATTTGCAAACTTGAGATAGGTCAAGGCTGATATAGACTCTTCTCAGTGGGTCCGTTGCACACCAACATGGTTTATACATTAACTCAGATTAAATCAAACCCAGTCTAATTTTCCCTTGTGGAGTTAAGTTACACCCTTCTCCCTAGTATAGCCCTAAATCATATATAATTATATAAACAAGTCAAGCAAACAAATTAAATTCAAAACCAACCTCCCAAGTGGAGCCAAATTAAACCAACTCCCCCAAGAGAGTCTAAATCAAAGAAATCCAACAAAACTCTTATTCCCAGTGGATACATCCACAAATAAATCTATGAAATCAAACTCAAATCTTAATCACCCAGGACCCTTTTGTGGAAGGTTCATATACCCAATCCCCAACAGACTCGAGCCCATATCTCTAGTAGATATGCCTCTACATCAATTAAAACAAAACAAATTAAAATTGATTCGATCATAATCCCTGTTGGATTATAGATTTTTATCCTCAACGTATCTTCTTCCCATAAATCATATAATCAAATCAAATTCAAACCTTATCCCCAACATATTTTCTTCTTCTATGCTCTCGACATAGACCCCTCACATGTCATGTCCAATGCATGTGTGATCCCCTAGTGGATTTGCCTCCATGTCTTTGACATGGAATACTCATCAAATCTTATTTCTTCTCTTATGCACACCTTTAATTACTTCAACCAAAAGCCTAACAGTGTATGCGTTCAAATTACATCATCTTAACATTACAATCAACATTTTATAATTTGTGATGCTGCAAGCTCAAACTAACTATTCAATATCATGCTAAACATATTATAGTGTGAATTAGCACACTATATTATATTATAATATATGATGTCATTTTATCATTTGCTATAATATAATATATTGTCTAGCATAAAGCTCATTAAAATCTTTTAAATGGAAAAAAACAAAATTTTCTCAAAATATGAAATATTTTCATTTTAGATGTAAAATTGTTGTTTTTCTATTAGAAATGGTACAAAATAGCATAATATTTGGTGTTGCTTCTTTGTGTGTGCCATGAATTTGGCCAAATTCTTCAATCTCAACCTTCAAATTAAAATTTTGTGAGTTTTGACCCAATGCATTATAACTAAAGTAAAACATACTAAAATGTACAATAATATTTAATAACAAACCACGAAATTCATATATATGTGAAGTTATATTGTTATGTACATTATATTTTAATATGCTTTCATATAATATATTATATTACATTACACCTTAAAATGAATAACTTTACGCCAAAAAATTATAAAATTTGGTTGAAAAATGAACATTTATTTTGGATGTAAATTCCATTCTTTCAATTAAATGACACACCATAGCACACCCCCAATGATGTTCCCTAAAGCTTACCTTAAATTTGGCCAAATCCCATCATCGGAACATATAAATTAGTATTTCTATAAATTATAATAGTACAAACTCTTCTACATCATGCTATAAGAAAGTAAAATAAGAAAAACAACAAATAGTAATACACAATAGTATGCTATAATGTACGATGCTACACTATGTTATGGCATCCTATATTATAATACACTATAACATATTATATTATATTGCATATCAAATCAAAAGGGATTGCTTAAGATAAAAAAAATCATAAAATTAGTCTAAAAATAAAAAAAAATTATATATTTTAGTTGTATCACTTACATATTTTTAATTGGGACAATATATTATGATGCTATGCTCTACCTATTATGAATTTTGCCAAATTCCAACATTTTAAAGTCTAAACCAACATTTTTATAAATAATGCTAGTGTAGGCTTGATTGTATGATTGCAAAATACTAAAAGAATTTTAAATGCATAGAATAATATATTATGATATATGATGTTATACAATGCAACAACATATAATATTTGTTTTGAACATAAAATATTACTTTTAAGACTACAAGTGGCATTTCACACCTTTGGTACTACAACCTAATTCCCACTTCAAATTTAATAAATTTCATCATCTAATTTCTAAATCAATATTTTTATGATTTATATTAATATAGACTATAGGGAACAATACCATAATATACTAAAACATTTCAAAACATTTTATAACATCCAAAAACACATCACTACATGTTCAAACATATGATGCTACATTATACTATAATATATGGTATTATAATGTTATTTAGGGTTAGGGTTTGGGGTATTCAAATCTCTAATAGTTATGGTAAAGTATCTTGAAGACATTTTCTTTAGCTACCATTAATATGTTAGGATTTGGTAATTCTTTATATCTACTAATAATGGCATCTTTATTCAAGGTTTAGGGTTAGGGTTTAGTGTTAATTTAGAGTTTAGGGTTTATGTGTTAGTTTAGGGCCTAGGGTTTAAGGTTTAAGGTTATAGGTTTAGGGTTTAGGGTTTAGGATTGTAAGGTTTAGGGTTTAGGGTTTAGGGTTTAGGGTTTAGGGTTAGGATTTAGGGTTTCTCCATAAGTAGTAGATCGGATTGATCGTTGTTCAGTTTCTCTAGTTCCCATCAAAACTATCCCCACCTCTCGGGTAGCCAGATTCACCATCATATTTTTGATCTCTCCCTCTGCCACCACTACGACTGTAACCGCTATCACTACTCCCGCCTCTATAACCACCACTGCTCCAACCACGACTTCCATATCCACCAACACCTCTAGATCCCCCACCACCACTATGATAACTGCCACCTCTGCCTTTGCTTCCACTGATAGATCTACACTGAGCCTAGTTGACGGTGATGTTCTTGCTGTCGAGGTCTTGCCCATTCTTAGGGTTTAATGTTTGTTTAGTGTTTATGGTTTAGGGTTAGTTTTGTGTTTATGGTTTGGGTTCTAGGGTTTAGAGTTATAGGTTTCAAGGTTTATGTTTTAGGGTTTAGGGTTTAGGATTTTAATGTTTAGGGATTAGGGTTTAGGGTTTAAGGTTTAGGGTTTCAGGGTTTAGGATTTAGGATTTGGGGTTGAAGGCTTAGGGTTTAGGGTTTAGGGTTAGGATTTGGGGTTTAGGGTTGGTTTAGGGTTGGTTTAGGGTTTAGGATTTAGTGTGTAGTGTTTTTTTTCTTAAAATTAAGTAAATCAATAGGTTTAGGTTTATTTAGTATATTTTTTATTTATTTGAGTTTATTTTTTTGTTATTATTTAAGTTTATTTTTTATTATTATTTCATTTAGTTTATTTTATTTATTTATTTATTTCATTTAGGTTTTTATTTTAGTTTATTTTTTAGGTTATGTTTATTTTTCAGTTAAGTTTTATTTTTATTTTATTTTATATTTTTAGGTTTTATTTTTTATTTTTAGGTTTAGGTTTAGGTTTTTATTTTATTTTTTAGGTTTAGGTTTTAGGTTTTTATTTTAGGTATATTTTTAGACTTTATATTTTAATTTAGGATTAGTTTTATTTTTAGCTTATTTTATTTTATTTAGTTTAGGTTTAGGTTTAGGTTTAGTTTATTTTAGGTTTAGATTAAGGATTTATTTATTTTATTTTAGGTTTAGGTTTATTTTATTTTGTTTATTTTATTTTTATTTTTGGTTTAGGTTTTTTTTAATTTAGGGTTTAGGTTTTATTTTTTATTTATTTTTTGGTTCATTTTTAGGTTTATTTTTTAGGTTTAGGTTTTTATTTAGTTTTTATTTTATTTTTTTAAGCTTATTTTATTTTTATTTTAGGTTTCATTTTTATTTTATTTAGGATTTAAATTTTTTATTTTAGTTTAGGTTTTTATTTATTTTATTTTAGTTTTATTTTTATTATTATTTATAATTTCCCTTTAGGTTTAGGCTTAGGTTTAAGCTTAGGTTTTAGTTTATGTTTTTATTTTATTTTATTTTCTTATTTTCATTTAGTTTAGTTTTTTTATTTACTTTATTTTTTTGGTTTTATTTAGTTTAGGTTTAGGTTTTTAGCTTTTTAGTATTTAGGGTTTAAAGTTAGGGCTTAGGGTTTAAGTTTTAGTTTTAGGTTTAGGGTTTAGGATTTAGCATTTAATGTTTCTTTTCGATTTCATGAACCAAGCAGCACCCCAAGTTTTGTAAGACAAAGCGACAACATAGATAAAAAATGAGCCCCCATAGAGCTAATCAAAAACCCTAGATAAGCAGAACCTTCTCTATTGTAAAGAGTCAATTCCATAAGCAACAGATCAGATCTACCATTGTTTAATTTCTTCAGTTCCCATCAAAACTAACCCTGCTTCTCTAGTAGCGGGATCTGACATCATATCCTCGATCTCTTCCTCTGCCACCGCCGCAGTTGTAACCTCCGTTGCTCCTCCCGCCTCCATAACCACCATAGCTCTGACCACCACATTCATATCAACCAGCACTTCTAGATCCCCCACCACCACTAGGATAACTGCCACCACCACATTCACCTCCATCGCCAGACCTAGATTGAGCCTAGTTAATAGTGATGTTCCTAGTGTGAATATTCTGCCCATTCTTAGGGTTTAGGATTTATGTTTAGTTTAGCATTTAGGGTTTAGGGTTGTAAGTTTTAGGGTTTAGGGCTTAGGGTTTAGGTTTTAGGGTTTAGGGTTTATGGTTTATGGTTTAGGGTTTTAGGGTTTATGGTTTAGGGTTTATGGTTTTAGGGCTTATGGTTTAGGGTATAGGGTTTAGGGTTTATGGTTTAAGGTTTAGGGTATAGGGTTTAGGGATTTAGGGTGTAGGGTTTAGGGTTGTAGGTTTAGTGTTTAGGGTTTAGTGTTTAGGATTTAGGGTTTAGGTTTTTTTCAAAAAAAATTAAGTAAACTAGTAGGTTTAGGTTTATTTATTTTATTTCTTATTAATATGGGTTTATATTATTTTTTTATTTTTATATAGGTTTGCTTTTATTTTTATTTATTTTTATTTATTTTATTTTAGGTTTATTTATTTTAGTTTAGGTTTTTTATTTTAGTTTATTTTTTAGGTTAAAGTTTATTCTTTAATTAAGTTATATTTTTATTTTATTTTTTATGTTTAGGTTTTTTTTTTTAAGGTTTAGGTTTAGGTTTTTATTTTATTTTTTTAGGTTTAGGTTTTAAGTTTTTATTTTAGGTTTATTTTTAGGTTTTATTTTGAGTTTTGGTTTAGGCTTAATTTTAGTTTTTATTTTATTTTATTTAGTTTAGGTTTAAATTTAGGTTTAGGTTTAGGATTTATTTATTTTAGTTTAATTTAATTTAATGTAGGTTTTGGTTTATTTTATTTTATTTATTTTATATTTATTTTAGGTTTAGGTTTTTTTAGTTTAGGGTTAAATATTTCTTTTATTATTTTTTGGTTTTATTTTTAGGTTTACTTTTTAATTTTTAGGTTTTTATTTAGTTTTTATTTTATTTTATTTTAAGTTTATTTTATTTTTATTTTAGGTTTAGTATTTACTTTATTTAGGTATTTTATTTTTTATTTTAGTTTAGGTTTTTATTTATTTTATTTTAGTTTAATTTTAATTTTTTATTTTATTTTCTTTTTAGGTTTAAGTTTAGGTTTACGTTTAAGATTTAGTTAATTTTTTAATTTTGTTTTATTTTTTTATTTTATTTTGGTTTAAGTTTTTTTATTTATTTTATTTTTTATTTTTATTTAGTTTAGTTTTATGTTTTTAGCTTTTTAAGGTTTAGGGTTTAGGGTTTAGGGTTTAGGGTTTAAGGTTTAGGGTGTGGGGTTAAGGGCTTAGGGTTTAGGTTTTAAGTTTAGGGTTTAAGTTTTAGTTTAGCATTTAAAGTTCTTTTATTTTTAATAGAGAATCAAATTAAAATTCAACATTTCTTCTTTTTGATTTCAAGAACCAAGTATCACCCCATGTTTTCTAAGACATAAGTGATAACATAGCTAAAAAATGAGCATCTATAGAGCAAATCAAAAACCCTAGATAAGTGGAACCTTTTCTACTATAAAGAAACAATTCCATAAAGAGTAGATCGGATTGGTCATTCTTCTATTTCTCTAGTTCCCATCAGAACCATCCCCACCTCTCGAGTTGCAGGATCCACCATCATATCCTTGATCTCCCCTCTGTCGCCACCATGATTGTAACCTCCGTTGCACCTCCATCCTCCATTAAAACCACTGCTCCGACCACCACCTCAATATCCACCAGCACTTCTAGTTCCCCACCACCACTATGATAACCGCCGCCTCCACCTTTGCCTCCACTTCTAGATCTAGACTGAGCCTAGTTGATGTTAATGATCATGTTGTTAAGGTTCTGGCCATCCTTAGGGTTTAGGGTTTCTGGTTTAGGGTTAGTTTAGCTTTAGGGTTTAGGGTTAGTTTTTCATTTAGTGTTTAGGGTTTAGGGTTGTAAGTTTTATATTTTAGGGTTTTCAGTTTAGGATTAGGGCTTACAATTTATAGTTTTAAGGTTTTACGATTTAGGGTTTAGGGTTTAGGGTTTAGGGTTTACGATTTAGAATTTAGGGTTTAGGTTTATTTTTTATTTATTTGAGTTTATTTTATTTTTTATTTTTATTTAGGTTTATTTTTTTATTTAATTTAGTTTATTTATTTTAGGTTTATTTATTTTAGTTTAGGTTTATTATTTTAGTTTATTTTTTAGGTTCAAGTTTAGGTTTAGGTTTATTTTTTAGTTAAGTTTTATTTTTATTTTATTTTTTAAGTTTAGGTTTTACTTTTAGTTTTAAGTTTAGGTTTAGGTTTTTATTTTATTTTTTTTAGGTTAAGTTTTAGGTTGTTATTTTAAATTTATTTTTAGATTCTTTTTTTTTGTTACTTTATTTTATTTAGTTAAGGTTTAGGTTGAGTTCATTTTAGGTTTAGGATTAGGTTTTATTTATTTTAGTTTAGTTTATTTCAATTTAGGTTTAGGTTTTTATTTATTTATTTATTTTATTTTTATTTTAGGTTTATGTTTTTTCTAGGTTTGGGTTTAGGTTTTATTTTTTATTTATTTTTAAGCTTTATTTTTAGGTTCATTTTTTAAGTTTAGCTATTTATTTAGATTTTATTTTATTTTAGTTTAGGTTTATTTTATTTTTATTTTATGTTTAATTTTTATTTTATTGAGGTTTTTTATCCTTAGTCTTATTTTATTATTTTTAGTGTAGTTTAGGTTTTTATTTATTTTAATTTAGTTTTTTTATTTTTAATTTTAGTTTTATTTGTATGTTTAGGTTTAGGTTTAGGTTTAGGTTTAGATTTTAATTTATGTTTCTATTTTATGTTTTTTATTTTATCTAGGTTTAGATTTTTATTTATTTTATTTTTAGGTTTTATTTAGTTTAGGTTTAGGTTTTAGGTGGGTTTAGTTTAGGGTTTATGATAGGTTTAGGGAGGAGGGTTTAGGGAGGAGGGGCTTAGTGAAAGATTTAGGGCTTGGGTAGGTTTGGGTGGGGGGTGGGGTGAGTTTAGGGTTTAGGTTTTAGAGGGGTTAGTTGGGTAGTGGGGTCCGGTTTAGGGTTAGGGTTATGGCTTAGGGTTATAGGGTTTAGGGCTTTAGGGTTTAGGGTTTAGGGTTTAGGACAAGAGTTTAGGGTTTTAATTTGTAGGGGTAGTCAGGGTTGGTTGGGCTCAGTTTAGGGTTTAGGGTTTAGGGTTTAGGGTTTAGGGTTTAGGGTTTAGGGTTTACGGGTTTCTTTTTTAAGGAAAAGAAAACTAGTAAGTTTAGGTTTATTTTGTTTATTTTTTATTTATTTTAGTATATTTTATTTTATATTTTTATTTAGGCTTATGTTTTTTATTTATTTATTTTATTTATTTTTTAGGTTTAGGTTTATGTTTATTTTTTAATTTACTTTTTTTTATTATACTTTTCTCATTTAGGTTTTTTTATTTATTTTTAGGGTTAGGTTTAGGTTTTTATTTTATTTTATTTTTTGTTTAGGTTTTTAGTTTTTATTTTAGGATTATTTTTTGGTTGTATTATTTTGTTTAGGTTTAGGTTTATTTTTAGTTTATTTAATTTTATTTAGGGTTTAGGTTTTATTTATTTTAATTTAGGTTTAGGTTTTTTTTAGTTTAGGGTTTAGGTATCATATTTTATTTATTTTTAGGTTTTCTATTTAGGTTTACTTTTTAGGTTTAGGATTTTATTTAATTTTTATTTTATTTTATTTTATTTTATTTAGGTTTTTTTATTTTTTAATTTAGTTTAGGTTTATGTTTAGTTTTTATTTATTTTTTATTTACTTTTTAGGTTTAAGTTTAGGTTTAGGTTTTGGTTTTAGTTAAGGTTTTTATTTCATTTTAATTTTTTATTTTATTTTGGTTCAGGTTTATTTATTTATTTTATTTTCAAGATTTATTTAGTTTAGGTTTAAGTTTTTATCTTCTTAGGGTTTATGGTTTACCATTTAGGGTTAGTTGAGGGTTTAGGTTTAGGGTTTAGGGTTTGGGGTTTAGGGTTTAGATTTTAGGGTTTGCGATTTAGGGTTTTAGGGTATAGGGTTTAGGTTTTTCAGGGTTTAGGGTTTAGGGTTTTAGGTTTTTTTTATAATAGAGAATAAATTAAGATTTAACATTTCTTTTTTTGGATTCCATCAACCAAGTAACACACCAAGTTTTCTAAGACACATGAGATGACATAAATAAAAAATGAGCACACATAGAGTAAATCAAAGACCCTAGATAACTAGAACCGTCTATACTATAAAGACACAATTTCATAAGCAGTAGATCAGATCAACCCTGGCCACTCGAGTAGCAGGAACCACTATCAAATCCCCGATCTCTACCTCCGCCACCATCACGGCTATAACCTCCATCGCTCCTCCCGCCAACATAACCACCACTACTCCAACCACCATATCATTATCCACCAGCACCTCCAGATCCCCCACCGCTACTACGATAACCGCCGCCTCTGCCTTCAGTTCCATTACCAGATCTAGACAAAGCCTGGTTGTCAGTGTTGTTCCTACCATCAAGGTTATGCCCATTCTTGGGGTTTAGGTTTAGGTTTAGGTTAAGGTTTATTAGGTTTTATGGTTTAGGTTCATTTTTTAATTTATTTAATTACTTTAGTTTTAGGTTTAGGGTTTGGGGTTGTTTTTAGGTGTAGGGTTTAGGGTTTTTGGCTTTATGCTTTTAGGGTTTAAGGTTTAGGATTAGGGTTTAGGGTTTTGAGTTTTTTAAGGTTTAGGGTTTAGGATTAGTTTTGGGTTTTGGGTTTCGTATTTAAGGTTTGGGTTTTTTTTTAAAATTAAGTATACCGGTGGGTTTAGAAAAATAACAAGTAGTAATACACAATAATATGCTATAATGTATGATGCTACACTATGTTATGGCATCCTATATAATAATACACTATAACATATTATATTATATTATATTGCATATCAAATCAAAAGGGATTGCTTAAAATAAAAAAATCATAAAATTAGTCTAAAAAATAAAAAAATTATATATTTTAGTTGTATCACTTAAATATTTTTAATTGGGACAATATATTATGATGCCATGCTCTACTTATTATAAATTTGGCCAAATTCCAACATTTTGAAGTCTAAACCAACATTTTTTATAAATAATGCTAGTGTAGGCTTGATTGTATGATTGCAAAATACTAAAAGAATTTTAAATGCGTAGAATAATATATTAAGATATATGATGTTATACTATGCAACAACATATAATATTTATTTTGAACATAAAATCTAACTTTTAAGACTACAAGTGGCATTGCACACCTTTGGTACTACAACCTAATTCCCACTTCAAATTTAATAAATTCCATCATCTGCATTTTTAAATCAATATTTTTATGATTTATATTAATATAGACTATAGGGAACAATACCATAATATATTAAAACATTTCAAAACATTTTATAACATCCAAAAACACATCACTACATGTTCAAACATATGATGCTACATTATACTATAATATATATTATTATAATGTGATTTAGGGTTAGGGTTTGGGGTATTCAAATCTCTAATAGTTATGGTAAAGTATCTTGAAGATATTTTCTTTAGCTACCATAAATATGTTAGGATTTGGTCATTCTTTATATCTACTAATAATGACATCTTTATTCAAGGTTTAGGGTTGAGGGTTTGTGGTTGTGGTTTAGTTTTTAGAGGGGTTTATGTGTTAGTTTGGGGTCTAAGGTTTAGGGTTTAGGGTTATAGGTTTAGGGTTTAGGGTTTAGGGTTGTAAGGTTTAGGGTTTAGGGTTTAGGGTTTAGAATTAGGATTTAGGGTTTCTCCATAAGTAGTAGATCGGATCGACCGTTGTTCAGTTTCTCCAGTTCCCATCAGAACCACCCCGCCTCTCAAGTAGCGGGATTCACCATCATATTTTTGATCTCTCCCTCCGCCACCACCACGGCTGTAACCACTATCACTCCTCCCGCCTCTATAACCACCACTGCTCCAACCACGACTTCCGTATCCACCAATACCTCTAGATCCCCCACCACCACAGTGATAAATGCCACCTCTGCCTTCACTTCCACTGCTAGATCTACACTAAGCCTAGTTAACGGTGATGTTCATGCCGTTAAGGTCTTGCCCATTCTTAGGGTTTAAAGTTTGTTTAGTGTTTATGGTTTAGGGTTAGTTTTGTGTTTAGGGTTTGGGGTCTAGGATTTAGGGTTGTAGGTTTTAGGGTTTATGGTTTAGGGTTTAGGGTTTAGGATTTTAAGGTTTAGGGTTTAGGGTTTAGGGTTTAACATTTAGGGTTTTCAGGGTTTAGGATTTAGGATTTAGGGTTGAAGGCTTTGGGTTTATGGTTTAGGGTTAGGATTTAGAGTTTAGGGTTTACGATTTAGTGTGTAGTGTTTTTCTTCTTAAAATAAGTAAATCGATAGGTTTAGGTTTATTTAGTATATTTATTTACTTATTTAAGTTTATTTTATTTTTTGTTTTATTTAGGTTTATTTTTTATTATTATTTCATTTAGTTTATTTTATTTATTTATTTATTTTCATTTAGGTTTTTATTTTAGTTTATTTTTTAGGTTAGGTTTATTTGTTAGTTGAGTTTTATTTTTTTTATTTTATATGTTTAGGTTTTATTTTTTATTTTTAATTTTAGGTTTATGTTTTTATTTTATTTTTTAGGTTTAGGTTTTATGTTTTTATTTTAGGTATATTTTTAGGCTTTATATTTTAATTTAGGTTTAGTTTTATTTTTAGTTTATTTTATTTTATTTAGTTTAGGTTTAGGTTTTGGTTTAGTATATTTTAGGTTTAGGTTAAGGATTTATTTATTTTAGTTTAGGTATAGGTTTATTTTGTTTTGTTTATTTTTTTTATTTTTAGTTTAGGTTTTTTTTAAATTTAGGGTTTAGGTTTTATTTTTTATTTATTTTTTGGTTTATTTTTTAGATTTAGGTTTTTATTTAGTTTTTTTATTTTTTAGGCTTGTTTTATTTTTATTTTAGGTTTCAATTTTATTTTATTTAGGATTTAAATTTTTTATTTTAGTTTAGGTTTTTATTTATTTTATTTTAGTTTAGTTTTTATTTTTATTTATAATCCCTTTAGGTTTAGGCTTAGGTTTAAGCTTAGGTTTTAGTTTATGTTTTTATTTTATTTTATTTTATTATTTTAATTTAGTTTAGTTTTTTTATTTACTTTATTTTTTGGTTTTATTTAGTTTAGGTTTAGGTTGTTAGCTTTTTAGTGTTTAAGGTTTAAAGTTAGAGCTTAGGGTTTAAGTTTCAGTTTTGGGTTTAGGGTTTAGGGTTTAGGATTTAGCGTTTAATGTTTCTTTTCGATTTCATGAACCAAGTAGCACCCCAAGTTTTCTAAGACACAAGCGACGACATAGCTAAAAAGTGAGCCCCCATAGAGCTAATCAAAAACCCTAGATAAGTAAAACCTTCTCTATTGTAAAGACTCAATTCCATAAGCAACAGATCGGATCTACCATTGTTTATTTTCTTCAGTTCCCATCAAACCTATCCCTGCCTCTCTCAGTGATGGGATCCAACATCATATCCTCGATCTCTTCCTCTGCCACCACCATGGTTGTAACCTCCATTGCTCCTCCCGCCTCCATAACCACCATAGCTCTGACCACCACCTTCATATCCACCAGCACTTCTAGATCCCCCACCACCACTAGGATAACTGCCACCACCGCCTTCACCTCCATCGCCAGATCTAGATTGAGCCTAGTTGATAGAGATGTTCCTAGCATGAATATTCTGCCCATTCTTAGTGTTTAGGGTTTATGTTTAGCTTAGTATTTAGGGTTGTGTGTAGAGGGGCTTAGGGTTTAGGTTTTAGGGTTTAGGGTTTATGGTTTGTGGTTTAGGGTTTTAGGGTTTATGGTTTAGGGTTTATGGTTTTAGGGTTTATGGTTGAGGGTATAGGGTTTAGGGTATAGGGTTTAGGGGTTTAGGGTATAGTGTTTAGGGTTATATTTTTAGGGTTTAGGGTTTAGTGTTTAGGATTTGGGTTTAGGTTTTTTAAAAAAAATTAATTAAACCACTAGGTTTAGGTTTATTTAGTTTATTTCTTATTAATTTGAGTTTATATTATTTTTTTATTTTTATTTAGGTTTGCTTTTATTTTTATTTATTTTTGTTTTTTTATTTTAGGATTATTTATTTTAGTTTAGGTTTTTTATTTTGGTATATTTTTTAGGTTAAAGTTTATTTTTTAATTGAGTTATATTTTTATTTTATTTTTTAGGTTTAGGTTTTATTTTTTTTTTTTAGGTTTAGGTTTAGGTTTTTATTTTATTTTGTTAGGTTTAGGTTTTAGGTTTTTATTTTAGGTTTATTTTTAGGTTTTATTTTTAGTTTTGGTTTAGGCTTATTTTTAGTTTTTATTTTATTTTATTTAGTTTAGGTTTAGATTTAGGTTTAGTTTATTTTAGGTTTAGGTTTAGGATTTATTTATTTTATTTTAATTTAATTTAATGTAGGTTTAGGTTTATTTTATTTTGTTTATTTTATATTTATTTTAGGTTTAGGTTTTTTGTAGTTTAGGGTTAAGTTTTCTCTTTTTTGGTTTTATTTTTTAGGTTTTATTTAGTTTATTTTATTTTATTTTTAGGTTTATTTTATTTTTATTTTAGGTTTAGTTTTTTATTTAGGTTTTAATTTTATTTTAGTTTAGGTTTTTATTTATTTTATTTTAGTTTAATTTAAATTTTTTATTTTATTTTCTTTTTGGGTTTAAGTTTAGGTTTACGTTTAAGATTTAGTTAATTTTTTAATTTTGTTTTATTTTTTAATTTTATTTTGGTTTTGGTTTTTTATTTATTTTATTTTTTATTTTTATTTAGTTTAGTTTTATGTTTTTAGCTTTTTAAGTTTTAGGGTTTAGGGTTTAGGGTGTGGGGTTTAGGGCTTAGGGTTTAGGTTTTAGTTTAGTGGTTTAAGTTTTAGTTTAGGGTTTAAAGTTCTTTTATTTTTAATAGAGAACAAATTAAAATTCAACATTTCTTCTTTTTGATTTCAAGAACCAAGTATCACCCCATGTTTTCTAAGACACAAGTGATGACATAGCTAAAAAATGAGCATCTATAGAGCAAATCAAAAACCCTAGATAAGTGGAACCTTTTCTACTATAAAGACACAATTCTATAAGGAGTAGATCGGATTGGTCGTTCTTCTATTTCTCTAGTTCCCATTAGAACCATCCCTGCCTCTCGAGTAGCAGGATCCACCATCATATCCTTGATCTCTCCCTCCGTCGCCACCATGATTGTAACCTCCGTTGCACCTCCAGCCTCCATAAACACCACTGCTCCGACCACCACCTCAATATCCACCAGCACTTCTGGTTCCCTCACCACCACTGTGATAACCGCCGCCTCCACCTTCGCCTCCACATCCAGATCTAGACTGAGCCTAGTTGATGTTCATGATCATGTTGTTAAGGTTCTACCCATTATTAGGGTTTAGGGTTAGTTTAGGGTTTCTGGTTTAGGGTTAGGTTAGCTTTAGGGTTTAGGGTTAGTTTTTCATTTAGTGTTTAGGGTTTAGGGTTGTAAGTTTTACATTTTATGGTTTTCAGTTTAGGGTTAGGGTTTACAATTTATAGTATTAAGGTTTAGGGATTTAAGGTTTTACAATTTAAGGTTTAGGGTTTAGGGTTTACGATTTATAATTTATGGTTTAGGTTTATTTTTTATTTATTTGAGTTTATTTTATTTTTTATTTTTATTTAAGTTTATTTTTTTATTTAGTTTAGTTTATTTATTTTAGGTTTATTAATTTTAGATTATGTTTGTTATTTTAGTTTATTTTTTAGGTTCAAGTTTAGGTTTAGGTTTATTTTTTAGTTGAGTTTTATTTTAATTTTATTTTTTAAGTTTAGGTTTAGGTTTTTATTTTATTTTTTTTAGGTTTAGGTTTTAGGTTTTTATTTTAAATTTATTTTTAGATTCTATTATTTTATTTACATTATTTTATTTAGTTAAGGTTTAGGTTCAGTTCATTATAGGTTTAGGATTAGGTTTTATTTATTTTAGTTTAGTTTATTTCAGTTTAAGTTTAGGTTTATTTTATTTTATTTATTTTATTTTTATTTTAGGTTTGTGTTTTTTCTAGGATTGGGTTTAGATTTTGTTTTTTATTTATTTTTAAGTTTTATATTTAGGTTAATTTTTTAGGTTTAGGTATTTATTTAGTTTTTATTTTATTTTAGTTTAGGTTTATTTTATTTTTATTTTATGTTTAGTTTTTATTTTATTAAGGTTTTTTATCCTTAGGCTTATTTTATTATTTTTAATGTAGTTTAGGTTTTTATTTATTTTAATTTAGTTTTTTTTAATTTTTAATTTTAGTTTTATTTGTATGTTTAGGTTTAGGTTTAGGTTTAGGTTTAGATTTTAATTTATGTTTCTATTGATATATTTTATTTTATCTAGGTTTAGATTTTTTATTTATTTTATTTTTAGGTTTTATTTAGTTTAGGTTTAGGTTTTAAGGGTTTTAGGGTTTAGGGTTTATGATATATGGTGTAGGGTTTTAGGGTTTAGTGTTTTAGGGTTTAGGGTTTAGATCATCTAGGGTTTAGTAAGATTTAGGGAGGGTTTAAGGTGTGGAAGTGGTTTTTATTGGGTTTTTAGAGGGTTTATGTTTTTTAGTTTAGGTTTTGGTTTAGGGTTTTAGGTTTTATGGCTTAGGATTAATTAGTACCAGGTTTAGGGTTTAGGTTTAGGGTGGAGTGTGGTAGGATTTAATGTTTAGGGTTGTAAGTTTAGGGTTAATTTTAGAGTTTAGGGTTTACGGTTTGGGTTTAGGATTTAGGGTTTAGTGTATAGGGTTTAGGGTTAACCGGTTTCATTTTTAAGAAAAAAAAAAGAAAACTGGTAAGTTTAGGTTTATTTAGTTTATTTTTTATTTATTTTAGTTTATTTTATTTTATATTTTTAATTAGCCTTATGTTTTTATTTATTTATTTAGATTTATTTATTTTAGTTTATTTTTTTGGTTTAGGTTTATATTTTTTTTTATTTACTTTTATTTTTATTATACTTTTCTTGTTTAGGTTTTAATATTTATTTTTAGGGTTAGGTGTAGGTTTTTATTTTATTTTATTTTTTTTAGGTTTTCAATTTTTATTTTAGGGTTCTTTGGTTGTATTATTTTGTTTAGGTTTAGGTTTATTTTTAGTTTATTTAATTTTATTTAGGGTTTAGGTTTTATTTATTTTAGTTTAGGTTTAGGTTTTTTTTATTATTATATTTTACTTATTTTAAGTTTTTTTTTAGGTTTACTTTTAGGTTTAGAATTTTTTTTAATTTTTATTTTATTTTATTTTATTTTATTTTTTTTTTTTTAATTTAGTTTAGGTTTATGTTTAGTTTTTATTTTTTATTTTATTTTCTTTTTAGGTTTAAGTTTAGGTTTAGGTTTTGGTTTTAGTTTAGGTTTTTATTTCATTTTAATTTTTTATTTTATTTTGGTTCAAGTTTATTTATTTATTTTATTTTCAGGATTTATATAGTTTAGGTTTAAGTTTTTATCTTCTTAGGGTTTAGGGTTAGTTGAGGGTTTAGGGTTTAGATTTAGGTTTAGATTTTAGGGTTTAGATTTTAGGGTTTGAGATTTAGGGTTTTATGGTATAAGGTTTAGGGTTTAGCATTTAGGGTTTTTAGGGTTTAGGGTTTAGGGTTTTTGGTTTTTTTGATAATAGAGAATAAATTAAGATTTAACATTTCTTCTCTTGGATTCCATCAACCATGTAACACGCCAAGTTTTCTAAGACACATGAGACGACATAGATAAAAAATTAGCACACATAGAGTAAATCGAAGACACTAGATAACTAGAACCGTCTATACTATAAAGACAAAGTTCCATAAGCAGCAGATCAGATCAACCTCGGCCACTCGAGTAGCAGGATCCACCATCAAATCCCCGATCTCTACCTCTACCACCATCACCGCCATCGCTCCTCCTGCCAACATAACCACCACTACTCCAACCACCACATCAATATCCACCTGCACCTCCAGATCCCCCACCGCTACTACGATAACTATCGCCTCCGCCTTCACTTCCATTACCAGATCTAGATAAAGCTTGTGTTGTTCCTACCATCAAGGTTATGCCCATTCTTGGGGTTTAGGTTTAGGTTTAGGTTAAGGTTTATTAGGTTTTAGGGTTTAGGTTTATTTTTTAATTTATTTAATTACTTTAGTTTTAGGTTTAGGGTTTGGGGTTTAGGGTGTAGGGTTTAGGGTTTTTGGCTTTATTCATTTGGGGTTTAATGTTTAGGATTAGGGTTTAGGGTTTAGATTAGTTTTTGGGTTTTGGGTTTCGTATTTAAGGTTTAGGGTTTTAGGTTTTATGGCTTAGGATTAAGGTTAGGGTTTATGGCTTAGGGTTTAGGGTTTAGGGTTTAGGGTTTAGAGTATAGGGTTTTGGATTTAATGTTTAGGGTTGTAAGTTTAGGGTTAATTTTAGAGTTTAGGGTTTAGGGTTTGGGTTTAGGATTTAGGGTTTAGGGTAAAGGGTTTAGGGTTAACCGGTTTCTTTTTTAAGAAAAAAAAAAAGAAAACTGGTAAGTTTAAATTTATTTAGTTTATTTTTTTATTTATTTTAGTTTATTTTATTTTATATTTTTATTTAGCCTTATGTTTTTATTTATTTATTTAGGTTTATTTATTTTAGTTTATTTTTTAGGTTTAGGTTTATATTTATTTTATTTACTTTTATTTTTATTATACTTTTCTTGTTTAGGTTTTAATATTTATTTTTAGGGTTAGGTGTAGGTTTTTATTTTATTTTATTTTATTTTTAGGTTTTCAGTTTTTATTTTAGGATTATTTTTTGGTTTTATTATTTTGTTTAGGTTTAGGTTTATTTTTAGTTTATTTAATTTTATTTAGGGTTCAGGTTTTATTTATTTTAGTTTAGGTTTAGGTTTTTTTTATTTTAGTGTTTAGGTATTATATTTTACTTATTTTAGGTTTTTTTTTAGGTTTACTTTTTAGGTTTAGAATTTTTTTTAATTTTTAATTTATTTTATTTTATTTTATTTAGGTTTTTTTATTTTTTAATTTAGTTTAGGTTTATGTTTAATTTTAATTTTTTATTTTATTTTCCTTTTAGGTTTAAGTTTAGGTTTAAGTTTTGGTTTCGTGGATTTATTTAGTTTAGTTTAAGTTTTATCTTCTGTGGTTTGTGGTTACTGAGGGTTTGTGGTTTAGGTTTAGGTTTTGGGGATTAGGGTTTAAATTTTAAGGTTTAGATTTTAGGGTTTAAGATTTAGGGTTTTAGGGTATAAGGTTTAGGGTTTAGCATTTAGGGTTTTTAGGGTTTAGGGTTTAGGGTTTTTGGTTTTTTTGATAATAGAGAATAAATTAAGATTTAACATTTCTTCTTTTGGATTCCATCAACCAAGTAACACACCAAGTTTTCTAAGACACATGAGATGACATAGATAAAAAATGAGCACACATAGAGTAAATCAAAGACACTAGATAACTAGAATCGTCTATACTATAAAGATAAAGTTCCATAAGAAATAGATCAGATCAACCTTGGCCACTCGAGTAGCAGGATCCACCATCAAATCCCCGATCTCTACCTCTGCCACCATCACAGCTGTAACCTCCATCACTCCTCCCGCCAACATAACCACCACTACTCCAACCACCACATCAATATCCACCAGCACCTCCAGATCCCCCACCGCTACTACGATAACTGTCGCCTCCGCCTTCACTTCCATTATCAGATCTAGATAAAGCCTGGTTGTCAGTGTTGTTCCTACCATCAAGGTTATGCCCATTCTTGGGGTTTAGGTTTAGGTTTAGGCTAAGGTTTATTAGGTTTTAGGGTTTAAATTTATTTTTTAATTTATTTAATTACTTTAGTTTTAGGTTTAGGGTTTAGGGTTTAGGGTTAAGGTTTAGGGTGTAGGGTTTAGGGTTTTTGGCTTTATTCTTTTGGGGTTTAATGTTTAGGATTAGGGTTTAGGGTTTAGGATTATTTTTTGGGTTTTGGGTTTCGTATTTAAGGTTTAGGATTTTTTTTAAAATTAAGTATACCACTGGTTTTAGGTTTACTTAGTTTATTTTTTATTTATTTTTGTTTATTTTATTTTTTATTTTTATTTCCATTTAATTTAGTTTAATTATTTTAAGTATATTTACTTTTGTTAAGGTTTTAAATTTTAGTTTATTTTTAGGTTTATGTTTAGGTTTAGTTTTATTTTTTTAGGTTTAGTTTTAATTTTTTTGCAAGTTTAGGTTTTTATTTTACTTTTTTAGTTTAGGTTTTAGGTTTTATTTTAGATTTATTTTAGAGATATTTTATTTTAGTTCAGGTTTAGTTTTATTTTTAGTTTATTTTATTTTATCTAGTTAAGTTTAGGTTTAGGTTTAGTTTATTTCAGGATTAGGATTAAGTTTTATTTATTTTAGTTTAGTTTATTTTAGTTTAGGCTTAGGTTTATTTTATTTTGTTTAATTTTTTATAGTTTATGGTCTAGGTTCTACATTTTAATTATTTTTAAGTTTAATTTTAGGTTTATTTTTTAGGTTTAGGCTTTAATTTAGTTTTTATTTTATTTTATTTTATGTTTATTTTATTTTTATTTATGTTTAGTTTTCATCTTATTAAGGTTTTATTCTTAGCTTTATTTTATTTTTTAGTTTAGTTTAGGTTTTTCTTTATTTAATTATCATTTATTTTTATTTTTATTCTATTTTATTTTCATGTTTAGGTTTTGGTTTTAGTTTAGGTTTTTATTTTATTTTATTTTATTTTTAAATTTTATTTAGGTTTAGGTTTTATTTTTTATTTAATTTTTAAGTTTTTTTAGTTTATGTTTAAGTTTTTAGGTTTTTAGGGTTTATGGTTTTACGATTTAGGGTTTTATGGTTTAGGTTTTAGGGTTTGGGTTTAGGGTTTATGGTTTAGGGTTTAGTGTTTAGGCTTCAGGGTTTAGAGTTATTACGATTTTAGGTTTAGTGTTTAAGGTCTTTTAATGTTTAGGGTTTAGGGTTTTGGGGTTTAGGATTTAGGGTTGTATGTTTAAGATTTAGGGTTTTGGGTTAATTTAGGATTTAGGGTTTAAGGCTTAGGATTTAAAGTTGTATGTTTAAAATTTAGGGTTTAGGGTTAGTATTAGGGTTTAGGGTTTAGGGTTTATGATTTTTTTTTTAAAAAAGAAAAAAAGTTAAGTAAACCAGTAATTTTAGGTTTATTTAATTATTTAATTTATTTTAGTTTATTTTATTTATTATTTTTATTTAAGTTTATTTTTTTATTTAGTTTCATTTATTTATTTTAGATTTATTTATTTTAGTTAGGTTTTTTAATTTTAGTTTATTTTGAATGTTTAGGCTTAGGTTTATGTTTATTTTTTAGTTAAGTTTTATTTTGATTTTATTTTTTAGGTTTAAGCTTTATTTTCTATTTTGATGTTTAGGTTTAGGTTTTTATTTTATTTTTTTAGGTTTTGGTATTAGGTTTTTATTTTAGGTTTAATTTTAAGTTTAATTTTTTAGTTTAGTTTGTTTATTTTTGGTTTATTTTATTTTATTTAGTTTAGTTTTATTTAGGTTTAGGTTTATTTTAGTTTATTTATTTTATTTTTATTTTAGGTTTAGTTTTTATTTTCAATTTAGGATTTGGATTTTATTTTTATATTGACTTTTAGGTTTAGGATTTTATTTAGTTTTTATTTTATTATATTTTAGGTTTATTTTAGTTTTATTTTGTTTTTATTTTTAATTTGTTTAGGTTTTTATATTTTGGTTTATTTTATTTTATAGTTTAGTTTAGGTTTTTATTAATTTTATTTTATTTCAATTTTAATTTTTTTATTTCATTTCATTTTAGTTCAGGTTTAGGTTTAGGTTTAAGTTTTTATTTTTTCTTATTTTTTATTTTATTTAGGTTTAGGTTTTTTTATTTGTAGGTTTTATTTAGTTTAGGTTTAGGTTTTTAAGTTTTTAGGGTTTAGGGTTGTTGATTTTAGGGTTTAGGGTTTAGGGAGTAGGGTTTAGGGTTTAGGGAGTAGGGTTTAGGGTTAGCTTAAGGTTTAGGTTAGATCGGTTTAAGGTTTAAGCTTTAGGCTATAGGGTTTTTAAGGTTTAGAGTTTAGGTTTAGGGTTTAAGGTTAGTTTAGGGTTTAAGGTTTAGGGTTTTGGACTTTAGGTTTTAGTGTTTAGGGTTTAGGGTTAGGGTTACGGTTTAAGATTTAGGGTTTAGGGTTTAGGGTTTAGGGTTTAGGGTTTTCGAGTTTAGGTTTTTGTGTTTAGGGTTTTATGTGTAGGGTTTATTAGTGTTTAGTGTTGGTTTTAAGGTTTAAGGTTTAGGATTTAGTGTTTAGGGTTTAGAGTTTATGATTTAGTGTTTAGGGTATTTCTTTTAAATTAAGTAAACTGGCATGTTTAGGTTTATTTAGTTTATTTTATATATTTATTTTATTTTATTTTTTATTTTTATTTAGTTTAGTTTTTTTGTTTTATGTTTATTTATTTTAGTTTAGGATTTGTATTTTAGTTTATTTTTTAAGTTTAGGTTTAGGTTTAGGTTTATGTTTATTTTTTGTTTAGTTTTAATTTTATTTTCTTTTTTAGGTTTAGGTATTTTTTATTTTTAGGTTTAGGTTTAGTTTTTTATTTTATTCTTTTAGGTTTAGGTTTTAAGCTTTTATTTTAGGTTTATGTTTAGGTTTTATTTTTTTGTTTTGATTTAGGTTTATTTTTAGTTTATTTTATTTTATTTTATTTAGGGTTCAGGTTTAGTTTATTTTAGGCTTAGGTTTAGGTTTTATTTATTTTAGTTTAGGTTTAGGTTTATTTTATTTTATTTATTTTAGGTTCGGGTTTTTTTTTAGTTAGGGTTTAGGTTTTATTTTCAAGCTTTCTAGTTTAGGGTTTAGGGTATAGGGTTTAAGGTTTAATGTTTTATGGTTTAGGGTTTAGGCTTTAGGCTTTAGTTTTTAGGCTTTAGGTTTTAAAGTTTTAGGGTTTATAGTTTAGGGTTTAGGGTTTAAAGTTTAGCATTTAGGGTTAGTCTAGGGTTTACGGTTAGGTTAGGGTTTAGGGTTTAGGCTTTAGGGTTTAGGCTTTTTAGGGTTTAGGGTTTAGAGTTTATGCTTAGTTAACATTTTAAGGTTCAGGGTTAGTTTAGTGTTTAATTCAGTAAACTGGCATATTTAGGTTTATTTGGTTTATTTTATATATTTATTTAGGTTTATTTTTTATTTTTAGGGTTTGGGTTTTTGATCTTTTTTGAATGGATAACAAATTCAAATTCAACATTTCTTCTTTTCAATTTCATCAACCAAGCAACACACCAAGTTTTTTAAGTCACTACGATGACATAGATAAAAAATTTGAACACATAGAGCAAATCAAAAGCCCTAGATAGCTAGAACTGTCTCTACTGTAAAGTCACAGTTCCATAAGCAGCATATTAGATTGGTCTATTCTTCAAAAATCCTAGATAGCTAGAAGCACCATGACATCTGGAGTAGTGGGATTCACCATCGTATCCCTGATCTCTCCCTTCACCACCACCACGGTTATAACCTTCGTTGCTCTTCCCACCTCGAAAACCACCACTGCTCTGACCACCACCTCGATATCCACTAGCTCCTCCAAATTCCCCACCACCACTACGATAACTGCCACCACCACCTTTGCCTCCACCGCTAGATCTAGACTGAGCCTAGCTGACGATGATGTTCCTGCCATCAAGTTTCTGCCCATTCTTAGAGTTTATGTTTAGGTTTAGGTTAAAGTTTATTAAGTTTTATGGTAGGTTTACTTTTTATTTATTTAGTTACATTACGTTTAGGTTTAGGGTTTGGGGTTTAGGGTTTAGGGTTTAGGTTTTAGGGTTTATTTTAGGGTTTAGGGTTTAGGGTTATGGTTTATGGTGGTTTAGGGTTTAGGATTTTTTAAGGTTTAGGGTTATAGGTTTAAGGTTTTGGTTTAGGGTTTAGGATTTATGCTTTACTATTTTTTCTTTTTTTATAAAAAAATTAAGTAAACCGATAGATTTAGGTTTATATAGTTTATTTTTTATTTATTTCATTTTATTTTTTTATTTTTATTTAGGTTTATTTTTTATTTTTATTTAATTTAATTTATTTATTTTTGGTTTGTTTATTTTAGTTTAAGTTTTTTATTTTAGTTTATTTTTTAGGTTTAGGTTATGGTTTAGGTATATTTTTTAGTTGAGTTTTATTTTTATTTTACTTTTTAAGTTTATGTTTTATTTTAAATTTTTAGGTTTAAGTTTAGGTTTTTATTTTATTTTTTAAGGTTTAGGTTTTAAGGTTTTATTTTAGGTTTATTTTTAGATTTTATTTTTTAGTTTATGTTTCAGTTTATTTTTAATTTGTTTTATTTTATTTAAGTTAGGTTTAGGTTTAGGTTTAGTTTATTTTAGGTTTAAGTTTAGGTTTTATTTATTTTAGTTTAGTTTATTTTAGTTTTGGATTAGGGTTATTTTATTTTCTTTATTATTTTATTTTATATTTAGTTTTTTCTAGTTTAGGGTTTAGGTTTAATTTTTTATTTATTTTTAGGCTTATCTTTTAGGTTTAGGGTTTTATTTAGTTTTTAATTTTTTTTATTTTATTTAGGTTTTTATTTATTTTTTTATTTTAGGTTTAGGTTTATATTTTATTTTATTTTTTATTTCATTTAGGTTTAAGTTTTTTTATATATTTTATTTTTAGGTTTTATTTAGTTTAGGTTTATGTTTTTAAGTTTTTAGTGTTTAGTGTTTAGGGTTTAGGGTTTAGCATTTAGGGCTTTAGGGTTTAGGGTTTTAGGGTTTAAGGTTTAGGGTTTTGGGTTTAGGGTTTAATGTTTAGGCTTTAGGGTTTAGGGTTTTTAGGATTTCGGGTTTTTAAAAAAAAAGAATTATGTAAATCGGTTGGTTTATGTTTATTTAGTTTATTTTAATTTTATTTTATTTATGTTTATTTTTATTTTTATTTACTTGATTTTATTTATTTTAGGTTTATTTATTTTAGTTTAGGTTTCTAATTTTTTTTTATTTTTTAGTTTTAGGTTTAGGTTTAGGTTTATTTTTTAGTTGAGTTTTATTTTATTTTATTTTTTGGTTTAGGTTTTATTTTTTATTTTTAGGTTTAGGTTTTGGCTTTTAATTTATTTTTTTAGGTTTAGGATTTAGGTTTTTATTTTATTCTTATTTTTATGTTTTATTTTTTAGTTTTGGTTTAGGTTTATTTTTAGCTTACTATATTTTATTTAGTTTAGGTTTAGGATTTTTTTATTTTAGGGTTAAGGTTTTATTTTTGATTTATTTTTTGGTTTATTTTTTAGGTTTAAGTTTTTATTTAGTTTTTATTTTATTTTATTTTATGTTTATGTTTATTTTTATTTTAGGTATAGTTTTTATTTTATTTAGGATTTTTATTTTTTTAGTTTAGTTTAGGTTTTTATTTATTTTATTTTGGTTTAGTTATTATTTTTTAATTATTTTCTTTTAAGTTTAGGTTTAGGTTTAGGTTTAGGTTCAAGTTTCAGTTTATGTTTTTTTATTTTATTTTTTATTATATTTTGGTTTAAATTTTTTTATTTATTTTAATTTTAGGTTTATTTAGTTTAGGTTTAAGTTTTTAGCTTTTTAGTTGTTAGGGTTTATGGTTTAGGGTTTAGGGTATGTTTTGAGTTTTAGGTTTAGGGTTTAGGGTTTAGGGTTTAGCATTTGGGGTTTTGGGTTTAGAGTTTAGGGTTTAGGGTTTAGGCTATTGGTTTTAGAGTTTAGGGTTTAGGGTTTAAGGTTTGTTATTTTAGGGTTTAGGATTTAGGGTTTAGGGTTTCAGGGTTTAAGGTTTAGGGTTTAGGGTTTTCAAGGTTTTAGGTATAGGATTTTGGGTTTAGTGTTTAGGTTTTAGGTTTTAGGTTTAAGGATATGGTTTATGGTTTGTAGTTTAGGGTTGAAGGTTAATGTTAGGGTATAGGGTTTAGCATTAGGGTATTTTTTATTATTATTTTTTTTAGGGTTGAAGGTTTATGGTTTAGGGTTTGGGTTTTAATTTAGGGTTTAGGTTTTAATTTTTTTTAAAGAGAGAAGAAATTCAAATTGACATTTCCTTTTTTCAATTTTATCAACCAAGTAACACACCAAGTTCTCTAAGACACGAGCGATGATATAGATCAAAGATGAGCACGCATTGAGCAAATCAAAAATCCTAGATAAGTAGAACCGTATCTACTGTAAAGACACAGTCCCATAGCAGTAGATTGGATCGGTCATTCATCAGTTTCTCCAGTTCCCATCAGAACCTCCCCAGCCTCTCGAGTAGAGGGATCCACCATCATATCCCTAATCTCTCCCTTCGCCACCACCATGGCTATAACCTCTGTCGCTCCTCCTGCATGTATACTAACCATTTCTCAGTCCACCACCTCCATATCCACCAACACCTCCAGATCCCCACCACCCGTGATAACTACACCTGTCTTCACCTCCACTCACGAGGATATTTAGGTTTAGGTTTAGGTTTATATTTTAGGTTTAGGTTTAGGTTTAGGGTTTTAGGTTTAAGGGTTTAGGTTTAAGTTTAGGTTTAGGTTGTTCCTGATGTCAAAGTTCTACCCATTCTTAAGGTTTAGGTTTAAGTTTAGGTTTATTTGGTTTAAGGGTTTAATTTATTTTATAATTAATTTAGTTACTTTATATTTAGGTTTAGGGTTTGGGGTTTACGGTTTGAGGTTTTGGGTTTTGGGTTTAGGATTAGGGTTTAGGATTATGGTTTAGGGTTTAGGGAATTTGGTTTAGGGTTTAGGATTAGGGTTTAGGGTTTTCGGTATATGCTTTTAGGGTTTAGGTTTGGGTTTTTTAGGGTGCAGGGTATAGGGTTGTAGGTTTAGGGTTGCATGTTTATGATTTAGGGTTTAAGGTTTAGGGTTTTGGGTTTAGGATTTAGGGTTTAAGGTTTAGGGTTTAGGGTTTAGGATTTAGGGTTTATATTTTTTTTTAATTAAATAAACCAATAGGTTTAGGTTTATTTAGAATATTTAGTCTATTTTAGTTTACTTTATTATATTTCTTCTTATTTAGGTTTATATTTTAATTTTATTTAGTTTAATTTATTTATTTTAAGTTTATGAATTTAAGTTTATTTTTTAGGTTTAGGTTTAGGTTTTAGTTTATTTTTTAGTTGAGTTTTATTTTTATTTTATTTTTTAGGTTTAGGTTCTATTTTTTTTAAGGTTTAGGTTTAGGTTTTTATTTTATTTTTTTAGGGTTAGGTTTTATATTTTTGTTTTAGGTTTATTTTAAGGTTTTAATTTTTAGTTTAGATTGAGGTTTACTTTTAGTTTATTTATTTTATTTAGTTTAAGTTTAGGTTTAATTTTAGTTTATTTTAGGTTTTATTTATTTTATTTTAATTTATTTTAGTTTAGGTTTGGGTTTATTTTATTTTGTTTATTTTATTTTTATTTTAGGTTTAGGTATTTTTAGTTTAGGGTTTAGGTTTTATTTTTTATTTATTTTTATGTTTTACATTTATGTTTAGGTTTTTATTTAGTTTTTATTTTATTATTTTAGGTTTATTTATTTTTTATTTTAAGTTTAGTTTTTATTTTGTTTAGGTTTTTTATTTTGAGGTTTATCTTATTTTTTAGTTTCGTTTATGTTTTTATTTATTTTATTTTAGCTTTTTTTAGGTTTAGGTTGAGGTTTTATTTTATTTTACTTTTTAATTTTATTTAGGCTTTGGTTTTTCTATTTATTTTATTTTTAGGTTTTAATTAGTTTAGGTTTAGGTTTTTAGGTTTTTAAGGTTTATTGTTGATGGTTTAGGGTTTAAGGTTTAGGGTTTAGGGTTTTAGGTATTATTGGGTTTAGGGTTTAGGGTTAAGGTTTAGGTTTTAGGGTTTAGGGTTTAGTGTTTAGGCTTTAGGGTTTAGGGTTTTTAGTGCTTATGATTTAAGGTTTAGGGTCTAGGGTTTAGCATTAGCTTTAGGTTTAGGGTCAGTTTTGGGTTTAGGGTTTACAGTTTAGGGTTAGTTTAGAGTTTAGGTTCTATGATTTTAGGTTTAGGGTTTAACATTTAGGGTTTAGTGTTACGGTTAGGGGTTAGGGGTTAGGGTTTAGGGTTTAGGGTTAATTTAGGGTTTAGGGTTTATGGTTTATGGTTAAGGATTTACAGTTTGGGTCTAAAATTTAGGGTTTTTTTATAAATTAAGTAAATCGATAGGTTTAGGTTTATTTAGTTTAATTTTTATTTATTTTAATTTATTTAGTTTATATTTCTATTTATGTTTATTTTTTATTTTTATTTAGTTTAGTTTATTTATTTTAGGTTTATTTATTTTAGTTTATGTATTTTATTTTATTTTATTTTATAGGTTTAGGTTTAGGTTTAGGTTTAGGTTTATGTTTATTTTTTAGTTTAGGTTTATTTTTATTTTATTGTTTAAGTTTAGGTTTTATTTTTTTTAGGTTTATGTTTAGGTTTTTATTTTATTTTTTTACCTTTGGGTTTTAGGTTTTCATTTTAGGTTTATTTTTAGGTTTTACCTTTTAGTTTATGTTTAAGTTTATTTTTGTTTATTTTATTTTCTTTTGTTTAGGGTTTAGGTTTAGTTTATTTTAGAATTAGGTTTAGGTTTTATTTATTTTAGTTCATTTTATTTTAATTTAGGTTCAAGTTTATTTTATTTTATTTATTTTAGTTTTAGGTTTCTTTTAGTTTAGGGAAAGGCTCAGACTCAGTTATAGAAAAAGGGGCAACCAAACTTTATGAGCAGCTAAATTTCAAAAGAAGTGTTACAATCACAAAAAAGAGCTACCAACCAATATAAGAGAAGAAAATCATCCTAGCCATAATTGCCAACAAAACTCACAAGTGCACCCAACCAAGTAGCAAAGCTAGCCAAGAACAAGGAACTACCATCAAAATGGGAAAAATAAGTAACAAATCAACCAAACAACTAACCAAAGACCCCAACAGAGTGGATCAACCAACAGAACACCAACCACCAGAATAGAAGAAGAGTTGAAGAAAAGCACCAAAACCCCAACCAAAATCCAGGACCATAACCAAGTAAGAGACAAAAAAAAGCACCAACCAAATAGCCACCAATAGTAGAACAGAAAGCAGCCAGCTAGAAGAAATGAAGGAAAGGGGAATGCCAACAACATAGTCAGAAAGAAAGCCTGAAAAACCCAATGAGAGTAACCATAAAACCAACAAGGAATCATAGAGAACATAAAAGGGAGCAGCAAACAACCAAAGAAAGGAAGCCAGCAAACCAAAAAAAAAGTGAAACAAAAATAGAGGGATAGAAGAAGAAAAAACCCCCAAGGGAAAGGAGGCAACAATAATAGAATAGAATACCACCATTAGAAGCACTCCAACAAAGAAAGCAAGAGAAGCCACCAATAGACATGGAGAAAAAGAAACTAAGTAAATCTAACATAAGGAAAACCATATTTATCTAAGTTTAAAAGGCCTTTTAATTACTTAGGAATAATATCATTGATAAATAATGTAAAATCATAGAGGTTGCTCCCTAAGCCAGCTAAAAAATCAACACAAGGATTGCTTTCCATCAAAATATGAGTCATTTTAAATTAAAGTTTAGAAGTAATGGCAGGCATAATCATAATTAAATAGAAAAGCTCAGCATTACCCTTGTGATTAGAATTGATCATAGCAACAACCATCTCAGCATCAGATTCCAACCAAACAGTAAGAAATTTTATGTCCAAACAAAGCTTAAGAGCATGATAAACAACCATCAATTCATCCATAATAACAGAAATACTATAGAGAGGAGTGGAAAAAGCCAAGATAATATTCCCAAAACTATTTTGAAAAATACCACCACAACCAGACTTGTTAAGTGCAATAGAGCCATTAGTATTAATTATAATACAACAATTAAGAGGCTTAATCCAGTTAATGATTTTATAAATAGGAGGTGAGTCACAATAAAGAAAACTTGATACCCAACTTAGAGGCAACAAACTTGCAACCTTTATAATTAGTACCACTAAGAAGAGCAGCCTTATGTAAACAAAAAATCTTATCTTTAGTCTTCGCAATAATCCTCTTATGATTCATAGGCACATTACGATGCTTAACATCATTTCTATCAAGACAAATAAACCAAATCAAAGTAAAAGCCACCACAATTTTGATATGCCCTTTGATAGTATTCAGAAAAATAATAGTAAAGAAGTTGCATTAATGAAAGCTTACCATTAAAACAATTTAAATTAAATAACTCCTCATACTAACCTCAAACTTTAGAGGCAATGGCACCATTAACAGAAACATTACAAACATTCTCAATATGAAAGCTACACATGCATTTAGAAAGAAGATAAAAGCCTTTATCCAAAAGTAAAGAATCAACAATAATAAAACTCCTTAAAATACTCCAAACAAGAATCAAATAAGAGGTATGTTCCAAATTTTAAGAAAGACAGGAGAAGAGGGTTTATTAACTCTAATATGGTGCCAAGTATCTTTAAGGGAAAAATCACCATTACTAGAAATGTTGTAAAGAGCTTGATCTGATATAGTACCATCAATAATAATATTGGTGATATTATTACAAATGGATTCAGGAATCAAATCATCTAAGAGAGAGTGATTCCAATCACCATTTAAAAAAAGATTAACTTTTCAAGAAGAAGTTAAATGAGTATTAAGCATAAAATCAATAGAATAAACCTCATCTAGTTATCTTGCCAAAAATAGGAAGAACCACCTTTGATACCCAAGAAAATGAGAGGTTCTGCAAGCCATTTAACATCACAAAGGCATTTCCAAGCAATAGAATCACCATGTTTATAGTTACAAATTAAGGGATGCTTACCTTTGTAATATTTGAAATTCATAAATTAGCCCAAAGACTAACTTTATTCCAAAAATTCCACCATAGTTTATAGGAAAAAACATTGGTGGAATCCATCAAGGACTTGTAACCAATACCATGTTTAAATAAAGTACCACACATGCTAGACCAAGAAGCCCAATGAAGCCTTTTGGTCGAATGCCTAGAACTCCAAAAAAACTTATTAAAATTTATTAAAAATTCATTCCATCCGGATAATAACAAGGGAAGTAGAAACAATATTAAGCAACAAAAATAAAGGAAGAGAGTAAAGAATACTTTAAATAATAATTAATCTACCACCAAAAGATAAAAAAATAAAATTCAAGGGTAGAAACTTTATTCTGAATATTTTGGATAACCTCATCAAAGAGATAAGATCTCTTAGGACAACAATATAAAGGAGAGCCTAAATATTTGATAGGAAGACATTGAAGAGAAAAACCAATAATATCCATTATTTTATTGATTCTATGAGCAGATATAGAAATAGAAGAGATAAACTAATAGGGTTTAGGGTTTAGGGATTAAAGTTTTTATTTTAATTAAGTAAACTAGTAGGCATACATTTATTTTATTTAATTTCTTTTTTATTTTTATTTAGGTTTATTTTTTATTTTCATTTAGCTTAGTTTCTTTATTTTATGTTTATTTATTTTAGTTTAGGTTTTTTATTTTAGTTTATTTTTTAGTTTAAGTTTAGGTTTATGTTTATTATTTTACTTTAGTTTCATTTTATTTTATTTTAAGGTTAAGTTTTATTTTTTTTTTTTTTTAGGTTTAGGTTTTTATACTACTTTATTTAGGTTTAGGTTTTAGGTTTATATTTTAAGTTTATTTTTAGGTTTTATTTTTTAGTTTAGGTTTAGGTTTATTTTTAGTTTATTTTATTTTATTTAGTTTAGGTTTAGGTTTAGTTTCAGGTTTAGTTTATTTTAGGTTTATTTTTTAGTTGTATTTATTTTAGTTTAGGTTTAGGTTTTATTTTTTATTTACTTTTATGTTTTACTTTTAGGTTTATTTTTTAGGTTTAGGATTTTATTTAGTTTTTATTTTATTTTATTTTAGGTTTATTTATTTTTATTTTATGTTTAATTTTTCTTTAATTTAGGTTTTTTATTCTTAGGTTTATTTTATTTTTTAGTTTAGTTTAGGTTTTTGTTTATTTTGATTTAGTTTTTTTTTATATTTTATTTTTTATGTTTAGGTTTAGGTTTCAATTTTGGTTTTATTTAATTAATTAATTTATTTTATTTAGGTTTACAATTTTTTATTTATTTAACTTCTAGGTTTATATTTTGGTTTTAGTTTCAATTTTTATTTATTTTATTTTATTATTTAATTTAGGTTTAGGTTTTATGTATTTATTTTATTGTTAAGTTTTATTTAGCTTAGGTTTAGGTTTATAGGATTTTTAGTTTTTAGGGTTTAGGGTTTAGGGTTTAGGGTTTAAGGTTTAGGGTTTAGGGTTTAGAGCTTTAGGGTTTAGGGTTTAGTGTTAGAGTTTAGGTTTTAGGTTTAGGGTTTAGTGTTTAAGTTTTAGGGTTTAGGGTTTTTAGTGTTTAAGGTGTAGGGTTAGCTTAGGGTTTAGGGTTAGTTTAGGGTTTAGGGTTTAGGGTTTTGGGTTTAAGGTTTAGGCTTTAGGGTATAGGGTTTTTAGGGTTTAGGATTTAGGGTGTAGGGTTAGTTTTCGGGTTTAGTGTTTAAATTTTTAGGGTTTAAGATTTGGGGTTTAGGATTTAGGGTTTTTTTAAAAAGAACTAAGTAGACGGTAGATTTAGGTTAATTTAGTTTATTATTTATTTATTTTAGTTTATTTTATTTCATATTTTTATTTAGTTTAGATTATTTATTCTACATTTATTTATTTATTTTAGTTTATTTTTTAGGTTCAGGTTTAGGTTTATGTTTATTTTTTAGTTTACTTTTTTTTAGATTTAAGTTTTATTTTTTATTTTTAGGTTTATCTTTAGGTTTTTATTTTATTTTTTTTGGTTTAGGTTTTAGGTTTATAGTTTAGGTTTATTTTTTGGTTTTATTTTTTGTTTAAGTTTAGGTTAATTTTTTGTTTATTTGATTTTATTTAGTTTAGGGCTTAGGTTTAGTTTATTTTTGGTTTAGGTTTAGGTTTTATTTATTTTAGTTTATTTTATTTTAGTTTAAGTTTATATTATTTTTTTATTTTTGGTTTAAGATTTTTTTTAATTTAGGGTTTAGGTTTTATTTTTTATTTATTTTTCATTTTTATTTTTAAGTTTAAGTTTTTATTTATTTTTTATTATATTTTATTTTATGTTTATGTTATTTTTATTTTACATTTGAGTTTTATTTTATTTAGTTTTTTTATTTTTAGGTTTATTTCATTTTTTAATTAGGTTAGGTTTTTATTTATTTATTTTTAGTTTAGTTGTTATTATTTTTATATTTTATCTTTAGGTTTATGTTTTTATTTAGGTTTTTATTTTATTTTATTTAAGTTTAAGTTTTTTTAATTATTTTATTTTATGGTTTTGTTTAGTTTAGGTTTTAGTTAATAGGTTTTTAGGGTTTAAGGTTTAGGGTTTAGGGTTTAGGGTTTAGAGTTTAGGGTTTAGGGTTTGGGGTTTAGGGTTTAGGGTTGTAGGTTTAGGTTTTAGTGGTTAGTTTTAGGGTTTAGGGTTTAGGGTTATTTTAAAAAAATTAATATTTTATATTTTGATTTAGGTTTATTTTTTATTTTATTTATTAAAATTTCTTAATTTTATGTTTATTTATTTTAGTTGAGGTTTTTAATTTAATTTTTTAGGTTTAGGTTTTTTATTGTTTTAGGCTTATTTTTATGTTTTAATTTTTAGTTTAGGTTTATGTTTATTTTTCATTTATTTTATTTTATTTAGTTTAGGGTTTAGGTTTAGTTTATTTTAGGTTTAGGTTTAGGTTTTAGTTATTTTATTTTAGGTTTTGGTTTATTTTATTTTATTTATTTTTGGTTTTGTTTTTGTATTTTTAACTTAGGGTTTAGGTTTTATTTTTTATTTTATTTAGGTTTAGGTTTTTATTTTATTTTATTTTAGGTTTATTTTACGTTTAGGTTTTATTTTATTTAGGTTTTATATTTTTAGGTTTATTGTATTTTTTAATTTAGTTTATGTTTTTATTTTATTTTAATTTAGTTTTTATTTTTCATTTTATTTTATTTTTAGGTTTAGGTTTAGGTATATGTATAGGTTTATGTTTTAGTTTTTGTTTTTATTTTATTTTATTTATTTATTTATTTTATTTTTAGGTTTTATTTAATTTAGGTTAAAGTTTTTAGGTTTTTAGGATTTAGGGTTTACAGTTTATGGTTTAGAGTTAAGGGTTTATGGTTTAGGGTTTAAGGTTTAGGGTTGTAGGTTATGGAGTTTAGGGTTTATGGTTTAGGGCCTTAGAGTTTAGGGTTTAAGGTTTAGGGTTTAGGGTTTAGGATTTTAGGGTTTAGGATTTAGGGTTTAGGGTTGTAGGTTTAGGATTTAGGGTTTAGAGTTAGAGGTTTTTTTAATTTTTTATTTTGTTTTAAATTAAGCAAACTCGTAGGTTTATGTTTATTTATTTTTTTATTTTTTTTACTTCATTTTATTTAGGTTTATTTTATTTTTATTTAATTTTGTTTATTTATTTTAGGTTTAATTAATTTAGTTTAAGCATTTTATTTTAATTTTTTTAAAATTTAACTTTAGGTTTAGGTTTATTTTTTTTTAGTTTTATATTTATTTTATTTTTTATGTTTATATATATATATATATATATATATATATATATATATATATATATATATATATATATATATATATATATATTAGGTTTAGGTTTAGGTTTATATTTTATATTTTTAGGTTTAGGTTTTAGGTTTTAATTTTTAGTTAATTTTTAGGTTTTATTTTTTAGTTTCGGTTTAAGTTTATTTTTAGTTTATTTTATTTTATTTAGTTTAGGTTTAAGTTTATGTTTGGTTTATTTTAGGACTAGGTTAAAGTTTTATTTATTTTAGTTTAGTTTATTTTAGTTTAGGTTTAGGTTTAGGTTTTTTTAAGTTTAGGGTTTTTTTATTTTAAGCTTTATTTTTTAGGTTTACATTTTTATTTAGTTTTTTACTTTATTTTATTTTAGGTTTATTTTGTTTTTATTGTACGTTTAGATTTTATTTTATTTAGGTTTTTTATTCTTATGTTTATTTTATTTTCTAATTTGGATTAGGTTTTCATTAATTTTATTTAGTTTATTTTTTTGAGTTTATTTAATTTTTTTTAGGTTTAGGTTTAATTTTTAGTTTAGGTTTATTTTATTTTATTATTTTATTTTCAAGGTTTAGGTTTTTTATATTTATTTTATTTTTAGGTTTTACTTTGTTTAGGTTTAAGTTTTTAGATTTTTAGTGTTTAGGGTATAGGGTTTAGGGTTTTAGGGTTTAGGGTTTAAGGCTAGGGTTAGGGTTTAGGGTTTAGAGTTTAGTGTTTAGGATTTAGGGTTTAGGGTTTAATATTTAAGATTTAGGGTTTAGGGTTTAGGGTTAATTTAGTTTAGTTTAGGAGGGTTTAAAACTTTAAGGTTTTAGTTTAGCTTAGGGTTTAAGTTGGATTTAGTGTTTATAGTTTAAAGGTTTAGGAGTTTAAGGTTTAAGGTTTTAGGGTTTAGGTTTAAGGTTTAGGTAGTCTTAGGAGTTTAAGTTTAGGTTTAAGTTAGGGTTTTAGGTTTAGTTTAGGTTTTAAGTTATAGTTTAAAGTTTTAGTTGTTTAGTGTTTAGTTTAGTTTAAGTTTAAAATTTAGTTTAGGTTTAGTGTAGGGTTTTTAGGGTTTAGGGTTTAAGGTTAGGGTTTAGGGTTAGCTTAGGGTTTCAAGTTAGTTTAAGGTTTAGGGTTTTGTCTTAGGGGTGTAGGGCTTTTGGGGTTTAGGATTTAGGGTTTAGGGTTAGGTTAGGGCTTAAGGTTTATGGTTTAAGGTTTAGGGTTTAGGGATTAGGATTTAGAGTTTATGTTTAGGGTTAGGGTTAGGGTTTAGGAGTTAAGGTTTAGGGATTTTTTTTAGGAAATTAAGGAAATTTTATTGCCATAAAGAAAAGGTACAAAGTCCTTAGAGGGGGAAAATCTCTAAGCTAATGCTCAAATTGCTACGAAAAGTCCTAAGGAGATAAGCCCCCTAGCTAATAGAATTGATAAGGAAAGGAAGCTAATAAAAAAAGAAACAGAGATCCACAAAAAAGTAATCCTTGAAATCAACAGCAAACTTCCTCTGCTCCTTATGAAACCAGGTCAATCCAGTAGCAAAAGTCTCCCAACCTGTACCAGAGATCTGCTACAAGCTTGAAAAGGTATTAGTGTAGATAATCAAATAGTTAATTAAGCATAAAATATAAGAGCAGATGGAAGTAAAAGAGATGAAGAAAAGGCTCAAGCTTAGTAATAGTCATCTTAAGGAGCAGCACCATATGTAAGCATCTAGACTTCAAGTGAAGGGTTACAAATACATATAACACTACCAAAAGATGGAGTGGGAAGCATCATGGCCATCATTGCCAGCATACCTCTTGTAGTTCCTTATCCAATGACGATCATTGCACAAACCTGCATAAAACTTCAAACAGCAAATGTAGCCATAAAAAACCCAGCGGTCAGATATATTAAGCTCAATATAGCAGATAAGGAGGTAACACATCAGGAAAGCCTTAGACCATAGGGAGCACCACCAAAGTCACCACCAAGAATCTCTAACACATTTTCTAGGAGAAAACCTCATAATAAAGGAAATAGGACTAAGTAGAGACCAAACAAAGGCAAAAGGATGACCATAATTGGTAAAGTCCTTCATTAAAAAAACATGCCAAGATCCATAAATGATAATAATATTCAGATTAACTATAAGACTAACATCAAGAATGATAGGAAGCAAGGCAACCAACAAAATAGGAAAGGGTAGAGGTTCAACCACAATCCAAAAATGAAAATCCCAGTAGGTAGACACTAGAAGAGAAGAATGGAAAAGTAAACAACCGGATCCATACATAGACTTGACAAGATCAAAAAAATTATAACAAAGTAAATACTCTTTAAACTCAACTAGCCAGCTAGAGCACCCAATCCAAGCAACCAGTAAGGCAGTCCACCCTACAAGCCACCAAGATAGCCAAGGATTCAAATCATTAGACTTAGAACCATCAGGATGAAAGACAAAAATAGTCATCCATTTAGAAATATTGAAAAAATCCCAAGCAAAAGCCATCGACAGCAGCCACCAATCCCAATCTAAAGACATGAGAATCTAGTTAAAATAGTTAGATATAGGAGCTAAAAAAAGGTAAAAACCCTTTATGGTTAGAAATAATCCAGCAGCTAGAGACAGCCGCAAAAGAGAATCCCAACAGGGAAAACATCAGCCAAATCCAAAACATATCCAACCAGTAGTTAGCCACCTTCCAGTTCAGAATACCAATTAAAAATATAACATCGGTATTATAGGAGGCACACCTAATAATTAGACAATATAGCAAACCTGAAATAGCCAACCTTACTCTCTTCCAAAGCAGCACTAAAGAAAGGATAGATAGATGAAGGAAAATAGCTCTCCAAGCTATAACCAAAGAACAAAGAGCCCTCAAAGTTACATAACTCCTCTTTGTTGTAGGAGCAAAAACCTCAACAACAAAGCTATTAACAGCAACCGTCCAATGAGCAAACCACAACCAAGAGGGCCACACCCTAAATAACACCAGTAAAATCCTTAAGGATAGGAACAAGTGGGAAGGATGAGACCCAAGAGAGAAAGGACAACCAAAAACAACTAGAAAAACCATCCCAATCAGCAAACTACAAGGAGAAGAAACATCCAACCATAGCAGGAAGATCATAGAAATAGCATGAGTAACACCCAGAAAGAGAAAAAACCACACAAACCATGAAACAATAGCAAAAAACCAACCAAAAAATCCAAAGAAAAAAAAGGTTGTAGAGAGATCCAACCAAAAAAGAGAACCACACCAATCAGAAAACAAGCAGGACCGAACAACCTCTATCTGTATCAAACACCTCTACTAGGATGGAAGAGAAAGGAAACTAGAAAATAAAAAATATTAAAAAATTCCAAAGAATGGAAGGATAGCCCCAACCCATCCAAAGAATGGGAAAAAACCAAAAAAATAAAAAAAGTAGGTTTATGAGAAGAAATAAATAAAAACCAAACCAGCATAAGAGAAAACCAGAAATATTCAAAACTAAAAATAAGGAAAAAGCCAAATCCCCATTGAGGAGAAAATATTAAAAGCTTCTAACATAAGGCAAACCAGTTTTATCTAGATTCACAAGACTCCTTAAATGGAAAGGGATGTCATCATTAGAATACATTTGCATAGAAAAAGACTTAGCTCCCAAATTGGCAAGAAGTTCAGCACAAGAATTGGCTTCCCTATAAATATGAGAAATGTGAAAATCTAAGTTAGCAAGAAGTCTTCTAGTATGCCTAAGTAAAGAATACACTTCAACATTACCATGAGCATCAGAAATCATTAAATCTAGAAGAGGGAGAGCATCAACTTCAAACCAGATCTTATGAAAACCTTGTCATAAACAAATAGAAATTCCATGATGAAAACCTTTTAGCTCAGCAAATAACACAAAACAAGGCTATAAAGGGGTAGCAAAAGCAAAGATAACCTTGCCACTATGATCTCTCAAAATCCCACCACAGCCATAATAGCCATTAGAAACTAAGCCATCATTGTCAACCATAATGTAGTGATAATTAGGTTTAATCTAATATATAGTTTTTTGGGTAGGAGAGACATTACAGGAGGGAAGGTTAATCCCATAATTGAAGGCCATAGAATTGCACCCTTTAAAACTAGAGTTAGTAAGAAGATTAGCTTTGAAATAAGACATAATTTTATATTTGGCTCTAGAAATAATATGATGATAGTTCATAGGAATATTATGATGCTTAGCATCATTTCTCTCCATCCAAATATACCAAAGAATAGTAGTAGAAAAAAACAATTTTAACATGACCCTTAGAAGTATGAGAGAAACAAGATTCAAGAAGTTGCATAATATAAAATGAACCATTAAAATGGAAAGTATTAAAAATATTATCATACTATTTCCACACTTTAGCAGCAATAGGGCCATTCACAAAAACATGATCCACAATTTCAATGTGATAGAAATAGTAGCATTTAGAGGGAGATGGAAGCATTTTTTCAAAAGTAGCATCCATAGGAATATAATGCTTCAAAATGCGCCAAGTTAAAACCAAAAATGAAGTAGAGACACAAATATTCCATATTTTAGTAAAAACCAAGGACTCTTGATATTTAAATTTGATGAAGTGCCAAACATCCTTAAAAACAAAATCTCTAGAAGAAGAATTTTTAAAGAGAATTTGGTCGGGTTCGTTAGGGAAAGGGCAATTTTTTAGGATTTTGTCAACTCTCACATTAGGGACAAGGATATTTAATTGAGCCACATCCTTGTTATTGTGAGTAATTAAATGATTAATCTTAAGCATCATAGTGGAATGATTATTAAGCAAGGAATCAATAGAGCGTTGCCCTAGCCAATTGCCTTACCAAAAGGAAGAGGAACCAGAATTGACACACCAAGAAATTTTGTTCTCAACATTCTATTTGATACTACAAAGTCTTCTCCACATAGGAGAATCCCCATATTTGAAAGCACAAATGAGGGGATGTTTTCCTTGACAATATTTAGCATGCATAAACTCAAATCAGTAACTATGGTTATTTCTAAAATTCCACCACATTCTGTAGGAAAAATAGTTAATAGAATCCTCTAACATTTTGCAACCCAAGCCACCTTCAATATTAGGACCACATTGGTTGTGCCAACTAGCCGAATATAATATTTTGATAGAAGAGCTAGATCCCCAAAAAAATTTATTAAAAAGTCTATCGATGCTTTTAATAATAGATGGGTAGGAACAATAGTAGATAAGAGATATAGAGGCAGAGAGCAAATGGTACTTTTGATTAAGGTAATTCTAGTAGCAAAGGAAAGTAAATTAAACTCTTAAGAGGAGGTTTTCTTATTTATTTTCAAAAGATCTTCATCAAAAAAAATCTTAGGTGAGGAAATAGAAGAGCTAGTAATAAAATAACTTCTATCAAGATTAATATTCAACCCACTCTCCATGCCAAAAAGATTTAAGAAATTACACAACTTTTTAATATAAAGAGTGTAGCTATTGCAAAATATAATGAAATCATCAGCAAAACAGAGGTGAGAAATGGGAAACCCACCACTGGTTCTATAGTACATGTTAGGAATTTTACTAAACACCTGCTTAATACATCTAGAAAGATATTCCACAATAATAGAGAAAAGGGCGGGAGAGAGACAGTCCCCTTGCCTTAGAAGAAGAGAAGAAACCATGAACTTCACCATTGTGGAGCAAAGAAAATAAACAATTCTCAATCACATTCTTATTTAAAGCAATAAATTGATTAGAGAATCAAATGAAGCCAAGATTTTATATAGGAAAACCCAACCAATATTATCATAAGATTTGGAAATGTCAAGCTTAAAAAGCAGTTTTCACTACAAACTTTGGCATTCAAATCATGGATCATTTCTTGGGCTAAAAGAACATTATATGAAATGGATCGCCCTTTAACAAATTTGGTTTGATAGGGGGAGATAATTTTAGGAAGCAAGATACTCTACCTTTTATCCAACATCTTAAAAATAAGTTTGTTAAAAAAAAAAGCAAAGGCTAACTGGCTTAAAATCACTCCAAATTTCAATATTGCCTTTCTTAGGAAATAAAATACCAAAATATTTGGGGAGAGTGCTACCCTTAAAGAAATCAAGAACAACTTTAACCAAGTCCTCTTTAATGGTAATCCAACATGTTTGGAAAAAGAGGGTAGTAAAACCATCAGGGCCAGCCACTGAGTTTGTATTCATACTTTGCAAAGTGTCAGCAATTTCATGCTCAGAAGGCAAGGAAGAAAGCATCTTGTTATCATCATCAGAAATGAGATTAGGGATAAATTCAGGTGAAGAAATCTCATCATAAGCAACAATTTTATTAAGAAGCTTTGTATAAAAAGAAATAGTAGAATCAGTAAGCTTCTTTTTATCTGAACACCAAACACCATAATTAGTTTTAATTTTGTAAATGTGATGTAGAGCTTTTTTCTTTCTAACCATGGCATGAAAATATTTAGTATTATGATCACCATCAGAGATCCATTTCATAGAAGCTTTTTTGGCCAATAGGTCTCCTCCATGTCTTGATAACATGTTAACCTATTTTTAGCTTGAGCCAACAAATGAATTTTAGAAGGGTCATTAACAATAGCATCTTCCAAAACTATAACCACATTCTCCATTTCTTTTATATTGACAAAAAAGGTTCTTGAAATAATGTTTATTCCACTAATTAAGGCATTGGTTATGTCTTTTTAATTTGAACCACAATCTCCTCATGCCAAAAATAGAATCATCAGGATGGAGAGGTTCACCCTAGTTACTAGCAACAACATTCAAAAATCTATCATCCATGAGCCACATATTTTGAAAGCAAAATTGGATAGGAGAGGAGGGTTTAGTAACATTTAAGTTCACAGTGATAAGTAAGGGAGAATGCTCCAAAAGGGTTTTGCTTAAGTGCTCCATAGAAGTACTATAGAGAAGGTTAATCCGAAATGGTTAAAAAAAGCTTGATCTAACTTTTGTCATAGTCTATAATTATTCCAAGTAAACTGAGACCCACTAAAGCCAATATCAGTATGATAACAATCAAAGATCATGTTATTAAAATCTTCCATTGAAAATAAGTTCTAAGCATTACCACCAACCCATTCAAAGGAAGAAGAGATAGTGTTAAAATCCCCACCCACAAACCAAGGAGCATCAACAGAAGAAGAGAAACTAATAAGATCTTCCCAAAGAAGTCATCTACCATTTCTATTACAAGAAGCATAAACACATGAACCAAAATAACACCAATTATCATAAATAATTTTAACATTCACAACATGGAATAAATCATCCAAAACCTATAGAACAAAAGGACTATTCCAAAAAATCCAAATGTTATTGCTTGAATTAGTAAAAAAAATACCAAAACCAACCATTCATGTAATAGAAGGAATGTTAGAAGGAGGAATAAAGGGTTCCAAGATAGCCAAAAAGGAAATGTTATGAGAACAAACTAAATTTCTAATTCTATTTCTAATAGAGAGGCTACCAATCCATCTCGCATTCCAAATTAAGAAAGAAACCATTTATTTTTTTGCAGAAGAGCTAGATATAGTACCTCTGGCAAAGTTAGGAAATTTATTTTTAGGAGTTCTATTATTCTTTCTAAAAATGTTTGAAATTTATTAGTCAAATCCACAACATCACCATCACATAAGGATTCTTCAGGGATATGGTTGAAATAAAGTTGCACATTAAAACCATCATTGCAGGCCACTTCACCTTCTTCTAAATCATTATGATATTACAAAATAAATTTATAAATTTGTTCAACATTAGATGAAAAAGTAGGAGATGAATTAGAATCATTTAAAGCACAAGTGCCCAAGTCAGGATTAGAAACTTTATCCTAAGTTTGCTCACCAATCAAGCTCTCATGAAGGATCACATTTTCTTGAATTATAGATGGCAAAGAAGCAGGAATAGAATCTTTTGAGATAGAATCATCATCCATAACTTTATCCTTTGGAAATTTTTAGTTATATCCAACTCTACTAGAATCCGAGCAACAGATTGCCTGGTGTTAGAAGCAGTCGCCAGATCAACATGAACATAATGACCGAACAACACACCCACAGTAAAAAAAACTCATGATTAATGAAATAAACATGCAAATTAGGAAGATAGCTCCAAACTAGAACAATAGGAGTTTCCTTTTTAACATCAAAATGAGGCATCCATTTCAACAATCACATCTAATAATTGAAAACAAAATATGAGCAATAAGAGAAAACTCAAGAATAATATAAATTAATTGAAAGCTGAATCAAGAAATGATGGGAATCAAGAGAGCTTCAATCTATGAAAAAACAAATGAGTATTCTCCAAAGTAGGATGACACAAAGTGAATTTACCCAGCAATGTGAATTCAAAGAGTTTCGCAAGCCTTTACACAATCAAATCAGAACACATTATCATGGGTACACCTCAAAAGAAGGTAGAGATAAGTTTGAGAGACTCACTAGTGCAATTGGCCTTACTAGTAAGAACATCCTTAAAGGATTTTAAAGCTAGTGAAGGGTTAAATCTAGAGACCCTAAAAGAGTTAGAAAGTTTCACAGGAGCAGCAGAAATCTCTGGATTATCCCACGAGGAAGTAGAGAACACAACCATGATCCATGATATAACATGATAGAAGAAGCCGAAAGCCAAGCTAAGCCATCGAAATGGAAAACCAGTTGAAATGTCCATAGGAAAAGTCACAAAAGAGACACGCCTCCATAGGGAAAATGAAATCACGCACCACCAAAAACTGAGTGCAAAGATGATTTGATTTAGGATTTAGGGTTTAAGGTGTGTGATTTTTGGTTTAGGGAATTTTGGGTTTAATGTTTAGGGAGGGTAGGGTATGATTAAGTAGGGTTAACTAAGTTAGGGTTCCTTTTGGGTTAGGGTATTTGTTAGGGTTCAGGGAGTAGGATCGCCTAGGGTTAGTTTAGGGTTTAAGATTTATGGTGGTGGTGTTAGGGATTAGGGTCTGGCCAGGGTCAGGTTGAGCCTAGTATTTAGGGCTCAGTGGCTCAGCTTTTAGGTATGATAGGTTGTTATGGTGGGCCTAGGGTAGTGAGGATTTAGGGCCCAGGGTCCGTGGTGTGGGTAGCTTAGGATCTGTTTAAATTAAGTGAACTTAGGTTTATTTAGTTTATATTTTATTTATTTTAGTTATTTTATTTTTATTTTTATTTAGGTTTATTTTATTTTAATTTATGTTTGGTGTAGGTTTACATTTATTTTATTTTTAGGTTAGTTTTAATTGAATTTAATTTTAGGTTTAGTTTAGGTTTTAATTTTATTTTTTTGGTTTAGGTTTTAGGTTTTATTTTAGGTTTATTTTGTAGGTTTTATTTTTAGTTTAGGTTTAGGTTTACTTTTAGTTTATTTCATTTAGTTTAGGGTTTACATTTAGTTTATTTAAGGTTTTAGGTTTATTTATTTATTTAGTTTATTTTAGTTTTATTTTATTTTATTTTATTTTTTTTTATTTTAGGTTTAGGTTTTTTTTAAGTTTATGGTTTTTTTATTTTTTATATTGTTTTAGGTTTATGTCTATTTACTTTTTATTTTATTTCATTTTAGGTTTATTTTATTTTATTTTACATTTAGTTTTTTATTTTATTTAGGTTTTTATTCTTAGATTTATTTTATTTTTATTTAGTTTACTTTTATTTATTTTATTTTAGTTTATTTCTACTAGTTTATTTTATTTTATTTTTATGTTTAGGTTTAAGTTTTAGTTTAGGTTATAATTTTATTTTATTATTTTATTTTATCTAGTTTAGATTTTTTAATTTATTTTATTTTTAAGTGTTATTTAGTTTAGGTTTAGGCTTTTAGGCTTTTAGTGTTTGTTTTATGGTTTTAGGTATGAGGTTTAGGGTTTTATGATTTATGATTTTATTATTTAGTTTAGGGTCAGGGTCAGTTTGGGCCCAGGGTCTGGGCTTTGGGTCATCAAGAAGCTGTCCAGGGCCCAGGGCTCAGTGATCAGGGCCTGCTTGTGGCAGTCTTTGCCTGTTTCAGGCTCAGCCTGTGAGCAGCTCAGTGGTCAGCCTGGGTCCCAGGCTGGGCCTGGTGTGTCATCAGTGGCCCAGGGCCTAGGCCTCAGTGGCAAGTCTGGGGGTGGGGTGGCTCAGTTTAGAGTCAGCTCAAGGCCCAGGTCACCATCAACCCAGCTCAGGGTCTCTGGGGCCTGGGCCTCAGTTCTAGGGCCTTGTGGCTCAGTGTCAGTGGCTCAGTCTGCTGTCACCAGTGATCAAGATCTGGGTCTGAGCCCAGGCAACCATGACTCCAGCCTGTGGCCAGGGCCTTGGGCCCAGGGCCCAGGTCAGTCAGTGGCCTGGCTGGGCCCAGGGCCTTAACATCATGACTCCAGGGTGGCCTGGTCAGGCCAAAGCCTGGGCCAGCGTCAACCTGGGCCCAGGGCCCAGATCCCAGTTTTGGCCCAGGGCCTGCATGCCCAGGGCCTGGGCTGTCAGTAGACTAGGCCCAGTCAGGTTGTGGCCTGGTTGGGCCCAGTGGCCTAGCAGGCCTAGGGCCCAGGTGGGGGCGAGTGGGCCCAGGGTTAGGCCTCAGTGGTCAGAAGGAGGGTAGGTTGTTTTAGGGTTTAGGGTTATAGTTTTTGATTTTATTTTTTTATAGGTAGGGTTTATGGTTTTGTGTTTAAGTTTAGAGTGGGTTTTGAGTTGGTTTAGGGTTTAGTGGAGGATTTAGGTTTAGGTTACACCAATGTTTAGTTTTTTTAAAAGAATTAATTAAACCCGATAGGTTTATTTATTTATTTTAGTTAATTATTTTATTTATTATACTTAATTTTATTATTTATTTTTATGTTTATGTTTTGGTTTTTATTTTATTAGTTTAGGTTTTCATTTTATATTTATTTTAGGTTTTATTTTTAGTTTAGATTTAGGTTTATTTTTAGTTTATTTTATTTTATTTAGTTTAGGGTTTATGTTTAGTTTATTTTAGGTTTACATTTATGTTTTATTTATTTTAGTTTTATTTTATTTTATTTTATTTATTTTGTTTTATTGGTTTTTTTAGTTTTAAAGTTTATTTTAGGTTTAGGTTTATTTCATTTTATTTTATTTTGTTTTATTTTTTTTATTTTATTTTATTTTACATTTAGCTTTTATTTTATTTATGTTTTATTCTTAGATTTTTTTTTTTAGTTTAGAGTTATTTATTTATCTTAGTTTATTTCACAAGTTATTTTATCTTATAAGTTTAGGTTTAAGCCTTTTAGTTTAGGTTTAAGTTTATTTTATTATCTTATCTTATAGGTAGCCATTAGTCAGGCTAAGTGTGGGCCTAGGGTCAGTCAGCACAAAGCCTGGGGTCTTAGTGGCTCAGAGTGCCCAGTTTCAGGATCAGTTTAGGCCCAGGATCTGTGGGCCTCTTGGCCTGGGTCTAGGTCTGGGTTTACCCAGCCCAGGCCTGGGCCTGGCCCAGGGCCTCAGCCTCAGACCCAGTGGCCTGGCTCAGTGTCAGCAGCCCAGGGCTATGGTCTTGAGCCTCCTGGATCTGTGATCTCAGTGTCAGGATCAGTCAAGCCTAGGGCCCATAGCCCAAGATCTTTACCCAGGTGGCCAGGGTCAGCTAGGGCCTTAGAGTCAGCCTCTGATCAGCACATGTCACTGAGCCCAGGGCCTTGTTGGTGGCCCATCTAGGTCAGGGCCCAGGGCCTTGTGGCTCAGATCAGGGCTCAGGTCAGCCTAGGGCCCAAGACTCCAGTTCAAGCCCAGGTCAGCCCAGGCTCAGTGGCCTCAGCCCAGTGTCCCAAAGCCCAAGACCTAGCCTGCCTTGGGTCAGGGCCCAAGACTCAGGCCCAGACTCCAGGGCCTGTGAGCCTGACTCCAGGACCCAAGCCCAGGGCCATGGTATAACCCAGGGTGGCCCAGGTCAGTAGGCTCAGGGCCTGTGGCCTGTGGGTCAGTGGCCAGGGCCCAGTTTGCAGTGGCCCAGGGCTCAGGTCAGGGCCTTGTTTAAACATTTATTATATTTTATTTTTCATAGGGTAGGGCCCAGGATCTCTTTAGGGCCCAGGGTTTGGGCCCAGTTAGTTTTAGGTTTAGGGCCTGACTAGGCCTTAGGGTCAGGGTGGATTTAGAATAGGGTTTATGGTCAATTTGGGGATTTTTCAAAAAAAAGCAAACCCGGTAGGTTTAGGTTTATTTAGTTATTTTTTTATTTATTTTACTTTATTTTATTATTTATTTTTAGGTTTAGGTTTAGGTTTATATTTTATTTTTTAGTTTAAAATTTAGGTTTCTTTTAGGTTTATTTTAGTTTTATTTTTTAGTTTAGGTTTAGGTTTATTTTAGTTTATTTAATTTTATTTAGTTTAGGGATTAGTTTATTTTAGGTTTATGTTTAAGTTTTCTTTATTTTAGTTACGCTTTATTTTAGTTTAGTTTTAATTTATTTTCTTTATTTTTATTTTAGGTTTAGTTTTAGTTTAGATTTTTTTATTTTAAGGTTTAGGTTTTTATTTAATTTTTATTTTATTTTATTTTAGGCTTATTTTATTTTTATTTTACGTTTACTTTTTATTTTATTTGGGTTTTTATTCTTAGATTTATTTTATTTTTTAGTTTAGTTTAGGTTTTTTTATTTTATTTTATTTTTAGGTTTGGTTTAAGTTTTAGTTTATGTTTTAATTTTATTTTATTATTTTATTTTATCTAGGGTTAGGTTTTATTTAGTTTAGGTTTAGATTTTTAGGTTTTTAGGGTTTAAGGTTTTGGGTTTTCTATATAAGGTTTGGCATTTTAGGGTTTTTTTTTTTTTTTTGGGAAACGCCATATAGGGGGAATTTTATTGCACAAAAAAGGGGTTACAAGGTCCTTAAAGGAGATAAACTCCAGAACTACTACTCAAAGAGCTTCAATTTGCCTAGGGAGTAAATCCCCTATCTAAGTACATCCAGGACCAAAAGAAAAGAGTAAAGCAAGGAAAAGATACAAAGTGATTAACAAAAGTAAGCAAATGAAAGATGAGGGTCAATGTTCTACAGGAAGTTAGAATGCATGACATTATGGAGAAACCTGTAAGATAAAAAGAGAAAAGCACCTGCAAGATTGTAGAAAAGGAATAGGTTAGAGCAGTTAAAGTAACATAAAAAAAATGATAAGTGAGAGCAGAAAAATTTGAAAATGGTAATAATAAAGAAGTGAGATAGAAGAGGCTCAGGCTCAGTCACACCAAGTTGGGGCAGATGCAAATATGAGCGTCCAAACTTCAGTAGAAGGGTTACATCCCAAGAGCTACTACCAAACCAAAATGAAGTGAAAGCATCACAACCATCATAGCCAACAAACCTGTATAGCAGCCATTTGATGAAGATCTTTTGAGCCAAAATACCTGCAAGAATAGGCAAAGCCATATACAGAAGTGGAAAGAATAGCAAAGAGCAAAGTGGGTAAGGGGATCCCATGCCAAATATATGTCATCATATTAGGCTCCATGGCATGATAATCCCAACTCAAATGAAAGAGATCCATCAATGTCAGGTCATCCATACTGGAAACCAGATCTAAAAGATAATAAATAGCAAATTTTGAAATCTTCTGCATACCAGCCAGGCAAAGACAAGAGCAAGGAATTAACCCCATTCCAATCCTGTAGGACATTAATAAATATACATTCTTGGTAAACAGTTGAGTAAGCACCTTAGGGTTATTTTCCATCAAAAGATAAGCAAAGAATGTAAGTAATGCAGCTCTTAATAACCTCCTTATTTCAGAAAACTAAGAAAAACAATTATAAAGGAAAACAACATACCCCAAGCCTAAATTACCATAGGAAATGGAAGTACAATAGCAGATAAGAAGAAATAGGTAAAGGGCTGCTCCCCACCACAGACAAATCTAGTAAGAGATAATCAGAGATAACACCACAGAAATAGTTTCCTTATGATCAAAGTAATTAATCCAGTTCATCCAACAATCCTAAGAGTAATAGCCAGTAAGGTGGCCATAAATCCACCCAATGAGATTAAATAATGCAAAGATTAAAATCAAAAGAGGCAAAAGTATAGTCACAATGATCTGCATAAATGTAGCATAAGCTAGGGAAAAATAGTATATGAATTCACCAAATTCAAATGTTAACAAAAAACACCAATAATCAAATTGTCTGAGGAAGCGACCAACAACCACAAAAACAATCTGCTGGATAAGGGAAATAGCATACCCCAAGCCCAAATGACCACAGGAAATGGGAGGACAATAATAAATAAAAAGAAGGTAAAGGGATTTGATAACAGCAAAAACCCAAAAACCCATAACCAGAATGGGCAAAAAATAGTCGAGAACCATAAAGACATCCTACTTGATAAAGGACCCAAAAATCCTAAGTCCATCAGTGTAAGCAATAATGCAATTATTACCCCCACCAAAATTAAGCAAAATAACATCAAAATTAGTCTGCAAAATAGGATAGACAACCACAATAGTAGGAGGCTGAACATAAGATTCAATGATCCATAATAGCCAACCACCAAGATAGAATATAACAGCAAATTGGCCAACAACCAACCCCATCAAAATGGAAGATGCTTTCAAAATAGAGAGGGAAAAAGCCTGGCCAAGGCAAGGCGAAAAATGCGTGATAAGTGAAATCAACTGAGGATAAAGCGAGGTTTAGGGTTTTAGGGTTTATTGTGTTATGGTTTAGGGTTTAGGGTTAGGGTTAGGGTTTAGGGTTTAGAGTTTGGGATTTAGGGATTAAAGTTTAATGATTTGGGTTTAGGCTTTAGGGATAAGGAGCTTTATCATTTAGTTGAGGTGTTTATGGTTTAATGTTTATAGTTTTAGAGTTTATAGTTTAGGGTGAGTTTAAGGTTAAGGTTAAGTTTAGGGTTTAGGATTAGGTTTATAGTTTAGGTTTAGGGTTTTAGGTTTAAGTTTAGGGTTTAGGTTTTAGGGTTTATGATTTAGGTTTAGGGTTAGCAAGGTTTATAGTTGGTTAGGATATATACTTTAGGTTTCTGTTAAGGTTTAGGTTTTAGTTAGTTGGTTTAAGGTTTAAGATTTAGGTTTAAGTTTAGGTTAGTTTAAAGTTTAAACTTTAGGTTTTAGTTTTAGTGTTTAAGGGTTAAAGTTTAAGTTTAGTTTAGGTTAAGTTTATAGTTAGTTAGTTTAAAGTTTAGGGTTTAGGTTTATAGTTTAAGTTTAAGTTTAGGTTAGTTTAGGTTTTAGGTTTAGGTTTAGTTTTAGGGTTTGGGTTTTAAGGTATAGGTAATAGTTTAAGTAATAAGTTTAGGGTTTAAGGTTTAGGTTAATTTTAGGTTTAGGTTTAAGATTTAGGGTTTTAAGTTTAGGGTTTGAGTTTAGATTATAGGATTAGGGTTTAGGGTTTCGTGTTAGGTTATTTTATTTTATTTTTTAATTTTTTGATTTTATTTTAGTTTTTTAATTTAGGGTTTAAGGTTTAGGGTTTTCATTTAGGGTTTAAAGTTTAGTGTTTAGGGTTAGTTATAAGGTTTAGGGTTTAGGGTTTAGGGTTTTGGATTTAGGATTTAGGGTTTACGGTTAAGTTTTTAGGGATTTATTTCCAAAAAATTAAGTAAACTGGTAGGTTTAGTTTTATTTAGTTTATTTAGTTTATTTTTTATTTATTTTACTTTATTTTATTATTTATTTTTAGGTTTAGGTTTAGGTTTATATTTTATTTTTTTAGGTTTAAGTTTTAGGTTTCTTTTTAGGTTTCTTTTTAGGTTTTATTTTTTAGTTTAGGTTTAGGTTTATTTTTAGTTTATTTTATTTTATTTAGTTTAGGGATTAGTTTATTTTAGGTTTACGTTTACATTTTCTTTATTTTAGTTACATTTATTTTAGTTTAGTTTTAATTTATTTAGTTTATTTTTTATTTTAGGTTTAAGTTTTTTTAGTTTAGGATTTTTTATTTTAAGGTTTAGGTTTTTATTTATTTTTTATTTTATTTTATTTTAGGCTTATTTTATTTTTATTTTACATTTAGTTTTTATTTTATTTGGGTTTTTTATTATTAGATTTATTTTATTTTTAGTTTAGTTTAAGTTTTTATTTATTTTATTTTATTTTTATGTTTAGGTTTAAGTTTTAGATTAGGTTTTAATTTTATTTTATTATTTTATTTTATCTAGGTTTAGGTTTTATTTAGTTTAGGCTTAGATTTTTAGGTTTTTAGGGTTTAAGGTTTTGGGCTTTCTGTATAAGGTTTTGGGTTTTTGGGTTTATTGTGTTATGGTTTAGGGTTTAGGGTTAGGGGATAGGGTTTAGGGTTTAGGGTGTAGTGTTTAGGATTTAGGGTTTAAGGTTTAATGATTTGGGTTTAGGCTTTAGGGATAAGGGCTTTTAGCATTTCGGGTTTAGGGTTAGTTTATGGTTTAATGTTTATGGTTTTAGAGTTTATAGCAGGGTTTAGGTTTAAGGTTAAGGAGTTTAGGGTTTAGGGTTAAGTTATTTTGGTTTAGGGTTTAGTTTAGGTTTTAGGGTTTATGATTTAGGGTTTAAGGTTAACAAGATTTATGTTAGTTTAAGGTATAAACTTTAGGGTTTACTATTTTAGGTTTAAGTTTTAAGGTTAGTTATTTTAAGTGTTTAAGATTTAGGAGTTTAAGTTTAGGTTAGTTTAAGTTTAAACTTTAGGGTTTTAGTTTTGGTGTTTAAAGTTAGTTTTAGGTTTAAGGTTTAGGTTGAGTTTAGGGTTATATAGTTAGGGTTTAAGTTTAGGTTTAAGGTTTAAGGTTTAGTTTAAGGTTTAAGGTTAGTTTAGGTTTTAGGTTTTAGGTTTTAGGTTTAGGTTTAGATTTTAGGTTTAGTTTTAGGTATAGGTTATAAGTTTAAGTAGTAGGTTTAGTTTAAGTTAGTTAGTTTAGGTTTAGAGTTTAGGGTTTAAGATTTAGGGTTTTAGGTTTAGGGTTTCAAGTTTAGTGTTATAGGTTTATGGTCAGTTTTAGGGTTTCGGGTTAGGTTATTTTATTTTAATTTTTATTTTTTTGATTTTATTTTATTTTTTTAATTTAGGGTTTGGGTTTTAGGGTTTTATTCAGTTTAGGGTTTAGAGTTTAGGGTTTAGGGTTAGTTTTAAGATTTAGGGTTTAGGGATTAGGATTTAGGGTTAAGGTTTACAGTTTAGTGTTTAGAGTTTTTTAGAAAAAAACTTTAAGTAAACTGATAGGTTAAGGTTTATTTAGTTTATTGAGTTTATTTTTTAATTATTTTACTTTATTTTATTATTTATTTTTATTTAGTTTAGTTTATTTATTTTAGGTTTATTTATTTTTGTTTAGGATTTTTATTTTAGTTTATTTTTTAGGTTTAGGTTTAGGTTTATGTTTATTTTGTAGTTTAGTTTTATTTTTATTTTACTTTTTAGGTTTAGGTTTTATTTTTATTTTTAAGTTTAGATTTATGTTTTTATTTTATTTTTTTTAGGTTTAGATTTTAGGTTTCTATTTTAAGTTTTTTTTTAGCTTTTATTTTTTAGTTTAGGTTTAGGTTTATTTTTAGTTTAGTTTATTTTATTTAATTTAGGTTTACATTTAGGTTTAGTTTATTTTAGGTTTAGGTTTAGGTTTTATTTAATTTAATTTAGTTTAGTTTATTTTAGTATAGGTTTACATTTATTTTATTTTTATTAATGGTTTAGTTTTTTTTTAGTTTAGGGCTTAGGGTTTTTGGTTTTTTTTAATAAAGAACAAATTCAGATTCAAAATTTCTTCTTTTTGATTTCATCAACTAAGTAACACACCAAATTATCGAAGACACAAGTGATGACATAGATCAAAAATGAGCATGCACAGAGCAAATCAAAACCCTAGATAGCTAGAACCATCTCTACTATAAAGACATTATTCCATAAGCAGCAGATCGAATTGGTCATTCTTTAGTTTCTCCAGTTCCCATCAGAACCATCATGGCCTCTCAACTAGTGGGATCCACCATCATATGCCCGATATCTCCTTCGTCCACCTCCATGGCTTTAACCACCTTCACTCCTCCCGCCTCCATAACCATCACTACTCAGACCACCACCTCCATATCCACCAACACCTCTAGATCCCCCATAACCATTGCAATAATGGCCACTTCTGCCTTCACTTCCACCACCAGATGTCGACTGAGCATGGTTGATGGTGATGTTCCTTCCATCAAGGTTCTGCTAATTCTTAGGATTTTTGTTTATGTTTAGGTTTATTAGGTTTTAGTGTTTAGATTTATTTTTTAATTTATTTAGTTACTTTAAGTGTAGATTTAGGGTTTGGGGTTTAGGGTTTAGGGTTTATGGTTAAGATTTAGGGTTTAGGGTTTAGAATTTCAGGTTTAAGGTTTAGGGTTTAGGGTTTTAGGGATTATGCTTTTAGTTTTTAGGGTTTAGGGTTACGATTTAGGGTTTAGGGTTCAAGGTTTAGGGTTGTATGTTTACGATTGTAGGTTAAGTGTTATAGATTTAATGTTTAGGGTTTTAGGTTTAAGGTTTAGGATTTAGGGTTTAAGTTTTTTATTATAAAATTAAGTAAACCAATAGGTTTAGGTTTATTTAGTATATTTAGTTTATTTTTTATTTATTTTAGTTTTCTTTATATTTTATTTTTATTTAGGTTTATTTTTTTAGTTTTATTTAGTTTATTTTATTTATTACAGTTTATGTTTTCTATTTTAGTTTATTTTTTTTAAGTTTAGGTTTATTTTTAGTTGGTTTTATTTTTATTTTAGTTTTTAGGTTTAGGTTTTATTTTTATTTTTAGGTTTAGGTTTAGGTTTTTATTTTATTTTTAGGTTTAAGTTTTAGGTTTTTATTTTCATTTGATTTTAACATATTAGTTTTTAGTTTATGCTTAGTTTTAATTTTAGTTTACCTTATTTTATTTAGTTTAGGTATAGTTAATTTTAGGTTTAGGTTTTATTTATTTTTGTTTAGGTTTAGGTTTATTTTATTTTTATTTTAGTGTTAGATTTTTTTCTTAGTTTAAGGTTTAGGTTTTATTTCTTATTTATTTTTAAGTTTTATTTTAAATTTTTTTTAGGTGTAAGTTTATATTTAGTTTTTATTTATTTTATCTTAGGTTTATTTTATTTTTATTTTATGTTTTGTTTTTATTTTATTTTAGTTTTTTATTCCTAAGATTATTTTAATTTTTAGTTTAATTTAGGTTTTTATTTATTTTATTTTCATTTTTTTATTTTTTATTTTATTTCATTTTTAGGTTTAGGTTTAGGTTTTAGTTTAAGTTTTTTATTTTATTTTCTTTATTTTATTTAGGTTCAGCTTTATTTATTTATTTTATTTTAAGGTTTTATTTAGTTTAGGCTTAGGTATTTAAATTTTTAAGGTTTAGGGTTTATGATTTATAATTTTAGGGTTTTGGGTTTTAGGGTTTGAAGTTTAGCGTTAGGGTTTAAGGTTTTTGGGTTTAGGGTTTAGTCTTTAAGATTTAGGGTTTAGAGTTTTTGGGGTTTTGGGTTTAGGGTTTAGTTTTTAATGTTTAGTTTTTGGATTTTAGGTTTTTAGGGTTTAGGGTTTAGGGTTAATTTAAAGTTTAGGGTTTAGGGTTTCAGGGTTTAGGGTTTAAGGTTTAGGCTTTAAGGTTAGGGTTAGGGTTTAGGTTTAGTATTTAGGGTTTAGGGTTTAGAGCTTAAGGTTTAGGATTTAGGGTTGCTGGTTTGGAGTTGTAGGTTTAGGGTTTAGGGTTAGTTTTTGAGTCTAGGGTTTAAGATTTATGATTTAGGGTTTAGGGTTTAGGTTTTAGGGTTTAGGGTTAACTTAGCATTTAGGGTTAATTTAAGGTTTAGGGTTTAGGGTTTAGGGTTTAGTCTTTAGGGTTTAGGGTTTTAGGGTTTAAAGTTTAGGGTTAGTTTAAAGTTTGGTTTAAGGTTTTAAAGTTTAGGGTTTTTTTAAAACAATTAAGTAAACCGAATGGTTTAGGTTTATTTAGTTTATTTTTATTTATTTTAGTTTATTTTATTTTTATTTTTATTTAGCTTTACTTTTTATTTTTATTTTTATTTTGTTTAGATTATTTATTTTAGGTTTATTTGTTTTAGTTTAGGTTTTTTATTGTAGTTTAATTTTTAAGTTTAGGTTTAGGTTTATGCTTATTTTTTAGTTTAGTTTAATTTTTATTTTACTTTTTTAGGTTTAAGTTTTATTTTTAATTTTTAGGTTTAGGTTTTGGTTTTTATTTTATTTTTTTAAGTTTAGGTTTTAGGTTTTTATTTTAGGTTTATTTTTTGGTTTTATTTTTTAGTTCAAGCTTTGGTTCATTTTTAGTTTATTTTATTTTATTTAGGTTAGGGTTTTAATTTACTTTATTTTAGGGTTCAGGGTTTAAGGTTTATGGTTTAGAGTTTAGGGTTTTATATTTAGGGTTTTAGGGGTTAGGGTATGGTTCACGATTTAGTGTTTAGGGTTTACGGTTTAGGATTTAGGGTTGTATGTTTAGGTTTGTAGGTTTAAGGTTTACTGTTTAGGGTTTCGAGTTAGTTTTAGGGTCTAGGGTATAGGATTTAGTGTTTAGGATTTAGGGTTTAGGGTTTAGGGTTTAGGGTTTAGAGTTTTTCTTTTAAATTAAGAAACCAATCGTTTATGTTTAGTTAGTTTATGTTGTTTATTTTTTAATTATTGCAGTTTATTTATGTTTATTTTTATTTTTATTTTGTTTAGTATATTTATTTTAAGTTAATTTTTTTTAGTTTAGGTTTTTCATTGTAATTTATATTTTAGGTTTAGGTTTATGTTTATTTATTTTTTAGATTAGTTTTATTTTTATTTTATTCTCTAGGTTTTAGTTTTATATATTATTTTAAAGTTTAGGTTTATGTTTTTATTTTATTTTTTTAGGTTTAGCTTTTAGATTTTTATTTTAGGTTTATTTAAGGGTTTTATTTTTTTTAGTTTAGGTTTATTTTTAGTTTATTTTATTTTATTTAGTTTAGGGTTTAAGTTTAGTTTATTTTCCATTTAGGTTTATGTTTTATTTAATTTCATTTAGTTTATTTTAGTTTAAGTTTAGGTTTATTTTATTTTATTTATTTTAGGTTTAAGTTTATTTATATTTTTTAGTTTGAGGTTTAGGTTTTTTTTATTTTTTTAGTTTTTATTTTTAAGTTTATTTTTTAGGTTTAGGTTTTTATTTAGTTTTATTTTGTTTTATTTTAGGTCTATTTTATTTTTATTTTACATTTGGGTTTTATTTTATTTAAGTTTTTTATTTTAAGGTTTATTTTATCTTTTAGTTTAGTTTACTTTTTTTAATTTTATTTTAGTTTAGTTTTTATTTGTAGGTTTAAGTTTAGGTTTTAGTTTAAGTTTTTATTTTATTTTATCCTATTTATTTTATCTAGGTTTAGGTGTTATTTATTTATTTAATTTTTGGTGTTAATTAGATTAGGTTTAAGTTTTTCAATTTTTGGGGTTTAGGATTAAGGGTTTTGGGTTTTGGGTTTAGGATTTAGGTTTTAGTTAGGGTTTAAGGTTTAGGGTTTATGGTTTAGGGTTTAGGGTTTTTGTGTTTAGGGTTTAGGGTATAAGGTTTAGGGTTTAAGGTGTAAAGTTTAAGGGTTTAGGGTTGTCGGCTTAGGGTTTAGGGTTTTAAAGTTTAGTGTTTACAGTAAGGGTTTTTCTTAAAATTTATTTATGGTTTAGTGTTTAGGATTTTTTAGAGTTTAGGGTTTTGGGTTGTAGGTTTTGGATTTTGGGTTTAGGGTTTGTTTTAAGGTTTTTGATTTAGGGTTTAGGGTTCAGGGTTGTAGGTTTAGGGTCATAGGTTTAATGTTTGGGGTTTAGGGTTTAGGGCATCAAGTTTAGGATTTAGGGTTTAGGGTTTCTTTTAAAAAAAATTATGCAAATTGTTAAGTATAGGTTTAGGGTTTAGGGTATAGGGTTAAAGATTTATTTATTTATTTATATTTTTTTATTTAGGGTTTTTAAGAGTTTAGGGTTTTTTAAGGTTTAGGTTTTAGTTGTAGGTTTAGGGTTTAGGGTTTAGGGCTTAGGATTTAGGGTTTAAGGTTTTTTTTTAAAATTAGGGTTTATGGTATATTTAGTTTATTTATTATTTATTTTATTTTACTTTATTTTTTATTTTTATTTAGGTTTATTTTTTTTATTTCGTTTAGTTTATTTATTTTAGGTTAATTTATTTTATTTTAGGTTTTTAATTTTTGTTTATTTTTTTAGGTTTATATTTAGGTTTAGGTTTGATTTTTAGTTGAGTTTTATTTTTGTTTAATTTTTTTGGTTTAGGTTTTACTTTTTATTTTTAGGTTTAGGTTTAGGGTTTTATTTTATATCTTTAGGTTTAGGTTTTAGGTTTTTAATTTAGGTTTATTTTTAAGTTTTATTTTTTAGTTTAGTTTTAGGTTTATTTTTAGTTTATTTTATTTTATTTAGGTTTAGGTTTAGATTTAGTTTATTTTGGGTTTAGGTTTTATTTATTTTAGTTTAGGTTTAGGTTTATTTTATTTTGTTTATTTTATTTTTATTTTATGTTAATGTTTTTTTAGTTTAGGGTTTAGGTTTTATTTATTATTTATTTTTAGGTTTATTTTTTAGGTTTAAAGATTTATTTAGATAATATTTTATTTTATTTTAGGTTTATTTTTTTATTTTATGTTTAGTTTTTATTTTATTTAGGTTTTTTATTCTTAGGTTTAAGTTTAGGTTTTTATTTTAATTAGGTTTAGGCTTTATTTATTTATTTTATTTTTAGGTTTTATTTAGTTTAGGTTTAGGTTTTTATGGTTTAGGGTTTAGGGTATAGGTTTTAAGTTTAGGATTTAGGGTTTTAGGGTTTAGGGTTTAGGGTTAGGGTTTCGGGTTTAGGGTTTAGGGTTTAGTGTTTTGGCTTTCAGGTTTAGGGTTTTAGGGTTTAAGGTTTAGGGTTTTTTTAATTAAAAGGATTGAGGGTTTAGCTAGTTTAGTTAGTTTTATTTAATTATTATTATTTTGTTTTAGTTCTATTATGTTTAGTAGTTAGCTATTTGTTGATCTAGGGTTTAGGTTTATTAGCTTAGTTTTTTATTATTATTATTATTATTATTAATATTATTATTATAGTTATTAGTGTTTATTTTGGGGTTTATTTGGTTTTAGGTCTAGTGTTTATTTAGGTTTATTTGGGTTATTATGGTTTAGTGCTTTTTAGTTTAGTTTTAGTTTTTGCTTTTTTTTACTTCTTTTAGTTGAGGAGGGGTGGGGCTTTATTAGTTTTAGTTAGGTTTTTAATTTAATTATTTTTTCATTATTAGTTTATTATTTATTGTTAGTTTAGTTACTTTTTTAGGTTTTTGCGGTTCAATTTTAGTTTAGTTTATCAGTTTAAGGGTTTAAGGTTTCTAGTTTTATTTAGTTTTAGTTGTTAGTTTAATTATTATTGGATTTTATTAGTTTGGTTTTTTAGTTTAGGGTTTAGTTTTATTATTTTTTTGTTTATTATTACTATTATTATTATTATTAGTTTTAGTTAGTTTTTATTAGTTTATTATTATTATTTTTCTTATTATTATTCTTTTATAAGTTAGTTTAGTTTATTTATTATGGTTTTATGGTTTTAGTTAGTTTATTAGGTTTTAGTTATTTTTATTAGTTTTATTATTATTTATTTAGTTAGTTTTATTAGTTTTAGTTATGTTTTATTATAAGTTATTAGTTATTATTATTATTATTATTATTATTATTATTATTATTATTATTTTGATTATTAGTTTTGTTTTGTTTTATTAAGTTTTGGTTTAGGGTTGAGGTTTAGCTTAGGGTTTAGGGTTAGATTAAGGTTTACGGTTTTAGGGTTTAGGGTTTAGGCTTCAAGGTTTAGGGTTTTTAGGGTTTTGGGTTTAGGGTTAGTTTAGAATTTAAGATTTGGGATTTTAGGGTTTAGGCTTTGGGCTTTAGGGTTTAGCGTTGTAGGTTTAGGGTTTAGGGTTTAGGGTTTAGGATTTAGTGTTTTGGGTTTAAGGTTTAGGGCATTTTTTAAAAAAAATTTAGTAAATGATAAGTTTAGGTTTATTTAGTTTATTTAGATTATTTTATATTTTTATTTAGGTTTATTTATTTTAGTTTATTTTTTAGGTTTAGCCTTAGGTTTATGTTTAATTTTTAGTTTAATTTTACTTTTATTTTAATTTTTAGGTTTAGATTTTATTTTTTATTATTAGGTTTAGGGTTTCGGGTTTATTTAGGTTTAGGTTTAGGTTTTCATTTTATTTTTTTAGGTTCAGGTTTTAAGTTTTTATTTTAAGTTTACTTTTAGTAATTATTTTTTAGTTTAAGTTTAGATTTATTTTTAGTTCATTTAATTTCACTTTATTTTATTTAAGGTTTAGATTTAGTTTATTTTTGGTTTAGTTTATTTGTGTTTATTTTAGTTTAGATTTTATGTATTTATTTTAGGTTTAGGTTTTTTTAGTTTTGTGTTTAGGTTTATTTTTATTTATTTTTAGGTTTTATTTTTAGGTTTATTTTTTAGGTTTAAATTTGTTTTAGTTTTTATTTTATTTTATTTTAGGTTTATTTTATTTTTATTTTTTGTTTAGGTTTGATTTTATTTAGGTTTTCTTATTTTTAGGTTTATTTCGTTCAATTACGTATTACTTATTTATTTATTTTATTTTTATTTAAGTTTATTTTTTGGTTTAGGTTTTTTTAGGTATCGATTTTTTTAGTTAATGTTTTAATTTAATTTAATTTTATTTATTTTATTTAGGATTAGATTTTTTATTTATTATGTTTTTAGGTGTTATTTATCTTAGGATTAAGCTTTTATGCTTTTAGTGTTTAAGTCTTAGGGTTTAGAGTTTAGGGTTTAGCGTTTGGGGTTTAAGGTTTAGGGTTTAGGGTTTAGGGTTTAGGGTTTAGAATTTAAGGTTTAGTGTTTAGGGTTTAGGGTTTAAGGTTTTGGGTTTAGGGTTTAGGGTCTTCTGGTTTAGGGTTTAGGCTTTTAGGGTTTAGGGTTTATGGTTTAGGGTTTAGGGTTAGTTTTAGGTTAGGGGTTTTTTTAAAATAAAAAAATTAAGTAAACTGATAGGTATATGTTTATTTAGTTTATTTCATATTTATTTTAGTTTATTTTATTTTTATTTTTATTTAGGTTTATTTAAATTTTTATTTAGTTTAGTTTATTTATTTTAGGTTAGGTTTTTCTATTTTTGTTTATTTTTTGGGTTTAGATTTAGGTTTAGGTTTACCTTTTAGTCAAGTTTTATTTTTATTTTATTTTTTAGTTTAGGTTTACATTTTAATTTTATTTTTTTTAGGTTTAGGTTTTTGGTTTTTATTTTAGGTTTAATTCTAGGTTTAGGTTTAGCTTTTATTTATTTTAATTTAGTTTATTTTAGTCTAGGTTTAGTTTTATTTCTATTATGTTTATTTTAGGTTTAGGTTTTCTTTTAATTTAAGGTTTAGGTTTTATTTTTTTAGGTTTAGGTTTTATTTATTTTAGGTTTAGGTTTTATTTTTATGTTTATATTTTATGTTTAGGTTTTTATTTAGTTTTATTTTACTTTATTTTATATTTTTTATTTTTATTATTGGTTTAGTTTTTATTTTATTTAGATTTTTTATTTTTAGATTTATTTTATTTTTTAAGTTTGTTTAGGCTATTATTTATTTTATCTTAGTTTAGTTTTATTTTTATTTTATTATTTTATTTTATTTAGTTTAGGTTTTTTATTTTATTATATTTTTTAATTTTAATTAGGTTTAGGCTTTTTATTTATTTTATTTTATTTTATTTTATTTAGTTTAAGTTTAGGTTTTTAGGTTTTTAGGGCTTAGGGATTAGGGTTTAGGGTTAGCTTAGGGTTTAGGGTTAGTTTAGGTTTAGGTTTAGGCTTTAGGTTTTAGGGTTTTTAGGGTTTAAGGTTTAGTGTTTAGGGTTTTAGGGTTTAGGGTTTATGGTTTAGGATTTAGGTTTATGGTTAGAGTTTAGGTTTAGGGTTTAGGGTTTAGGGTCTAGTTTTTTTTAATTAAGTAAATATGTAGGTTTAAGTTTATTTAGTTTATTTTTATTTTATTTAGTTTTATTTTTTATTTTTATTTAGTTTAGTTTATTTATTTTAGTTTAGGTTTTTTATTTTTGTTTTTTAGGTTTAGGTGTAGGTTTATGCTAATTTTGTAGTTTAGCTTTTTTTAATTTATTTTTTATGTTTAGGTTTTATTTTTTAGATTTAGATTTTCATTTTATTTTTTTAGTTTTGGGTTTTAGGTTTATTTTTAAATTATATTTTTTAGTTCAGGTTTAGGTTAATTTTTAGCTTATTTTATTTTATTTAGCTTATGGTTTAGGTTTAGTTTATTTTAGGTTTAGGTTTAGGTTTAGTTTATTTTAGTTTAGGTTTATGTTTATTTTATTTTGTTTATTTTATGTTTAGGTTTTTTTACTTTAGGGTTTATGTTTTATTATTTATTTATTTTTTGATTTTATTTTTAGGTTTATTTTTTTTAGGTTTATTTGGTTTTATTTTATTTTATTTTAATTTTATTTTTCTTTGATTTAGTGTATTTATTTTAAGGTAGAATTTATTTTAGTATAGGTTTTTATTTTATTTTATTTTTTTATCTTATTTTTGTGTAGGTTTATTTATTTATTTATTTTTAGGTTTTAATTAGTTTAGGTTTAGGTTTTTAGGTTTTTAAGTTTTTAGGATTTAGGGTTTGGGGTTTAGGATTTAGGGTTTAGGGTTTAATGTTTAGGGTTTTGGGTTTTGGGGTTTAGGTTTAGGGTTTAGGGTTCAGGGTTTTTAGGTTTAGTTTAGGTTTAGGGTTTTAAGGTTTAGAGTTTAGGTTTAGGGTTGGTTTTTTGGGTTGAGGTTTAGGGTTTAAGGTTAGTTTTATGGTTTAGAGTTTAGGGTTAGACTTTTTTTAATTAAGTAAACTCGTAGGTTTAGGTTTATTTAATTTATTTAGTTCATTTTTTATTTACTTTAGTTTATTCTATTTTATATTTTTATTTTGGTTTATTTTTTTTTTTATTTTGTTAAGTTTATTTATTTTAGTTTAGGTTTTTTACTTTAGTTTATTTTTGAAGTTTAGGTTTTGGTTTATTTTTTAGTTTAGTTTTATCTTTATTTTTTTTTAGGTTTAGGTTTTATTTTTATTTTTAGGCTTATATTTAGGTTTTTATCTTATTTTTTTAGGTTTAGATGTTGGGTTTTATTTTGGGTTTATTTTTTGGTTTTATTTTTTTAGTTTATATTTAGGTTTATTTGTAATTTATTTTATTTTATTTATGGTTTAAGTCCATGTTTAGCTTTAGTTTATTTTAGGTTTAGGTTTAGGTTATTTATTTTAGTTTAGGTTTAAGTTTCTTTTATTTTTATTTTAGGTTTACATTTTTCTTTTTATAGTTTAGGGTTTAGCTTTTTTTTATTTATTTATTTTTTAGGTTTATTTTTAGGTTTATGTTTTTATTTAGTTTTTATTTTATTTTATTTTAGGTTTATTTTATTTTTATTTTAGGTTTAGTTTTTCTTTTATTTAGGTTTGTTATTATTTTTAGTTTAGTTTAAGTTTTTATTTATTTAATTTTAGTTTAATTTTTATTTTTTATTTTATTTTTTTTAGGTTTAGGTTTAGGTTTAGGTTTAAGTTTATGTTTTAGTTTAGGTTTTTATTTTATTTTATTTTATTATTTTATTTTGGTTTTGGTTTTTTTATATTTTATTTTTTTATTTTATTTAGTTTAAGTTTACGTTTTTAGCTTTTTAGGGTTTAGGGTATATGGTTAATTGAGGATTTAGGTTTAGGGTTTAGCATTTGGGGTTTTGGGGTTTGTGGGTACGGGTTTAGGGTTTAGGGTTTTACGGTTTAGGATTTAGGCTTTAGGGTTTAAGGTCTAGGGTTTAGGTTATTTAGGGTTTAGAGTTTAGGTTATTGATTATAGGTTTATGCTTCAGGTTGTAGTTTAGGGTTTAGGGTTTTTGGTTTTTTTAATAGATAACACATTTAGATTCAACATTTCTTCTTTTCGATTTCTTCAACCAAGTAACACACAAAGTTTTCTAAGACACAAGCGATGAAATAAATAAAAAATGAGCATTCATAGAGCAAATCAAAAACCTTAGATAACTAGAACCATCTCTACAGTGAAGACACAATTCCATAAGCAATAGATGAATTGGTAGTTCTTTAGTTTCTTTAGTTCCCATCAGAACCATCTCTCCCACCCCACCATTTATAACCTCAGTTGCTCCTCGACTTCAACCACCGGTGCTCACCACCACCTCCATATCCACAGCAACTCTAGATCCCCACCACCTGTGATGTCATCACCTTGCCTTCATCTCCCAGATCTAGGCGAGCTTGGTTGATGGTGATGTTCCTACCATCAAAGTTCTACCCATTCTTAGGGTTTTGGTTTAAGTTTATATTTATTAGGTTTTAGGGTTTAGGTTTATTTTTAATTTATTTAGTTACTTTAGGTTTGGGTTTGGTGTTTTTGGTTTAGGGCTTTTGGTTTAGGGTTTAGGGTTAAGTTTTAGGGTTTAAGGTTTAGGGTTTAGGGTTATAGGCTTAGGATTTAGGATTTAGGGTTTATGAATTTTCTTTTAAAATTAAGTAAACTGATAGGTTTAGGTGTTTTTAGTTTATCTAGTTTATTTAGTTTATTTTTTATTTATTTTAGTTGAGTTTAATTTTTATTTTTATTTAGGTTTATTTTTTAGTTTTATTTAGTTTAGTTTATTTATTTTAGGTTTATGTATTCTAGTTTAGGTTTTTTTATTTTAGTTTATTTTTTAGGTTTAGGTTTAGGTTTAGGTTTATTTTTTTAGTTGAGTTTTATTTTTATTTTATTTTATTTTTAAGGTTTAGGTATAGTTTTCTATTTTATTTTTATTTTTTGGTTTAGGTTTGAGGTTTTTATTTTAGTTTTATTTTTATGTATTATTTTTTAGTTTAGGTTTAGGTTAAGGTTTAGTTTATTTTAGGATTAGGTTTAGGTTTTATTTTTTATTTATTTTATTTTATTTAGGTTTATTTTTTTTTAGGTTTATTTTTTTAGTTTTATTTTATTTTTGTTTTAGGTTTATTTTATTTTTTATTTTATTTTATTTTATTTTAGGTTTATATTATTTTTTAGTTTAGTTTAGGTTTTTATTTATTTTATTTTAGTTTATTTTTATTAGTTTATTTTATTTTATTTTTAAGTTTAGGTTTTTATTTTAATTTCTTATTTTATTTTATTTAAGTTTAGGTTTTTTATTTATTTTATTTTTAGTTTTTTAGGGTTTAGGCTTTAGGGTTTAAGGTTTAGGGTTTGGGATTTTAGGGTTTAGGATTTTAGGGTTTTAGGGTTTAGGGTTTAGGGTTAGGGTTTATGGCTTAGGTTTTAGGGTTTAGGGTTTTTAGGGTTTATGGTTTAGGGTTTAGGGTTTAGGCTTTAGGGTTTTTTAAAATTAAGTAAAGTGGTAGGTTTTGGTTTCTTTAGTTTTTATTTATTTATTTTAGTTTATTTTATTTTTATTTTTTATTTAGGTTTATTTTTTTTATTTGATTAGTTTATTTATTTTAGGTATATTTATTTTAGTTTAGGTTTTTTTATTTTAGTTAATTTTTTAGGTTTAGGTTTAATTTTATGTTTATTTTTTAGTTTAGTTATATTTTTATTTTATTTTTTATGTTTAGGTTTTTATTTTATTTTTTTAGGTTTAGGTTTTAGGAATTTATTTTAAGTTTATTTTTAGGTTTTCTTTTAGTTTAGGTTTATGTTTATTTAAATTTTATTTTATTTTATTTAGTTTAGGGTTTAGGTTTTAGTTTTATTTATTTTACTTTAGTTTATTTTAGTTTAGGTTTATGTTTACTTTATTTTGTTTATTTTAGGTTTAGGTTTTTTTTTAGTTTAAAGTTTTGGATTTATTTTCTATTTATTTTTAGGTTTATTTTTTAGGTTTAGGTTTTTATTTTATTTAGGGTTTTGTGCCTATCCTTGAGATCTTTGATGATGGGAACCCGATAACACATTGTACACTTTAGAGCTGGATGTTGCAATACCAGTGGTAGCAACACACTACTCTGCCGCCTTTTCCTTAGCAGTCTGTCAGGTGTTGCATTTGATTGGTACGTCGAACTGCCCAATGGTTTGGTGTAGACTTTTGCTGAGTTGGAGCACCTCTTCATCAAGAGGTTTGTTGGAGTTCAGTAGAGGGTGATTGTGGGCAACCTCATTGTAGAGAAACATAAACTCAATGAGTCTCTTATCGATTCAATTCTCAGGTGGCGTAACCTGAGCATGAAATGTGAACCACATCTATTTGAACAACATGCCATTGAGATTCTTCTCAAGAATATCCATGGCTCGGTCGCCTTCATGCTTAAGGGCTTGACCATCAAAACATTCAAGAAATTAATCAACAAGGCGGCTTGCCTATAAGAGGAAGCCAAACATTTGCCCTTTCTCGACCAATCCTCTAGGCCCAAGCTACAGAAGGTGTTTGAGAAGAAGCCAGAGATAGTTGTGTCAGTGGATAGAGGGAAGCAGCTAGCCAGAGTTCAATATTAGAGACTACGAGCTTAGCAGCCTCCTTTGCCACCTCCTCTTCCACCCCTATCTCAGAGCCCTTTAGCCACAGACCATTTCCACCATCTCGGTAGCCACCCGGTATGGTATTCATATCCATCACCAAGTAGCTACTTTCCACCTACTCTTCGATATATTGAATAAGCCATATTCATTCAAAAGGGAGGTAGTATGGAAAATCTTTAAGAATCTGTTAAAGCAACTTGACTTTAAATTACCAGAGCCTAAGAGGTCGGAGGAAGTGGGTAAAAGTGGTGATCATAGCTATTACCCCCACCATAGCATGTTAGGTCATGTCTTAGAGGATTGTATCACTTTAAGGAATATCTTGAGCACTACAAGTTGAGAGCCATAGTTATCCCTATGGAATACTTATTAGAACAACCACTTAGTTCCATTAGAGTAATCCTTGGGGATACTTGCGATCCTATTATGATCAAAGAAGGTTAGGATATCTCCCTATCTCAAACCTCAATGAAATTCATTTCTAAGATCAAGAAGCTTTCTTCACAAGTGTCTAAAGTAGCTCAAACCTCCAACACCAAAGAAGGTTTGCTAGTTGCAAAGGACAACTCGGGGAGGGTTAAGGCCTAGCAGTAGCTGCAGCTCACCATACTTGCCTAGGATAGTCTAGTAGCGCAGCTACCATCCGAGTCCAGTACTCCTTCCACTATTATAACTACCACCTCTTCTGCTAGCTCCTCTTCTACTAGCAGAAGCATTGTATTTGCGGATAAGGGCACTAAATCCCTTACTCTGCTTACTTTACTTGATTTCTTTCATGTACCTCCACCCAAAAAGAAATTAATGATGAAAGCTGATTCTAATTTTATATTGTCTACTTCTAATGCTCTTGATTTTATTCCTATTGAAAGCTCTGAGTCTACATAAAAATAATAGCTCTAGTAGTTTCAATCCTTTCATTTATGATTCAGAGTCAGACTATCCTTCTCTGAATCAGTCGGGTTCACCTCTTGAGATTGACTTGGAGTCGATTGACTCTGAGGAACCCATAAGATAAGTTGTAGGTATGCCCAGTGAGAAGGTAGAACTTTCCACAAGCTCAACATTCCAAGAAGTCAGAGTCAACCTACGGTGGAAAAGTTCTACCTCTAGGATAGCACCTCAGGATAAAGGTAGCAAGTCATTAGTTCTAGTAAGAAGATAACCCCTTCATAAGATGCTCCACCCATGGATATGCTTGTGGAGGACCAAGCCAGAGTTGATTATAATGTCACTGAAGCCAGTGTTGATTATAATCTCTAATCAAGGCTTTACTTGATCTAAATATATTCTTAGCTCGGTCACTACTAAAGGAGGCATGCCACTTGAAGGACATCTTAGAGTTACATTTAGCTGTGAAGACTTACTCCAGGGGCAGAGAATCGCATCTTTACATTACAGTGGATGTTGGCGGATCTGAGCTATCGAGTTCCAGTTGACCTAGGTGTATCGTCAACATTATGAGTCTAAGAACCCTTGCTACTTGAGGATGGACATCTCAAACCCAAAAAAAAAAATGATGTGAAAGAATTCAATGAATAAGGAAAAGGGCCTTGTGGTGTTTATTTCTAGATGTATGGGGGAGGGGAGGGGGGGGGAGAGGCACACATAGATTGTAGGCGGGTTACTTTTTTTGGTGAATAGATACAATATTGAGGTATGATGTACTATTTCAAAAGATAGAGGCATCACCCTACAAGGGACCTAATCATATAATAAGGACTCCTAAGGCATGATAGGTCTTCGAATGTATTAGATATTTTTTCTCTACTTTACATGAATGAATAAAGAAGGGTTTATATTAAACAAGGTTCATAAATTCCATATGGAGGCAAGCCTCCATAGTTAGTTACATCTTAGGAAATGAAATTTTCCTAAGAATACTCTCGATTAAAGTAGACAATTATCATCTCTAAAGATTTCAAGGTTAAACTATCAAAGGATTGATTGTATTTGGAAAATCAATTAGAAAAGTTTAAAAAGAAGACTTATTTTTTGAATCCAAATGAAATAAGTAGAAAATGCTCATTATACTAGGAAGCCTAGTAAGCATTCCAATCTATCATATGGTTGGCTTTATAATTTTGAAGTTAAGGAGATTTATATGTTTTGAGTTGAAATTTAATTAGATTACTAGGGCTTATAATCCACCAACACAAGGTTGTGGGAATACCTAAGAGGTGAGAATTTATGTTCATAGCCCAATGAAAATAGCTACCTCAAATCCTAAATCTAGGGAGCTTTAGTACGAGCTAAAGCACGACCTAAATATAAGAGATAGGTGGACATAAGGGTTTACCTCCATAATAGAGAATAAATTGTCTAGAGTTGCCGTCAATTAATGCTTCCGACAATTTTAAAACCATGTAGTTCATTCTTATAAATTGCAAGATAGCTAGGGTAGTTATTTAATTAGACAGAGACTAAAATACTAAACACACTCCTTAAGAGGCTAGAGTATGAGTGGTATGAGCATATAACTTAATCTATAGATGCAAAATCTTTACAAATTTTTTGTCATTTTGGACACATCATTTTGATAGAGGCTTTATGATTTTTTATGCATAAATGTATGATGAAATAGATTATGGGTCAAATCAACTAGAAGAAGGTATTCTCCACCACAAGGGATGCCCTCATAGGTCAAGCATTCTTTTATCATGCAAGAATGGAGATCTTTCATGTTCAAGAGAGAAAGCATGCAAGATGTGAAATATACAACCATATAGGCGAGGGTTTTAAATCTTTTAATTATCTTATTTATGTCTTAGGCTTTATGATGAGGTTATGAGTTGTTTAAATGAGGTTATGAGTTGTTTAAAATTTAGTTATGAGTGATTAGTTGGGTAGAAAAGTTATTCTTATCCTAAGAGCCTAATCATATTCAAGCCACACATTAAAGCATCAATCATTTAAGAAACTATGAAAAGCCTATCGTCCTAATGCACAATGTAATTATAACATCAAATAATTTTATATACTATCATAAAAGAATAGAAGGGCAGTGAGGTCGAGTACCATCATACAACCCGAAGAGAAAAAAGATGGGTAGCCGAGCTCTAACTTCAAACAACCTGGAATATAAAAGAATAATTACAATTATATGAAATGCTATGTGGGTCTTCTTTCTTCATACTTTCATTTATGATTTGGTTCCTTCTTTGATTTGAGTGGTGCTTGCTTCAAAGGCATCACAGGGTACCCCAGGACAAAGCCTTCTGGTCATTGCTCATCCTAATCCCCCTTAGCACTAATCCTAATTCCTATTGCAAAAATTACATTTATGTGGGAAAAGTAAATCTAACTACACCTACAAAATAGAGGTTAGTTAAATATACATATAATCCCAAGCAGCTGTATTTATAATTTGGACTTAGTACCCTACACACGGATAACTAAGCCCACCTATCCTAACTTGGATTATGCTTAAGGATTTAAGCAACTTATAAAAAGAGCATTCACATTTATTTTTAAGCATCCCTTAAGCATAATCCCCTGTAGAAAATATGATTAGGCTAATATTAGCCTATCATTTAGTCTACGAAGCATACACCCTAACATCTAATCTAAAATAATACATCAGAAAACTAAATATACATCACATCATACACCGTCCTAACTTAGAGCTATAAGTGGTGACTTAATTCTAATGTGTGTATTAAAGCTTGTGTGGTAAGTCTTGTTAAGCATTAGTGTTGTATTTTATAAGTGTAGAAGGATTCAATTTAACATGAAAGGTTGATTTCACTTGAAGTAGTTTAATTGATTTGAGAATTTTAATTTGTGTTTTCTTTTGTTTCATTTGATTACACTTAGCAACTAAGTGTTATAAAGAGAGGAAAAAAAGGGTTGCCCTCTTTCATCCCTACCTTAAGTCAGTTTATAAAGTATATTACTTTTATATTATTTTCCTTCGTGAATAGTTTATTAAATGATCTAATTGATCCTAAGTTTAGGTTCACTTTAAATAATTCTATTCAAAATGAAAGGCATCTTAAGATTAATTTAATTGAATTACTACCACTTGACATATACTAAATCATTCCTTTTCATCACATGTAACATGCATATGATTTAATCTAGAGTGTATCTATACAACATATTTTAGGACACTTAAATGATGAATGTATGTGTATGTTTAGAATTTATATTTTATTTGATTGAATTATTTAAACATATTAATTTAAAACTTTACCCAAATTCTTATACAAAAGGACATAAGAATGAAATAAAATAAGCATGTGCCATTATTAACCCTGGGAAGTGAGGTAATCAAATGACCTCCTTGGAGTTAGCTAAGCCTCGTATTCTCGGAACTTCTAGAGTATATACCCATTTGCATTCAAACATATGTAAATTCATATACGTGAACATAGGAAGTAAGCTACAAATCATATGGCTAACTAATTCAACCACTTAGTCAATTATGAATGCATGCAATTTTAATGTAAAATGGGATTTTCATTACTAATCACATATAAATATACATGTACAAAGATATAGGCAAGTACATGTCATCATTAAACCAAGAAAATGAGGTAATCAAATGATCTCCTTGGGGCTAACTATAGCCTCGTATTCTCGGGATGTCCAGACTATATACTTGGTTTTCTTGGACACACATGGATGTATACATAAATGAGGGAAAGTAAACCATGAAAATATTGTTTTTTTATTGAATCATTTATATATATGAATTAAAGCTCTATCTAAATTTTAATGTTGAAATACATAAGAATGTAATCAAATGGGTATGTGCCATTGTTAAACCAGGGAAGTGAGGTAATCAAATGACCTCCTTAGGGCTAGCTAAAACCTCGTGTTCCCAGGATGTCCAGACTATATATCCATTAGCATTCAATCTTATATAAATCAACACATGAATAGAGGAAAGAGAACTCAACATTCATACATTTAAGCTATAAGAACATGCATTTCATATGTATTTATAACTAACATCATAACACATATTATTATTCATTATTAAGCTTTTGAAAATACATTTGGATTTAATAGTGATAATAATACATGCATATATAAAATTAAATCAACACATGCAAGCTTACATAAAAGAAATCCATTTTATTTTACATGATTTTGAAAAGATGGATGCATGAATTCAAATTATGTACCAAATTTAACATGATTGGAAAGAGGACAATCAAATATAAGCATGTGATTCATTCAACCAAACTAGTTCTTAAGGACAATCAAATCAAATAAAATTATTTAAAGAAAACCAAAGCTTCTTTATTAATTAAGTTTTGGATTTGATTTAATTTAAAGAGGAGAAGAGAAATCATCACTTGTTATTTTAAACCCATTCCCACATTAGTGATTTGATTTAATTTAAGGAAATGTAATTAAGTCATTTTTATTGGTTAATTAAGTTGAACCCTTAATTAGATGAATTAATTACACTTACCTTTATCACCTTAAAGTAATTAACTAAATAATTATGAGCCAACATGACATGCATGGAAAATAAACTTACAATGATCCTAGGAAATAAAAGCGACTGCAATTGGCTCATGATTAATAGTTAATTAGATTAAAGGACTTAATTAATTACTCTTATGGTTTTCCCACACATGTGGACTAACCATAATTTTTTTAAACTCCTTTAGGTTATTAATTACACCATGATTTAATTAATTAAGGCCTAATGTGATTATGATTTCAATTTAATTAAGTGATTTATTTATTAGTTAAATCTTAATTAATTTCATTTTAAAAAAGGGTGCAATGAACTTAGGGAAAGGGGTCCCAACCTTATTCCTTAGTTCACTTGTTGTTGTACAATGATTAATAAACTTAATTAACCAATTTATTACTATTTATGGGATTAATTAATCATTAATTAACTTAAAAGAGTAGTTAAGGTTTAATTAGTCAATTTTTCTAATTAAGTGAGAAATAAATCTGAACAAAATCATGGGAGGTAGCGGTCATCCCATTAAATTAACCCACAAATTTTGGATTTAATTACTCAAGTAATTAATGAGTAATTAAGCTAATTAATTTTACAATTAAATAATATTATTATTCAAAATTAGTTAAGATGATTTTTAATTAATTCTCCTCTGAAATACCTTTAAAATGAGTATTTATTTGCATTTTTTATTTTTCTATGATTTTTAATGATTTTTAGAAGTGTTAGCCATTAAAAATGATTAATTAAGCCTAATCCTGTTTACATGCCGGCGTTGCGCTTTCCACATGGTGATGCGGATACTTAAAACTTATCGGACTTCGCCTGCATTGGTGGCGGTAGATGCAATTTCTCATTCGCTGTCCGATATAATCGGACGGCTATGATTAATCTCATAGATTAATAGCATTAAGTCATATCGATCTAGCAAATCTAATCACGATCATCCATTTTGATCATGCGGAATGGATAGTGTGTGATCTAACGTCATGCGAGTGAGAGAGAATGGAGTTCCTCTGCATTGCTCAATTGATTCGAGCTTATCCAAGCTCGGATCAACTCCAAGAGTATCCCACACCTTCAAGACATTGATCAGAGGGGATCCAATGACCAAGATCACACGAGATGCAAGTTTTCTTCAAAAAGCTACAACTCATTTTTGCCTAAGGATCAGTTTTGGAAGCATACCTTGTTGGAGCTCAAGATTGATGGCTCAAATGATTAAGCAAGTTTCATCTAGTGGAGATGAAGCCCTGTTGAGAAATAATTAGATAAATTCCTCAATGTTTGCTTCGAAGGCCACAAACTGATGATTTAGAGCTCAGCTTTCATCATGCTCGAGAAGCTTGGGAGATGATTCATTCTTGCTCGACAAGGCCTAGTGAAGGTGCGTGGAAGTTCATTTAAGTTTAATGGAGAAATGGGGAAGTTAGGTCAAAAATGGGAGTGTCCTATTTCAAGATGCATGGGAATGGAATTTTGTGATCGAGGAATGAGCTTGAGAGCTTAGGGAATGGCTCTGGCAGCTCTTCTTGGGTAGCTAGGGTTCTGAGGAATGATTTTTGTTCATGCTTGAGTGGAAACAAGGGGGTGTATACCCACCTTCATCTTGATCAAATGGTGGGATCGTGTTTAGCTTCTAGTGGTTGTCTGGCCATCTCCTCATGGTGGGGAGGAGGTGAGTTGGCTTGGCTTGGTTGGTTGAAGGTGTGGAGGTGGCTGCTAAGGAGGAATCATGGGTGTCCTATGGGTTTCAAATGCTCCAATGGGGAAGGTGAGGTGATTTCACCTCCCATGGGTCATGGCAGACCCAACCACCCCTTGGGTCAGGTTGGGAAATGTCCTAGGTGACTAGTGGACAATTGGGAGACTACTAAGTGGCTAAGGAATGGATATCACCACTTACATAGGTGATTTCTCTCATGTGATGCCCTTGACCTAAGGGTAGAATGATTATTTGGCATTTTATTTAATTTGGGCAGATTGGAAATGAGCCAAAAGTGGATTAACCCATATTTCAAGTCTATTGGAGTTGATTTGTTAGGTTTGGCTCAATTTGACTAAATTAGGTCAAATTGGGTTAGGTAGGATCAAGTTGACCTATTGGTCAAATTGGCTCAAACTAAGGGTTGAGTCAAGTTCATATGATCATTTGAGATGTTTTGGTTCAATTGGTTTGGGTTAGATTTGATTTTGGCTCATTTGAATTCATTTGGGTCAAATGGGTTAAGTTGACCAATTTGATCAAATTGACAAAATTGGCTTGGGTTGGGTGTTGATTTGGGTTTAGTTGACAAATTGAAGATGATTGTAGGCTTTGGTTTTAATTAATTTGGATTTGTTTTTGATTTAGGCCAACTTTAGCCTTTAGGTCAATTTGGGCCAAGTAGGTCAATTGTGTTCAATTGGGTTCAATCATGGCTTTGGTCAAGTTCAACAATCAATTTGGAATGAACTTGAGCCATTGGTTGCAATCAATTTAGTTTATAGTTTGAATAGACTCAATTTGGTCTTTTAGGTCAATTTGTGTCAACATAGGTCAAGAGAGCCAATTGGGTTTGGTTTGACTCAATTGAACTTCAAGTCATATTCAAATACTGATTTTGATTTGGTATGAATCATTGGTTTCAAGGGATTTGGCTTAGGTTGTAATTTGGATAGTTTGAGTTCATATGGGTTAATGGGTTGACTTGGTTAAATGAACAAGTAGACTTGGTTTGACCCAATTTGTGATAATTGATCAGCTTAGGGTGATCAACAATCATGATGGGAGATTTTGATGAGCTTGGTTTAATCCAAATTGGGTAGGATTAGAACTTGGCTCAAATGTGTCAAATTGGCTACTTTGGGTCAAGTGGAACAAATTGGTTTAGTTGACTTGATTTTGGGTTGAGTTTCATTTAGTTGAGTTTATATATGGATTTGAGATTGATGTATAAATTCAATTGCTATTGGCTTGTGTTCAAATGGGTTTTGGTTCAATTGAACATTTCAAATCAAATGAGTTAAGTTGGGTTTGACTTGGGTTGATTTTGGTTTGTATTGATGATTGCATATTTCATTTTTATTTGTGAATATGATTGAAAGTATGATTGATTCATGAGAAAATGAATTGAATTTGGGTTTTGGAATGAAGAAATTTGGCTAAGTCCATGGAGTTGGGTCATGTGGCTTGATTTTTTTGATTTGGTTTGATTTAGTTTTGATAATTTAAATGTATATTTCATTTAAATTTTGAAGATGATCGAAAATATGATTGATTTGTGATAAAATCAATTGAGTTTGACTTGATTTGGATTAAGATTTGACTAAGTCCATGGATAGGTCATATGGCTTAGGAAGGGTTTTGATTTAATTTGATTTAGTTTGATTTAATTTCAGTCATTTTAATTTAGTCATTTGAATGTAGATTTAATTTATATTTAGAAAGAATATTGAAGATATAAATTGATTATGAGAAAATTAATTGATTTTTGTTTGATTTGGATTAATATTTGGCTAAGTCCATGGGATAGGTCATATGGCTTAGGAAAGGTTTCAAGTTTGGATTTGATCATGGGCTTCAATCATTTAGTTTTGAAATTTGGGTTTGTATTTGGATTTGAATTTGAATTTGAATTTGATGTTTAAATTGAACTTGAGGTTTGGTTTGAGAAGGTGAACATGGATTGAATTTGGGTTGTAGGGTAGGTGGATTATCCCTAAGGCATAACCTATTCCTTTGGTTAACCCTACTAAGTCGTTAGGCTTAGGTTAAGTGTTTACATAATTATTAGAAGTGTCTTATGACTAGGGAAGTCTTAGTCTCTAGAAGACTCCTAAGTCTAAGATGGGAAGATTGAATATGCACTCCAAAAGTGAGGTCAATAGGACTTAGGCTCCATAGTGTTGCCCTTAGAGATAGATGATTGGAAGATCGAAGCCAAGTTTCGATTTATATACTCAGATACATCTTTCAACGCTTTTCTTGGGAGACCATGGATACATGAGAACAACATAGTTCCATTCTCTCTACATCAATATATGAAATTTGTGAGAGGTGGGATCATCTACTGTGTCAAAGGAGATCTCAAGCCATTTACAGTTCACGAAGTTGACATATATGAGGATGCATCTTACTACCTCCCTCAAAATCAACAAGTTTATTCTCGTGAACTTGGCCAAAGTTAAAAAATAAAAGAAAAAGAAAAATAAAAAGAAAAGTAAAGAGAAAAATAAAAAAAAAGAAAAGAGAAAATGAAAATGAAAATAAAAGGGAACGAAAATAAACTTGGATGAGGAAATGGAGCCTAATATTAGATTCCACCCACAGTTCATTACTCCTTTCGAACATTTGGGTAAGATGACCTAACCTCAACCAGGCAGAGGAAGTGCCCAGTTTAGAGGCCGTCCTAGGGCTGGAAAACCTATTTATTGTTCACCTAATAGAAGATAAATCCCAGTTACTAGGAGTACACCTGCTATCCATATAGACTTAGAATTTAGTTCATAAGATGAGTCTTATATGATTAGCACACTAGCCAGTTCTACTCAATAGTAGATTCCCTTGGAGGTGACACTTGAGCCAGGTAGCAATGAAGACTGGGCTCTAAAGCAAAGCATAAGTGTATCTAAGTCTATATGTTAAACAATTAGGCATCAGTTGGAAACCTTTGCTCTAACCCCACTTTCCTCTCAAAAAGTTGAGGGTTAAGTAGTTAAGGAAGCCCCTAAGTTATCCATAGGTGTGAAGTCTCAGAGATTCTTTCTGGGAGCACCATCCTCAAGTCAAGAAGTTGATGTAGAACTTGTGGATGATTTATATAAAGATTTAATAGAATTACCTTTTGATAGTTACTTGCCTTGTGTTCATAATTTAGCAAATAAAGGGTTAATCCCACATACTTAGTCAAAGTGTAGGTTAAACTACTTTGAAAGAATGTGGAAGAACAAATGCAAAAGCTCTCAATTAATACTGAGACTAGGATTCGGTATACTGGATCCAGTCGATGATGACGATTACTACTTAGTCATCTCTAATAATTTAGAATTTGATTGGTTCTTTTAAAATCATTAACTCATATGAGGAGCTGTGCTTAGAAACTTCAGATGATCCAGATGATTTTGAAGTCAAAGATGCACCACTAGAGTTTGAGGAAGAGATCAAGTCAACCATCGATGAGCTCAAGGAAATAAACTTAGGAATTGAAGAAGATCCATGCTCGACATACATCAGTTCTTTATAGAATTAAATTGAAACCAATGACTTAGTTATGCTACTGACTGAGTTTAAGGACTACTTTGCATGGAGTTATGAAGAGAAGCCTGGATTGGCTCCTAACATAACATTCCATAAACTAGCAATAGAGCCTACTGCTAACTCTATCAAGCAAGATCCTAGATGCATGTGATTAGACATAGAACAACATGTCATTTATAAAGTCAAGAAACTGATCAATGTGGGCTTTATCCGAGAAGAAAAATACCCTACACAGTTGTTGACCTCTTTTTTAAAATGAGCTCTCAAACCCTCCATCTTAGACATAGGACTCCTCTTAGGCTTTAAGAGTTTTTTAGTCTTAAGACACATCTAATGATTAGGTGGACACTCAACCTAGCCCTAGAGACTTAGGAGAGTTAACCATAGGAATAGGTCATGCCTTAAGAGTGTTAGGGAAAACTTCCTACCATTAGCTTAAACCATTCCTCACTTTCCTCCTTTCAAGTCAAACTCCAAATCAATTCTCATTTGATTTTTTAGAACTCAAATCAACTCCATATGATTGAAATCCATGATTGAAATCTATGATTGAAACACAAGATCAAAATCCATCAAAATTCCTAAGTTCAAATTTCGTAAGTCCTTAATCCTTTCTTAAGGACTTAACCAAAATTATGATCTAAACCAAATCAAATGTTTGAGATTTTCTAATAATTCATTTATATTCTCATTTATATTCACATATATAAATGAAATATAAATTCAAATCAATCAAACTAAACTCAAAATTCTAAATAAATTCATGAAATTTTTCTAAGTCTCTTAATTTTCCATTAATGGACTTAGCCTAAACCTTAGTCAAATCAATTCAAACTCATGAGATTTTTTCAAAACTCATTTATATTTTCATTTATATTCACATATATAAATGAAATATAAATATAAATCAATCAAATCAAATTGACAAATTAAATTTCCAATTTCAAAATTTCCTAAGTCCCTTAATTTTCCATTAAAGGACATATCCAAAACCTTAATCAAATTAACTCAAACTCATGGAAGTTTTTCAAAACTCATTTATATTCTTATTTATATTCATATATATAAATGAAATATAAATATAAATCAATCAAATCAAACCCTCAAATTAAATTCTCAATTTTAAAAAATCTTTCTTAAGTCATTAATTCTCCATTAATGGACTTAGCATAAAACTTGATCAAACAATATCAAAGTCATGGGATTTTCTTATAATTATTTTATATTCTCTTTTATATTCACATATATAAATGACATATAAATATAAATCAATCAAACCAAATTCAAAAATTCAAATCCCTACTTCAAATTCTCCTAAGTCCCTTAAATCCTTCTTAATAGACTTATCCCAAATCATGATTAAACCACTTCAAATCCTTGAAATTTTCTCATGATCAATTTATATTCTCATTTATATTAACATATATAAATGAAATATAAATTTAAACAATCAAAACCAATTCCAAAACTCAAAATCCAATTTAAGCCTTTTAAGTCAAAATCTTGAACTTAGCCAAATCAACTTCAAATCAAGCCAAACTCTTGATTTTCTCTCATGATTCAATCAACCTACAATGAGCCCATATATAAATCCAAACTTCAATCACTCAATCAAAACCCAAGCCAAAAATCAAAGCCAAAATCCTTTCATATTCTTCCTTTGAATATGTAATTGTCAAATGGATCAAAACCCATTTGACTTCAAACCACTTATAAATGGATTTATATTTTAATCATAAGTCAATATACAAGATCCATCAAGCTCAAATCAAGCTTTGACCAAGCTATTTGACCTAGTTAGGCTCACTTGACCCAAAGTGACCTAAAGTACCCTTATGAGTCAGATTCTAATCCTAACCAAATTAGATTGAACCAAACTCATATTTGCCTCTCATCATGATCAACAATCATCATGGGATGATCAATCAATCAAATTGGGTCAAACTAAGTAAAACCCAAGGGTTGACCAAGTCAACACTTAGCCCAAAATGAAACCTAACATAGCCAAATTCCACCACAAGCCAAATTAATTGAAACCATTGATCTAAGTTCACTCATGACTTATGTTTGAACTTGACCAAACCAACATTTGAGCCTAACCTAGCCCAATTGGCCAGTTGACTCAAGTTGACCCATTTTCACCTAAAGGGTCAAAATGTGTCAAAACTAGATCTAAGCCAAATTAATTGAAACCAATGGGTCAAGTACATTCCAAATCACTTGTGGAACTTGACCAAAGACTCAATTGGCCAATTAGACCTAACCTAGCCCAATTGACCTTAGACCTAACATGACTTAAATGGGTCATGTTGAGCCAAATTTGAACATAACAAAAATTGATTAGAAACAAAGATACCAATCCACTCGATATGACTAGCCTAACCTAAACCTACCCTTGACCTACCCCAAATAGGTCAAATGAGTCAAATAGGTCAACTTGACCCATTTGACCTAAATGAAGTCATATGAGCCAAATTCAAAACTATACCAAATTGAATCAAACCAAAGACACCAAAATATTTCAAATGGTCATTTAAGCTTGACTCAACACTTGGTTTGACCCAATTTGACTAATTGGTCAACTTGACCCAAGTTGACCCATTTTGACCTAAATAGGTCAACATGAGCCAAACCTTGTCAAATGAATTCAAAATCTCCTGAAACTTGGCCAATCCTAGTTTCTCCATATACCCAACATACCCAAAGTAAAAAAATCAACAAAATAACCATTCTACCCCTAGGCCATAGAACAAATTTTGGCCTAATACATGGGTCATTTGGTCATAACCTCTTCACATTCACTTGAGGCTTTCCTAAAAGCTCAAGGGGACCTAGTGAAGAGTGGTGCTAATGGTGTGGGTCAGTCTAATTGGTCCCTAGACCAAACCTGACCACATGGGTCAAAATGCCAAATTCAAACTCCCTCTCCCACTCAAGTTCAAGCACATAAAGGTTGGTAACCACTCCTTAGCTCAAACCAACCATGTGCACACTCAAAATAGCCAAAACAAACTCCACAATATGATTAATTAGATCTAAATGGCACAATGGCTTGCAATCATCCGATCCTTCAAGGGGGAGATATACTCCCCCTAAACAAACTCATATCCATTAGTCCACAATTTGATTGAACCTAGGGAAGCTAGAGAAGCCATTCCTTAACCTCCTCAAGCTTCCTAGAATGAAATCAAATCTCATATTCTCGATTTTGCATAGTGTGAAAAAAGGGTAGTTCAATCCATTCTTGAATTTCCTCTTCACTAAATTTCACTCCAATTGCTTTTGCACACTCCATCGGAGAGGCAAGTCAAGTGCACCAAAATCTCTTTGAAGTTCCAAAGGCAAGCAGGGACCTAGCTCGATCAAAATCGCAAGCTAGCTAGGGAGGAGGTGGTCCATATTAATCCACTTAACCTCAAGTGCTCAAAACTTCAGCACAGCTTTGTCTCAACCAGAAGCTTCTCCAAGGGAATCGAGCGTCGTTGATCACCTCCAGTGAGGTATGGGATTTTTTGACCATTAAACACATTGTGGTGTGGAGCTTTATGAAAGAAATTTTAATCCCATGGATTTTTGACTGTTGGATGTGCCACTCTTTAGCTTTAGATGGTGTGGGTTGAGTTTGGTTTGAATCCGAGCTCAGATCTTCCCCTTGATCATGGACGGTCTCTATTGATCAAGGGGAAGAATGTGGAAGATCTCATCCATCGATCTGCGCATTTTGGATGGACAACTGAGATAATTACCCACGTTTAAAAATTCCTTATCTTTTTTAAAATCATGGGGAGATCTGGTTGTCCGATCTTTGATCAAATGGCAGAGATCAAACTGCATGCGCTACTAGCCACCGTTTGGGATTTGATAACTTAAGTAAGCCCCTCATGGCATGATGCATGTAAAGCATACTGATCGCTGCCATCACACGTCACACGTGAGCTAGAGGATTAGTTAGGTTATTTTAATTATTTCTAATTAATCTAGGGATCTTCTAGAATTAATAATGCCCTATAGAAAATTTAAAAAATTATGAAATAAAATTCTACAGAAAGATAATTAAACCTAGAATATTTTAAAATTAATTTCAATGGGTTTTGGATTTTTATTTTCATTGACATTGGGTTTTATTGGAAACTTCATTTTGCTAATTAGTTTTTAATTAAGTCTCTTATTAATCCCAAACTTCTTGGGTATATTTTAGGGGATGATTTCTACCTCCCCTAATTTTCTTGGGATTTATTGAGGCTTGATTAGAATAATTGCATATGGATTTCTTAATTACCCTCCTTATTTAATTAAGGATAATTAAGGTGTAATTAGTAATTTTAATCCATGATTATGGTTGATTAAGGTCAGATCCAATAACTAAAAGGTTTTTGGAATATTTTTGGGGAATTTCCCTTAAGCTATTCCCTAAACCCCTTTTCTCTCATTAATCTCCTCTTAATTAAGTTTTAAATCATTAATTATCCCCTTAATTAATTTCTAAAAATTCTAAAAAGTTCCAAAACTTAATTAATCTACTTTGGGTAGATGATTCAGTGTTTAATAGCCTAAGTTAAATTAAGGAAATCAAAACCCAATTCATAAGTATGAAAGGGAGTTTTGAAATTACTTAAGCTAAACCCCTTAACTTAATTAACTTTTAATTGTGAGCCAAATTGCATTAGGCCTTTTTCTTATTAGGTGCATTGAAAATTTAATGCTTGTGAGTTTTTATGTCATCTCATTGGCTCATAACTATTTGGTTAATTCTTCAAAGGTGGTGTAGGTAAGGGTTAATCGAGTTACTTAATTCGTACCTTGACCTAATTAATGTATAAAAATGGATCTAATTATCTAAAAATTGAAAAAAAAATATCAAACACATGTGGGAATGGATTAGAAACAACAAACTTGTCTCACCTTTCCAAAATTAGATCAAACTCCAAACTAAACACAAATCACTTTGATTTATATTAAACTTTCTTATTCTATAAAAATGTCTTTAGGATTTAAGTGAAGTGAGTTTGTTTACACACTTTCATTGCTTGAATCTTTCCTCATCATGTTAAATTTGTATGTCATGTGATTTCATGCATTCATATTTCAAATTCAAAATTTAAAAATGAAATTGTTTACTTTATGTAAACTTTGCATGTGTTGGCTAAAGTAGAAATATCAATGGCTATTATGACTACTAAATCCAAATTATTTTCAAAACATATAAATCAAATACCAAATCTAAAAGTGTTCTACTTATACTTTAATTATAATCTTGCATGTGAAAGAAACTAAAGGTATGCTTAGCATAGGTTCCCTTTCTTTCTTATGTTGGTATAGTTTTGAATAAGAATTTGGTGAGGTGTATGGTTCATTTGAAAAGAATCTAACACTCACCTAATTCCATATCATATTCATCTCTATGATACCACTTATGAAGGGATACCTATACTAGAATACATAAATTGCATAAATAAAATGAATCTATTAATACAACTTTTTCAATCTCCTTTTCTATTTCATTTCTTTTATACATATGTTTGTAATTAAGGAAAGTGGTATATTAGTCTGGACAACCCCAAGGTTGTGAGGTTTTAAGTAGCCCTAAGTAGGTCTTATACCTTACACCTCTGGTTAACAATAGCGTTGTACTCACTTATGCCTTTCTTACTTTCATATGTGTTTGTAAGAGTTTGGATAAGGAAACCACTTGCTACTTAAGAAAAATCATGCATATTCAACTTCTACATTTTCTTAAATGGATTACTTAGCATGCATCATAAAGTGTGTTAATTGCTCTCATTTGTATGTATAGATATGCTTAGGGTCCATCCATAAGCATGTTATATATGTTGGGAAAAGGAAGTAATGTGTGTTATGTGAATTTTGATTCATTTTATCTAATCTTAAAATGCCTTTCTTTTTGAATAGGTTTGTTTAGAGTTTATCTAATCCTAGGATTAATTAGAAGTTTAGGAAAGAAAGTTCTCTTTTCTTTCCCTCTCTTCATAACTTAGTAATTAATTGTAGGATCCACTTAAACCAAATCAAAACATGAAATAAAATCAACCCAAAATAATTAAACATCTTAAATTAAACACTCCTTTAAGTTGAACATATTCATCACACTTATAAAATTTGAACCTAAAGCCATAGCTAAGCATACCACACAAGCCTTCAAAACACACACATTAGCCTAAGTCACCACTTCTAGCTTTAGGTTAGGTCGGTGCATGGTTTGATGCTTGTTTTAATTTATGATATATGTTTTAGAATATATGTTAGGATGTATGCTCGTAGAATGAATGGTAGGACGTTCATAGTCTAACAATTCTTTTCTATAGGGGATTGTGCTTAAGGGGCGCTATCATAAATAAAAATATAAATCCTTTTGCTTGTAGGTGCTTTTTACCCCTAACCATAATCCAATAAGCCAAATGGACTTAGTCACCCATGTGTGGGGTGATATGTCCAATATACATGCTTGGGATTTGTGCAGAGTGTTTTAACTAACCTTTGTTTTGCAGGTGTTAGTTAGATTTCCACTTTTCCTTTTCATGTAAATTTGTGCAATTAGGATTTTGGAATGATTGTTATGGGGATTAGAATGAGCATTGGTCATAAGATTCTATCTTATGCACCATGTGAGGCTTTATAGCATCTACCTTCCAACCATCCAAAGAAGGAACCAAAGAAGAAAAGAAGAAAAGAAGATGAAAGAAGAAGAAAGAAAGAAAAGAAGAACAAAGAAATAAAGATTGAAGACACCCATAACAATGAATCATTTTCTTAATTGTAATTTAATTCATTTGTAATCCAGGTTGTATAAGGGTAGAGCTCAGCTACCAACATTTGATATTTTTGGGTTTATGCGGTGGCGCCTGACGACAATGGCATTTTAATCTTTTTGCAATTAGCTTTATAAATTAATTAATGATTTGTTTAGCTTTTGTATTAAGTGGCATGGTTTTTCTAGCTTCTTCCTTGCTTTATGTATGGATTGGATGTGGATTATGCTCACTAGAGAAAAATAAATCTTTTACCCAATTAACAGCTTAAAATAAAATTAAATAACTCATAACCTCACCCAAAGCTTAAGTTTAAAATCAAGATAAAAGAATTAGCAACCCCTTAGCTAGATGAGAATTTATTTTATAATATCATGCACAAAAGTATCTTATTTCACTCTTGATTAGAGGGCTTTCACCTTTTCCAGAGAAACTTGACTTGACCTTTGAGAGCCATGGTGGAAACTCACCTCCTCCCTTCTCGTTGATTTTGGCCAAGAACCTTATTTCTCATGCATTAGTAATATGAATCATAATATCCTGATTTAAAATAATTATCTAGAAATAAAAATAAAATAAAATTTGAATTACATTAGATTTAGGTCATTTGAAGCATGTCCCTTTACATGATCTAGTCTATTTAGGGTGTGAGTTTAAGGACTTATTCTCTTTCTAAATAAATAATAGCCTAGCTATCTGTCGTAAAGATAAAGCCTTGCCTACATGTATTTAAAATCATAGGAGGAGTTAATTGGTAGCCACCCCTAGGTGGTTGTAAGTCCAAGCTATCAAGTCATTTGTTCTCTCTTATGGAGGCGAACCAATTACCCATTTTTTCCTTAGATTTAGGTTGTGCTTTCAGCCCTAGCCAAAGCTCCCTAGATTTTGGCTCTAAGGTTACTTTTCCCCTTTGTGGTCTATAAGCATAATTCTTCACCTCTTAGGCATTTTATTAATCTTGTGTTAAGGAATCTTAAGTCCTAAATTTTTAATAAAAAATTCAACTCAAATAAACTAAATCAATTTCAAAACTGTAAGGCCCAACTATTGGATAGTTTGAATTGCTCGCTAGGTTTCCTCACATTTTTAGCTACCTGAGCCTAGGAGACTGGAGGAAGTAGGCAAAATTCATGATCCAAACTTTTTCCCTTACCACAATATGCTAGGCCACATTTTGGAGGATTGCTTCACATTCAAGGACTAGCTTGAACACAATTTTAAGACTGGTGTTGTAGTTATCCCAAAAAAATACCTTGTGGAACAACCTTGCAGTTCCATTAGGGTAATCCTTAGGGATACATGTGATCCTACCAAAACCAAAGAAGGTTGGACATTTCTTTGTCTAAAACTTCTAAGAAAATAATTCAGAAGATCAAGAAGCTTTCCCTATAGGTGCCTGAGTCATCTCAAACCTCCAACACCAAGGAAGGTTTGCAAGTGGCTAGTGCCAACTCTAAAAAAGTGGGAGCTCAACAAGAGTATTAGAAGCAGCATGTGTTAGCCCAAGATAGCCATTTAGCATAGCCACTGATAGTGTCCAGCCTCTAGCCTTCAGTTACAGCTTCCACACCGGCGACTTCTTCCATTTCAGCTAGCTCCTCTATTTCTTCTACTAGTATAACTTTTATATCATCGGATAAGGGCATCAAATCCCTTACAACACACACTTTACTTGACTTCTATTTTGTATCCCCAAATAAATCCATGAAATTGAAGAATAAAGCTAATTTGATTTACATCTGTGTCACTTCTGATGGGTTGTCTTCTTCTATTTCTAATGATAACATTTCAAGTCTAAATAACTATAACAATTTTGATCTTCCTCTTTTTGATCCAGAGTTAGACTTTCTAACTCTGAATACTATAGTTTCACCTTTGAGATAGACTTGGAATCATGTAATTTTGAGAGTCTCATAGGAGAAGCTGTAGGTGAGCCTGATATGCAGGTAGAACCTTCCACCTTCTTACCTCAAGAGATTATCGAAGTCAACCTTCAGAGTGGTTCTACCTCCTAGGAACACCAAGATAGAAAAATAAGTCATTGGTACTGAAGATCGAGAAGCCCTTCCACAGGATGATCCACCCCTGGATATGCTTGTGGAAGTCTATCCGAAGGTGGACTACAATGTCCTTTCTCATCTAAGAAAGTTGTCATCTAAGCTAAGCATATATGATGCCCTTGTATTATCCAAAGAGATGAGGGAATCACTAATCAAGGCCCTCCTTGATCCTAAGATATGCTTAGCTCAGCTGGACGCTACATGTGAGGAAGCATATTATGCAAAAGAAGCCCAAGGGATCACCTTAATGATGAAGACCATCTTCTAGGGGACTTGGAGCATAACCGTCCCCTCTACATCACAGTTGACATGGACAGGTTCAAACTCACTAGGGTTCTTTTGGATTCAAGTGCATTGATGAACATTATAAGTCAAAAGACACTTGCCTATATGAAGATTGGCATATCTACACTCCAAGGAGATAGAATGATGTTGAGAGGATTCAATGATCAAGGTGAGCGGGCTTTAGGTTCTATAGTGTTACCTTTGGAGATAAGGGATTGGAAGATTGAAGCCAAGTTCTACATCATTGATTCAAATACTTCATTCACTCCTATGCTTAGTAGGCCTTGGATACATCAAAGCAAGATCGTTCTATCCTCCCTTCATCAGTGCATCAAGTTTAGAAAAGATGGAATTGAGTATCGTGTCAATGGGGATGAAAAGCCATTTTTAGTTAGAGAAGTTGAGATTTATGAGGATGTGATCTATTATCTTCCTCAAAACACCCTTTCTCATGAACATAGACAAAATTCAAATGCAAAAATAAAAGCAAAAAAAAAAGATAAAAGAAAATGAAAAGAAAAATAAAAGTCCAAGTGAACAAGAAGGGGGAATTGAAGAAGAAATAGATCAGCACCTTCCACTCATTCATTCCATCATATGGACATGTGGGTAGAATGGTTCAACCTACATCAGACAGAGGCAGAGGCAGCAATAGTGGTTATCCAGGTGGAGACCCCCCATTGGCCTTGACCAGAGGTTGTGTTCCAATTCATAGGAGTACCCCTACTATTCATATAGGCTTGGAATCCTGCTCAGAGGATGAGTCTAATGTGATTAGTATACCAGCTAACCCCTCTCAGTAAGATCCATTGGAGGTGACTTTTGATCCAGACAGAGATGATGAGCAAGCCTCCAAGAAAAACACAGTATTTGAATTTTGTTTATGAGAAACTATTAGGAAGCAGTTGGGAACCTTAGCTCTAACCTCACTTACATCTTAGAAAGTTGAAGGTTTAGTAGTTAAGGAAATCTCTAAGTCTTCTAGTGACACGAAGCAGAAGAAGTTCTTTTTGGGATCATCCTCCTCAAGCCTTGAAGTTGATCTAGAGCTTGAGGAAGATACTTTTAAAGAATTAATGGAATTACATTTTGTGTTCAAAATCTTATACAAAAAAGTTTAATTCCTCACACATTATCCAATCACAGGTCAGAGTACTTCGAGAAGCTATGGAATAATATAGGCAAGGAAGCACAATCAAGAGAAGCACTAGGATTTGGTAGAGTGGGTCGAGTCGATGATGATGATTATTGCCTAGTTGTTATAAACCATTTGGAATCTGATAGTTTCTTCTCACACATCCCCAACTCTTATGAGAATGTGTGTTTAGAAACTTCAGATGATCCAGATGATCTCCATGTCAAAGAGGCACCACCAAAATTTGAAGTGGAGATTCATTCAATAATTGACAAGCTTAAATATATCAACCTAGAGACAGAAGAAAATCCATGCCCGACATACATCAGTTCATTGATTAATGAAGAAGAAACCAATGACTTAGTTAGGCTATTGATTGAGTTTAAAGATCATTTCACATGAAGTTATGAAGAAATGTCTAGGTTATCTCTTAATGTAGCAGTCCACAAGCTAGCAATAGACCCTAACATTACCCCAATTAAGCAAGCTCCTAGACACATGCGATTAGAAATTGAACAATAGCTCATTTCTGAAGTCAAGAAACTAATCGATGTTAATTTCATTAGGAAAGAAAAATATCCTATCTCGTTATCTAGTATCATCCCAATTAAGAAGAAGAATTGATAAATTCACATTTGCATTGATTTTAGGGACTTAAATAAGGGATGTCCTAAGGATGAGTTTCCTCTTCCTATACTAGAGTTAATGGTGGACATTGCCTCATCTCATGCAGTCTTCTCTTTCATAATTGGATCATCTAGTTATAACCAAATCAAGATGTCTCCTGAAGATGAAAGAAACACAGCTTTCTGAACCCAGATCAGAATCTTTCATTATAGGGTCATGCCTTTCGGCCTTAAAAATGCTGGTGCTACATACCAACGGGCCATGACTCGGATCTTCAACGAACTCATCCATTATCAAGTTGAGTGCTACGTTGATGATCTAGTAGTCAAGAGTAGAGAAAAGGAAGGCCACCTCTTTAAATTGAGAGTAGTTTTAGAATGGTTAAGATAATATAATTTCTAAATGAATCCCTTGAAGTGTGCATTCGGAGTAGCTCGAAGGAAATTCCTTGAGTTTGTTGTTCGACACTGAGGAATAGAAATAGATCCTAAAAAGATTAAAACTATCTTAGAATGCCACCTCCTAAGAGTTTAACTCAACTCAGATCCTTCAAGGATGGCTCGCATATCTAAGACGCTTTATCTCAAACCTATCAGGGAGATGCAGGAAATTCTCAGCACTTATCAAAAAGGACTCCAAGTTTAAGTGGGATGACAAGTGCCACCTTACCTTTGAAGATATCAAAGAGTACTTGGTGAAGCCACCAGTTCTAGTACGCCCTATCCTAGGCAAGCCACTCATTCTTTCCACTATTGCATTGGACATCTCTCTTAGCTCTGTTGGCCCAAGATAATGACAAAGGGAAGGAGAGCGTACTCTACTACTTGAACCATCATCTGATTCCTGCTGAAGCTAACTATCCACCTATTGAGAAACATTACTTAGCTTTGATCTTTGCTTCTCAAAAGTTACAACACTATATGATTTCTCATAAGGTGAACTTGATCTCTAGAACCAATCCACTGTAATATTTCTTGACACGGCCAATGCTTTATGGATGTTTGGCTCATTGGTCCATGATTCTCTCTTAGTTTGATATCCAATCTGTACCCCTCCATGTGGTAAAAAGATAAGCACTAGCAGATTTCTTAGCAGCACACCACTTCCTACTAATTCTCCACTTAGTGATGATCTCCCTGATGAATAAATCATGAACTTAGGAGAGGGTGGCAACAACCGATGAGAGATGTATTTTGCTGCTTCTTTTCTTAAATGTGAAGCATCATGATCTATTCTTCCAGGAAAGACTGGGGTAGGAATAGTTCTTCTAACTCCAAACTATGATGTGATGAGATTCTCATACTAGCTTTCCAACAATGAAGCTGAGTATGAGGCTTTGATTGCGAGTTAGTCATTACCATTAATGTCAAGAGCATCAACATCTTTGGAGATTCTTAGTTGGTCATCAACTAGATTACCTAGTCCTACCAGGTTCTCAAACCCAAGCTTCGTTTGAACTTGACCCAACCCTTGGTTTGACCCAATTTGACCAATTGGTTAACTTGACCGAAGTTGACCCATTTTAACCTAAATGGGTCAACATGAGCCAAACCCTATCAAATGAATTTTAAATCTCATGAAACTTGGTGAAACCTAGATTCTGCACATACCTAACATACCCAAAGTAAAGAATTAGCAATATTACCATTCTACCCCTAGAACATATAACAAATTTTGGCCAAATCCATGGGTAAATTGGTCATACCCTCTTCACATAGACTTGAGGCTTCCCTAAAAGCTTAAGGGGAACTAGTGAAGAGTGGTGCACCCAACCCAATGGGTATGGGCCAGCCCAATTGGTTGCTAAACCAAACTCAACCCCTTAGGTCAAAATGTTAAATTCAAACTCTCTCTCCCACTCAAATTGAAGCACATGAGAGGTTGGCAATCCACTCCTTGGCTCAAACTAACCATGTGCACACTCAAAATAGCCAAAACAAACCCCCCATTATGATCAACTGGATCAAAAATGGACTCTTGCCATTTGATCCTTCAAGGGGGTGTTATACTCCTCCTAAACAAACTAAAATCCATCAGTCCTCAATTCAATTGAACCTAGGGAAGCAAAAGAAGCCATTCCTCATCCTCCTCAAGCTTCCTAGAGTAAATTTAAATCTCATATTCTTGGTTTTACATAGTGTAAAAATAGAGCTCAATCCATTCATGAATTTCCTATTCACTCAATTTCACTACAATTGCTTTTGAACACTCCATCAGAGAGGCAAGTCGAATGCACCCAAGCTCTCTTTGAAGTTCCAAAGGCAAGCAGGGGACCTAGCTTGATCAATGATGCAAGCTAGCTAAGGAGGAGGTGGTCCATATACCAATCCAATCAACTTCAAGTGCTCAAAATTTTAGCACAGCTTCATGTCAACCAGACGAAGCTTCTCCAAGGGAATCGAGCACCGGTGATCACCTCTAGAAAGGTATGGGATTTTTTGACAATTAAAATCAATGTGGTGTGGAGCTTCATGAAAGAAATTTTAATCCCAAGGATTTTTGACCATTGGATGTGTTGCTCTTTAGCTTTAGATGGTATGGGTTGAGTTTTATTTGAATCCGAGCTCAATCAAGCTTAGATCTTCCCCTTGACCATGGACGATCTCTATTGATGGAAGAACTTGGGAGATCTCAGCCATCCATCCATGCATTTTGGATGGACCGAGATAATTCCCCACATTTAGAAATTCCTTATTCATTTTAAAACTGTAGGGAGATCTCTGGTTGTCCAATCTTTGATCAGACCACAGAGATCAAACCGTGTACACTGCTAGACACCACTTGGGATTTTACAACTTAAGTAAGCCCCTCACGGTGCAATGCATGTAAATCACACTGATAACACCCACCACGCGTCGCGCTGTGAGCTAGAGGATTAGTTAGGATGTATTAATTATTTTTAATTAATCTAGGGATCTTCTAAAATTCATAATGCCCTATAAAAAATTCAAATAATTATGAAATAAAATCCTATGAAAAGATAATTCAACCTAGAATATTTTAAAATTAATTTCAAAGGGTTTTGGATTATGATTTTTATGAATTTGGGTTTTATTAAAAACTTTCTTTTGCTAATTAATTTTTAATTAAGTCTCTGATTAGTCCCAAACTTTTTTGGTATATTTTAGGGGATGACTTCTGCCTCCCCTAATTTTCTTGGGATTTATTGAAGGCTTGATTAGAAGAATTGCATATGGATTTCTTAATTACCTGCCTTATGTAATTAAGGATAATTAAGGTGTAATTAGTGATTTTAATCCATAATTAGGGTTGATTAAGGTCTGATCCAATAAGTAGGAGGTTTATGGAATAATTTTGGGGCATTTCCCCTAAGCTATTCCCTAAACCCCCTTTTATCTCCTTAATCTCCTCTTAATTAAGGGTTAATTCATTAATTATCACCTTAATTAATTTCTAAAAATTTAGAAAAGTTCTAGAACTTAATTAATCTTATTTTGGTAGATGCTTAGGTATTTAATAGCTAAAGTTCAATTAAGGGAATCAAAACCCAATTCATAATTATGAAAGTGTGTTTTGAAATTACTTAAGTTAAACCCCTTAGCTTAATTAACTATTAATTATGTGCCAAATTTTATTAAGCCTTTTTCTTATTAGGTGCATTGCAAATTTAAATTCCTTGCGAGTTTTTATTTCATCTCATTGGCTCATAATTATTTGGTTAATTCTTCTAAGGTGGTGTAGGTAAGGGTTAATTAAGATACTTATTCATACCTTAACCTAATTAATGCATAAAAATGGATCTAATTATCTAAAAATTGAACAAAAATATCAAACACTTGTGTGAATGGGTTAGGAACAACAAACTCATCTCACCTTTTCAAAATTAAATCAAACTCCAAAATAAACACAAATCACTTTGAATTCACTTTGACTTATTTTAAACTTTCTTATTCTATAAGAATGTCTTTAGGATTTAAGTGAAGTGAGTTTATTTACCTACTTTTATTGATTAAATCTTTCCCAAACATGTTAAATTTGTATGTCATGTGATTTCATGCATTCATATTTTTCAAATTCAAAATTTAAAAATGAAATTGTTTACTTTATGTCAAATTTGCATGTGTTGGCTAAGTAGAAATATGAATGGCTATTATAACTACTAAATCCAAATTATTTTTAAAACATATAAATTAAATACCAAATCTAAAAGTGTGCTACTTATACTTTAATTATAAGCTTTCATGTGAAAGAATATAAAGGTATGCTTAGCATAGGTTCCCTTTCTTTATTATGTTGGTATAATTTTGAATAGGAATCTGGTGAGGTGTATGGTTCATTTGAAAAGAAGCTAACACTCACCTAATTCCATATATTATTCATCTCTATGCTACTACTTATGAAGGGTTACCTATACCATACATAAATTGCATAAATAAAAATGAATCCATTAATATAACTTTTGCATTCTCCTTTTCTGTTTCATTTCTTTTATACATATGTTTGTATTTAAGGAAAGTGTATATTAGTCTCAACTACCCTGAGGTTGCAAGTCTTTAAGTAACCATAAGTAGGTCTTGTACCTTACACCTCTGGTTAACAATGGTGATGTACTCACTTATGCCTTTCTTACTTTCATGTGTGTATGTGAAAATTTGGAAAAGGAAACCCCTTGCTTCTTAAGAAAAATCATGCATATTCAACTTCTAAATTTCCTTAATTGGATTACTTAGTATGCATCATAAAGTGTGTTAAATACTCTCATTTGTATGTATAGATATGCTTAGGGTCCATCCATATGCATGTTGTATATGTTGGGAAAGAAAGCAAGTAATGTGTGTTATGTGAATTTTGATTCATTTTATTTAATCTTAAAATGCCTTTCTTTTTGAATAGGTTTGTTTAGAATTTATCTAAACCTAGGATTAATTAAAATATTTAAACAAAACATTCACCTAAACAAAACTAAAATGTGAACCTATTTTAGAAATTTCTTAGGTTAGGGAAGGAAAGGGAAGTTCTCTTCTCTTTCCCTCTCTTCATAACTTAGTAATTAACTGTAGGATCCACTTAAAATAAATCAAAACATGAAATAAAATAAACCCAAAATAATTAAGCAACTTAAATGAAACCATCCTCTAAGTTGAACATGTTCTTCACACTTAGAAAATTTGAACCTAAAGTCATAGCTAAGAATACCACACAAGCCTTCAAAGCACACACATTAGCCTAAGTCATGACTTCAAGCTTTAGGTTAGGTCGGTGCATGGTTTGATGTTTGTTTTATTTTGTGATATAGATTTTAGACTGGATGTTAGGATGCATGCTTGTAGAATGAATGGTAGGATGTTCTTAGTCTAACTATTCTTTTCTACAGGGAATTGTTCTTAAGGGCACTATCATAAATAAAAATATAAATGCTTTTGCTTGCAGGTGTTTTATACCCCTAAGCATAATCCAATAGGCCAGGTGGACTTAGTCACCCATGTGTGGGGTGATAAGTCTAATATACTTGCTTGGAATTTGTGTGGTGTGTTTTAACTAACCATTGTTTTGTAGTTGTTAGTTAGATTTCCACTTTTCCTTTTCATGTAAATTTGTGCAATTAGGATTTTGGAATGATTTTTATGGGGATTAGGATGAGAATTGGTCATAAGATCCTATCTTATGCACCACGGGAGGCCTTGGAGCATCTACCTTCCAACCATCCAAAAGAAGGAACCAAAAAAGAAAAGAAGAAAAGAAGAAGAAAGAAGTAGAAAGAAAGAAAAGAAGAAAGAAGAAAAAAGAAAGAAAAGAAGAAAGAAGAAGTAAAACTTGAAGACCCTCATAATAATGAATTCCTTGCTTAATTGTAATTTAATTCATTTGCAATCCAAGTTGTACAAGGGTAGAGCTCGGCTACCTACATTTGATATTTTCAGGTTTGTGCGGTGGTGCCCGACCACAACGACCTTTTATTCTTTTTGCGATTAGCTTTCAAAATTAATTGATGATTTGCTTAGCTTTTGCATTAAGTGGAATGATTTTCCTAGTTTCTTCCTTACTTTATGTATGGCCTGGATGTTGATTAGGCTCTTTAGGAAAAAATAAATATTTTACCCAACTTAATGACTCAAAATAAAATTAAATAACTCATAACCTCACCTAAAGCTTAGGTTTAAAATTGAGATAAAAGAATTAGCAACCCCTTAGCTGGATGATCATTTCCTTTATAATATGATGCACAAATGCATCTTATTTCACTCTTGATTGGAGGGCTTCCACCTTTGTCAGAGAAACTTGGCTTGACCTTTAAGAGCTATGGTGGAAACTCACCTCCTCCCTTCTCACTGATTTTGGCCAATAACCTTATTTCTCATGCATTAGTCATATGAATCCTAATAACCCGAGTCAAAATAATTGTCCAAATTTTAAAATAAAATGAAATTTGAATTGCATTAAATTTAGGTCATTTGGAGCATGTCCTTTTACATGATCGATCTCTTTAGGGAGTGAGTTTAAGGACTTAGTCTCTTTCTAAATAAATAACAGCCTAGCTATCTTGCATAAGCATAAAGACTTGCCTACATGTATTTAAAATTATAGGAGGAGTTAGTTGGCGGCCACCCCCAGGCGGTTGTAAGTCCAAGCTATCGGGAAGGTTGTCCTCTCTTATGGAAGCAAACTAATTTCCCATTTTTGCCTTAGATTTAGGTTTTCTTTCATCCCTCGCCAAAGCTCCTAGATTTAGGTTCTGAGGTTGCTTTCCCCCTTTATGGGTTATTGACCTCACTTTCAGAGTGAGCTCTTAACCTCCTCTTCTTAGACTTAGGAATCTTCTGGACACTAAGATTTCCTTAGTCATAAGACACATCTAGTGATTAGGTGAACACTTAGCCTAAGCCTAGAGACTTAGAAGTGTTAATCATAAGATTAGGCTATGCCTTAGAGTTTAAGGAAATTACCCATCCCATAGCCTAAACCCAATCTAGATACACTTTCTCAAATCAAACTGAGACTTAATTCTCAAACCAAAACTCAAATTCAAATTCAAATTCCAAATCTAATTTTAAAATTTGACTCCAAATGATTGAAACCCAAAATCAATTTGAAATCCTATAACCCCTTTCTAAGCCATATGAACAATGTTCATAAGCTTAGCCAAAACTCCCCTTAAATCAAATAAAACTCAATTGATATCTTTATAAATCAATCATTCCTTCATTTATATTCACAAATATAAATGAAATCCAAATTCAAATGACCAAAATTATATCAAAAATCAAATCCAAACTTAATCTAAACCATTTAAGCCAATTCTTTGGACTTAGCCAAATCCTATATACATCAAGTCAAAACCAATGAATTTTCTCTTGAATCAATCATTCATTCAATTATCTACCCAAATATAAATGAAACTTATAATCATCAAATCAAATTGAAACCAACCCAAGTCAAACCCAACCTAGCCCATTTGACTTGAAAATTTCAAATGAGCCAAAATCCCTTAGACTCCAAATTGATTATCGTTGAATTTATATTCCAATCTAGGGCTCATATATAACTTCAACTAAAATCGAATCAAACCAAAACCAAACTAATTGACCCACTTAGGTCCACTTGACCCAAAGTGAGCTGAAGGACCCATTTGAGTAAACTTCTAATCCAACCCAAATTGGATTGAACCAAGGTCACCAAAATCTTCCACCATGATTGTTGATCACCCTAGGATGATCAATTGCAATCAATTGGGCCAAAACAAGCCAAATTGGCCATTTGATCAAAATTGACCTAAATTGCCCTAAAGGACCAAATCAGGTCAAATCATGATCTAACACAAATTGATTGCAACCAATGGCTCAAGTTCATTCCAAATTGATTATTGAACTTGACCAAAGCCATAATTAAACTCAATTTGATCAATTGAGCCTAATTGGTTAACTTGACCCAACCTAGCCCAAATTGGCCTAAAGGGCCAATTTAACCTAAATCAAAATTAAATCCAAATTAATTCAAGCCAAAGACCACATTCATATTCAATTAGCCAATTGACCATGAATCAACCCATATCCCAAGCTAATTTGGCCCATTTTGGTCAAATGGGTCAATTCAACCCAAAATGACCCATATGACCCAAATTGTGCCAAATCCCTTGAAACCAAGCCAAAACCCATTGGGGGCTGATCAAACCCGACCCAAACCCATTTGGGATCAGCCCAAAATAAACCCAACCAATTTAAACCCCTCATGAATCCTCCCCACATAGGATTCCACCCAACCTCATTTAATTCCTCCCATCACATGCACTTAACTCATCCCCAACATTTGCATTGAATAAATCTGATCATATGGCAGCAAGAGAGGACTTCATAGAAAAAATCCAAAGTCCCCAATCAATCTAGCATCCATCCCAACCATCCCAACAAGATGACAATCAATTTGGAGCCAAATAATTAAAAAAATATTGAATTTTCGGCCATTATAAAAGGAGGGGGAGATGAGGTTTGAGATCTCTTCCTCTCACCACCATTCATCCCCCAAAAGCTCCCCAAAGCAAAAAAAAACCCATCCCCCATTTCTTTGAGCTATTTTGAGCTAAAAAAAATAAGTAATTGCTCTTCTGGCGAGGTGATGATAGACATCAGAGAATGTAACATTCCGAAGGGAGGCAAGGGCTAAAGATCACTCCAAAGTTTTCTCACATAGTTAGGAGTACGTTCAGATCTTCACTGCCACATAAAATCATCTCCGATGAGGTAAATTTTGTCAAACCGTAGATGACCTTAGAATTTTGCATATTTTATATTAAATTTCTCGCAATTTTAGGAATTTCCCTTAGATAATCCAGCATTTTTACTTTAAATCAGCCCAATTAGGAAATAGAATTTTTTCGGTGTGAATCGATGCAAAAAAAGTTTGAGTTGGACATGTTTTGGCTTAAAAACCCTAATTTTTCAAAAATAACTCTAAAACACTATTCACCACCACCATCTCACAACCACCATCTAATCCCGCAGTTCGCAGGATCGGACAGCTCGGATCACGTGATCTGGGCATTTAGATCATGTGATGTGATCTAGACCATCCGATCATGTGGTTCATACGATCGAATGGCTCAGATCACATGATTTGAGCTTTAGATCATGTGATCTGAGCTTCAGATCACACGATCAAGCTTCGGATTGCCTGAATCGATCTGGATCATCTGATCACATAGTTTGTGCGATTGGACGGTCAGATCGTGTGTCGATCGTGTGATCCTGGCCTCTGGATCATGCTATCTGATCTAGACCATCCAATTTGTGAAAGGATGGTCCAAAGCGAGCCGTAGGTCACTGTCTCTTCCCGCTCAAACCACGTGTATTTCCTTTTTATTTAAAAAAAAAAATAATAATAATAATTTAAATCACCTAAAATTTCCAAAATTTATAAAAATTAAATACTTAACCAAAAATTACAAACAAGGGCTCGTTGGATTCGTCTTTTCCAAAGGAATCCAACAAATCCAAAATCCACAAATTTCATTTAGTATTGTGAGCTTAATTTGAGTTTTAGTAAAAATTAAATTTCATTAATTAGACCAAAATACAATTCAGATAAAGTTGAAATTTTTAGGGATTGAAATTAAAGATAAAAAACACCTACCATAGAAATTTCAAGTGAAAGGACAACTAGATTAAAAGAAATTAAATTTTGAAGTTTAGATTGTTCATTTTAATAAAATAAATTAAATAAAAATTTAAAAATTTATAAAAATCTTCAAAATGGCTTAAATCACTTCAATTGACATCTAAGTCTCTTAAGAAAGTAATGTGATCTTCTGAATCTTAATGAACCCCAAACAAACACTTAAGGTTAGAGTTTAATCAATTAAGGAGTTAATTAAAATATAAAAAAAAACCAATTTAAATATTGAATCAAAATCATAAATGAAATAGCACTTAAGCAATCGTTAATCAAATCTCAAATCAGGAAAATATCATTCTTAGAGAAAATTAAATTAAATATGATTAAACCTATTTAGGTTAATAAAACTCAATTAAAAGATTAAATCTTAAATCAAACTCAAAACCCAACGAATTTAGGAAACTTTAATCATTTGATACTAATCGAATTAAACTAAATAAAATTAAAGTAAACTTAATTAACATATGATTAAATCACATCCATTTGGAATGAGATAATTAATTATCTATTAAATATTTCAACGTAATAACTACATCAAATATGTTAATGAAATCAGGCAAACATAATAAATAAATCAAATCAAGTAAAACCCTAATCATGAATAATCAAACTTAATTAGTCAAACATTTAATTAATGCAAATTTAATAAATTAATTCATCATCTTAATTAATGATTAATTTAATTAAGCTACATTAAAGCTAACTCTAAAGTTAAGCTTAAATCAAACCCCTAATTAAATTTTAATCATACCCTCAAGTAAACTAATTAAGTTAATCAAATTAATCATATTAAACCTCAATCAAACATAATTAAGATGCAATTAAACACTAATCAAAACCTAAATTAAACCTAAAACATTAAGTCATTAATCTCCAATTAAATAAACTCTTAATTAATCTAATAATTTTAGTTGACCCTTAATCAAACTTAATTAATCAAATATCTAATTAATGCTGAATTAATAAATTAATCCATCATCTTAATAAACTAAATTAATTTTCACATTAAACCTAAGCTTAATTAAATATAAATTCAATTAAACACTAATTAAAATCCTAATTTAAACTTAAATCATTAACTCATTAATTACATCATTAACTAAAAGAAATATGAAATCAAATTAAAGATTAAACAAATCTTTACTTAATTTAATAATTTGATCTCATCTCTTAAACAAGCTAATTAAGTTAATCAAATTAATCACATTAAACTTAAGTTTAATCAATCAAATGTAATTAAATATTAATCAATGCCTAAATTAAACCTAAATTATTTAGTCATTAATTACATCATTAGTCCAAGCAAATATAAAACCAAATTAAAAATTAAACAAACCTTTATAATTAATATAAACACACTTCTTAAACTAATCAATCACATTGAACATAAGAAAATACATAGACCAATAAAGCAAATCAAATCAAAATTAAATCAAATTAAACTAAATTAAGAAAGACTCTCATCAATTTAATATGTAATCAAGTCAAATCTCATTCAACCTACTTAAATAAGATAAAATAATCAACTGTGAAATCAAAATACAAACCAAACTTTGATGAACATGACAAATGGATGTGATTAAAAATAAAATCCTAATTATAAAGAATCAAACCCAATTAAAATCAAAATAAAATTTCAATTAATCTAATTTGATCAAACTACAAATAAATGAACCATAATTGAATTAAATAAACATAAAGTTAAATCACATAACCATAATCAAAGAAAAGAATTTGATTTTAATCTAAAAGGATATTGAATTATCAATATTTAATTAAATCAAAACATCTAATCTAAAATTAATCAACCAAAAACACATGAACTTAACAAACTTAAACTTCATTAGATATTAAGGATATTGAATTATGAAGATGCAATTAAGCTAAAATGTCTAACCTAAAATCAATCAATCAAATACTTAAAACTCAAATTCTAAATTCTAAATCAAGTCAAATAAATCAAATCAAATTAATTACCTAAATTCAAATGGGCTAATTAAGATACTTAGGGATCTTAGTTAGATTCTTTAGAATTAGGATGTAGAATAAGGTGAATTCCATCTACAAGTGGAACTCATTCATTCTTGAAAACCTAAACATCATCTTAACCAAATAAAAGTGAAATAAAATGAAAAATAAATCATTTAAATTGAAATCACCCATAGATAAAATTTAAATTCAAACTCAAATTGAAACTTAAACTAAAGAAGCCTAGTAAATTCTTGCTACACACAAGCCAACACACATTAGAATAGTAAGTCACCACTTCTAGTGCTAAGTTAGGGTGTTATATGTATGATGTTTGGTTTTATGATGTAATGTTTTAGACTAGATGTTAGGATGTATGTTTCATAGGCTGGATGTTAGGCTATTATTAGCTAATCATGTTTTCTGAGGGTTGTGCTTAAGGGTTGTAATAAAAATATAAATGCTTTTCGTGCGGTTGCTTAGCCCCATGTTAGATAGGTGGGTTTAGTTACCCCTGTATGGGGTGCTAAGTCAAATTATTCATATAACTACTTGGGTTGTATGGTATGTTTAGCTAACATTTGTTTTGTAGGTGTAGCGAGATTTACTATTCCTATTTTTGATGTAATTTTGCATTAGGAATTAAGATTAATATTATGCAGGATTAGGATGAGCAGTGGCCAGAAGGCTTAGTCCTTGGGGTGCCTTGTGATGCCTTTGGAGAAAATCAAATCAAAAGAAAGAGTATGAAGAAATGAAGAAAAGAAGACCCTCATATCATGTATTATTTTTTTTGTAATCCAAGTTGTATGAGGGTAGAGCTCGGCTACCCATCTTTTTTTCTTTTATCGGGGTGTACGGCAGAACCCGACCGCAATGGCCTTTTAATCTTTTATAGTAGTCTATAAAATTGTTTGATGTTGTGTTTAAATTGCGCATTAGAATAGCATGCTTTTCATAGTTTCTTTATGATTGATGTTTGAATGTGTAGGCTCTAAGGATAAAATTATTTTTTCTACCCCAATTAACAACTCATAACTAAAATTTTAAAACAACTAATAACTTCACATAAAAGCTTAAGAATTAAATCAAGATAATAAAATTTTTAGCAACCCCTTAGCTGGATGGATGAATGTATAATATCATGCATGTCATATTCTTTCACTTTTGTTAATAGGGGGCTTCCATCCTAGCCAGAGAATCAAGGCTTAACCTATGAGAGCCTTTGGTGGAAGACACCCATTTCTCTCTTGATTTGGCCCATAATCAAATTCTCATGCATTTAGGCATACAAAATCCCATAGCTTGTGTCAAAATAAAAAGTCCAAAAGAATCAAATAAATTGGATAAAACTTGCATTAGATTAAGTCATGGATTCATACCAATCATGCTCTAGTCTCTTAGGGAGTGAGTCTAAGGACTTAGTTTCCTTTCTAAATGAACAATGGCCTAGCCATCTTGCAAAGCATAAGACTTGCCTACATGGATTTAAAGCGTAGGAAGAGTCAGCTGGTTGCCACCCTAGGCAGTAATAAGTCCAGTAGTCAGATGGTTTATTCTCTCTTATAGAGGTAAACCATATACCCATTTTTGCCTTAGATTTAGGTAGTGTCTTTATTTTGTACCAAGGCTCCTTAGTTTAAGAATCTAAGGTAGCTATTTTCCTTTGGCCTACAAGCATAAATCCTCACCTCTTAGGCATTTCCATAATCTTATATTATGGAATTATAAGCCCTAGTAATCTAATGAAATGTCAACTCAAATGATTAACTCTCTTCAATTTCATAAATATAAAGCTCAATTATAGGATAGATTGGAATTCTCACTAGGCTTCCTAGTATTATGAGCATTTCATACTTTCTCCCTTTGGATTCCAAAAATAAGTCTAATCCTTGATTTATCCCATCTAATTTTCTAAAATAGCCAATCTTTTGATAGTCTTAACCTTGAAATCTTTGGAGACCTTAATTTTCTACTTTAATCGAGAGTATTCTTAAGGAATTCCCATTCCTTGGGATGTAATAAACTATGAGGGCTTGCCTCCATAGGGAACTTAATGAACCCTGCTTAAAATAAACCTACTTTACTTTTCCATGTATAGTAGTCGAAAGATCTTTTATATATTCGAAGACCCATCATGCCTTAGGAGTCCTTATTAGGTGATTAGGTCCATTATAGGGTGGTGCTTTCTATCTTTTAAAATAATACATCTTTCCTTAATGTTGTAGGTGCTACCTAAGATCTGCATGGTGTCCCACATCCCAAAAATAAACACCACATGGGCCATAAGCATAATTCCTCACCTCTTAGGCATTTCCTTAATCTTGTGTTAAGAAATCTTAAGTCCTACATTTCAAATGAAAAATTCAACTCAAATAAACTAAATCAATTTCAAAAATGTACAGCCCAACTATAGGATAGTTTGAGATTCTCATTAAATTTCCTAGCATCATGGGCATCTCCTACTTATCTTACATTTTAGCTTAGATAATAACTCCCCCTTTTGATCAATACCATTTGATCTTCCAAAAATAAACAAATTGATTGATAGTCCTTCCTATTAAAATCTTCAAAGACAACGATCATTTACCTTAATTGAGAGTTTTTCTAAGGAATCCCCATTCCTTAGGATGTAATTAACTATGGGGGCTTGCCCTGTAGGGAACTTAATGAACCCAATTTAAAATAAACCCTGCTTTACTTTTTTATGTAAAGTAGGAGAAAAATCTCTGGTACATATGCAAACCCATCATCCATAGGAGTTCTTATTAAAGTGATTAGGTCCATTAAAGGGTAGTGACTTCTGTCTTTCGAGATAGTATACTATTTTCTTGATGGCATACTCAATCACCTGAATAAGCACATCTACGGATCTATGTGGCATCTTAACAAGATGAATTTCTATTAGTGTTACCTTTCATCTCTCACCAACTGATTTGAAAGGTGACTCTTTATAGGAATTTTTCTCCACAATGGTTAGCCAGCATCATCCTAGTTAGGAAAAAGATTAGCCAAATTCACATATGCATCAAATTTAGTGATTTAAATAAGGCACATTTAAAAGATGAATTTACACTACCAATCCAGCTGATGGTGGACATTTCCTCATCTCATGTAGTTTTCACTTTCATGTATGACTCATCTGGATATAACCAAATAAAGATGACCCCTGAAGATGAAAAAAATATTACTTTTAGAACCCCCAATCAGAACCTATTTCTATAAGGTCATGCCTTTCAATTTTAAAAATGTCGGTGATACATACCAAAGGCTATGACTCGAATCTTTGATGAAGTCATTCATCATCAAGTTAAGTGCTATGTCGATGATCTCATTGTTAAAAGTAGAGAAAAGGAAGACCATCTCTTTGGCTTGAGAGTAGTTTTCAAAAAGTTAAGACAATTTAACCTCAAAATGAACCCCTTGAAGTGTGCATTTGGAGTAGCTTTAGGGAAATTCCTTGGGTTTGTTCGACACCATGAACTGAAATCGATCCAGAGAAGATCAAGGTGATATTAAAAATGCCACCCCCTAAAAATTTAACTCAACTCAAATCATTCCAAGGGTAGTTGGAGTATCTAAGATGCTTTATATCCAACCTATCCAAAGATGTAAGCCATTCTCAGTACTTATCAAAAAGGACACCAAGTTTAAGTGGGATGATAAGAGTGAGCATGCCTTCAAAACATCAAGCATTACCTGATGACGCTGCTAATTATAGCAGCCCCTATCCCGGGCAAGCCGCTCATACTTTATACTACTGCGTTAGACAACTCCATTAGTGCTTTATTAGACTAAGCCAATGATGAAGGGAAGGAATATGCACTCAACTATCTCAACTGTTGTCTAATCCTTGATAAGGTAATTATCCACCTATCGAGAATCATTGCCTAGCTTTAATCTTTGCATCCCAAAAGCTACAACACTACATGCTTCTTCATAAAGTGAACTTAATCTCTAGGATCAATCAATTACAGTATCTCATGACATAGATGATGCTATCTGGATAGCATGGCGGTCCATTATCCTCTCATAGTTTTACATTACCTTCGTACCCCTTTGTGTGGTGAAAGGACAAGCACTAGCAAATTTCTTAACAACACACCCACTTTCTATTAACTCTCCACTTAGTGATGACCTCCCCAATGAATAAATCATGAACTTAGTGGATACTAGCATTCACCCCTGGGAGATATACTTTGATGGTGCGGCTTCCTCTCAGAGAGGAGAAGAACCATAATTTAATATTCCAAGAAAGGTAGGGGTAGGAATAATTCTCTTAACTTGGATTGCAATCTGATGAGATTCTCATATCATCTGTCCAATCATTGGACCAACAACGAAGATGAATATGAGGCTCTGATTGTTGGTCTAGAGTTAGTCGTTACTCTAAGCATCCAGAACATCAACAACTTTGGAGATTCTCAGCTAGTTATCAACCAAATCATTGGGTCCTTTAAGGTTATAAATCCCAAGCTCCATCACTACCACAAGTACACCATGGAGTTGTTGGCCCAAATCCCAAAGGTTACCATTTATAAGATTTCTCAAGGAGAAAACACCATAGCGTATGGTTTAACCAAGCTTTCCAAGGAGTTGATATGTCCGGAGGATGAGTCCATATCAATAAAGGTCCAAAATAGATAAGTCTTATCCCTTATTGATATTGAACTCATCAAAAAGTACTCTCTTGAAGGGGAGGTTGCCATTGCCAAGAAGGATGAGGAGTTAGATTGGAGGCAACCATTCATGGATTACCTAAATAAAAGCAAACTACCTCAAGAGAAGTCCCAAGCCCATCAGATAAAGTAAAGAGCACTTTCCTATGCTCTTATGGATGGTGTCTTATACTAGCGATCTTTTGATCATATGTGGTTATGTTGTATAGACAAGCACGAAGCCCATAAGAATGTGACCGAGGTACACTCAAGATTATGTAAAGCCAAATAATCTGAATTGAAGATGAATGCCAAGATCAAGAGACTAGGATACTATTGGCCATCGATGATCAAAGATTGCATGGATACAGGTAGGCGATGCCACCAATGTCAAATACATGATGTGGTCTTACACTAAGCACCCATTATTCTACATCCTACATTGGCCTCATGGCCATGCGATTGTTGGGGTACCGACATAGTGGGTCTCATTGATCCTCCTTCTTTCAAGGGTCATCAGTTCATCTTAGCTATTACAGACTACTTTTCCAAATGGGCGAAGGAAATTTTGCTCAGAGGGGTCATAGCTCAGCATGTGCTCTAGTCTTTTAGGAACCATATCATATATAGGTTTAGAGTGCCTCGATGAATTATATATGATAATGGTACTGCATTCAAGAGCATTGAGATCAACAACTTTGCTTGGGGACACATAGAATGAAGATATTCAACCATCAACTACCCGAGGGAAAATGGCTTAGCAGAATCCTTCAACAAAACACTCATCCAAATACTGAAGAAGACACTCAACAACAATAAGCGATGTGGCATGAGTAGTTAGTTGAAGCCTTGTGGGCCTACTACACCACACATAGAACTCCAACTCAGTCTACTCCTTTCTCCTTATTGTATGGGTTCAAAGCCATTCAATCATTAGAAGACCAACTCCCATCACTAAGGATAGCCGTGGGTAGCAAAATCATAATAGAGCAGAATGCCAAGTTGTGGTTAGAATAGCTCAATGGTTTTGGGGAGAGACGCCTTTGGGCATGCCAAATCCTCGAGTTGTATAAAGATAAAATGATTCAAGCTCACAACAAGTTGGTCTGTCCTAGAGCTTTTCAAGTAAGATAGCTTATTTTAGTTTTAAGGAGACAGATTATTGGCCATCGTAAGATGGGAGGCAAGTTTGAACCCACTTAAGAAGGCCATTTTTCCATAGAGAAGGCTTACCAAGGAGGATCTTATCAACTTATTAATCATAAGGGAGAGCGCCCAATGCTTCCATTCAATGGGCTCTACTTAAATAAATACTATAAATCATGTTTGAAAATAATTATCATCAATGAAAATTATTTTTTAAATTCAATCCCTTCCATGTTGAAAGTATTATTATCTATGAATTCATCATAATGTGTTTAGGGTAGGTGTAAGGAACCAGCATCCAATCCTTCATCGGCACAACATAAACTCAAAGTACACATAAATATATAAAATAAACAAATATCTTTTATGTCAGGCTACTCTAAATTGAGATAATGCCTCCAGCGACATTCACTTAGTAGCTGTTCTAGGTCAGGTTAACGTGCTACCCTGCTAGTGTGTCACCCCAATAGTATTCTTTCTTTAGATGATGTAAGTCTATTATGCTTTCTTTATTTAATTGGCCACTGCACACTGAAGAGCGCCTTGTTAGTCTGGTAGGCCTTACCGCATGCCTAGTAAGCTACATCATATTTTCTTTGTTTAAGAGGATGTGAGTCTGTTATGCCTTCTTATTGGATTAACCTTCATGCACTAACTGGGTTTAGGATTTAGAGTTAGTTTAGGTTTTAGGGTTTAGGTTTTATGATTTGGGGTTTAGGGTTTAAGGTTTAGGGGTGTAGGATTTAAAGTTTAGGGTTTATAGTTTTAGGGTTTAGGGTTTAGAGTTTAGGGTTTTAGTGTTTAGGGTTTAGGGTTTAGTATTTAGAGTTTAAGATTTTGAGGGTTTAGGGATTAGGGTTTAGGGTTTCAGTTTTAGGGTAGGTTTAGGGTTTCTAGTTTAAGGTTTTTTTAACAAAGAACAAATTCAGATTAAACATTTCTTCTTTTTAGTTTCAACAACCAAGTAGCACCCCAAGTTTTCTAAGACACGAGCAATGACATAGATAAAAAATGAGCACCCATAGAGCAAATCAAAAACCCTATTTAAGTAGAACCATCTCTATAAAGACATAATTCCATAAGTAGTAGATTGAATCAACCATTCTTTAGTTTCTCTAGTTCCCATCGGAACCACCCCTGCCTCTTGAGTAGCAGGGTCCACCATCATATCCCTAATCTCTCTCTCCACCACACCCATGGTCATAACCTTTATCATTCTCCCCACCTCCATAACCACCACTGCTCTGACCACCACCTCCATATCCACCAGCACATCTAGATCCCTCACCACCACTTGTGATAACCGTCACCTCTGCCTTTGCCTACACCACTAGATCTCAACTTAGCCTAGTTGACGGTGATGATCCTGCCATCAAGGTTCTATCCATTCTTAGAATTTTGGGTTTTTGGTTAGTTTAGGCTTTAGGGTAAGTTTAGGGTTTAGGGTTTGGGGTTTAAGGTTTAAGGTTATAAGTTTTAGGGTTTAAGGTTTAGGGTTTAGGGTTTTAGAGTTTAGGGTTTAGAGTTTAGGGTTTTAGGGTTTAGGTTAGTGTTGTAGGTTTAGGCTTTAGAGTTTAGGGTTTAAAGTTTTTAGGGTTTAGGGTTTAGGGTTTAAGTTTTAGTGTTTAGGGTTTAGGGTTTAGGTTTTTTTAATAAAGAAAAAATTCAGATTCAACATTTCTTCTTTTTGATTTCATCAACCAAGTAGCACCCCAAGTTTTCTAAGAGATAAGCAATGAGATAGATAAAAAATGAGCACCCATAAAACAAATCAATAACCTTAGATAAGTAGAATCATCCTTAATGTAAAGACACAGTTCCATAAGCAGCAGATCAGATCAATTGTTATTTAGTTTCTCCAGTTCCCATCAGAACCACCCCAACCTCTGGAGATCCACCATCATATCCATGATCTCTCCATCCGCCACCACCACGGTTGTAACCTCCATCACTCCTCCCGCCTCCATAACACCACTGCTCTGACCACCACCACCACTATGATAACCATTGTCTCTACCTTCACATCCACCACCAGATCTAGCCTAGTTGATGGTGATCTTCCTGCCATCAAGGTTTTGCACATTCTTAGGGTTTAGGGTTAATTTAGTGTTTAGGGTTTAGGGTTACTTTAGGGCTTAGGGTTAGTTTATGGTTTATGGTTTAGGGTTTAGGATTTGGGCTTTAGGGTTATAGGTTTTAGGGTTTAGGGTTTAGGGTTTAAGGTTTAGGGTTTAGGGTTTAGGGTTTAGGGTTTAGGGTTTATGGTTTAAGGGTTTAGGCTTTAGGGTTTAGGGTTTAGGATTTAAGGCTAGTTTTAGGTTTAGGGTTAGCTTAAGATTTACATTTTTTATTTATTAGGTTTAGGTTAATTTAGTTTATTTTTTATTTATTTTAGTTTATTTTATTTTTTTTATATTTATTTAGGTTTTTTATTTAATTTAGTTTATTTATTTTAGGTTAATTTATTATAGTTTAGGTTTTTTATTTTATTTTATTTTTTAGGTTTAAGTTTTTTTTTAGCTCAATTTTAAATTTATTTTATTTTTTTAGGTTTAAGTTTTATTTTGTTATTTTTATGCTTAGGTTTAGGTTTTTATTTTATATTTTTTGTTTAGGTTTTAGGTTTTCATTTTTGGTTTAGTTTCAAGTTTTATTTTTCAGTTTAGGTTTAGGTTTATTTTTAGTTTATTTTAAGTTCAGAATTAGGTTTTATTTATTTTAGTTTAGTTTATTTTAATTCAGGCTTATTTTTATTTTATTTTATTTATTTTATTTTTATTTTAAGTTTAGTTTTTTTTTTTTAGTTTAGGGTCTAGGTTTTACTTTTAATTTATTTTTAGGTTTATTTTTTAGCTTTAGGTTTTTATTTAGTGTTTATTTTGTTTTATTTTTGGTTTATTTTTTTATTTTATTTATATTTTTTATTCTTATGTTTATTTTATTTTTTTAGTTTAATTTAGGTTTTTATTTATTATATTATATTTTATTTTTATTTATTATATTATTTTATTTTAGGTTTAGGTATAGGTTTATTTATTTATTTTATTATTAAGTTTTATTTCATTTAGGTTTAGGTTTTTAAGGTTTAGGGTTTAGGGTTTAGGGTTTTTGGAATTAGTGTTTAGGGTTAGGGTTTTAGGTTTTGGGTTTAGGGTATAGTATTTAGGCTTTAAGATTTTTGATGTTTAGGGTTAGCTTAGGATTTAGAGTTTAGGGTTTAGGGCTTAGGGTAAAGGGTTTAGGATTTAGGGTTTAGGGTTTAGGGTTTATGGTTTAGGGTTTTAAAAAAAAAATTAAGTAAACTAGTAGGTTTAGGTTTATTTAGTTTATTTTTTATTTAAGTTTATATTTTTATTTAGTTTAGTTTATTTATTTTAGGATTATTTATTTTAGGTTTAGTTTAGGTTTAGGTTTATGTTTATTTTTTAGTTTTATTTTTATTTCATTTTTTAAGTTTAGGTTTTATTTATTATTTTTAGGTTTATGTTTAGGTTTTTATTTTATTTTTTAGGTTTAAGTTTTAGATTTTTATTTTAGTTTCATTTTTAGGTTTCATTTTTTAATTTAGGTTTAGGTTTATTTTTTTATTTATTTTATTTTATTTAGTTTAGGGTTTCAGTTCCTTTATTTTAGGTTTAGGTTTATTTATTTATTTAGTTTATTTTAATTTAGGTTTAGATTTATTTTATTTTGTTTATTTTAGGTTTGGGTTTTTTTTTTTACTTTAGTGTTTAAGTTATATTTTTAATTTATTTTTAGGTTTATTTTCAATGTTTAGGTTTTGATTTTCTTTTTATTTTACGGCTAGTTTTTATTTTATTTATGTTTTTTATTTATTTGTTTATTTTCATTTTAGTTAAATTTTGGTTTTATTTATTTTATTTTAGTTTAGATTTTATTATTTATTTTATTTTTTTTAAATTTTAGGTTTAGGTTTAGGTTTTAGTTTAGATTTTTATTTTATTTTATTTATTTTATTCTATTTAGGTTTAAGTTTTTTTATTTATTTTATTTTTAGGTTTAATTTAGTTTAGGTTTAGGTTTTTAGGTTTTTAGGGTTTAGAGTTTAGTGTTTGCGGTTTAGGGTTTAGGGTTTGGGGTTTAGGGTTTGGGGTTGAAGGTTTAGGGTTTAAGGTTTAGGGTTTAGGGTTTGGTGCTTGGGGTTTCAGGGTTTAGGATTTAGGGTTTAGTTTAAAGTTTTTTTTTAATTAAGTAAACTAGTAGGTTTAGGTTTTTATTTAGTTTTTTTTATTTAATTTTAGGTTTATTTTTTTATATTTTACATTTAGTTTTTATTTTATTTAGATTTTTTTATTTTTAGGTTTATTTTATTTTTTAGTTTAGTTTAGATTTTTATTTATTTTATTTTAGTTCAATTTTAATTTTTCATTTTATATTTAAGTTTAGTTTTATGTTTCTGTTTAGGTTTAGGTTTAGGTTTTAGTTTAGGTTTTCATTTCATTTTTTGTATTTTATTTTAATTAAGCTTAGTTTTTTTATTTATTTCATTTTTAGGTTTTATTTAGTTTAGGTTTAGGTTTTTAGGTTTTTAGGGTTTAAGGTTTAGGGTTTGGGGATTAGGGTTTAAGGTTTAGGGTTGGGATTTGGGGTTTAGGGTTTATGGTTTAGTGTTGCAGGTTTTAGAGTTTAGGGATTAGGGTTTAGGGTGTAGGGTTTTAGGATTTAGGATTTAAGGTTTAGGGTTGAGGGTTTTTTTTAAATTAAGTAAACTAAGAAGTTTATGTTTAGGTTTAGGGTTTGGGTTTATATTCAGCTTTTATTATATTTTATTTTATGTTTAGTTTTTATTTTATTTACATTTTTATTCTTAGGCTTATTTTATTTTTTAGCTTACTTTAAGTTATTATTTAATATATTTTATTTTATTTTTATTAGTTTATTTTATTTTATTTTTAGGCTTGGGTATAGGTTTTAGTTTAGGTTTTTATTTTATTTTATTTATTTATTTATGTTAGTTTTAGGATTTATTTAGTTTTGGTTTAGGTTTTTAGGGTTAAGGGTTTAGGGTTTTAGTGTTTATGCTTTTAGGGTTTTGCATTTATATTTTTTTAGGGTTTAGGGTTCACGGTTAGTTTAATGGTTTAGGGTTTAGAATTTTTTTTAATTAAGCAAATAAGTAGGTTTAGGTTTATTTAGTTTATTTTTTATTTACTTTTGTTTATTTCATTTATATTTTTATTTAGGCATTTTTTTATTTAAGTTTAATTTATTTATTTTAGGTTTATTTATTTTAGTTTAGGTTTTTTATTTTAGTTCATTTTTTAGGTTTAGGTTTAGGTTTATGTTTATTTTTAGTTTAGTTTTATTTTTACCATTAGGTTTAGGTTTTTATTTTATTTATTTAGGTTTAGATTTTAGGTTTTATTTTAGGTTTACTTTTATGTTTTGTTATTTTAGTTTTGGTTTAGGTTTATTTGTTGTTTATTTAATTTTATTTAGTTTAGGGTTTAGGTTTAGTTTATTTTAGGTTTAGGTTTAGGTTTTATTTATTTTAGTTTAGTTTATTTTAGTTTAGGTTTAGGTTTATTTTATTTTATTTGTTTTAGGTGTAGGGTTTTTTTTAGTTTAGGGTTTAGGTTTTATTTTTTATTTATTTTTAGATTTATTTATTTAGTTTAGGTTTTTTTAGTTTTTATTTTATTTTATTTTTATTCTACATTAATTTATATTTTATTTAAATTTTTATTTTTAGGTTTATTTTATTTTTAAATTTAGTTTAGGTTTTTATTTTTATAGTTTAGTTTTTTTTTAATTTTATTTTATATTTAGGTTTAGGTTTAGGTTTATGTTTTAGTTTAGGTTTTTATTTTATTTTATTTAGGTTTATGTTTTTTAATTTATTTTATTTTTTGGTTTTATTTAGTTTAGGTTTAGGTTTTTAGGTTTTAGGGTTTAGGGCTTAGGGTTTGGAGTTTAGGTTTAGGGTTTAGGGTTGAGGGTTTGGGGTTTATTGTTTAGAGTTTAGGGTTGTAGGTTTTAGGGTTTAGGGGTTAGGGTTTAGGGTTTATGATTTAGGGTTTATGATTTATGGTTTTAGGGTTTAGGGTTTAGAGTTTAGTGTTTAGGGTTAGTTTTAGTATTTAGATTTTAAGGTTTTAGGGTTTCGGGTTTAGAGTTTAGTGCTTAGGGTACGTTTTAGCATTTAGGGTTTAGGGTTAGAGTTTTTTTTAGGGTTAGGATTATTTTGTTTATTTTTTATTTCATTTAGTTTATTTAATTCTTTATTTTGATTTAAGTTATTTTAATTTATATTTAGTTTAATTTATTTATTCTAGTTTAGGTTTTTATTTTCATTTATTTTGATGGTTTATGTTTAGGATTAGGTTTATTTTTTAGTTTAATTTTATTTTTTTATGTTTTAGGTTTCAATTTTATTTTTTATTTTTAGGTTTAGGTTTAGTTTTTATTTTATTTTTTTAGGTATATGTTATAGGTTTTTATTTGAGGTTTATTTTTAGGTTTTATTTTTTATGTTTAGGTTTGGTTTATTTTTAGTTCACTTTATTTTCTTTAGTTTAGGTTTAGGTTTAGGTTTAGTTTATTTTAGGTTTAGGTTTAGGTTTATTTTATTTATATTTTAGGTTTAGGTTTTTTTAGTTTAGGGTTTATGCATTATTTTTTATTTATTTTTAGGTTTTACTTTTAAGTTTATTATTTAGCTTTAAGTTTTTATTTAGTTTTTATTTTTTTCATATTAGGTTTATTTTATTTTCATTTTTTGTTTAGTTTTTATTATTTTTAGGTTTTTTATTTTTTAGTTTAGTTTAGGTTTTTTATAATTTTATATTAGTTTAGTTTTAAAATTTTATTTTATTTTCTTTTAGGTTTAGGCTTAGGTTTTAGTTTTTGTTTTTAATTTATTATTTTTTTACTTCATTTTGGTTTAGGTTTGTTTATTTATTTATTTAATGTTTGTTTAGTTTAGGTTTAGGTTTTTAGGGTTTAGGGTTAAGGTTTAGGGTTTAGGGTTTGGGGTTTAGGGCTTAGGGTTTTGGGTTGAGGGTTTGGGGTTTAGGGATTAATGTTTAGGGCTTTAGGTTTTAGGGTTTAGGATATAGGATTTTGGGTTTTTGGTTATAGGGTTGTAGGTTTATGGTTTACAGTTTAAAGTTTAGGGTATGTTTTAGGGTTTAGGGTTTAGGGTTAATGTTTTTTCTTTTAAATTTTTAAATTTTATTATTTTTTTAAATTAATTAAAGTGGTAGGTTTAGGTTTATTTTATTTATTTTAGTTTATTTTATTTTTTATTTTGATTTAGGTTTATTTTTATTTTTATTTAGTTTAGTTTTTTTATTTTAGGTTTAGTTTTTTTAGTTTAGGTTTTTTTATTTTAGTTTATTTTTTAGTTTTAGGTTTACGTTTAGGTTTTATTTATTTTAGCTAAGGTTTAGGTTTATTTTATTTTTATTTTAGGCTTAGTTTTTTTTTAGTTTAGGGTTTAGATTTAATTTTTTTTACTTTTAGGTTTATTTTTTAGGTTTAAGTTTTTAGTTAGTTTTTATTTTATTTTATTTTTGGTTTATTTTATTTTTATTTTATTTTTAGTTTTTATTTTACTTAGGTTTTTTATTTTTTAGTTTTGTTTAGGTTTTTATTTATTTTATTTTAGTTTAATTTTTTGTTTTTATTTTAATTTTATTTTCTTTTAGGTTTAGTGTTTAATTTTAATTTTATTTATTAATTATTTTTTTTCAAATTCTCTAAATTAAGTAAACTGGTTGGTTTAAGTTTTGTTTAGTTTATTTTCTATTTATTTTAGTTTATTTTATTTTTTATTTGTATTTAAGTTTATTAATATTTTTATTTTATTTAGTTTATTTATTTTAGTGTTTTTCTTTTAGTTTATCTTTTAGCTTTAAGTCTAGGTTTAGGTTTAATTTTGTAGTTTATTTTTATTTTTATTTTATTCTTTAGGATTAGGTTTTATTTTTTATTTTTTAGGTTTAGGTTTATGTTTTTGTTTTATTCTTTTAGGTTTAGGTTTAAGGTTTTCATTTTAGGTTTATTTTTGGGTATTATTTCTTAGTTTAAGTTTAGGTTTATTTTTAGTTTATTTTATTTTATTTAGTTTAGGGTTTATGTTTAGTTTATTTTTGGTTGAGGTTTAGGTTTTATTTATTTTAGTTTAGTTTATTTTAGTCTAGTTTTAGGTTTATTTTAGTTTTTTTATTTTAGGTTTAGGTTTATTTTGTTTAGGGTTTAAGTTTTATTTTTTATTTATTTTTAGGGTTATTTTTTAGGTTTAGGTTTTTATTTAGTTTTTATTTTATTTTATTTTAACCTATTTTATTTTTATTTTATGTTAAGTTTTTATTTTATTTAGGTTTTTTTAGGTTTCTTTTATATTTTAGTTTTGTTTAGATTTTTATTTATTTTATTTTATTTTTGTTTTTATTATTATTTTTAATTTTCTTTATGTTTTGATTAAGCTTAAGGTTTAGGTTTAGGTTTTAGTTTAGGATTTTATTTTATTTTATTTTATTTTATTTTATTTAGGTTTAGGTTTATTTATTTATTTTATTTTTAAGTTTTATTTAGTTTAGGTTTAGGTTTCTAGGTTTTTAGGGTTTACAGTTTAGAGCTTGAGGTTTAGGGTTTAGGGTTTAGGGTTTAGGGTTTAGGGTTTATGGTTTATGGTTTTAGGTTTTAGGTTTAGGGTTTGGGGTTTAGTGTTTTAGGGTTTAGGGTTTAGGGTTTAGGGTTTAGGGTTTAGGGTTATAGGTTTAGGGTTTAGAGTTTAGGGTTTAGGGTTAGTTTTAGGGTTTATGGTTAGGGTTTAGGGTTTAGGGTTAAGTAAACTAGTAGGTAGATGTTTATTTAGTTTATTTATTTATTTATTTTAATTTATTTTATCTTTGATTTTGATTTAGGTTTATTTTTTTATTTAGTTTAAGTTATTTATTTTAGGTTTATTAAGGTTTTTATTTTAGTTTTTTTTATTTAGGTTTATTTTTTTAGTTTACTTTTAATTTTATTTTATTTTTTAGGTTTTAGTTTTATTTTTTACTTTTAGCTTTAACTTTAGGTTTTTATTTTATTTTTTTATGTTTAGGTTTCAAGTTTTTATTTTAGGTTTATTTTTAGATTTTATTTTTTTAGTTTAAGTTTAGGTTTATTTTTAGACATTTTAATTTTATTTAATTTAGGTTTAGGTTTAGGTTTAGTTTGATAAGTTTATATTTAGGTTTTATTTATTTTAATTTCATTTATTTTAGTTTAGGTTTAGGTTTTTTTTAGTTTAGGGTTTAAGTTTTATTTTTTAGTTAATTTTAGGTTTTATTTTTAGGTTTATTATTTAGGTTTAAGTTTTTATTTAGTATTTATTTTATTTTGTTTTAGGTTTCTTTTATTTTTATTTTATGTTTAGTTTTAATTTTATTTAAGTCTTTAATTTTTTAGTTTAGTTTAGGTTTTTATTTATTTTAATTTAATTTAATTTTTATTTTTTATTTTATTTTATTTTCAGATTTAGGTTTAGGTTATAGTTTTATTTTTTTATTTTTTATTTTTTTTAGTTTAAGTTTATTTATTTATTTTATTTTTAGGTTTTATTTAATTTAAGTTTAGGTTTTTAGGGATTAGGTTTATGGTTTAGGGTTTTAGGGTGGTTTAGGGTTAGGGTGATTTAGGGATTAGGGTTTAGTGTTTATGCTTTAGGGTTTAGGGTTTTTAGGGTTTAGGGTTTAGGGATTAAGGTTTAAGATTTAGGATTTATGGTAAGCATAAGGTTTAGGGATTCAGGTTTCAGGTTTTAGGGTATTAGGGTTTAGGGTTTAGGATTAGGGTTTAGGGTTTAGAGTTTAGGGTTTAAGATTTAGGGATAATTTAGGATTTTTTAGGGTTTAGGGTTTAGGGTTGTAGGTTTAGGGTTTAAGGATTAGGGTTTAGGGTTTAGGATTTAGGGTTTAGGGTTTAGGGTTTAGGGTTTAGTGTTTTTTAAAAAATTAAGTAAACTGGTGGGTTTAGGTTTATTTAGTTTATTTGGTTTATTTATTATTTATTTTATTTTATTTAATTTTATTTTTTTATTTAATTTTATTTTAGTTTAGGTTTTTATTTATTTTATTTTAGTTTAGTTTTTATTTTTTATTTTATTTTCTTTTAAAATTTAAGTTTAGGTTTAGGTTTATATTGAGGTTTTAGTTTATATATTTTATTTTATTTTGGTTTAGGCTTTATTTAGTTTAAGTATAGGTTTTTAGGTTTTTAGGGTTTATGGTTTAGGGTTTTACTTTTGGGGTTTGGGGTTTAGGATCTAGGGTTTAGGGTTTAGGGTTTAGGGTTTTTATGGTTTAGTGTTTAGGGTTTAGGGTTTAGGTTTTAGGTTTAGGGTTTAGGATTTTTTTTGTGTTTTTTAACATAGAATAAATTCAAATTCAACATTTCTTCTTTTTGATTTCATCAACCAATTAACACACTAAATTTTCTAAGACACAAGTGATGAAATATATCAAAAATGGATAAAAAATGAGTAAGCATAGAGCAAATCAAAAGCACTAGACTAGAACCGTCTCTACTATAATGACAAAGTTCCATAAGCAGTAGCTCGGATCGATCGTACTTCAGTTTGTCCAATTCCCATCAGATCCACATCGACCTCTCGAGTAGCGTGATCCACCAACATATCCCCGATCTCTCCCTCTGCCACCACCACAACTATAACCTTTGTGGCTCCTCCCACTTCCATAACCACCATTGCTCTGACACCACCTCCACATTCACCAGCACCTCTATATCCCCCACAACAATGATAATCGCCGCCCACCTTCACCTCGACCGCTAGATCTAGATTGAGCCTGGTTGACTATGATGTTCCTGCCATAAAAGTTTTGCCCATTTTTATGGTTTAGGTTTATTAGGCTTCAGAGTTTAGGTTTATTTTTAAATCTATTTAGTTACTATAGTGTTAAGTTTATGGTTTGGGGTTTAGGGTTTAGGGTTGTAGGTTTTAGGGTTTAGGGTTTAGGGGTTTTTTTCTTCTTTATTTTGTTTTTCTTTTTTTTCCATAGAGTTAAGGGTTTAGGATTTTAGAGTTTAGGGTTTAGGGTTTTAGTGTTTAGGGTTTTGGTTTTATGGTTGTAGGATTAGGGTAAGTGTTTTTATTTTTATTTTTATTTAAATTAAGTAAACCGGTGGGTTTAGGTGTATTCAATTTATTTTTTTATTTATTTGATTTTATTATTATTATTTTATTTAGGTTTAATTTTATTTTTATTTAGTCTAGTTTATTTATTTTAGGTTTATTTATTTTAGTTTAGGTTTTTCATTTTAGTTTAGTTTTTAAGTTTAGGTTTAGCTTTAGGTTTATTTTTCATATTAGTTTTATTTTTATTTTATTTTTTTATTTCGAGGTTTAGGATTAGTTTTTTTTATTTTTTTAGGTTTAAGTTTTAGATTTTTATTTTAGGTTTATTTTTAATTTTATTTTTAGTTTAGGTTTAGGTTTATTTTTAATTTATTTTATATTATTTAGTTTAGGTTTAGGTTTAGGTTTAATTTTTTTTAAGTTTAAATTTAGATTCTATTAATTTTAGTTTAGTCTATCTTAATTTAGGTTTAAGTTTAATTTATTTTATTTTACGTTTAGGTTTTTTCAATTCAAGGATTAAGCTTTATTTTTATTTATTTTAAGATTTATTTTTTAGGTTTAGGCTTTTATTTAGTTTTTATTTTATTTTATTTTAGGTTTATTTTTTTATTTTAGTTTTAGTTTTTATTTTATTTAGGCTTTTTATTTTTTTAGTTTAATTTAGGTTTTATTTTTATTATTTTATTTTTATTTTATTTTCTTTTTAAGTTTAGGTTCAGGTTTAAGTACAGGTTTTTATTTATGTTTTTATTTTATTTAATTTTTTTATTTTATTATGGTTTAAATTTTATTTATTTATTTTATTTTTAAGTTTTATTTAGTTTAGGTTTAGGTTTTTAGCTTTTTAGGGCTTAGGGTTAGTTTAGGTTTAAGGTTTGGGGTTTGGGGTTTGGGGTTTAGGGTTTAGGGTTTAAGGTTTAGGGTTTTTAGGGTTTAGTGTTTATGGTTTAGGTTTAGGATTAGCTCAAGTTTTAGTTTATGTTTTTATTTTATTTTATTTATTTTTGTTTAGGCTTTTTTATTTATTTTATTTTTATGTTTTATTTAGTTTAGGTTTAAGTTTTTTAGCTTTTAGGGTCTTGTGTTTAGGATGAGATTAGGTTTTATTTTATTTATTTTACTTTTATTTTAGTTATTGGTTTTTTTAAGTTAGGGTTTAGGTTATTTTATTTTTATTTTACATTTAGTTTTTATTTTCTTTAGCTTTTTTATTCTTAGCTTTATTTTATTTTTTAGTTTAGTACAGGTTTTTATTTATTTTATTTTAGTTTACTTTTATTAGTTTATTTTATTTTATTTTTAGGTTAAGGCTTAGGTTTTAGTTTAGGCATTAATTTTATTTAGGTTTAGTTTTTTTATATATTTATTTTTTACTTTTACTTAATTTAGGTTTATGTTTTTAGGTTTTTAGGGTCTAGGGTTTAGGGTTTAGGGTTTTAGGTTTTAGGGTTTAGGGTTTAGATTTTAGGGTTTAGGGTTTAGTGTTTAGGCTTTAGGGATTAGGGTTTTTAATGTTTAGGGTAGGTTTAGGTTTATTTAGTTTATTTAGTCTAATTTTTATTTATTTTAGTTTATTTTATTTTTTATTTTTATTTAGGAATTAGGGTTTAGGTTTTAGGGTTTAGGGTTTAGGGTTTATGGTTTAGGGTTTTAGGATTTAGGGTTTATGGCTTAAGGTTTAGGGTTTAAGGTTTTTAGGGTTTAGGGTTTAGAGTTTAGGGTTGCTTTAAGGTTCAAGTTATAGTTTAGAGTTTAGATTTTTACTTTTATTTTTAAAAGAGAACAAATTTAGATTCAAAAATTCTTCTTTCAATTTCATCAACCAAGTAACACACTAAGTTTTCTAAGACACAAGCGATGACATAGATAAAAATGAGCACACATAGAAAATCAAGAACCTTAGATAACTAGAAGCTACTCTATAAAGACACACAGCGTAGATCGAATGATCATTCTTGATTTCTAGTTCCCATCAGAACCACCCCTGCCTCTCGAGTAGCGGGATGCACCAACATATCCCGAATCTCTCCCTCGCCACCTTGTACCACCATCCTCTTCCTCCATAACCACTGCTCAGACCTCCCCATATCCACTACACCTCCAAACCCCCACCACCACTTTGATGTCATTAGCCTCTGCCTTGCATCCACCACCAAATCTAGATTGAGCCTGGTTGATGGTGATGTTCCTGTCATCAAGGTTCTGTCGATTCTTAGGGTTTAGGTTTAGGTTTAGGTTTAGGATTATTAGGTTTTAGGGTTTAAGTTTATTTATTAATTTATTTAGTTACTTTATGTTTAGGTTTAGTGTTTGGGGTTTAGTGTTTAGGGTTTAAGTTTAGGGTTAGGGATTAAGCTTTAGGGTTTTAGGATTTTTGCTTTTAAGATTTAGGGTTAGGGTTTTGGGTTTTGGGTTTTGGGTATTTTAGGGTTTAAGGTTTAGGGTTTAGGGTTTATGGATTTTTTTAAATTAAGTGAACTAATAGGCTTAGGTTAATTTAGTTAATTTAGTTTATTTTTCATTTATTTTAGTTTATTTATTATTTATTTTTTATTTAGGTTTATTTTTTATTTTTATTTAGGTTAGCATATTTATTTTAGTTTAGGTTCTATATTTTAGTTTATTTTTTAGGTTTGGTTTAGGTTTAAGTTTATCTTTTAGTTTTGTTTTATTTTTATTATATTTTTTAGGTTTAGGATTATTTTAAATTTTTAGGTTTAGGTTTAGGTTTATATTTATTTTTTTAGTTTAGGTTTTAGGTTTTTATATTAGGGTTATCTTTAAGCTTTATTTTTTAGTTTAGGTATAGGTTAATTTTTAGTTTAATTTATTTTATTTAGTTTAGGTTTAGGTTTGGTTGAGTTTATTTATTTTAGTTTAATCTATTTTAGTTATGGCTTAGGTATATTTTATTTTGCTCATTTTTTTATTTTAGGTTCAAGTTTTTCTTATAGTTTAGGGTTTATGTTTTTATTTATTTATTTTAGTTTTAGTTTTTTATTTAGTTTTTATTTTCTTTTATTTTAAATTTATTTTATTTTTATTTTATGTTTATTTTTTATTTTATTTAGGTTTTTTAATTATAGGTTTATTTTATTTTTTAGTTTAGGTTTTTACTTACTTTATTTTAGTTTAATTTTGTTAGTTTATTTTATTTTGTTTTTAGGTTTAGGTTTGAGTATAAGTTTTTATTTTATTTTATTATTATTTTTATTTAGGTTTATGTTTTTTTATATATTTTATTTTTAAGTTTTATTTAGTTTAGATTTAGCTTTTTAGGTTTTAAAGTTTAGGGTTTAGTGTTTAGGGTTTAATGTTTAGGCTTTAGGGTTTAGGTTTTTAGGGTTTAGGGTCTAGGGATTAGGGTTTAAGGTTTAGGGTTTATGGTAAGCATAAGGTTTAGGGTTTCAGGTTTCAGGTTTTAGGGTATTAGGGTTTAGGGTTTAGGATTAGGGTTTAGGGTTTAGAGTTTAGGGTTTAGGATTTAGGGCTAGTTTAGGGTTTTTTAGGGTTTAGGGTTTAGGGTTATAGGTTTAGGGTTTAAGGATTAGGGTTTAGGGTTTAGGATTTAGGGTTTAGGGTTTAGGGTTTAGGGTTTAGTGTTTTTTAAAAAATTAAGTAAACTGGTGGGTTTAGGTTTATTTAGTTTATTTGGTTTATTTATTATTTATTTTAATTTATTTAATTTTCTTTTATTTATGTTTATTTTTTATTAGTTTAGTTTATTTATTTAATGTTTATTTATTTCATTTTATTTTTTAGGTTTAGGTTTAGGTTTATGTTTATTTTTTAGTTTAGTTTTTATTTTATTTTATTTTTTATGTTTAAGTTTTATTTTTTATTTTTAGATTTAAGTTTAAGTTTTTATTTTATTTTTCTAGGTTTAGGTTTAGGTTTTTATTATAAGTTTATTTTTACGTTATACTTTTTTGCTTAGGTTTAGGTTTATTTTTTATTTAGTTTATTTTATTTAGTTTAGGGTTTAGGTTTAGTTTATTTTAAGCTCAGGTTTATGCTTTATTTAATTTAGTTTAGTTTATTTTAGTTTAGGTTTAGGTTTAGGTTTTTTAGTTTAGGGTTTAGGATTAATTTTTTATTTATTTTAAGTTATTTTTTATGTTTAGGTTTTTATTTAGTTTTTATTTTATTTTAATTTAGGTTTATTTTTATTTATTTTTTAAATTAAGTGAACAGGTAGGTTTTGGTTTATTTAGTCTATTTAGCTTATTTTTTATTTATTTTGGTTTATTTTATTTTTTTCATTTTTATTTAGGTTTATTTTTTATTTTTATTTAGTTTAGTTTATTTTTTAGGTATATTTATTTTAGTTTAGGATTTTTATTTTAGATTAATTTTTAGGATTAGGTTTAGGTTTTTATTTTATTTTTTAGGTTTAGGCCTTAGGTTTTTATTTCAGGTTTATTTTTAGGTTTTATTTTTCAATTTAGGTTTAGGTTTATTTTTAGTTTATTTTATTTTATATAGTTTAGGTTTAGGTTTAGGTACTATTTTTTTTAGTTTAGTTTATTTTAGTTTAGGTTTAGGTTTATTTTAAGCTTTAGGGTTTAGGCATTAGGGTTGAGGGATTATGCTTAAGAATTTTGGGTTTAGGGTTAGCTTGAGGTTTAGGGTTAGTTTAGGGTTTTAGCCTTGAGATTTAGTGTTAGGGATTAGTTCAGAGTTTAGTGTTTAAGGTTTTAGGGTTTAGGGTTTAAGGTCAAGGTTAGGGTTTAAGGTTTAGGGTTTTAGATTTTGGGTTTAGGGTTTACTGTTAGTTTAGGGTTTAGGGTTTTTTAAGGTATATGGTTTAGGGTTTAGGTTTGTAGGTTTAGGGTTTAAGGTTTTGGGTTAGGTTTAGGATTTAGGGTTTAATGTTTAGGGTTTAGGATTTAGGGTTTATGTTTAGGGTTTAGGTTTTTTTTCAAATTAAGTAAACTAGTAGGTTTAGGTTTATTTAGTTTATTTTTTATTTATTTTAGTATTTTTTTATTTTTTATTTTTATTTAGGTTTATTTTTTTAGTTTAGTTTATTTAATGAATGTTTATTTATTTTAATTTATTTTTTAGGTTTAAGTTTAGGTTTTTATTTATTTTTTAGCTTAGTTTTATTTATTTTAGTTTATTTTATTTTTGTTTTTATTTAGGTTTATTTTTTTAATTGGTATTATTTATTTATTTTAATTTAATTATTTTATTTTAGTTTATTTTCAAAGTTTAAGTTAAGGTTTAAGTTTATTTTTTAGTTGAGTTTTATTTATATTTTAATTTTTAGGTATAGGTTTTATTTTTATTTTTAGGTTTATGTTTTAATTTTATTTTTTAGGTTTAGCTTTTAAGTTTTATTTTTATGTTTTGGTTTAATTATTTTTTTCAGTTTATTTTATTTTATTTAGTTTAAGTTTAGGTTTAGGTTTTATTTATTTTATTTTGGTTTATTTTAGTATAGGCTTAAGTTTATTTTATTTTTATTTTAGGTTTATGTTTTTATTTAGTTTTTATTTTATTTTAGGTATATTTTATTTTATTTTTATTTAGTTTTTATTTTTTTTAAGTTTTTTTCTCTTAGGTTTATTTTATTTTTTTAGTTTAGTTTAGGTTTTTATTTATTTTATTTTAGTTTATTTTTATTAGTTTATCTTTTTTTAGGATTAGGTTTAGGTTTTAGTTAAGGATTTTATTTTATTTTATTTTTTATTTTATTTTATTTAGGTTAAGTTTTATTTCTTTATTTTAATTTTTTAGGTTTATTTAGTTTAGGTTAAAGTTTTTAGGTTTTTAGGGTTTATGTTTTATGGTTTAGGGTTTATGGTTTAGGATTTAGGGTCTTAAGGTTTTGGGTTTTAGGGTTTAGGGTTTAGGTTTAGGGTTTAAGGTTTAAGGTTTAGTGTTTAGGCTTTAGGGTTTAAGGTTTTTAGGTTTTATGGTTTAGGATTTAGTGTTAGCTAAGGGTTTAAGATTAGTCTAGGGTTTTGGGTTATTTTAAGGTTTAGGGTTTTGAGGTTTAGAGTTTAAGGTTTAGGGTTTAGGGTTCGGGTAACGGTTTAGGGTTTAGGTTCTAGGGTTTTTGGTTTTGGGTTAGTTTAGGGTTTAGCATTTAGGGTAGGGTTTTTTAGGGTTTAGGATTTATGCTTTAGGGTTTAAGGTTTAGGGTTTAGGGTTTAGGATTTAGGGTTTAGGGTTTAGGGTTAGGGTTTAGGATTTTTTTAAAAAAATTTAAGTAAATCAGTAGGTTTAAGTTTATTTAGTTTATTTTTTATTTATTTTATTTGATTTTATTTTCCATTTTTATTTAGGTTTAATATCTATTTTTATTTAGTTTATGTTTTATATTTTATTTTATTTTTAAGGTTTAGGTTTAGGTTTAGGTTTAAGTTTATTTTTTAGTTTAGTTTTATTGTTATTTTATTTAATGGTTATGTTTTATTTCTTATTTATAGCTTTAGGTTAGGTTTTATTTTATATTTCTAGGTTTTCGGTTTAGGTTTTTAATTTTGCTTTATTTTTAAAAATTTTTCATTTAGGTTTAGGTTTATTCTTAGTTTATTTCGTTTAGTTTAGTTTAGGGTTTAGGTTTAATTTATTTTAGGTTTAAGTTATTTATTTTTAGTTTAGTTTATTTTTGTTTAGGTTTATGAATATTTTGTTTTGTTTATTTTAGGTTTAGGTTTTTGTTTTGGTTTAGGATTTAGGTTTTATTTTATATTTATTTTTAGTTTTTATTATTAGGTTTATTTTTTAGGTTTAGGTTTTTGTTTTATTTTTTTAGGTTTAGTTTTAGATTTTTATTTTAGGTCTATTTTTAGGTTTTCTTTTTTAGTTCAGGTTTAGGTTTATTTTTAGTTTATTTTATTTTTTTAGTTTAGGTTTATGTTTTCATTTAGATTTATGTTTTATTTATTATAGTTTAGTTTATTTAAGTTTAGATTTTGGTTTATTTTTTTATTTCAGGTTTAGTTTTTTTTAGTTTAGGACTTCAATTTTATTTATTATTTATTTTTAGGTGTTATTTTTAGGGTTATTATTTTGCTCAAGTTTTTGTTTTATTTTTTATTTTATTTTATTTTTATTTTAGGTTTAGGTTATATTTTATTTAGGTTTTATTTCTTAGTTTAGTTTAGGTTTTTATTTATTTTAATTTAGTTTAGTTTTCATTTTTTATTTTATTTTCTTTTTAAGTTTAAGTTTAGGTTTAGGTTTAAGTTTAGGTTTTAGTTAATGTTCTTATTTTATTTTTTATTTAATTTTGGTTTTATTTTTTAATTTATTTTATTTTTAGGTTTTATTTAGTTTAGGTTTCAGCTTTTAGGTTTTTAGGGATTAGGGTTAATAATTTTAGGGTTTATGCTTTTAGCATTTATAGTTTAGGGTTAGGGTTTATGGTTTAGGGTTTAGGGCTTAAGGTTTTTTAGGATTTAGGGTTTAGGGTTTAGGGTTTAGGGCTTAGGGTTTATGTTTAGGATTTAGGGTTTATGTTTTTTTTCTAAATTAAGTAAACGGGTAGGTTTAGGTTTATTTAGTTTATTTATTTTTTCTTTTTTTTAGGTTTATTTTTTATTTAGTTTAGTTTATTGTTTTTTTAGTTTATTTTTAAGTTTTAGGTTTAGGTTTAAGTTTATTTTTTTAGTTGAGTTTTATATATATTTTAATTTCTAGGTATATGTTTTATTTTTTATTTTTAAGTTTGGGTTTTAATTTTATTTTTTTAAGTTTAGGTTCTAGGTTTTATATTAGGCTTAGTTTTAGGTTTTATTTTATATTTTATGTTTAATTTTGTTTTTTGTTTATTTTTTATTTAGTTTAGGTTTAGGTTTAGGTTTTATTTATTTTAGTTTAGTTTATTTTAGTTTAGGTTTAAGTTTATTTTATTTTATTTTTATTTTAGGTTTAGGTTTTTATTTAGTTACTATTTTATTTTAGGTATATTTTATTCTATTTTCATTTAGTTTTTATTTTATTTAGGTTTTTTTCTCTTAAGTTTATCTTATTTTTTTAGTTTAGTTTAGGTTATTATTTATTCTATTTTAGTTTATTTTTATTAGTTTATTTTATTTTATTAGGTTTAGGCTTATGTTTTAGTTTAGGTTTTTATTTTATTTTATTATTTTATTTTATTTTATTTGGGTTTAGGTTTATTTGTTTATTTTATTTTTAGGTTTATTTAGTTTAGGTTTAGGTTTTTAGGTTGTTAGGCTTTATGGTTTAGGGTTTAGGGTTTAAGGTTTAGGGTTTAGGGTTTTAGGGTTTAGGGTTTAGGGTTTAGGTTTAGGGTTTAGAGTTTAGGGTTTAAGGTTTAGGGTTTTGGGTTAGCTTCTGGTTTGTGTTAGGGTTTAGGGTTTAGGTTCTATGTTTTAGTGTTTAGGGTTAGTTTAGGGTTTAGGGTTTAGGGAAGTGTTTTTTAGGGCTTAGAATTTTGGCTTTAGGGTTTAGGGTTTAGGGTTAGTTTTTGGGTTTTGGATTTTTTTTAAAAAATTAATTAACTTAGTTGGTTTAAGTATATCTAGTTTACTTTTTATCTATTTTAGTTTATTTTATTTTTCATTTTCTTAAGGTTTAATTTATTTTTTTATTCAGTTTAGGTTTTTTATTTTAGATTATTTTTAGGATTTAGGTTTAGGTTTATGTTTATTTTTAGTTTAGTTTTATTTTTATTTTATTTAATGTCTAGGTTTTAGTTTTTATTTTTAGTTTTAGGATTAGGTTTTTATTTTTTATTTTTAGGTTTAGGTTTTAGGTTTATCTTTATTTATTTATTTAGGTTTATGTTTATTTTTAGTTTATTTTATTTTGTTTAGTTTAGGGTTTAGGTTTAGTTTATTTTAGGTTTAGGTTTAGGTTTTATTTAGTTTTAGTTTAGTTTATTTTAGTTTAGGTTTATGAATAATTTGTTTTGTTTATTTTATGTTTGGCTTTTTTTTTGGTTTAGGGCTTAGGTTTTTTTTGTGTTTTATTATTAGGTTTATTTTTAGGTTTAGTTTTTTATTTTATTTTTTAGGTTTAGGTTTTAGATTTTATTTTAGTCTATTTTTAGGTTTTATTTTTAGTTTATTTTATTTTCCTTAGTTTTGGTTTGTGTTTATGTTTAGGTTTAAGTTTTATTTATTTTAGTTTAGTTTATTTAAGTTTAGGTTTTGGTTTATTTTTTTATTTTAGATTTAGTTTTTTTAAGTTTAGGATTTTGATTTTATTTTTTATTTATTTTTATGTATTATTTTTAGGTTTATTGTTTTGTTTAAGTTTTAATTTAGTTATTTATTTTAGGTTTATTTTATATTTATTTTAGGTTTAGCTTTTATTTTATTTAGGTTTTTTATTTTTTAATTTAGTTTAGGTTTTTATTTATTTTATTTTAGTTTCATTTTTATTTTTATTTCATTTTTTTAAGTTTAAGTTTAGGTTTAGTTTTAAGTTTAGGTTTTAGTTTATGTTTTATTATTTTTATTATTTAATTTAATTTTGGTTTTGGTTTTTTATTTATTTTATTTTTAGGTTTTATTTAGTTTAGGCTTAGGTTTTTAAGTTTTAGGGGTTTAGGGTTTAGGGTTTTAGGGTTTATCCTTTTAGGGTTTAGAGTTTAGGCTTAGAGTTTAGGGTTTAAGGTTTAAGGTTTTTTAGGATTTAAGGTTTAGGGTTTAGGGTTTAGGGTTTATTAGGTTTAGGATTTAGGGTTTATGGTTTTTTTTAAAATAAGTAAATGGGTAGGTTTAGGTTTATTTAGTTTATTTTTTATTTATTTTAGTTTATTTATTTTTATTTAGGTTTATTTTTTTATTTGGTTTAATTTATTTATTTTAGTTTATTTTTAATGTTTAGGTTTTGGTTTAAGTTTATTTTTTAGTTAAGTTTTATTTATATTTTTATTTTTAGGTATAGTTTTATTTTTTATTTTAGGTCTAGGTTTTAATTTTATTTTTTTAGGTTTAGGTTTTAGGTTTTCTTTTATGTTTATTTTTAGGTTTATTTTTTAGTTTAGGTTTAATTTTATTTTTAGTTTATTTTATTTTATTTTGTTTAGGTTTAGGTTTAGGTTTTATTTATTTTAGTTTAGTTTATTTTAGTTTAGGCTTAAGTTTATTTTATTTTATTTTTATTTTAGGTTTAGGTTTTTATTTAGTTTTTATTTTATTTTATGCATATTTTATTTTATTTTCATTTACTTTTTATTTTATTTAGGTTTTTTATTCTTATGTTTATTTTATTTTTGACTTTAGTTTAGGTTTTTATTTATTCTATTTTAGTTTATTTTTTAGGTTTAGGTTTAGGTTTTAGTTTAGGTTTTTATTTTATTTTATTTTTTATTTTATTTTATTTTGGTTTAGGTTTATTTATTTATTTTATTTTTTTTGGGTTTATTTAGTTTAGGTTTAGGTTTTTAGGTTTACAGGGTTTAGGGTTTAGGGTTTAGGGTTTAAGGTTTATGGTTTAAGGTTTTAGGGTTTAAGATTTTTGGGTTTAGGGTTTAGGTTTAGGGTTTAGGGTTTAGGGTTTATGGTTTAATTTTTAGTCTTTAGGGTTTAAGGCTTTTAGGGTTTAAGGTTTAGGGTTTAGGGTTAGTTTAGGGTTTAGGGTTTTGAGTTTTAGAGTTTATGGTTTAGGGTTTAGGGGGTTAGGGTTTAGGGTTTAGGTTCTAGGGTTTAGTTTAGTTAGTTTAAGTTTAGGGTTTAAGATAGGTTTTGAGGTTTTTCTTCGATTTAGGGTTTAATTCTGATTTAGGGTTTAGGGTTGTAGGTTTAGGGTTAGTTTTAGGGTTTAGTGTGGTTTAGGATTTTTTTTTTAAAAAAAAATTAAGTAAATCGGTAGGTCTAAGTTTATTTAGTTTAATTTTCATTTATTTTAGCTTATTTTATTTTTCATTTTTATTTAGGTTTAATTTGTATTTTTATTTAGTTTAGGTTTTTTATTTTAGTTTACTTTTAAGGTTTAGGTTTAGGTTTAGGTTTATTTTTTAGTTTATTTTTACTTTTATTTTATTTAATGTTTAGGTTTTATTTTTTATTTTTAGTTTTAGGTTTAGGTTTTTATTTTATATTTTTAGGTTTAGGTTTTATGTTTTTATTTTAGGTTTAAGTTTATTTTTAGTTTATTTTATTTTGTTTTGTTTAAAGTTTAGGTTTAGGTTTTATTTATTTTTAGTTTAGTTTATTTTAGTTTAGGTTTATGAATATTTTTTGTTTATTCTAGGTTTAGGGTTTAGGTTTTTTTTTATTATTTTTAGGTTTTATTATTAGGTTTATTTTTTAGGTTTAAGTTTTTATTTATTTATTATTCTATTTTATTTTAGGTTTATTTTATTTTTATTTTACGTTTAGTTTTTATTTTATTTAGGTTTTTTTATTTTTATGTTCATTTTATTTTTTAGTTTAGTTTAGGTTTTTATTTATTTTATTTTAGTTTAATTTTTATTATTTTATTTTATTTTATTTTATTTTAGGTTTAGGTTTATGTTTTATTTTAGTTTTTTATTTTATTTTATTTTTTTATTATTCTTAGTTTTAGGCTTTTTTATTTATTTTATTTTTAGGTTTTATTTAGTTTATGTTTAAGTTTTTAGGTTTTTAGGGTTTAGGGTTTTTGGTTTAGGGTTTAGGGTTTAGGGTTTACCGTTTAGGGTTTACTGTTTAGGGTTTAAGGTTTAGGGTTGTTAAGATTAAAGGTTTATGATTTAAAGTTTAGTGTTTAGGTTTTGGGTTGAGGTTTTAGTTTAAGGTTTAGGGTTTTTGGTTTTTTTTTTAAACAGCGAACAAAATTCAGATTCACAATTTCTTCTTTTGGATTTCATCAACCAAGTAACAAACCATGGAAGTAAGGTAATCAAATGACATCCTTGGGGCAAGCTAAAGCCTTATGTTCTCGAGATGTCCAGACTATATACTGATTACTATTCAATCTTATATAAATCAATACATGAATAGAGGAAAGAGAACTCAACATTCATACACTTAAGCTATAAGCACATGCATTTCTTATGTATTTATAACTAGCATCATAACACATATTATTATTCATTTATAAGCTTTGAATAATACATTAAGATTTAATAGTGTTAATACGCATATATTAAATTAAATCAACACATGCAAGCTTACATAAAGAAAATCCATTTTAGTTTACCTGATTTTCAAAAGATGGATGCATGAATTCAAATGACATACAAAATTTAACATGATTGTGAAGAAGACAATAAAATATAAGCATGTGATTCATTCAACCAAACTAGTTCATAAGGACAATCAAATCAAATAAGATTATTTAAAGCAAACCAAAGCTTTTTTATTAATTAAGTTTTGGATCTGATTTGATTTAAAGAGGAGAAGAGAAATCATCACTTGCTATTTTAAACTTATTCCCGCATTAGTAATTTAATTGAATGTAACCAAATGTTATAGGTTGATTTATGGGTTAATTAAGTTGAACCCTTAATTAGATGAATTAATTACCCTTACCAATGTCACCTTAAAGTAATTAACTAAATAATTATGAGCCAACATGATTTTCATGAGAAATAAACTTGCATTGATCCTAGGAATTAATAGGGACCTAATGCAATTAGCTCATGATTAATAGTAAATTAGATTAAGAGTCTTAATTAATTACTCTTATGGTTCTCCCACACATATGGACTAACCATAATTTCATTAAACTCCCTTAGGTTATTAAACACCAAAGATCTACCCCTTGATTTAGTTAATTATGGTTTGATGTGATTATGATTTCAATTTGATTAAGTAATTTAATTAATTAGTTAAATATTAAATAATTTTATTTTAAAAAAGGGTGAAATAAACTTAGGGAAAGGGGTCCCAACCCTATTCCTTAGTTCACTTACTGTTGAGCAATGATTAATGAACTTAATTAACTAATTTATTACTATTCATGGGATTAATTAATCATTAATTAACTTAAAAGAGTAGTTATGGTTTAGTTAGTCAATTTTCTTAATTAAGTGAGCAATAAATCCCAAGAAAATCATGGGAGGCAGAGGTCATCCTATTAAATTAACCCATAAAATTTAGGATTAATTGCTCAAGTAATTAAAAAGTAATCAAGTTAATTAATTTTGTAATTAAACCTTAATTACTATTCAAAATTAGTTAAGATAATTTTTAAATAATTCTCCTCTGAAATACTTTTAAAATGAGTATTTATTTGCATTATTTTATTTCACTATGATATTTTTTTTATTTTTAAAAGTTTTAGCCATTAAAAATGATTAATTAAGCCTAATTAAAACCTAATCCTATTGGCACCACATTGGGCGGTGACACGGTGCACTTTCCACATGGCACACTAACGTGGCATGCTTTCCATGTGGCGTCATAAGACTGGCCACTTAAAACTTATCCAACTCAGCGCTTATGTGGCCGTGACGGATGCTCCTTCTCATCTGCCATCCTATCTATGATTGGATCACTGCGATTAATCCGATAACTTGATAGGATTAAATTAGATCGATCTAGAGGATTTAATCATGATTATCCATTTTGATCATGCAGAACCGATGGTGCTTCATCTAACATCATGCGAGTGAGAGAGAATGGAGTCTATTTGCCATTACTAACTTGATCTAAGCTTACCTAAGCTCGGATCAACTCCAAAATGATCCCACGCCTTCATGATATCAATCAGAGAGGATCCAACAGTCAAAATCACACGAGATGCAAGTTTTCTTCAAAAATCTCCAATACATTTTTGGCTAAGGTTCAGTTTTGGGAGCTTACCTCACCGGAGCTAAAGACCAGAAGCTCAAACAATTGAGGAAGCTTCATCTATTGGAGATGAAGCCTTGTTCAGAAATAATGGGATCAATTCCTCATTGTTCGCTCAAAAGGCCACAAACTAATGATTTGGAGCACAGCTTTGATCGAAGTCCCACCTCCGGTGCATGAGAAGCTTGGGATATGCTTCGTTCTTGCTCGACGTGGCCTAAGGATGGTGCGTGAAAAGTAAATTTGAGTTTTATAGAGAAATGGGAAAGCAATGTAAAAAATGGGAGTGTCCTACTTTGGGACTGATGGTAATGGCATTTTTCGATCGAAGAATGAGCTTGGAAACTTAAAAAATGGCTCTAGCGGCTCATCTTGTATAGCTAGGGCTCTGAGGAATGATTTTGTGTGTGTTTGAGTGGAAACGAGGGGGTGTATACCCCCCTTCATCTTGATTGGACATGGGATCAGGTTTGGATTCTAGTGGTTGTCCAGCCATCTCAAGGAGTCGTGGGTTGCAGGGAGGAGGTGAGTTGGCTTGGCTTGGTTGGTTAAAAGTTGGGAGGTGGCTTCCATGGAGGAATCATGGGGGTCTTATGGGTTTCAAATGCTCCAATGGGGAGGGTGATGTGATTTCACCTCCCATGGGTCATGGCCTACCCAACCACCCCTTTGACTAGGTTGGGTAGTGTCTTAGGTGCCTAGTTAGACCATTGGGAGATTACCAAGTGGCCAAGGAATTGAAATAACTACTTACATGGGTGATTTGTCTCATGTGATTCCCTTGACCCAAAGGTAGATTGATCATTTGGCATTAGATTTGATTTGGGTAGATTTTAAATGAGCCAAAAGTGGGTCAGCTAAAATTTCAAGTCAATTGGAGTTGATTTGGTTAGGTTTGGCTCAATTTGACTCATTTAGGTCAAATTGGGTTAGGTTGGTCAAGTTGACCAATTGGTCAAATTGAGTCAAACCAAGGGTTGGGTTAAGTTCATATGATCATTTAGGATGTTTGGTTCAATTGGTTTGGTTCAGTTTAGCTTAGATTTAATTTTGGCTCATTTGAATTCATTTGGGTCAAATGGGTTAAGTTGACCAATTTCATTAAATTAGCCAAATTAGCCAAATTAGCTTGGGTTTGGTGGTTGTTGGAGTTTAGTTGAATAATTGAAGATGATTTTAAGCTTTGGTTTAAATTAATTTGGATTGGTTTTGATTTAGGCCAACTTGAACCTTTAGGTCAAATTGGGTTAAGTAGATCAATTGGGTTCAATTGGGATTCAAAATTCAACAATCAATTTGGAATGAACTTGAGCCATTAGTTGCAATCAATTTGATTTATATTTTGATTTGACCTAATTTGTTCTTTTAGGCCAATTTGGGTCAACTTGGGTTAAGAGGGCCAATTGGGTTTGGTTTGACTCAGTTGAAAGTAAATTCATATTCAAATATTGATTTTGATTTGGTATGAATCATTGGTTTCAAGGGATTTGGCTTAGAATTTGTAGTTTGGATTCATATGGGTTAAGGGTTGACTTGGTCATATGACCAAGTTGACTTGTTTTGACCAATTGATAATCAATCATGATCAACAATCATGATGGGAGGTTTTGATGGGCTTGGTTCAATCCAATTTGGGTAGGACTATTAGAACTTGGCTCGATAAATCGGCCACTTTGGGTCAAGTGGACCAATTGGGTTTAATTGGCTTGATTTTGGGTTGAGTTTGATTTAGTTGAGTTTATATATGGATTTGGGATTGATAGATAAATTCAATTGCAGTTGGCTTGGGCTTAAATGGGTTTTGGTTAATTTGAACATTTCAAGTCAAAAGGGTTAAGTTGGGTTTGACTTGGGTTGATTTTAGTTTGGCTTGATTATTATAAATTTCATTCATATTTATGAATATAGTTGAAGGTATGATTGATTCTTGAGAAAATCAATTGAATTTGGGTTTTAGAATGAAGGAATTTGGCTAAGTCCATGGAGTTTAGTCACATGGCTTAGGTTTAGATTTTGATTTGGTTTGATTTAGTTTTGATGATTTAAATGTATATTTCATTTAAATTTGTGAAGATGATTGAAAATATGACTGATTTGTGATAAAATCAATTTATTTTGACTTGATTTGGATTAAGATTTGGCTAAGTCCATGAGATAGGTCATATGTCTTAGGAAGGGTTTTGATTTAATTTGATTTAGTTTGATTTAGTTTTGACCATTTGAATGTAGTTTTGATCATTCTCATATCATCTGTGCCCAACAATGATGTCAAATATGAGGCTTTGATTGCTTGTCCGGAGTTAGTCGTTACTCTAACAATATAGAACATCAACATCTTTGGGGATTCTCAATTAGTTATCAACCAAATCATTGGGTTTTAGGGTTTTGGGTTTGGGTTTAAGGTCTTGGGTTTAGGGTTTTGGGTTTAGTGTTAGTTTATGGTTTGAGGTTTAAGGTTTAAGATTTAGACTTTAGGGTTTTTTGGGTTTTTAAGTTTTAGTGTTTAGGGTTTAGGGTTATTTTAGGGTTTTGGGTTTTAGGGTTTAGAGTTGAAGGTTTATGATTTAGGGTATTGAGGTTTAAGTGTTTAGGGTATATAAGGTTTAAGGTTTAGGATTAAGGGTTTAAGGTTTAGGTTTAGGGTTAGAGTTTAGGTTTTAGGGATTAGGGTTTAGGGTTTAGTGTTTGGAGTTTTTTAGGGTTTGGTTTATGGTTTAGGGTTTAGGGTTAGTATTTTAGGGTTTAGGGTTCAGGGTTTAGGTTTAGGGTTTAGGGTTCATGGTTTTTATGGTTTAGTTGTAGGCAGGTTTAGTTTATGGTTTAATTAATTTAGGGTTTAGGGTTTAGGGTTAAGGTTTTTTTATTTTATGTAAACTTAGGTTTTATTATTTAGTTTAGTTTCCATTTATTTTAGTTTATTTTATTTTCAATTTTGATTTAGGTTTATTTTTTTTTATTTAGTTTAATTTATTTATTTTAGTTTATGCTTTTTATTTAAGTTTATTTTTTTCTGTTTAGGTTTAGGTTTAGGTTTATTTTTTTAGTTTAGTTTTATTTTTGTTTTATTTTTTAGGTTTAGGTTTTATTTTTTAATTTTAGGTTTAGGTTTAGGGTTTTATTTTAGGTTTAATTTTTTAGTTTAGGTTTCAGTTTATTTTTTATTTATGTTATTTTATTTAGTTTAGGTTTATGTTTAGGTTTAGTTTATTTTCGGTTTACTTTATTTTTTATATTAGGTTTAGGTTTCTCTTTTAGTTTAAAGTTTCAGTTTTATTTTTTATTTATTTTTAGGATTTATTTTTAGGTTTGTTATTTAGGTTTAGGTTTTTATTTAGCTTTAAATTTATTTTATTTTATGTTTATTTTATTTTTATGTCAGGTTTAGTTTTTATTTTATTTATGTTTTTTTTAAGTTTAGTTTAGGTTTTTATTTATTTAATTTTAGCTTAGTTTTCATTTTTTATTATTTTTTTAGGTTTAGGTTTTGGTTTTAGTTTATGTTCTTATGTTATTTTATATTTTTATTTTATTTTGGTTAATTTTTTTATTTTTTTATTTTTATCTTTCATTTAGTTTCGATTTAGCTTTTTAGCTATTTAGGGTTTAGGGTTTAGGGTTTAGGGTTTAAGTTTTAGCGTTTAGGGTTTAGGGTTTAAGGTTTTAATGTTTAGGGTTTAAGGTTTAGGGTTTAGGGTTTTTAGGGTTTAGGGTTTAGGGTTTAGTTTCATGTTTAGGGTTCAGGTTTTAGTTTAATGTTTAGGGTTTTGGGTTTAGGGTTAGGCTTTTATTTTTGTTCATTTTTTAGGTTTAGGTTTAGTTTTATGTTTTAGTTTACTATTTTTATTTTATTTCACAGGTTTAGTTTTTATTTTTTTTAGGTTTAGGTTTATGTTTTTTTTATTTTTTTAGGTATAGCTTTTAAGTTTTTATTTTAGGTTTTATTTTTTTGTTTAGGTTTAGGTTTATTTTTAGTTTATTTTACTTTATTTAGTTTACTATTTAAGTTTAGTTTATTTTTTATGTTTATGTTTAGGTTTATTTTATTATATTTATTTTATTTTTTAGTTTAGGTTTAAGTTTTTTCTTTTTAGTTTAATGTTTAGTTTTTATTTTTTATTTATTTTTAGGTTTTATTTTCAGGTTTATGTTTTTATTTAGTTTTTATTTTTTTTATATTTTTATTTTGTGGTTAGTTTTATTTTATTTAGGTTATTTATTCTATGGTTTATTTTACTTTTTATTTGAGTTTAGGTTTTAATTTATTTTATTTTAATTTATTTTTATTAGTTTATTTTATTTTATTTTTAGCTTTATCTTTAAGTTTTAGTCTAGGTTTTTATTTTATTATATTTTTGTATTTTATTTAGGTTTAGGTTTTTTTATTTTTCTTATTTTTAGGTTTTATTTAGTTTAGGCTTTGGTTTTTTAGTTTTTAGGGTTTAGGGTTTTAGGATTTATGGTTAGGCTTTAAGGTTTAAGATTTAGTGTTTAGGGATTTTTTAGGGGTTCGGGTTTAGGATTTTAGGGATTAGGGTTTAGGGTTTAGGGTTTAGGGCTTATGGTTTAGGGTTGTAGGTTTAGGGTTTAGAGTTCAAGGTTTATGGTTAGTTTTAGGGTTTATAGTTTAGGTTTAGGGTTATTTTATTTTATTTTTTATTTTTTTTTAAAGTAAACTGGTAGGTTTAGGTTTATTTAGTTAATTTTTTATTTATTTTAGTTTAATTTATTTTTTTTATTTTGGTTTATTTTTCTTTTAATTAGTTTAATTTATTTATTTTTAATTTATTTAGTTTAGTTTAGGTTTTTTATTTTAGTTTATTTTTTAGGTTTAGGTTTGGGTTTAGGTTTTTTTTAGTTTTGTTTTTTCTTTATTTTATCTTTTAAGTTTAGGTTTTATTTTTTATTTTTAGGTTTAGGTTTGATTTTATTTTTATAGGTTTAGGTTTTTTCATTTTTTATAGGTTTATTTCTAGGTTTTATTTTTTAGTTTAGGTTTAGGTTTTTATTAAGTTTTTATTTTATTATATTTTAGGTTTATCTTATTTTTATTTTAGGTTTACTTTTTTTTATTTAGGTTTTTTTATTTTTTTAGTTTAGTTCTGGTTTTTTTATTTTATTTTCATTTATATTTTAGTTTTTTTAGGTTTAGGATTAAGTTTTAGTTTATGTATTTATTTTATTTTATTTTATATTTTATTTTTGTTTAGGTTTCTTTATTTATTTAATTTTAGGTTTAATTTAGTTTTGGTTTAGGTATTTAGCTTTTAGGCTTTAGGGTTTAGGGTTTAAGGTTTAGTGTTTAGGGTTAATTTATGGTTTAGGGTTTAGGGTTTAGGGTTGGCAGTTTGGGGTTTAGGGTTTAGGGTTACGGGTTTTTCAATTGAATTTTTCATTGTATATTTTTTAATTCTTTTAAATTAAGTAAATCGGTATGTTTAGGTTTATTTAGTTTATCTAGTTTATTTTTTATTTATTTTATTTTTTATTTTTATTTATGTTTATTTTTAATTTTATTTGGTTTAGTTTATTTATTTTAGGTTTATTTATTTCAGTTTAGGTTTTTTATTTTAGTTTATTTTTTAGGTTTAGGTTTATGTTTATTTTTTAGTTTAGTTTTATTTTTATTGTATTTTTTAGGTTTAGGTTTTTTATTTTATTTTAGGTTTATGTTTAGGTTTTCATATTATTTTTTTAGATTTATTTTAGGGTTTATTTATAGGCATAGATTTAGGTTTATTTTAAGTTTATTTTATTTTATTTAGTTTTTGGTTTAGGTATAGCTTATTTTAGGTTTAGGATTAGGTTAGTTTACTTTATTTTAGTATAGGTTCAGGTTTATTTTATTTGGTTTATTTAAGGTTTATAGTTTTTTTAGTTTATGGTTTATGTTTTATTTTTTATTTATTTTTAGGTTTGTTTTTTAAGTTTTGGTTTTTATTTAATTTTTATTTTTTAAGTTCATTTTATCTTTAGTTTACGTTTAGTTTCTATTTAATTTAGGGTTTTAATTCTTAGGTTTATTTTATTTTTTAATTACGTTTAGGTTTTATTTATTTTATTTTAATTTAGTTTTATTTTTATTTTATTTTATTTTTAGGTTTATGTTCAGGTTTAGGTTTAGGCTTGGTTTATGTTTTATTTTATTTAGGTTTAAGGTTTTTTTTCAATTATATTTTTAGGTTTTTTTTTTAGGTTTAGGTTTTTAGGTTTTTAGGATTTAGAGTTTTGGGTTTAGGGTTTAGGGTTTAGCGTTTGGGGTTTAGGGTTTGGGGTTTAGGGTTGTAGATTTTAGGATTTAGAGTATAGGGTTTAGGGTTTAAGATTTAGGGTTTAGGGTTTTAGGGTTTAGGGTTTAGGGTTTAGGTTTTAGGGTTGTAGGTTTAGGGTTCACGGTTTAGGTTTAGGGTTGTAGGTTTAGGGTTAGGATTTTATTTATTTTTTTATATTTTTATATTTTTTAGATTTTTATTTTTTTAATTATGTAGATTGGTAGGATTAGGTTTATTTAGTTTATTTTTTATTTATTTTAGTTTATTTTATGCATTATTTATTATTTTATTTTATTTTTATTTTTATTTAAGTACATTTTTTTATTTAGTTTAGTTTATTTATTTTATGTTTATTTATTTTAGGTTTATTTATTTTAGTTTAGGATTTTTATTTTAGTTTATTTTTTTGGTTTAGGTTTAGGTTTAGAATTATTTTTAGTTTTGTTTTATTTTTATATTATTTTTTTAGTTTTTGCTTTCATTTTTTATTTTTAGGTTTAGGTTTTCATTTTTTATTTTTCTAAGTTTTGGTTTTTAGGTTTATTTTTGAATTTTTTTTAGTTTAGGTTTAGGTTTATTTTTAGTTTATTTTATTTTATTTAGTTTAGGTTTAGGTTTAGATTTTATTTATTTTAGTTTAGTTTATTTTAGTTTAGGTTTATGTTTATTTTATTTTATTTTTTTTTTTAGGTTTAGGTTTTTTTTTTAGTTTAGGGTTTAGGTTTTATTTTTTATTCATTTTTAGATTTATCTTTAGGTTTATTTATTAGGTTTTTGTTTTTATTTAGTTTTTATTATATTTTATTTTAGGATTATTTTATTTTAATTTTAGGTTCAATTTTTATTTTATTTAAGTTTTTTATTTTTTAGTTTATTTTATTATTTATTTAATATTTATTTTATTTCCTTTTATGATTTAGGTTTAGGTTTTAGTTTTAGTTTTAGTTTTAATTTTATTTTATTTTAGTTTAGGTTTTTTATTTATTTTATTTTTTAGTTTTATTTAGTTTAGGTTTAGGTTTTTAGCTTTTTAGGGTTTAAGGTTTAGGGTTTATGATTTATTTATGGTTTAGAGTTTGGGGTTTAGGGTTTAGGGTTTTTATAGTTTAAGGTTTAATTTTAGGTTTAACGTTCACATTTTAGTTAAGGATTTAGGGTTTTTTTTTTTTTAAATAGAGAACAAAATCAGATCCAACATTTCTTCTTTTAGATTTCATCAACCAATTAACACACTAAGTTTTCTGTGACACGAGTGGTGACATAGTTGAAAAACAAGCACGCATAGAGCAAATCAAAAACTCTAGGTAGCTAGAACCATCTATACTATAAAGATAGAGTTCCATAAGTAGTAGATCGAATCAGCCATTCTTAAGTTTCTCTAATTTCTATTAGAACCACCATGACCTCTTGAGTAGAGGGATTCACCATCATATCCTCGATCTCTCCCTCCACCACCACCACGACTGTAACCTCCATCGCTCTTCCCGCCTCCATAACCACCACTGGTCCGACCACCACCTCCATATTCACCAGTACCTCTAGATCACCCACCACCACTGTGATAACCTCCACCTCCACCTTCGCCTCCACCACCAGATCTAGACTGAGCCTGGTTGATGGTGATGTTCCTGTCGTCAAGGTTCTGCCCATTCTTAGGGTTTATGTTTTTTAGGTTTTAGGGTTAAGGTTTATTTTATGTTTGGGTTTAGGTTTTATTTATTTTAGTTTAGGGTTAGGTTTAATAATTTTTATTTTTATTTTTATTTTAGGTTTAAGTTTATTTTTAGTTAAGGGTTTATGTTTTATTTTTTATTTACCTTTAGGTTTTATTTTTAGGTTAATTTTCTAGGTTTAGGTTTTTATTTAGTTTTTATTTTACTTTATTTTAGATTTAGGGTTTAGGGTTAAGTGTAAGTGTTTAGGGTTTACGATTTATGGTTTTTTTAAAAAACATTAGGTAAACTGGTAGGTTTTGGTTTACTTAGTTGATTTAGTTTATTTTATATTTTTATTTAGGTTTATATTTTATTTTTAATTAGTTAGTTTATTTATTGTATGTTTATTTAATTTAGTTTAGGTATTTTTTGTTTAGGTTTAGGTTTATGTTTATGTTTATTTTTTAGTTTATTTTAGAGTTATGTTATTTTTTAGGTTTAGGTTTATGTTTTCTTTTTAATTTTTTGATTTAGGGTTAGATTTTTATTTTATAGTTTTAGTTTAAGGTTTAGGTTTTTATTATAAGTTTATATTTAGGTTTTATTTTTTAGATTAGGTTTAGGTTTATTTTATTTTTTTATTTTATTTTAAGTTTATTTTATGTTTAGGTTTTATTTATTTTAGTATAGTTTATTTTAGTTTTGGTTTAGGTTTATTTTATTTTTATTTTAGGTTTAGGTTTTCTTTAGTTTAGGGTTTAGGTTTTATTTTTAGGTTTATTATTTAAGTTTAGGTTTTTATTTAGTTTATAATTTATTTTATTTTAAATTAATTTTATTTAGGTTTTAGGGTATATGTTAAGGGTTTAGGGTTTAGGGTTTAGAGTTTAGGGTTTAGGGTTTAAGCTTTAGGGTTAGTTTAAGGTTTAGGGTTTAGGCTTTAGGGTTTATTATTTTAGGGTTTAGGATTTAGGGTTTAGGGTTTAGGGTTTAGGGTTTTAGGGTTTAGGGTTTAAGGTTTAGGGTTTAGGGTTTAAGGTTTTATGGTTTAGGGTTTAGAATTTAGGTTTAGGGTTAGGGTTCTTTCTTCTTATTTTTATTATTTTTATTACTTAATAATTTTTAAATTAAGTAAACTGGTAATTTTAGGTTTATTTAGCTTAATTTTTTTTATTTTAGTTCATTTTATTTTATTTTTATTTTGGTTCATTTTAATTTTTATTTAGTTTAGTTTATTTATTTTAGGTTTGTTTATTATAGTTTAGGTTTTTTATTTTGGTTTATTTTTTAGGTTTAGGTTTAGGTATATATTTTAGTTTAGTTTTATTTTTATTTTTATTATTTGGTTTAGGTTTTTTTAGGTTTTATTTATTTAGTTTAGGTTTAGGTTTATTTTAAGTTTATTTTCTTTTATTTAGTTTAGGGTTTAGGTTTAGATTTAGGTTTTATTTATTTTGCTTTAGTTTATTTTAGTATAGGTTTAGGTTTATTTTATTTTATTTATTTTAGGTTTAGGTTTTCTTTCTAGTTTAGGGTTTATGTGTTATTTTTACTTTTTCTATGTTTTATTTTTAGGTTTATTTTTTTAGATTTATGTTTTTATTTAGATTTTATTTTATTATATTATAGGTTTATTTTATTTTTATTTTACATTTAATTTTTATTTTATTTAGGCTTTTTATTTTATGTATATTTTATTTTTTTGTTTTCTTAATGTTTTTGTTTATTTTAATTTAGTTTAGTTTTTTTAATTTATTTTATTTTTAGGTTTTCATTTAGGTTTTTATTTTATTTTATTTTATTATTTTATTTACATTTAGGTTTTTTTATTTTAGTATTTTATTTTAGTTTTTAGGTTTTATTTACTATAGGTTTAGGTTTAGGTTTTTGGGTTTTAAGGTTTAGAATTTAGGGTTTAGGGTTTAGGGTTATGGGTTATAGGGTTTAGGGTTTAGGATTTAGGGTTTAGAGTTTAAGGTTTAGGGTTTTAGGGTTTAAGGTTGTTGGTTTAGGGTTTAGGGTTTTGGTTTATGGTTTTGGTTTAAGCTTAGTTTTAGGGTTTAGGGTTTAGGGTTAGGGTTTTTTTATTTATTTATTTATTTTTATTATTTTTTTTAAATTAAGTAAACTGGTAGGTTTAGGTTAATTTAGTTTATTTTGTATTTATTTGAGTTTATTTTATTTTTTTAATTTATATAGGTTCATTTTTATTTTTATTAAGTTTAGTATTTTTATTTTAGGTTTATTTATTTTAGTTTAGGTTTTTTATTTTAGTTCATTTTTTTTAGGTTTAGGTTTATTTTTTTGTTTTGTTTTATTTTAATTTTATTTTTTAGGTTTAAGCTTTATTTTTTATTTTGAGGATTTGGTTTAGGTTTCATTATTTTTTTATTTTTTTAGGTTTAGGTGTTTGGTTTTTATTTTAGGTTTTATTTTTTAGTTTAGGTGTAGGTTTATTTTTAGTTTATTTTATTTTATTTAGTTTAGGTTTAGGTTTAGGTTTAGTTTATTTTAGGTTTAGGTTTATGTTTTATGTATTTTTTGAGGTTTAGGTTTAATTTATTTTTATTTTACTTTTAAGTTTTTTTTAGTTTATGGTGTAGGTTTTATTTTTTATTTATTATTAGGTTCATTTATTAGGTTTAGGTTTTTATTTAGTTTTTATTTTATTTTATTTTATTTTTATTTTAAGTTTAGTTTTTATTTTATTTAGTTTTTTTATTTTATTTTCTTTTTAGGTTTAGGTTTAGGTTTTGGTTTATGTTTTATTTTATTTTATTTTTTATTTTATTTTGGTTTAGGTTTTTTTATTTATTTTATTTTTAGGTTTTATTTAGTTTAGGTTTAGGTTTTCAGCTTTTTAGGGTTTAGGGTTTAGGGTCCAAGGTTTATTTAGTGTTTAGGGTTTAGGGTTTGAGGTTTGGGGTTTAGGGTTTAGGGTTTAGGGTTTAGGGTTTAGGTTTAGGGTTTAGGGTTTAGGATTTAAGGTTTAAGGTTTTAGGGTTTTAGGGTTTTAGGTTTAGGGTTTAGGTTTTAGGGTTTTAGGGTTTAGGGTTTAGAGTTTAGGTTTTAGGTTTTGGGTTTAGGGTTTATTTAAGGAATTATGGTTTTGGTTTTTAAAATAGAGAACAAATTCAAATTCAACATTTCTTCTTTTGGATTTCATCAACAAAGTAACACACCATGTTTTGTAAGACACAAGTGGCGACGTAGTTCAAAAATGAGCTCGCATATAGCAAATTAAAACCCCTACATAATTGGAACTGTCTCTACTATAAAGGCACAATTCCATAAGTAGTAGATCCTATCAGCCATTCTTAGGTTTCTCCAGTTCCCACCCGGCCTCCTAAGTAGTGGGATCCATCATCATATCCCTGATCTCTCCCTCCACCACCGCCAACTCCAGATCCCCCACCACCACTATGATAACCGCCGCCACCGCCTTCGCCTGTACCGTTAGATCTAGACCGAGCCTGGTTGATGGTGATGTTCTTGTTGTTATAGTTCTTTCCATTCTTAGGGATTAGGTTTATCATGTTTGAGGGCTTAGGTTTATTTTTTAATTTATTTAGTTACTTTAGGTTTAGGTTTAGGATTTGGTGTTGAAAGTTTAGGGTTTAGGGTTAAGGCTTAGGGTTTAGGGTTTAGATTTTAGGGTTTTAGGTTTTAGGGTTTATGCTTTTAGGGTTTAAAGTTTAGGGTTAGGGTTCAAGGATTAAGGTTTAGGGTTTCTTAGGGTTTTAGGTTTAGGGTTTAGGGTTTAAGGTTTAGGTTTAGGATTTAGATTTAGGGTTTAAGGTTTTGATTTTATTTAAAAATTAAGTAAATCGATAGGTTTAGGTTTGTTAAGTAGAATTAGTTTACTTTTTTATTTTTTTATTTATAGTTTATTTATTTTATTTTATTTTTTTAGGTTTATTTATTTTTTATTTTAGCTTTAGGTTTTTATTTTTTAGTTTTATTTTTTATTTATGTAGTTATTTTTTTATTTTAATTAGGGTTTAGGTATTTAGTATTTATTAGAAGATTTTAGGTTTATATTTTATTATTTGGAGTTTATTTGAAGAAGGTTTATTAAATTTTCTTTAGTTTATGATTTTGTAGGTTTAATACTTTATTTAAGAAAAGAGATTAACATATTATTACTTTAGTGGATAGGTTTACAAATTGATTATTTTATTTAAGATAGCTTTAGATTTAAGATTTAGGTCATTTATGTGAAAGTTAGTTTATTTTAGTTTATTTTAAGATGAAAGATTTAGAGAAAAATAAATCAAATTATTATCTTAGGATTAGGTTTAGGACACTTAAAGAACACAAATTATTTTTAAGAGCTACAAGAGTTTAGAATTATGATGTTATAAGAAGGTTTATATGAGAAAAGTTTAGTAAAGTAAAATTAGCAAGTTTAAAAGTGTTTGGAGAATAGAAAAAGTTTTTTTTAATAAATAGTTAGGTGGTGGAGTCGAGTGTGCAAGAAAATATAAGAAATAAGAAGCATTGTTGTATTTGGTTTAGTTTATTTTGAAGTTTGGAGATATAGTTTATAGTTTAGAAAGCAATATATGATTAATTTAGCTTATAGTGATTTATTTAGATTAGATACCAAAGAAGGTGAAAGATGTATGTATAAGTTAGCTAACCAAATAGATAAGAAAAATAAAGACCTAGTTCAAGTGAGGTGTATTAAGGATGAAAATAATAAAGTGCTTTTCTTAGAAAAGGATATTGAAAATACATGGATGAGATATTTTGAAAAACTTTTCAATGAAGGATCTAAAAGTATGATTGATTTTAGCAACCTTAATATAAACAAAATAGAGAATTTTGTTTTATGTATTACTAGTAAATTTGAAGTTAAAGAAAATGAAATGTGAAAACAGTAGGATGATGATATTCTAATAGAAGTGTGGAAATGTTTAGGAGATCAAGGAATTTCTTGGCTTTACAAATCTTTTAATGTTATTTTAAAGACTAAAAGATGCATGAGTGGAGGAAGAGTTTGTTGGTTCCCATATTTAAGAATAAGGTGATGCACAAGAGTGTGCAAATTATAGAAATTAAGTTAATGTGTCATACATTAAAATTATGGGAGAGAGTAATTGAGCATAGGTTACAATGTGATACAAAAGTTTCTCACAATCAGTTTGGTATCATGCTAAGAAGATTTATTATGGATGTTATACATTAGTTAAGAGGTTTGATGGAGAAGTATAGAGAAAGTAAGGAGGATTTACATATGATATTTATTGATTTAGAGAAAGCTTTTAATAAAGTTTCAAGAGATGTTCTTTGGAGAGTTCTAGAATAGAAAGGAGTTAATATATTCAAGTCATTAAGGATATGTATACTAGAGCTATTACGTGTGTCCAAATACAAGGAGGATTGACAAAATATTTTCCTATTTCAGTTGGATTACATCAAGGATCAACTTTAAGCCCTTATCATTTTGCTTTAGTTATGTATGTTCTTACTAGGCATTTACAAGAAGATGTACCTTGGTATATGCCTTTTTTTGATGACATTCTTCTTGTTGATAAAACTAAAGGGAGTCCAAGAGAAACTTGAATTATGGAGGTCAACATTAGAGTCTAATGGTTTTCATTTAAGTAGATCTAAAATTGAATCTATGGAGTGTAATTTTAGTTGTAGAAGTTCTAGTGGTAGTGTTGTAACATCAGGTGAACAAGTCATTAATAAGAGTGAGCGATTAAAATATTTAGGCTCTATTATTCAAAATGATGGTGATAAGATGGAGATGTTATTAATAGAATTCAAGTTGGATGGTTGAAGTGGAGGAATGAATTTAGCCTATAGTGTGATAGAAAAGTTCCACTTAAACTAATGGAAAATTTTATAAGATGGTGGTAAGACCTACAATGACTTATGGTGTAGAATGTTGGCTAGTAAAAGAGAAGCATAAGACTAAGTTAAGTGTTACAGAGATGAGGATGCTCAAGTGGATGAGTGGCTTTACTCTTAGAGATAAAATGTGAATTGAGTATGTTCGAGAAAAAGTTGGAGTAGCTCTAGTGGCAGATAAGACTAGAGAGAGTTGCCTTAGATGGTTTGGCCACATAAAGCATCAACCGTCTGATGACGATTAGGAGAGTAGATACATTAGATTTGCCTTATGTTAAGAAAGGTAGAGGTAGACCTAAAAAGACTTGGTTAAGATGTATAAAAAAAGACCTTAGTATACTTTAATTAAATGAGAATTTGAAACATAATAGGACACAATGTAGATGAAGGATTCATGTAGCCGACCCCACTTAGTGGGATAAAGGCTTGTTATTGTTGTATTTTTATTTTAGGTTTAGTTTTTTATTAGTTTAGGGTTTATGTTTTATTTTTTATTTACTTTTAGGTTTATTTTTTGGTTTAATTTTAAGGTTTAAGTTTTTATTTTATTTTATTTTATTTTAGTTTTAGGGTTCAGAGTTTAGGATTTAATATTTAGGGTTTAGGGTTTACGGCTTAGGATTATTTTTTAAAGTTAAGTAAATTGGTAGGTTTAGGTTTATTTAGTTTATTTTATATTTTATTTAGGTTTATATTTTATTTTGATTTAGTTTACTTTAGTTATTTTATGTTTATTTATTTTCATTTAGGTTATTTATTTTATCTTCTTTTTTAGGTTTAGTTTTAGGTTTATGTTTATTTTTAGTTTAGTTTTATTTTAATTTTATTTTTTAGTTTTAGGATTTATTTTTAATTTTTATGTATAGGTTTATGTTTTTTTTTTAGGTTTAGGTTTTAGGTTTACTTTTAGGTTTTTTTTTTAGTTTATGTTTAGGTTTATTTTTAGTTTATTTTATTTTATTTAGTTTAGGTTTAGGTTTAGTTTATTTTAGGTTTAGGTGTAGGTTTTATTTTTTTTTTAGTTTAGTTTATTTTAGTTTAGGTTTATGTTTATTTTATTTTCATTTTAGGTTTAGGTTTTTTTAGTTTAGCGTTTAGATTTTATTTTTAATTTATTTTATGCTATATTTTTAGTTTTATTCTTTACGTTTAGGATTTTATTTAGTTCATAATTTATTTTATTTTAGGTTTAATTTATTTCAGGGTTTAGGGTTTAGGGTTATTTTTAGGGTTTAGCGTTGTAGGTTTAGAGTTTATTTTAGAAATTAGGGTTTAGGGTTATTTTTTAAATTAACTAAACTGGTAGGTTTAGGTTTATTTTGTTTATTATTTATTTATTTTACTTTATTTTATTTTTTATTATTATTTAGGTTTATTTTTCATTTTCATTTAGTTTAGTTTATTAATTTTATATTTATTTATTTTAATTTAAGTTTTTTATTTTAGTTTACTTTATAGGTTTAGGTTTAGGTTTATGTTTATTTTCTAGTTTAGTTATATATTTATTTTATTTTGTATGTTTACAAGTTTCTTTTTCTTAAGGTTTAGGTTTAGATTTTTATAGTATTTTTTAAGTTTAGGTATTTTTATTTTATTTTAGGTTTAGTTTATTTTTATTTTATTTAGGTTTTTCTACTTTTAGGTTTATTTTATTTTTTTAGTTTAGTCTAAGATTTTATTTAATTTATTTTAATTTAGTTTTTTATTTTTATTATTTTTAGGTTTAGGTTTAAGTTTTGGTTTAAGTTTTTCTTTATTTATTTTTATTTTATTTTTGAGGTTTAGGTTTAGGTCTATGTTTATTTTTTAGTTTAGTTTTATTTTTATTTTATTTTTTTGTTTAGGTTTTATTTTTAATTTGTAGTTTTAGATTGAGGTTTTAATTATATTGTTTTATGTTTAGGTTTAAGTTTAGGGTTTATAGTTTTGGTTTATTTTTAGGTTTTATTTTTTAGTTTATGTTTAAGTTTTTTTTAGTTTTTTATTTTATTTAGTTTAAAGTTTAGGTTTTGTTTATTTTAGCTTTAGGTGTTTTTTTTATTTTAGTTAAATTTATTTAGTTTAGCATTAGGTTAATTTTATTTTATTTATTTCAATTCTCTTTTTGGTTTAGGTTTTTTTTTAGTTTAGGGTTTATGTTTTATTTTTTATTTACTTTTAAGTTCTATTTTAGGTTTATTTTGTAGTTTTAAGTTTTTATTTAGTTTTTATTTAATTTAATTTTAGGTTTAGCATTTAGGGTTTTAGGTTTATGATTTAATGTTTAGGGTTTAGGGTTTTTTTTAAATTACATAAACCAATAGGTTTAGGTTTATTTAGTTTATTTTAGATTTTTATTTAAGTTTATATTTTATTTTTATTTAGTTTAGTTTATTTATTTATTTTAGGATTTTTATTATAGTTTATTTTTTAGGATTAGGTTTAGGTTTATGTTTATTTTTTAGTTTAGTTTCCTTTTTATTTTATTTTTTTGGTTTAGGTTTTATTTCTAACTTTTAGGTTCAGGTTCAGGTTTTTATTTTATTTTTTTAGGTTTAGGTCTTAGGTTTTTCTTTTAGCTTTATTTTTAAGTTTTATTTTTTTTAGTTTATGTTTTAGTTTATTTTGAGTTTATTTTATTTTATTTAGTTTAAGGTTTAGGTTTAGTTTATTTTAGGTTTAGGTTTTGGTTTTATTTATTTTAGTTTAGATTTAGGTTTATTTTATTTTTATTTTAGTTTAAGGTTTAGGTTTTATTTTTTATATTTTTTAGGCCTATTATTTTGTTTTATATTTATTTTATTTTAGGTTTATTTTATTTAATGTATGTGGTTTTAGTTTAGGTTTAGGGTTTAGGGTTTAGGGTTTTAAGGTTTTGGGTTGTTGGGTTTAGATTTAGGTTTTTTTTTAAAATTAAAACCAGGTTTAGGTTTATTTAATTTATTTAGTTTATTTTTTATTTATTTTAGTTTATTTTATTTTATATTTTTATTTATTTTAGTTTATTTTTTTTAAATTTAGTTATTTTTATTTTAGTTTACTTTTTAGGTTTAGTTTTAAGTTTATGTTTATTTTTTAGTTTAGTTTTATTTTTATTTTATTTTTTAGGTTTAGATTTTATTTTTTATTTTTAGGTTTAGGTTTAGATTTTATTCTACTTTTTTAAGTTTAGGTTTAGGTTTATTTTTAGGTTTTACTTTTAAGTTTAGGTATAGGTCTATTTTTAGTTTATTTTTAGTTTAGGTATAGGTCTATTTTTAGTTTATTTTATTTTATTTAGCTTAGAATTTAGGTTTAGATTATTTTATGTTTAGGTTTAGGTTTTATTTATTTTAGTTTAGTTTATTTTAGTATAGGCTTAGTTTTTTTTATTTTATCTACTTTAGGTTTAGTTTTTTTTAGTTTAGGGTTTAGGTTTTATTTTTTATTTATTTATTTGTTATGTTTAGGTTTATTTTTTAGGAGGCATTTATGTAGTTTTTATTTTATTTTATTTTATGTTTAATTTGTTTTTATTTTACGGTTAGGTTTTATTTTATTTAGGTTTTTTATTTTTAGGTTTCTTTTATATTTTAATTTAGTTTATGTTTTTATTTATTTTATTTTATTTTAGTTTTTATTTTTTATTTTATTTTGTTATTTTTATGTTTAGGTTTAGGTTTAGGTTTAGGTTTAAGTTTTAGTTTAATTTTTTATTCTTATTTTATTTTTTATTTTATTTATGTTAGGTTTATTTATTTATTATGTTTTTATGTTTTATTTACTTTAGGTTTAGGTTTTTAAGTATTTAGGGTTTAGGGTTTAGGGTTTAGGGTTTAGGGTTTGGGCTTTAGGGTTTAGGGTTTATGGTTGTAGGTTTTAGGGTTTAGGGTTTAGGACTTAGGGGTTAGGGTTTTTTTGGGAAACCCCATATAGGGGGAATTTTATTGCCACAAAAAGAGGTTTACAAGGTCGTTAACAGGGGATAAACTCCACAACTACTGCTCAAAGAGCACAATCAGCCTAAAGAGTCAATCCCCTATCTAAGTGCAACCAAAAGCAAAATAAAAGAATAAAGGAAAGAAAAAGATACAAATTGATTAACATAGATAAGCCAATGAATAGATCTGGGCCAAAGCTCTTCAGAATGAGAATTCTCTGACACTAGGGAGCAAACCTACAAGAGAACAAGAGAAATACACCTGCAAAATTGTAGAAAGATAGAAATTAGAGCAGTTAAAGTAATACAGACAAAATGAAAATTGAAAACATCATAAACTGAGAAAGATTATAAAGAAGTGTGTGAGAGAAGGCTCAGGCTGAGTCACACCAAATTGGGGTAGATGCAAATATAAGCATCCAAACTTCAGTGGAAGGGTTACATCAGAAGAGCTATTACCAAACCAAAAAGGAGTGAAATCATCACAGCCATCATAGCCCACAAACCTGTGGGAATATAGCAACCATTTGTTGAAACTCTTTTGAGCCTTAGTACTTGCAAACCTAAACAAAGCCATAAACACAATAGAAAAGGATACAATAAAGAGTAATGTGGGAAAGGGGATCCCATGTAGAATAAATATCATCAATATAGTCACCATGGCATGAGAATCCCTGCACATATGAAAATGAACCATATTTTCTAGATCCACCATATTTTTTACCAGAGCCAAGAGTTTAATTAGGCCAACATGATAACCCACCATAGGAAAATAGCAGTAAAGGGCTAAGGAAAGAAGCAATATACAACTAGTTTAAAAGCCTGCTGAAATCCATCAAGGCAAATCAAATAGCATATAATTAACTCCATCCTAAACATATGGGACATATAAGAAACTTACAGTCCTGGTATATAGCCCGGAATATAGCCCAAAAAAGGTACCCAATCAGAATAAGCATTGCAGATGTTAATAATCCCCTTGTTAATAATCATTACAGAAGTTAATAACCAGCAAGTGTAAAGCAAGGCAGCATAACCCAAACCCAAACAGGAAATGTAGAAGTCTAATAGAGCTAAGATGGGAATGCAATAGCAGATTAGATGGACCAGAAGCCACAGGTAATAAGCTGCTCCCCACCACAAATAATTCCAAATAAATACAATCGAGAGACAACCCCAGTAGCAGCTTGCTGGGTATAAAACCTGATAATCCAGTTTAGCCAACAACCAAGACATCAAATAACAGCAAGCTAGCCATAAAACCACCCATTCAGAATAGACAGTGCATAAGATAATATCTAAGTAGGTAATAGCATAATCACAGTGACCTGCACAAGTCTAACTGAAACATGATGAAAAAAATAGCAACAAATTAAATAGATGACAAACATCAGGTGATCAACTGCCTGGTTGGAAATAGCAAAAACAATCAGAAAAATAACTACCAACAAACAGCCAATAACCTCAAAGGAAGCCTGCTGAACATAAGACCAGAAAATCCAACAGCCAACAATTAAAATAGCAATACAATTATTGCACCCACCATAAGATAAGCCAGTAAAAAAGGGAGGTACAACATAGATAAAAAAGGGGTTCAAAAAGAGCCATCATTAAAATCCTTCAAAATAAAGAGGAGCAGGCTTGCAGCTAAACTAACATCCTCAGTAAAAGCAGACTTGAAAGAAATCATTAAGTAAGTCCATTCCTGCAAAGAGATAATAATAATAACAAGGGTATTACAGTTTCTCTCCTTACAGGTTAGAAAGGTGAGGTTAGCAAAAGCAATTAGAAAAATAGCCCCAAAAGCAACCTACTGGACATGAGAGATAACCCCAATAGCAGCTTGCTGGGTATAAGACCCGATAATCCAGTTCAGCCAACAACCAAGATAACAAATAACAACAAGCTGGTCATAAAACCACCCATTCAAAATAGACAGTGCATAAATTAATTTCCAAGTAGGTAATAGCATAATCACAGTGATCTAGACAAATTTAACAGAATCAAGATGGAAAAAATAGTAGCAGTTTAGATAGACCACAAACATGTGGTGATCAGCTGCTAACCGATTGCAAACAGTAAAAGTAATCAGAAAAACAAAAGCCAACAAGCAGCCAACAAACTCAGAAGTAGCCTGCTATACATAAGATCCAAAAATCCAACAGTAAATAATGAAAATAGCAATACAATTATTGCACCCACCATACGATAAGACTAGTAGAAAATATTGGTACAACATATACACAAAATGGGTTCAAAAGGGAGCCATCATTGAAATCCTTCAAGACAAAGGAGAGCAGGCTTGTAGCTAAACTAACATCCTCAGTAAAAGCAGACTAGATAGAAATCATTAAGTAAGTCCAATCCTATAAAGAGACAATAATAATAATAAGGGTATGTCAGTTTCTCTCCTTACAGGTTGGTAAGGTTAGGTTAGCAAAAGCAATCATAAAAATAGCGCCAAAATAGCCTGCTGGATATAAGACCCAAAAATCCAACAGCCAACAATTAAAATAGCAAAACATTTATTGCACCCACCGTAAGATAATCCAGTAAAAAATAATGGTACAGCATAGAGTCAAAAGTGATTCAATAGAAATCCATCTTTGAAATCATTGAAGACACAAAAAAGCAAACCAAAGAAATAAGCCCACAAAGATCAAAATAGGTGGAAGGAAATCAAGAAGTAATTCCAATCCGCAAAGAAGAAGTTATAGTAGTGGTATTGTAGTTTCTCCACAGCATGGAGGTGAGGTTGGGGAGATAAGAGGGGCCACATCCATATTAAAGGGAAAAAAATAGATAAATTAGGGCCTGTCATGAAGCTATACAAAAATATAGCAATTAAACATTGATACAGCAAAGTCAAGAGCCCCAGAATAGATTTCCAGAAAAAGGAAAAGAGATAGAACATAGCTTTAATCATATAGTGAAAAATAGATTCAGTAGGACCCCTTAACAAAATATTGATGGCAAGAAGTATGTCCCTATTGATCAAAAAGTAAAGCAGAAAGTAAAGAATAAGGTAATACATCTCCCCCTAGAATACAAGAAACACCTTACCAATAATTGTGGAAATAGCAGAAGCAGTAAGACACCAAAAAAGGTTTGGGTAATTAATCCAACAACAGATGCCATAGAGATCAGCAATTAACCAAAAAGGGGTATCAAGAAGATACATCAGCAAAATTCATAGAAACAACAACACTAAATAGAAGTTGATCATGCAGTTAAACATGTAATATAATAGGCCAAACTAATAGGATGGATTAATTTTTGAGGTAAGGGAATCCAGTATTGTCCAAATTAACCAAACCATGCAAATGTTTAGGAAGTGTAAGTTGATCAAAGAATTTTATTCCATCTAATCAAGCACCCAGATTAGCAAGGTAATCAGCACATGCATTACCTTCATGCCATACATGAGTGGTTTTAAAATAGAGTTGAGAAAAGAGAGCTCTAGTCTACTTGAGAAGGTAGTACAATTCTATATTGCTTATTTTGGTGGAAGTCAAAAGATCAATCAATAATAGGGAATCCACCTCAATCCAACTATTGAGCTAACTTTTTTGAAGGCAAATCTCAATAGCTTTGTAAACTGCCATTAGCTCAACAAAAGGAACAGAACAAGTATTAAGGGGGTAAGCAAAAGCACATAGGAAATTACCATTAAGGTTTCTAAAAATTCCACCATAGCCAAAAGCATTTTGAGAGATAGAGCCATCAGTGTTAATTTTAATAGTATTAGCATGAGGTTTTACTTAATAAATAATATTGTCATCTTTACAGTTGGATGGATCCGCAAGTTAAAACCCAATTTATTGGCCACAAATTTACAGCCTTTGAATTGATTATAGTTAATTAAATTGGCATTAAACAAGTCACAGATTTTATTTTAAATTCTAGCAATTATCCTCATGTGGTTCATAGGAATCCCACGATGTTTTGCATCATTTCTGTCCATCCATATGAAGCAAATAAGAGTGATAGCAGTTATGACTTTAATGTGGCCTTTAATAGTGTTTTCAAAATAAACTTCAAGAAGTTGGTATAGAGTTAAGGAGCCATTGAATTTGACAATATTAAAGAGATCATCATACAAAATCCAAAGTTTGGAAGCAATGGCTCCATTAACAAATACATGATTCACATTCTCAATGTGAAAGCAGCAGTTGCATTTTCAAAATATGCCAAGTTAGAACAGAATAGGAAATAGGAATAGTGTTATTCCAAAGTTTAAAAAATATATTAGAGAAATCATGAGCTTCTTTAATATGAATCCAAAAAATTTTAAGGTTGAAATCACCATTTTGGGAAAACTTAAAAAGGATCTGATCATGATTGTTGGGAATGATAGGAATAATAGTAAGCTTATCTAAAAGAGAGCAAGGAATATAGTCAATAAGCTTACTATTGTTCCACTTATTATTCTACCAGAAAGAGTTCACTTTAATAGCAGCAGTGGAGTGTGTAGAAAGTAATTCATCAATGGACCCACCTAGTCCAGTTATCTTGACAAAAGAAAGAAGTTCCAGAGTTAATCTCCCAAGAGATTAAATATTTTGCTTCCCATCTGATGGAACAAAGTCTTTTCCATACAGGAGAGTCTCCCAATTTATAGGGGCAAATGAGAGGGTGCTTACCCTAGTAGTATTTGGCAGTCATGAAATTAGCCCAAAGACTATTGTTTCTTATAAAATTTCACCAAAGTTTATAGGAAAAAGTAGTGATAGCTTCCCAGATTGGCTTACAGCCAAGCCCACCATCAGGAAGAGTGCCACAACTTTTATACCAAGAGGTCCAATGCATTCTTTTAATAGAATTGTTAGAACAGAATTTATTAAGGAGCGCCACTGTAATGGTAGAATTGGCAATACAATGGTTTGAATGAGATATAAAGGCATGGAGTTAAGGTGCTCTTAATCAAAGTGAGCCTACCACCAAATGAGAGTAAATGAAATTCCCAAATAGAAATTTTATTAGAGATTTTGATTTAACATATTAAGAAGTTGTTGTCTCAAGTGATGAAACAACTTTGTTTAAGAAAATATAATTCACATTACCAAATTTATTTAAAAGATTCTTAATAGTTTTAATGTTATGAGTAAAGGCATTGCAAAAAATTAAGAAGTCATAAGCAAAACTAAGATGAAAGACAGGAAGACCACCTTGAGTTCTAAAAAAAATGCTAGGATTATTGTTGAAAATATCATTAAGGCTCCTCGAAAGATATTCAACAACAATAATAAAAAGAGAGGGAGATAAGGGATCTCCTTGTCTCAAACCATGCATAGAAGGAAAAAACTTAGGGACTCACCATTCATGATAGCAGAGAACCAAACATTGGTAATACAATTTTTAATGAGGCGGATAAAAGAGTCAGAAAAACTAAACAAAAGAAGAATTTGGAATAGGAAATTCCAAGAGAGGTTGTCAAAAGCTTTAGAGATGTCTAATTTGAAAAGGATGTTACCACCTCTGGAAGAAGCATCAATGTCTTGAATCAGTTCTTGGGCTAGAACAATGTTGTTAGATATAGCTCTACCTTTAATGAAACTAGTTTGGTTGGGGAAATAATTTTAGGCAACAACAGACTAATTCTATTAGCAATTAATTTAGCAATGAGTTTATAAAAGAAGGTGCAAAAGGCTGATAGGTCTGAAATTACACTAAGAATCAGGATTATTAGTTTTGTGAATGAGAACAATGGAAGTGCTAGAAAAATATCTAGGTAAAGGATTGCCATCAAAAAAATCAATGATAGCATCGATAAGGTCAGACTTAATAATAGGCCAACAATGCTAAAAAGATTGAGTCGTAGTCTTGGGGCCGAAAGAATCGTGTTCATGCTATTGAGAATACTACCAATCTCAACTTTTATAGGATGCAAATTAAGCAAATGGTTATCATCATTAGTAATCATTGAGAGAATCAGGTGAGAGTTGGAGAGAGCTTCTAAGGTAGGGTTGTTGTTTAATAAGTTTTTAAAATGATGTAATGTAGAATCTTTAATATCATTATTATCAGTGATCCAGCTGTCGTTATCTTTTTTAATTTTTTTAATAAAGTTTAAGGCTTTCTTTTTTTTGAAAAGAGCATGGAAATACTTGGTATTTCTATCACCATCAGCAATATATTTGCTAGCAGCCTTTTGCCACCAGTATGTTTCCTCCATATTCTGATAATTAACCAATTTATCTTTAGCTTCATTCAACTCCCCAAGTTTAGTAGAATCAGTCAAAATAACATCTTCAAGAGAACAAACTAATTATTCCATATTTTTTATATTGGCAAAGGATTTTAAAAATGATGCTTGTTCCATCAATTTAGGTTTTGTTTAAGCCTTTTAAGCTTAAGCCAGAGGTGAATCATGCCCTTAACCGAATTATCTGGATGAAGAGGAGCCATCCAGTTAATGGATACAACATTTATGAAATCAATGTGTTGGATCCACATATTTTGGAATGTGAAATAAGTTGAGGAGGATAATCTATTGGAGGGATTTTGGATAAAAATCAAAAGCATATGATGATTAGACAAAGTATACTCAAATGTTCAAAAGAAGTAAGGGGCCATTGATTGATCCAAAGAGAATTAAAAAGAGTCCTATCAAGCCACTGCCAGAGGCTAGAGTTATGCCACATATAGTCAGAGCCCAAAAAGCCAATATCAATCAGATTACAATCAAGAATCATATTAGAAAAATCTTCCATGGAATGAATGTTAGGAGAACAACCTCCCCTTCTTTCCGAGGAAGAGAGAATAGTGTTAAAATCACTCCCAACCAACCAGGGTTTTTGATCGAGGAGGAAAATGTTCTTAAGTTATCCCAAAGGATGTTCCTACCAGCTCTATTACAAGAAGCATAAATAAAGAAACCTAAAGCAAAAAATTCACCCAATGAGATGTGGACATTAACCAATTATTGAAGATCATCAAGGATAGAGATGTTGACTAAATTATTCAAAAACACCAAATTTTATTACTAATATTATAGAAGAAATTTTAAAAGCCAAGCATTCTAGCAACATGATTGATCTTAGAAGAGTGTATGAATGGTTCAATAAGAATAAGTAAGGCTATGTTATGAATACAACGAAAGACTTCTAATACAGTTGTAGACAATGAGAGTCCCAATACCCCAAACATTCCAAATTAGAAAATTGATCATAATAAAATAAGAAATAAAGGAAAATAGATAACTAAAGAAATAAAAAACCAAGAAGAAAAGAAAACTAAAAACAATTATTTATGAGAAGTTAGAGAAGATCTAGTAGTTCTAGTGGAGCTATTAGTGAATATTCTAGCTTTAAGAGATTTTTTTTAAAATAGTTTGAAAAAATCTATCATTGTCCAAAGTATTACCATCCGATAGAGACTAATTTGTGATATTCAGAATAGGACCTGTATCAATCAAAGAATTTCAAATGGTAATTTCCCCTTCTTCAATGTCAGAATTAAGTCGAGAAAGATGCATATCACTCAAGGTAGGGTGATGGAGAGGTTGTGAAGCCATTAATAGCAATGATTTCATGCTAATTACTGATTTTGTTCCATCATCAAAGGATCAGCAATTTTAGATTTTGGTCTTTCAATAAAGGATCAACTCCAGAATTTGTGTTCAGATTTTGATCCAACCTGAAGTTTTCATTCAAATCACCACTAGGGTTCATATGAGTCTCCTCGGGTTCACTAGCCAAAAGTGGTAGGTTAGACTTAGTCAAGGTATTTTCTTGAGGAGCCAAATTATTATAATTAGAAGCAATGTTAATTAAGTTATCATTAGCCTCCTTAAGAACCTCATAAGCATTATTTTTAACATGCTCAGATTGCTCTCCAATAAGAAAATCAGTGGATAGAAAAGGAGTAGGGGTAGGGGATGATTCCATTTTGAGTGACTTTAGGCACATAAGCAAATTTATTAGTTTTTTCATTTGATAGAGTAGGATTAGGATCCAGCAATTTATGCCTTTTAAGATGAGGATGCAACACAAAATATTCAGAATGATCATGACCATAAATCTTATAATGTGTGCAAAAAATAGGAAAGTTCTCAAATTCCATTTTTTGATTATAACCGAACTTCTCAGAGCTGATCCAAACTTCTTTAGGATGCTTTTTAGTAATATCAATCTCAACCAAAATACGAGCAACAGAAGGTCGTGATCTCACAGCGGTGGCCTGATCAATTTGAAGAGGTCAACCAAAGAGAGCCCCAACCGTAAAGAGAACTTGATGTGTAACATAATGTATTCTCACATTACAAGGAGCTAGCCATATAGGAACAATTGGGGATTCCTCTTTTATATCAAAAAGAGGAGACCATTTCAGAAGTCGTATTTGACAATTAAACACAAAGTAAGAGCGACGGGAAAAAACTCTTGAATAATCTAAGTCATTAGAGAGCTGAATTAAGATATGCCTAGGGTTAATCAATCCGCTAGTGAAAACACCTGAAAGTTTAAGGCTATGAAAAAATGATCAGATGTTATCGATAGTTGGTCGACGTAAGGAAAATTTACCAACTAAAGAGAATTCAAAAGGCTTTCCCAACTTTTCCATGTCTAGATTCGAGCACATAATAGTAGGCATCCCATGAAATGAGGTTGAGATCAAATTAACCAAAGCATTAGGGGAAAGGTTCTTACCAGATAATGCATCCTTATAGGACTTAACTGCAGGCAGAGTAGCGGTTGATTTCAGATCCATAATTCCATGTAAATCTGATGCCCTAGCTGATGCCTCCAAGATGGATAAGCTCGGCTACGCAGAAAGTGGCTCCTCTGCCATTGAAAGAGCGAGGGGAAACTCACATTATAGACCAAACAAAGACAAATTATCGAAAAAATTGATCGAGAATGATTGAAAATCAGCCAAGCCGCAAGGAAAACAAAAGGGAAAAATGTAATCGCTAGAGAGTGTCGCGGCCAAGAAGAGATTAGGTTTTTGGCTTAGGGCTTAGGGCTTAGGGCTTAGGGGCTTAGGCTTAGGGTTAGGGCTTAGGAGTTAGGGTTATAGGGTTTAAGGTTTAGGGTTAAGGGTTTAGGGTTTTGGGTTTAAGTTTTATTTATTTTCGTTTAGTTTATTTTAGTTTAGGTTTATGTTTATTTTATTTTATTTATTTTAGGTTTACATTTTTTTTATTTTATTTTTAGATTTCTTTTCTAAGTTTAGGTATTTATTTACTTCTTATTTTCTTTTATTTTAAGTTTATTTTATTTCTATTTTAAGTTTAGTTTTTATTTTATTTACATTTTTTTATTTTTATTTTATTTATTTTAGTTTAGTTTAGTTTTTTATTTATTTTATTTAGTTTAATTTTTTTTTTTTTTTTTTAAATTTTAAGTTTATGTAGGTTTAGGTTTAGTTTAGGATTTTATTTTATTTTATTTTATTTATTTTATTTAGGTTTAGTTTATTTATTTTATGTTTAGGTTTTAGGTTTTATGGTTTAGGGTTTTTAGGTTTTTAGGTTTGTGGGTTTAGGTTTAGAGTCTACTGTAAGTTTTAGGATTTAGGGTTTATGTTTTTTATTATTATTATTATTTTTTTAATTTGTTTTATTTTATTTAAATTTATAAACTAGTAGGTTTTAGATTTATTTATTTATTATTTTTTATATTTATTTTTTATTTTATTTAGGTTATTTTTTTAGTTTATTAATTTTAGATTTATTATTTTAGTTTATTTTATTTAGTTTATTTTAGGTTTAGATTTATTTTTTAGTTTTTTTAAGTTTTGTTTTATTTTTAAATTTTGGTTTAGATCTTATTATTTTTTAGGTATTTAGATTTATTATGTTTTAGTTTAGTTTAGGTTTTATTTTATTATTTTATTTTATTTAGTTTAGGTTTAGATTTAGTTTATTAGTTTAGGTTTATATTATTTTGATTTTATTTTAGTTTAGGTTTTAGTTTAGGTTTATTTTATTTTATTTTAAGGTTTATTTTAGTTTATGTTTTATTTATTTTTTATTTTATTTTATTTTTATTTTTGGACTTATTTTTATTTTATTTAGGTTTTTTATTTTTTAAGTCTAATTCAGGTTTTTATTTATTTTATTTTAGTTTAGTTTTTATTTTTTATTTTATTTTTTTTATGTGTAGGTTTAGGTTTCAATTTTAATTTTATTTTATTTAGGTTAAGGATTTTTTATTTATTTTATTTTTAGGTTTTATTTAGTTTAGGTTTAGGTTTAGGATAAGTTTATTTTAGGTTTAGCATTAGGTTTTATTTATTTTAGTTTAGTTTATTTTAATTTTATTTTAGGATTAGGTTTTCTTTTAGGTTTAGTTTTATTTTATTTATTTTTAGGTTTATTTTTTATAATTAAGTTTTTATTTTTTATTTTTTATATTTTTGGTTTAGTTTTTACTTTATTTATGCTTTTTATTTTTATAGTATTGTTTATGTTTTTATTTTTTACTTTATTTTCTTTTTAGGTGTGGGTTTATGTTTTGGTTTTAATTTTTTTTTATTTTTGTTTAGTTTTATTTATTTATTTTATTTTTAGGTATATTTAATTTAGGGTTTATTTTATTATTTAGTTTTAGTTTATTTTATTTAGTTTAGGTTTATGTATGTTTATTTTTTAGTTTTTAGGTTTTTTATTTTAATTTAGGTATTTAGATTTATTTTAGGTTTATGTTTTATTTTATTTTTATTTTAGTTTTGAATTATTTTATATTATGTTTTTATATTTTTTATTTTTTAGTTTGTTTATTTTTTTAGTTTAGTTTTATTTTTATTTCAATAGGTGTTATATCTTTATAGGTTAAGTTTTCTATTTAGAGTCAGGTTTAGGTTGGAGTGGGTAGGTTGGTTTAGGATTTTAGTGCCTAGGGCTGTGAGGTTTGGGGTCAGTAGAGGATCAGGAGGGTAGAGGATTTAGAGAGAATAGGTTTAATATGTAGAGGGCCATCAGGTTTGAGGTGTAAGGTTTAGGGTTTAGGCCCAGGTTTAGGGTAGGTTTTAGGGTCAGAGAGGTTTAGAGGTGGGTAAGGTTTAAGAGAGGGTTAGGTTAGGGAGTAGAGTGGTAGAGGTTTGGGTAGGTTTAGGGTTGGGTTTAGGGTTTAGGTTCAATGTTAGTGGTATGATTTAAGATTTAGGGTTTAACATTTTGGTTTGGGTTTGGGTTACAATTTAGGGTTAATGGTTTAGGGTTTTTTTTTGAAAAAAGTTAGAATTTTAGTACCATAAAAGGAAAAGATATAATGTCCTTAAAAGTGATAAAGCTCAAAATTCTACCACTGATAAAGCTACAAAAGATCTAAAGAGCTAAACCCCCATCTAAGTACATTAGAAGAAGAAAAGGAAATAAAAGAGAAAAAACAACAACTAAAAATGATGAGAGCAAAATGACATAGAGTGAAACAAAATAATTCATGAAAATAAAAAAAGGCTGATTCAGCAGTAGTTCGTGATTGTTTTGAGAAAGCAAGATAAACAAGCTCCATAGCAACGGTAGTAGGGATGACTGAGAAATGATGAGACCTACAATAAAGTTCCAACCTATGAAAGTATTCTGCAAAAAACACTATCAAGGCAAAAGTTATATCTAAAAGGATAAGGATAAAAAGAGCAAAAGGAGAGCTAAGAAAAAAAAGGCTCTTGCTCAGTTAAGATCATCTCAATAAGCAATAATACATATGAGCATCCAAATTTCATAAGAAAGGTTACAATCATATGTAAAGCTACCAACCAAAGAGGGGAGGTGAGTAACATCAAAGCCATCATAGCCAGCATATCTAATACCTATAGCCATCCAAGGCAAGCAATCCATTCTGATCCAGTCCTGCACTAGAAAAATAGAGAAAATAACCAGCCAGTAGCCATTCAGCAGCCAACCCACCAACTAAAACCTATAATAGGCCAATCACATAAACCTAGCAACCTAAAAGTTACAGCAAGATCATTGGTCAAGCTAATGGAACCAAGCAGTAACACCACCAAAACCAACACCAGCATACCTGAACAAGGCAACAACCAAGGCCAGCACACACAAAAGGAAGCCAAAGGCAGCCACCAACTACCAGAAACCAAAAATCCTAATTTAGAAGGATCAACAAAGGTTCGCTAGCAAAGAAAAGGCAAGAACTGCCAAGAAGAAGAAGAAAAAAATCAACAAAGAGAAAGGCAGCCAACCAAGATTCAAAGGATAACTAAAAGTCCTCCCACAAAAGTAGCTATGTAAAACATCCATAAGGTAACCACCAGAGAATAGCCATCATTAGTAACCAACAAAGGAAAGATCCCCATCAGCCATGGAAAAGCAAAAAAACTAACAAAACACCACCCAATAGAGAAACAAATAACCAATCCAGCCAGCCAACATAGCCTTCTAGACAACCACCACATCAGCAGAAAACCCAAGTCAATGTAAAGACCAACAACAACCATCAAGCCAAAATCAACCAAGATAGCCAGAAAAATAACATCCACCAAAAAGCTAACAAACAGGCAACCCAGAACATTAACCAAACCCTAAGCCATTGCAACCAAGAAAGGAAAGCTAAAAGAAGAGGAGGACAAAACCAAAACCAAAAGAAAAAAATAGATTCAGTGAAACTAACCACCAATCCCCAGTCAATAAGATAGAGAAAGTAACAGCCAAAAAAAAACCTCCATAATTCCAAAATGAAGCAGGAGCAGGCCAACCAACATGTCACTAATAGAGCAGGAAAGGAAGGCCAAAATAGCCACCCATCCAACCAAATCAGTCAACCAAAACATCCAACCAACCTAGCTAGTCAACATAGCCTCTCAACCAACCATGACAACAGCAAAAAATCCAAATCTGTGAAAAGACCAACAACATCAATCATGCCAAAACCACCCAAGACAACCACAAAAAGGGTACAAGCAAACAATAGCATGCACCAAACCCAACCAAAGCAGTAGAAATTCTTATTTAGGTGAGGTGAATAGCTAGCCAAAAAGAAAAATTAGAAAAACAAGTAAGATAGACTAAAATACATCCATCAAGAGCAGTAAAAATATAATAGGAACAACACCAAAGCTAACAACAAAAAGTAGGAGAAATATCAATGAGGGCAAGCATCATAACACAGCCAAGTTATGCACCAATACACCAAACCAAGTCACTAGATCTCAAAGCAAAAGAATAGCAACTTAATAGCCTTTAACCAGCCAACCAAAAATGACAACAAAAACAAAAGTAGCTACAACCAAGAGAGGAAGGCCATTATAGGAAGTGGCTGAAACAACAACTAAAAGAAACAAACCCAAACCAGTAAAATTGACCAACAAAAGCCAATCCACAAAAAAAGAAGAAAAAATAGTCAACAAATAACCTCCACCTAGCCAAATCCTATGCAAAATTGAACCGCTAGCAGCCCCTCCGATGTACCAACAACAAAATGGATAAACCTGCTAACCCAGCCATCCAGCCAACCAACCTGGCCAGCCAACCAGACCACCCAACCAACCACTATAGTAGAAAATCTAACACAGTTAAGGAAGCAACCAGCCAAGAGATATGGAAAACCCCATACAAAAAATAATAGGGAAAGACACCACCTAAATGAAGGTCACCAAAAATAACCAAGCAACAATAATCACCCAACCAGGAAAACAACAGCCACTAGACCAAAAAAACAAAAATAACCTAGGCAAAAAGTAGGAACCACTAGGTAGCAACCACCAGGCAAACCCAAAAGCAAGTGCTCAAATAAAAAACCCTGCATAGGTCCAAGAGTGACAATAAGTAAATGTCCACAACCCAAAGAGGGTTTACAAAGGAGAACCAAAGCAATGACTCATCAAAAACCAACTCAAAAAACCAAGCCAAGAAAATTATAATATGAGATTAGGTAATCTAGTGTTATCTAGATTGACCAAATCCCTTAAAAGTTTAGGCACATTTTTATTATCAAATAAAGTGAAATCAGTTAAGTTGGCACCAAAAGTAGCCAAGAAATCTACACAAGCATTACCTTCAAGAAGGATATGTGAAATTTTATAACAAACTTGAGAAAGATGATTTTTAGTATGGTTTAGAAGATAGAATAAATCAACATTTCTTGTTATATCAGAGTTTATCATGTCAAGAAGCAAGAGTGCATCAACTTCAATCCAGATGTTGAGGAAACCTTTATTCAAACAATTTTTAATGGCTTTATTGACAGTCATAAGCTCAACATAGATAAAAGAATAGGCTTTCAGAGGATAGGCAAAAGCACAAATGATAGTTCCTTTAGAATCCCTAACAATACAACCATAGCCATATTTATTGGAAGCAATAGAACCATCAGTATTCACTTTAATCAAATTTTCTTTGGGGTTGATCCAATGGTTAATCATAGCTCTCTTATAACAGAAAACATCAGGTAGAATGATGACCAATTTTTTAGCCACAAATTTATAGCCTATAAAATGAATGTAACTAACAAGATTGGCATAAAATAGAGAATGAATTTTTTTTCGTTGGTTCTAGCTAGGATCCTTTTATGGCTCAGAGGAATACCATGATATTTAGCATCATTTATGTCCATCTATATAACTAGATAAGGGTAATAGCAACTAGAACTTTGATATGACCTTTCATAATTTTTTGGAAATAGACTTGAGGAGGTTGATATATGGAAAGAGATCCATGAAAGTCATTGGTATTAAATAAATCATCATACCATAACCATAATTTAGAAGAAATGGCACCATTGACAAAAACATGATTAACATTTTCAATATAAAAGTATCAGTAGCACTTTGAAGGAAAATAAAACCCTTTATTCTAGAGAAAATTGTCCACAGAATAAAGTTATTCAAAATCCTCCAAGTTAAAATTGAATAAGAAATGGGAATGATATTGTTCCAAAGTTTAATGAAAGCATTAGAGCAGTTTTGTTTATCTCTAATAAATTTCCAAACCTCTTTAAGAACAAAATCACCATTGTAAGAAAGCTTAAAGAGAATTTGGTCAGGTTTGTTAAAGAAAATAGGGATATTTCTAAAGTTATCTAAAAGAGAAATAGGGATATAATTCTCAACTTTATTTTTGTTCCAAGTGTCACTATGCTAGAAAGAGTTAACTTTGATAGCTGCAGTAGAGTGGAGGGATAAAAGGGTGTCAATAGAGCCATTGCAAATCCAATTGTCTTTCCAAAAGAAAAAAGATCCTGAATGAATACCCTAAGATATTAAGGGTTCAACAACCCATTTAATGGAGCAAAGCCATTTCCAAATCGGAGAGTCACCAACTTTATAAGAATAGATAAGAGGGTATTTACCTTGGCAATTTTTTTCATCATAAAATTATTCCAAAGGCTATCATTCTTTCTAAAATTCCACTAGAGCTTATGAGAAGGCGCATTAGCTTCATGAATCGCTTGAACCGACCACTTTCACCTAAGGGACTACAACATTTACGCCAAGAAGTCTAATGCATTATTTTAATAGAATTATTGGATCCCCAAAAAAATTTATTAAGCAAGCGATCAATTCTGATAAGAGTAGCATTAGTCGGGATAATAGTTTAAATCAAATAAAGAGGCATTGAATTGAGAGTGCTTTAAGAATAGTAAGCCTGCCACTAAAGGAAAGTAAATGAAATTCCCAAACCAAAATTTTTTTTAACTTTTTTTGAATTAACTCATCAAAAGATGGGTTGTTTCGGACCTTTAAAAAGAGGAGCACCCAAGTACTAAAGAGGAAGGTGTTGATGTTTAATGTTAGTAATATGTAAGATTTGATTAATTTTATTATTGGAGATGCTTGAAGAAGTAATAAAATAGCTTTTGTTATCATAGATATATAGACCACTTTCTCTACCAAATTTTTTTAAAAAAATCTTGAGATTCTTGATATGATGAATAGAAGCATTGCAAAAAATAATGAAATCATCTACAAAGCTTAAATGAGAAAGCTGAAATCCACCAAGAGTTCTGTAATACATACTTGGATTATTTTAGAATAAATCATTGATGCTCCTAGATAAGTACTCAGCAACAATAATAAATAACATAAGAGATAGAGGATCCCCTGCCTTTGGCCATGGAAAGATGGAAAGAAGCCCAAGGCATCCCCATTAAGAAAATAAAAAACTAGGCATTATTAATACAATTTTTAATAAGAAATATAAATTTATTAGAATACCCAAAAAAAATTTAGAATATGGATAATGAAATCCCAAGAGATATTGTCAAAAGCTTTGGTAATATCTAATTTGAACTGAATGTTGCCACCTCTAGTCTTAACATCTAGATCATGAGTTAATTGGTGAGTAAGTAGAATATTATCAGAAATAGATCTACCTCTAATAAAACTAATTTAATTTAGAGAGCTAATCCTATGAAGTAAAGGATTGAGCTTGTTGGTCAGAATTTTGGAAATCAGCTTATTTACCAAAGTATTTCAAAAATGCTAGTCTATTATTAAAAATGATTTGGTTAAGGCTGTGGTTGATTTTTTAATGGTAATCCTTTTCCTAGATATTTTTCTACCACTTTTATTATTGTCATACCTAAGAAAGGTAATTTGTACTATTGGAGTGATTTTAGACCTATTAGTCTTTGCACCTTCTTTAGCGAAACCCTCCAGACTAGTAATAGAATCTATGTTCTTGTTATTAAGAACTTTAAAAATTTCCTCTTCATTAGGTACAATAGTAAGCAAATAATTGCCATTATTGGTTATAATTGAAGGAATCAAGTGAGATTTAGAAATAACTTCATAAGAGCAACACTTATTGCACATATTTCTAAAGTAATTAATGGTCAAATCCTTAATAACATTATTCTCCATAATCCATTCTCCATTGTCATCATTACGATTCTAAATATTATTTAAAGCTCTCTTTTTATTAACTAAAGCATGGAAATATCTAGTATTTTTGTCACCATCCACAATATGTTTGCTAGTAGGTTTTTGGTGCCAATAAGTCTCTTTCATATTTTGAAAATTAACAAGTTTTTTTTTTGCCTCAGTCAAGTCCTTAATCTTAGTAAGATCAAACATAATAGAGACTTCAAGATGACAAACCAATTTTTTCATTTCATTGAGATTAGCAAAAAGGTTTTTAAAATAATGCTTTTTTCGCTAACCCAGATTTTGTTTAAGTCTTTTAAGCTCAAACCAATCATCCCCATAATCAAATTGTCAAGATGTAAGGGAGCTTTCCAATTGTTAGCCACAACATTGAAGAAATCAATATACTGAATCCACATGTTCTGAAATCTAAAATGAGTGAAATTTTTTAATCTTTTAGAGTTATCTTTAATAGAAACCAAAAGAGGAGCATGATCTAATAAGGTTTTGCTTAAATGATTGATAAAAGTAATAGGCCATTGAGTAATCTAGTGAGTATTAAAAATAATCTGGTCCAACCTTTGCCAAAGTCTAGAGTTTTGCCAAGTAAAATTTGAACCCTTAAAGCCCATATCAATCAAATTGCAATCAAGGATCATATTGGGAAAGTCATCCATGGAATGAATATTAGGAGAGTAACCACCACTTCATTTAGAAGAGAATAAAATTGTATTGAAATCCCCACCAACAAACCAACATTTATTAAAAGAGGTAGCAAAATTCATCAAATTTTCCTAAAGAAGATTTCTACCAGATCTATTACAAGATGCATGACAAAAGAGCCCAAAGAAAAATAGTCACCATTAGATATTTGAGCATTGACAACTTGTTGAAAATCATCAAGAATAGAAACCTCCACAAAATTATTCCAAAAACACCAAATTTTATTATAACATTAGAGAAAAATTTATTGAAATCGATCATTCTAGTAACATGGTTAATTTTGTTTGCTTGAATAAAATGCTACAAAATAATAAGTAAAGAAATATTATTAATATGACAAAGGTTTCTAATAAGGTTACAAATAGAGAGGGTACAAATCCCCTTAACATTCCAAATAAGAAAATTAAACATAAGGAAATAAAAAAAGGGTTAAGAAAAGGTTAATTAAGAGAGGAGAGGGAGGTCATAGCAGATCTAGTATTTTTGGACAATTTGGGAGGGAAGTTTTTAACATGTTTTTTTTCTTTTTAGCATGATACATTTGGAAACCATTTCCTTTTCACATAGAATCATCATCCAAGAAGGATTTAGCAACATTAGTCACAGATTTAGGGGATGTCTCCAATATAGAAGTGAGTTCTCCTTCTTCCAAGCCATTAGAATTTATTAAAGGCAAATGAGCATTAGGTATAGAAAGTAAGGGAGCTAAAATAGATTTATTAAGAAGGCAAGTGTGATCATCCAGCCCTTCTTCTTCAATACCCAGATTAGTAGATAATACCAAATCCTTTTGACAATTTAAATCATTCTGAACTAAAGTAAAGTAAAGTTTTTAAAATTGAATATCATGAGAAACAAATGCCATAATCTCCATTGAATTCAAATGATGAATAACATTGATATCCTCATTAATATTTTTAATTAAATCTTCGTTTTTGTCAATCAAAATTGGTAAGGATGTGGGGATCGACTCAGAGGAAAAAAAATCAACATCTAAAAGTTTACAGAAATTATTATTTTGCACATTAGAAACCTTCAATTGCATAGAAGAAATAAGAGGTAAAACAAATTATTAGAACATTCAATGAATTCTTTTTTAATTAACTTTTGATATTTAATAATGGTTGGCCTAAGGTTAGGAACAATAGTTTAACAAATTTTCTTTTAGGTGAGCATGGAATGAAACATTCACATGGATTTTAAAGAGAAAAAAGAGAAAATTTTCAAAATTAACTTTTTACATATAACTATAATTTTTAGATCCCAATCAGATATCTTTGGGGTGTTTCTTGGTAATGTCCAATTCAGTAAGGATTCTAGGCATAGAAGGTAGCTGTTTCCTGATTAATTTATAATGGCCAACCAAATAAAGCAACCACAGCAAAAAGGAACTGATGATTAACAAAATAAATTTGCATATTGGGGAGGGAAATCCAAACCAGAATGAATGGGGATTCTTCCCTAATATCAAATGGTGGAGTCCATTTTAGCAACCTCATTTGACAATTGAAAACCAAATAAGAACGATGAGCAAAAACATGCAAGTAATCCAAATCTTAAATGGGAAACAGGAAGACCACCAAGAGTTCTGTAGTATATACTAGAATTGTTAAAGAATAAATCATTGATGCTTCTAGATAAGTTCTCAATAATGATAATTAATAAAGAAGGAGATAAAGGATCTCCTTATCCTGAGCCATGGGTAAGAGGGAAAGAAACCCAAGGCTTCATCATTAAGCATTATAAAAAATCAAACATTAGTAATATAATTATTAATTAAAAAAATAAATTTATCAGCCAAATAAATTTAAAATATGGAAAAGAAAGTCCTAAGAAATGTTATCAAAGGCTTTGGTAATATATAATTTGAAAAGAATGTTGCCACCACTAGTCTTGGCATCAATATCATGAATTAATTCATGGGCTAGTAAAATATTATCAGAAATAGATCTACCTCTAAAAAAAACTAGTTTGGTTGAGAGAGATAATTTTATTAAGTAAAGGACTAAGCCTGTTGGTTAGAATTTTGGAAATCAATTTATTGAAGCAAGTGCAAATATGAATAAGTCTAAAATCACTTCAATATTTCAGATTATCTTTCTTAGGTATGAGAATGATGTAAGTACCATAAAAATATTTAGGAAAAGGATTACCATTAAAAAAATCAACCACAACCTCAATCATATCACTTTTATTATTGAACCAACATTTTTTGAAAAATTTGAGTAGTGAAACCCTCCAGACTAGCAACAACATCTATATTCATGCTATTAAGGACTTGCAACATTTTCATCTTCATTAGGCACAATGGTAAGAAAATCATTATCATCATTAGTAATAATAGAAGGAATAAAATGCAATTTAGAAATAGCTTCATTAGAGAAACTCTTACTAAGCATATTTCTAAAGTAATTGATAACTGATTCCTTAATATCATTATTCTTTGTAATCCAAACACCATTGTCATCTAAATTTTTTTGAATATTATTTGAAGATCTCATTTTATTAACTAAAGCATGAAAATTACTAGTATTCCTATCACCATCCGCAATATGCTTACTAGCAGATTTTTGGCACAAGTAAGTCTCTTCCATATTTTGGAAGTTATCAATTTGTCTTTCGCCAAGTGAAGTCCTTAATCTTAGAAGGATTAGATATAACAGAGATTTCAAGATCACAAACCAATTCTTCTATATCTTTAATATTAGCAGAAAGGTTATTAAAATAATGCTTGATCCACCAACCCAAATTTTGTTTAAGTCTTTTAAGTTTAAGAAAAAGTCTATTCATCCCCATAAACACATTATCATGATGTAAATAAGCTTTCCAATTATTAGCCACAACATCAAAAGAATCAATATGCTGAATTCACATGTTCTGAAATCTAAAAGGGGAGGATTTATGTAATCTATTAGAATTATCTTTAATAGAAACTAAAAGAGGAGCATGATCAAACAAGGTTTTACTTAATTGATCAATAGAAGTAATAGGCCATTCAGTTATCCAATGAGTATTAAAAAGAATCCAGTCTAACCTTTGCCAAAGTCTAGAGTTTTGCCAAGTATAATTATAAAAGTAGGATTAACATGAATATCAATCAAATTACAATCAAGGATCATATTGGAAATATCTTCAATGGAATGAATATTGGGAGAGTAGCCACAACTTCATTCAACAGAGAATAAAATAGTGTTGAAATCACCACCCATAAATAAATGTTTATTGATCGAAGTAGAAAAATTCATCAAATTATCCCAAAGAAGATTTCTACCAGATCTATAGTAGGATGCATAATGAAAGAGCCCAAAACACAATAGTCACCATAAGAGATTTGAGCATTGAAAACTTATTGAAAATCATCAATAATAGAAACCTCAATGAAATTATTCCAGAAACACAAAATTATATTACTAACATTTTAGAAAATTATATTGAAGGTGGTCATTCTAGCAACATGGTTAATTTTTTTGCATGAATAAGAGACTTCAGAATAATAAGTAAATAAATATTATGAATGCAACAAAGATTTCTAATATGATTACAAATAGAGAGGGTACTGATCCCTCTAACATTCCAAATAATAAAATTAAACATAAATAAAATAAAAAGGAGTTAAGCAAAGGTTAATTAAGAGCGGAGTGAGAGGCCGCAGTAGATCTAGTATTTTTGGACAATTTGGGAGAGTAAGTTTTAACACCTTTTTTATTTTTAGGATTGTAAGTTTGAAAACCATTTTATTTTCCCCTAGAGTCATCATCCAAGTGAGATTTAGTAACATTGGTCACAAATTTAGGAGAATTCCCCAAGTGTTTGGAGGGGAGTTCACCCTCTTCCAAATCTTTATTAAGTTAAAAAGTAGGATTAACATGAATATCAAGATTAGAAATGAGAGATGGGGATGATTTAGAATCATTTAAAGCACAAGCAATTAAATCCAAATAGAAATATTTTCAGCATGCTTGACATCATTTAAATCTTCATTAAAAGCTTCATTTTCATCGATCGAAGTTAGCATAGATGTAGGAATAGAATCAAAGGAAATAGAATCCTCTTCCAATAACTTTGAAAATTTATTATTCTCTGCATTAGAAAATTTCAAATTCATAGAAGGAAAAGAGGTAAATCATCCTTCCCATTTTGAAAATCAATTGAATCTATATAAACAGTAGGAGCTCAAACTTTTTCAATAGGATTAACCCCGATATCCAATTAATCAACCTTAATAATAGCTTTCTTACCATTCTTATGATCTAAGGCTGATTTTAACATCAGTAGGGATCGTCTAATGGGTAGGAACAACATTCTCTTTAAGAGGATTTCATTTTTTTTCTCTTTAGGAGGATTTCATTTTTTTAAGTGGCGATAGATAATAAAACATTACAAATTGTGATAACTGTGAATTTTACAGTGGGAATAAAAAATCATAAGGTTCTCCAATTCAACCTTCTGTGAATACCCATATTTTTTAGATCCAATCCAAACTTCCTTAGAGTATTTTTTTAGTTATGTTTAATTCCATGATGATCCGATAACGTAGGTGAGATCGCCACGGCCGCTTGGTCGAAAGGCCAAAAATAAAACCCCAATGACAAAAAGCACATGATGGGTAACAAAATGAATGCAAATTTTAGGAAGAGATAACCACATAAGGATAATAGGAGATTCTTCCTTAATGTCAATGAGGAATGACCACTTCAACAAATGCCAATTAAAGACATAATAAGAATGATGTGAAAAAACATATGAATAATCTAGATCATTAGAAAGTTGAATCAGGATATGATGAGGGTCAATAAGACCAATTGAGAAAGCACCAGTAAGCTTGAGATTATGAAAAAATAGCAGATCTTATCCAAATTTGGATGACATATAGCAAATTTACCGATAAGAAAAATTCAAATGGTTTTGCCAACTTTTCAACATCCACATCAGATTACATTATGGTCAGCAAACCTTTAAAAGACATCAAATTGAGATTAACCAAATCAACATAGGGAGAAGTCTTACTAGAGAGTGCTTCCTTAAAAGATTTAGTAGAAGAAATAGCATTAGGGTCGCCAAGCCCCAAAGTGTTGGATGCCCTACCTGAAGCATCCAAAATTTGAGATGGAGCCTAAGGAACAGAACACACCGCTGCCACGATCAATGATGAAGCATCATGCAAACGTCCAGATGTCATTCAAGCATTTGAATTTGGTTAAAAATAAGGCCAAAGCCAAATAAATCCCCAATCGATGACGTGCCACCAAGAGTGATTCAAAAATTGCTAGAGAATGAGAGAGAGGTTGAGAGGGAAAGGGGTTTAGGTTTAGGGTTTTAGGGTTTAGGGTTTAGGGTTTAGGGTTTAAGGTTTAGCATTAAGGGTTTAGGGTTTAATGTTAATGGTTTAGGGTTTAAGGTTTTAGGGTTTAGGGTTTAGGGTTTAGGATTTGTGATAGGTTTAGAGGTTTAGAGTTTTAGTTTTAGGTAGTTTTAGGGTTTGTTTAGGGTTTTTTTTAAAATTAAGTAAACTCAGTTTAGGTTTATTTAGTTTAGTTTATTTATTATTTTTATTTATTTAGTTTATTTGTTTAGTTTATTTTATTTATTTAGGTTTTATTTTAGTGTAGGTTTTTTATTTTAGTTTATTTTTAGGTTTAGGTTTAGGTTTAGTTTATTTTTAGTTTAGTTTTAATTTTATTATATTTTTTAGGTTTAGGTTTTATTTTATTTAGGGTTTTTTATAGTTTAGTTTTTAGGGTTTAGGGTTTAGCATTTCAAGATTTAAGTTTTAGGGTTTAGGGTTAGAGTTTTTTTTTAATTTTTTATTTTTTAAAATTAAGTAAACTAGTAGGTTTAGGTTTATTTAGTTTATTTATTTAATTTTTAATTTATTTTAATTTTAATTTTTATTTAGGCTTATTTTTATTTAATTTAGTTTATTTATTTTACATTTTTATTTTAGTTTAAGTTTTATATTTTAGTTAATTTTTAAGGTTTAGGTTTATTTTTAGTTTAGTTTTATTTTTATTTTTTTTACATTTAGGTTTTATTTTTTACTTTTAGGTTTAGGTTTAGGTTTTTATTTTATTTTTCTAGGTTTAGGATTTTTATATTTTATTTTAGGTTTATTTTAGGTTTTATTTTTTTAGTTTAGGTTTATTTTTAGTTTATTTTAATTTATCTAGGATTTAGGTTTAGTTTATTTTAGGTATAGGTTTACTTTTATTTATTTTAGTTTAGTTTATTTGAGTTTAAGTTTAGGTTTATTTTTTTTAATTCATTTTATGCTTTATTTTAAGGTTTATTTTTTTGATTTAGGTTTTTATTTAATTTTATTTAATTTTATTTTAGCTTCAATTTTTTTGGGTTTAGTTTTTATTTTATTTAGGTTTGTTATTTTTTAGTTTAGTTTAAGTTTTTATTTATTTTATTTTAGTTTAGTTTTTATTTTGCTTTTTATTTTTTTTAGGTTTAGGTTTAGGTTTAGGTTTAGGTTCTAATTTAGGTTTTTATTTTATTTTCATTTAGGTTTATTTATTTATTTTATTTTTATGATTTATTTACTTTAGATTTAGGTTTTTAGCTTTTTAGGGTTTAAGGTTTAGTGTTTAGGTTAGTATAGATTTAGGATTATTTTTTAATTTTTTTAGTGATTTAGGCTTATTTAGGGATTAGTGTGTAGTTTAGGGTTTATGGTTTTATGGTTTAAGTTTAGGATTTAGGGTTTAGTTTAGGGTAGGTTTAGGGTTAGTTGGGCTTAGGTTTAGGTAGGGTTCATGTTTCATGTTTGAGGGTTTAGGATTTTTGGTTTTTTTTAGTAGAGAACAAATTCATATTCAACATTTCTTCTTTTTGATTTCATCAACCAAGTAACACACCATGTTTTCCAAAACATAAGCGACAACATAGATAAAACATGAGATCATATAGAGCAAGTCAAAAACCCTAGATAGCTAGAACTGTCTCTACTATAAAGACACAGTTCCATAAGCAGCAAATTGGATTGGCCATTCTTTAGTTTCTCTAATTTCCATCAGAATCACCCCGGCCTCTCGAGTTGCATGATCCACCATCATATCCTTGATCTCTCCCTTTTCCACCACCACAGCTGTAACCTCCGTCGCTCCTCCTGCCTCCATAACCACCACACGCTTCACCCATCACCTCCATATCCCCATCCCCACCACAAGCATTAACGTCCGACTGCTTTCACCGCTGATCTAGATTGAGTCTGGTTGACGGTGATGTTCCTGCCATCAAGGTTCTACCCATTCTTAGGGTAGGTTCTTTTTTTAGTGAAATTAGGGGAATTTTGTTGCCATAAAGAAAAAGTACAAAGCCCTTAGAGGGGGTGAATTTCTAAACTGATGCACAAAGAGCCATATTAAGTCCTAAAGAGATAAACCCCCTAACTATTACAATTATATAAGGAGAAAAAACAAAGTAAAAGTAAAACCAAATCAGCAACAATAATAGATCCATGTGCGCAACAACAACATCCACTAAGTCCTTTTGATAGCAGCAAGATCCACTTGCAAGATTCTCCCAACATATAAAAGGAATATACAACATACTAATGAAAGGATGACTATAATTGAGCAAGCATAAAGAGTATGAGCAAAGAAAAGGAGAAAAGTAAAGAAAATGCTCAGGCTCAGTTACAATCATCTCAAGGAGCAACACTATATGTAAGCATCCAAACTTCTGAAGAAGGGTTGCAATTACATATAGTGCTACTCGCCAAAAGAAGATAGGGATGGAAACATCAAGGAAATCATTTCCAGCATACCTCTTGTAGCCCATCATCCCAAGTCCATCATCTTGCAAGGCTGCAAACTCCTCCAAGCAGCAAACATAATAGCCAACCACAAAGCCACCAAAACAAATAAGCCCAATAAGGAAAAAAATCAACCAACCATCAGAGATAACAACAGTACAGTAGGAACACCACTAAATCCACCACCAAAGAGTAATAGTAACATCAAAGGGAGTAAGCATCATGACCTTAACAACACAAACTAGAGAAAACCAAGACCAAAAACAAAAAACACAAGAGCTCATGTCCTCCACAAGCAAATAGGAAAGGCAGCAAGGCTATCACCCAAACCTACAAAAGGGAAGCAGCAGCAGCCAAGAGAGGAGAACCATAGTAGGAGCAAGTCAACCAGCATGTCATCAATGAGCAAGAAAGAAAGGCCAAAACAGCCACCCATCCATCCATCCCAGCCAGCCAAAATAGCCAACCAACCCATCCAACCAAAGATAGCCTCCAACCATTACAAAGAAAAAATTGAAATAAGTGAAAATACCATCATCCATCGTGCCAAAACCACCCAAGATAACCAAGAAAAGTGTAGAAGCAAATAGTAGCATCCACCAAACCCAACCAAAGTAGAATAAATTCTAATCCAGGTGAGGTGAATAGCTAGCCAAAAACTAAATGATGCAAAGACCAGTAAGATAGATTAAAAGCCATCCATCATGAGCAACAGTAATACAATATGTGCACCACCGAAGCCAACAACTAAAAGGAGGAGAAATATCAATGAGTGAAAGCATCATAACCATAGCCAAGTTAGGCACCAATACACTAAACCAAGTCACCAGATCATAAAGAAAAACAACAGCAAGTAAATAGCCATCAACCAACTAACCCAAAATAATAATAAAAATAAAAGCAGCAACAACCAAGAGAGGAAGATAATTATAAGAAGAGGCTAAAACCACAACAAAAAAAACAAACCCAAACCAGAAAAACTGATCACCAAAATCTATTTTACTAAAAAAGAAGAAATAACAATCAACAAATAACCTCCTCCTTGCCAAATCTAATTCAAAATTAGACCACCAACATCCCCTCTAATTTGCCACCAACAAAAGTGAATAACAAACCAACACAACCAGCCAGCCAACAAACCTAGCTAGCCCACCTAGCCAGCCAACAATGCCACCTAACCAACACCACAGTAGTAGAAAATCCAACTCAATTAAAGAAGCAGCCTAGAATATGGCTAACCTCATATAGAAAATAGTAGGAAAAGTGACCACCCAAATGAAGGTCACCAAAAATAGCCAAGCAACAATAATCACCCAGTCAGGCAAATAGCACCCACTAAGATGAAGAAACCATAACAACCCAGGAAGAAAAAAAATAGGTTCTAGGTTTATTTTTTAATTTATTTAGTTACTTTAAGTTTATGTTTAGGGTTTGGGGCTTAGGGTTTGGGGCTTAGGGTTTAGGGTTTAGGGATAGGGTTTAGGGTTTTGGGTTTATGGTTTAGGGTTTAACATTTTTAGGGTTTATGCTTTTATGGTTTAGGGTGTAGGGTTAGGGATTAGAACTTTTTTTTATTATTATTTTTTTATTTTTATTTTATTTTTTTTGGTTTTTTTTTGGGGTTAGGGATTAGAGTTTAGGCTTTAGGGTTTAGGGTTTAGGGTAGTTTTTAGGGTTTAGGCCCAGTTGTAAACAAGTCTTTATTAGGGTTTATGGTTTAGGGTAGTTTAGGTTTAGGATTTAGGGTTTAGGGTTTTAAAATTAATTAAACCGACAGTTCATTTATTTACCTAAAGTGGATTAGGTTCATCTTATGCTTACATAGGTTATGATTTTAGGTTTAGGTTTAGGGTTTAGGGTTTAGAAGGGTTTAAGGTTTTAGTGTAGTTGTAGGTTTTATAGGTTTATGGTTTAGGGTTTAGTTTAGTTTGGGTTTTAGGAAGGATAGGTTTTTTTTTTTATTTTTTAGAGTTTAGGGTTTAGGGTTTAGGGATTAGGTTTCAGTTTTAGGGTTCAAGTATTTATTTAGGGTTTATGATTTTTAATTTTTTTAATAAAGAATAAATTCAGATTCAACATTTCTTCTTTTTGATTTCATCAACTAAGTAACACACCAAATTTTCTAAGACATAAGCAACGACATAGATCAAGAATGAGCACACATACAATAAATCAAAATTGAGATAACTAGAATCATCTCTATTATAAAGACACAATTCTATAAGAAGTAGATCAGATCGATGGTTCTTCAGTTTCTCTAGTTCCCATCAGAACCACCACAGCCTTTCGAGTAGTGAGATCCACCATCATTTCCCTGATCTCTCCCTTCACAACAACCACGACTGTAAACCTCTATTGCTCCTCCCTCCTCCATAACCACCACTGCTTAGACCACCACCTCTATATCCACCATCACCTCCAGATCCCCCACCACTGTGATAATCTCCACCTCCGCCTTCACCTCCATCACCAAATGTAGACTATGCCTGGTTGACGATAATGTTCCTATCATCAAGGTTCTACCCATTCTCAAGTTTTAGGTTTAGGTTTAGGTTTATTAGGCTTTATGGTTTATGTTTATTTTTAAACTTATTTAGTTACTTTAGGTTTAGGTTTAGGTTTGGGGTTTAGGGTTTATGGTTTAAGATTTTACGGTTTATGGTTTAGGGCTTAAGGTTAATGCTAAGTTTAGGGTTTAGCATTTAGGGTTTAGGTTTTAGTGCACATTTATGGTTTAGGATTTATTTATAAGTTTAGGGTAGGGTTTGAGGTTTAGGGTTGATTAGGGTTTGTGGTTTAGTTTTAGTTTAGGGTTTAGTGGTTTAGGTTTTAGTTTTGTTTAGGGTTAGGTTGGGGATTAAGGTAGGTAGAGTTTAGGGTTTGGGTTTAGGGTTTAGGATTTAGTGTTTAGGATTTTTTTATAAATTAAGTAAACCCAGATTTTTATTTAGTTTATTTTTTATTTATTTTAGTTTACTTTATTTTTATTTTTATTTAGATTTATTTTTTATTTATATTTAGCTTAGTTTATTTATTCTAAGTTAATTTATTTTAGTTTAGGTTTTTATTTCAGTTTAGTTTTTGGTTTAGGCTTAGGTTTATGTTTATTTTTTAGTTTAGTTTTATTATTATTTTATTTTTTAAGTTTAGGTTTTACTTTTTATTTTTGGGTTTATTTTCACTTTATTTTATTTTATTTAGTTTAAGGTTTAGGTATAGGTTTTATTTATTTTAGTTTAGTTTATTTCAGTTTATGTTTAGGTTTCGATTTATTTTGTTTATTTTTGGTTTAGTTTTTTTTACTTTATGGTTTAGGTTTTATTTTTTATTTTTTATTTTTTGGTTTAATTTTAGTTAGGGTTTTAATTTATTTATGTTTTTATTTAATTTTGGTGTAAGATTTTTTATTTATTTTATTTTAGGTTTTATTTAGTTTAAGTGTAGGTTTTATGTTTTAGTGGGTTTAGTTAGGATTTGGGTTTGGGGTTTAGGATTTAGGGTTGTAGTTTAGGTTTAGGTTAGGGATTATTTTAGGTTAAGATCATTTTATTTTATTTTGATTTTTTTTAGTTTTAAATATTGTTTAATTAAGCAAACTAGTATGCATAAGTTTATTTTGTATACTTAATTTATTTTTTATTTATTTTAGTTTATTTTAATTTATTATTTTTATTTAGGTTTATTTTTATTTTTATTTAGCTTTGTTTATTTATTTTAGGTTTATTTAATTTAGTTTAGGTTTTGATTTTAATTTATTATTTAGGTTTAGGTTTAGTTTTTAGTTGAGTTTTATTTTTTATTTTATCTTTGGGTTTAAGTTTTATTTTTTTATTTTACGTTTAGGTTGGCTTATATTTTATTTTCTTAGATTAGGTTTTAGGTTTATTTTAGGTTTTATTTTTTAGTTTAGGTTTATTTTACTTTAATTTATATTTTAGTTTAGTTTAGGTTTAGTTAAGTTTAGGTTTAGGTTTAGGTTTATTTTATTTATTTTATTTATTTTAGTTTAGTTTATTTTATTTTATTTTAGGTTTAGGTTTTTTTTAGTTTAGTGTTTATGTTTTATTTTTTATTTATTTTAAGTTTTACTTTTTTTGTTTATTTTAGTTTTAGTTATTTATTTAATTTTAATTTCATTTTCTCGGTTTATTTTATTTTTATTTAAGTTTAGTTTTTATTTTATTTAGATTTTTTATTTTTTAATTTAGTTTAGGTTTTTATTTATTTTATTTTATTTTAGTTTTTATTATTTATTTTTTATTTATTTAAGTTTAGGTTTAGGCTTAGGTTTTAGTTTAGGTATTAGTTTAATTTTATTTTTTTTATTTTAATTTAGTATGGGTTTTTTTGTTTATTTTATTTTTAGGATTTATTTTGTTTATATTTTAGTTTTTAGCTTTTTAGGGTTTAGGGTTTATGGTTTAGGGTTTCGGGTTTATGGTTTAGGGTTTCTGTTTAGGATTTAGTGTTTAGTGTTTAGGGTTTTAGGGTTTATGTTTTAGGTTTAGGGTTTATGTTTTAGTTTAGGGTTTAGGGTCTTTTATTTTTTTTTAGAGAAAAAATTGATATTCAATAATTCTTCTTTTCTATTTCCAAACAAATAACCCACTAAGTTTTCTAACACATAAGCGATGACATAAATCAAAAATGTCCATGTATAGAGCAAATCAAGAACCCTAGATAGCTAAAATTGGGAGTAAACATAATTCCATAAGTAGTCGAGATTGGCTATTCTTCATTTTATCATGTTCCCATCAGAACCACCATGGCCTCTCGAGTAGCGGGATCCCCCATCATATCACCGATCTGTCCCTCCATAACCACCATAGTTGTAACCTTCATCATTCTTCCTGCCTCGATAACCACCACTGCTCCAACCACCACTTCCATATCCACTAGTACCTCCAGATCCCTCAACACCACTGCGATGACTGCTGCCTTCGCCTTCGCCTCCATTGCTAGATTTAGACTAAGACTAGTTGACGGTGAAGTTTTTGCCATTATGGATTGGCCCATCCTTCGGGTTTAGGATTAGGTTTAGGTTTATTAGGTTTTAGGGTTTAAGTTTATTTTTTAAATTATTTAGTTACTTTAGGTTTAGGTGTAGGGTTTATGGTTTAGGGTTTAAGGATTAGGGTTAGGGTTTTAGCAGTGGGTTTAGATTTAGGGTTTAGGAGTTTAGGGTTTAGGGGTTTTAGGGTTTAGGGTTTAAGGTTTAGGGTTTAGGGTTTTAGGGTTTTGGGGTTAGTAGGGTTTTTTAGTTTAGGTGGGTTTATGCCTTTTTTTAAAATTACAAACCAGGGTTTAGTTTTATTTAGTTTATTTTTATTTATTTTAATTTATTTTATTTGTTTCTTTTAGGTTTATTTTTTTATTTTATTTAGTTTATTTTATTTATTTTAATCTAGTTTTATTTATTTTAGCTTTAGTTTAGAAGGATATTTATTTTAATTGAAATTTTAATTTTTTATTTTTTTATTTTTTTATTTTATGTTTAGGTTTTATGTTATTTCTTAGGTTCAGTTTTTTTTATTTTAGGTTTATTTTTTAGGTTTCACTTTTAGTTTAGCTTTTATTTTAATTTATTTTATTTTATTTAGTTTAGTTTAGTTTATTTTAGGTTTAGGTTTTGGTTTTATTTATTTTAGTTTATTTTTGTTTAGGTTTAGTTTTTTTTTAGTTTATGGTTTAGGTTTTATTTTTTATTTATTTTAAGGTTTATTTTCTTTTTAGGTTTTTATTTAGTTTTTATTTTATTTTATTTTAGGCTTACTTTATTTTTATTTTATGTTTAGGTTTTATTTTATTTAGGTTTTTTTATTTTTAGCTTTATATTAATTTAGTTTAGTTTAGTTTTATTTTTTATTTTATTTTATAAGTTTAGGTTTAGGTATAGGCTTTAAGTTTTATTTTAGGTTTCATTTTTTATATTTTATTTAGGTTTAAGTTTATTTATTCATTATGTTTCATTTAGTTTAGGTTTAGGTTTTAGAGGGTCCATGGTCAGGGTCCATGGCTCAGTATCCAGGGTTTAGGTTTAGTAGGGTTTGGATCATTTGTTCTCAGTTTTAAGGTTTAGGGTCAGGGTAGGTTTAGGGTAGGTTTATGGTTTAGGTCAGTTTAAAGTAGGGCTTAGGGCCTAGGCCTTTCAAGGTCTTTTCTGGTTTAGTTTAAGGTCCGTTTTTTTAGTTTAGTTTAGGCTCAAGATTTGGCTCAGGTTAGTTTAGAGTTTGTTTAGTTTTTTTAGTTTATTTAGGGTTTAGGAGTTAGGGTATGTTTAGGGTTGATGATAGGGCCTGGTGTTTAGGGCAAGTTTAGGGTTGATGGTCAGTGGGTTGGGGTTTAGGGTTTAGTGTTTAGGGTTTCTTTAAACAAACCCGATAGGAGTTTATTTAGTTTATGTTATTTTATTTTTTATTTTTATTTTATTTAAGTTTATTTTATTAGTGTAGTTTTTTATTTTAGTTTACTTTTTTTATTTTAATGTTTATCTTTTAGTTTAGTTTTATTTTTATTTCTTTTTAGGTTTAGGTTTTATTTTTTATTTTTTAGGTTTAGATTTTAGTTTTTATTTTATTTTTTAGGTTTACGTTTTAGGTTTTTATTTTATGTTTATTTTTATGTTTCATTTTTTAATTTAAGTTTAGGTTTATTTTTAGTTTTTTATTTTATTTAGTTTAGGCTTAGGTTTAGGTTTAGTTTTTTTAGGTTTAGGTTTAGTATTTATTTATTTTAGTTTAGTTTATTTTAATGTAGGTATAAGTTTATTGTATTTTTATTTTAGGTTTAGGTTTTTTTTAGTTTGGGGTCTTGGTTTTTCTTTAGGGTTTTGGGATTTTGGTTTTTCTTTTTCAAATAGAGAACAAATTTAGATTCAACATTTCTTCTTTTCAATTTCATCAACTAAGTAACACACCAAGTTTTTTAAGAAAAGTGATGAGATCAAAATGAGCACACATAAAGCAAATCAAAAACCTTAGGTAACTAGAACAGTTTCTACTATAATGACACAGCTGCATAAGCATCAGATCAGATTAACCATTCTTCTATTTCTCTAATTTCCATCAAGATCACCTTGGCCTCTCGAGTAGCAGGATCTACCATCATATCCCCATCTCTCCCTCCGCCACCACAATGACTGTATCCTTCATCGCTTCTCTGGCTTCCATGACCGACACTACTCTGAACACCACCTCCATATCCACCAGCACCTCAAATCCCCCACCACTACTATGATAACTACCACCTCTGCCTTTGCCTCCATCGCCATATCTAGATTGTTTCTGGTGTGAAGTTTCTACCAATTCTTAGGGTTTATGTTTATTTTTAAATTTATTTAGTTACATTAGATTTAGGTTTAGGGTTTGGGGTATAGGGTTTAGGGTTTAGGGTTAGGGTTTAGGGTTTAAGGTTCAGGGTTTAGGTCAGTTTAAGGTTTGGGTTTTTAAGTTTAGGGTTTAGGTTAGTTTAGGGTGGTTTAGGTTTAGTGTTTGGTCAGTGTTTTAGATTTAGGTTTATGGTTTAGGGTTTATGTTTAGATTTAGGGTTTATGCTTTAACATAGGTTTAAGCCAGGGTTTATGATTTAGGTTTTTTAGGTTTATGTAGGGTTTAGTTAGGTCAGGGTGCAGGATTTATGGTTTATGTAGGATTATGAAAGGTGCAGGTCCGGGTTGTTGGTTTAGGGTTTAGGATTTAGGGTTTATGGTTTAGGTTTTAGGGTTTTTAAAAAAATTAAGTAAACTAATAGCTTAGGTTTATATAGTTTATTATTTATTTATTTTTAGTTTATTTTATTTTTTTATTTAGTTTAGTTTATTTATTTTAGGTTTATTTATTTTAGTTTAGATTTTTTATTTTATTTTTTTAGGTTTAGGTTTATATTTATTTTTTAGTTTTGTTTTATTTTTTACTTTATATATTAAGTTTTGGTTTTATTTTTTATTTTTAGCTTTAGGTTTAGGTTTTTATTTTATTTTTTTAGTTTTAGGTTTTAGGTTTTTAGTTTAGGTTTATTTTTAGGTTTTATTTTTTAGTTTACATTTAGGTTTAGTTTTAGTTTATTTAATTATTTTTAGTTTAGGTTTAGGTTTAGATTTAGTTTATTTTAGATTTAGGTTAAGGTTTTATTTAGTTTAGTTTAGTTTATTTTAGTGTAGGTTTAGTTTTATGTTATTTTTATTTTTGGTTTAGGTTTTTTTATAGTTTAGGGTTTAGGGTTTTGGTTTTTTTCTAACAAAGAACAAATTCAGATTCGACATTTCTTCTTTTCTATTTCATCAACCAAGTAACACACCAAGTTTTCTAAGACATAAGTGACGACATAGATAAAAAATGATCATGCATAGAGCAAATCAAAAACCTTAGATAACTATAGCCGTCTCTACTATAAAGACACAATTCCATAAGCAGCAGATAGGATTCACCATTCTTCAGTTTCTCCAGTTCCCATCAATACCACCCTAGCCTCTCGAGTAGCGAGATCCACCATCATATCCTCGATCTCTCCCTCTACCACCACCAAGGTTGTATCCTCCATTGCTCCTCTCGCCACCATAACCACCTCTACTCTGACCACCAAATCCATATCTATTGGCTTAATTAGCCTCATGCTCAATTCGATTAATTTTGATGATAACAAACAAATGCTTGGATGTTCTAATGAATATTTTTATGTGTTTCAGATATATCAATTGCTAATTACATATCCAATACATCTCACAAATTGTTAGAAGAAATTGCAAGAATAAAAGAATGAAAGGGATAATGTCAAGCTCATGATTTTAGGTTATATGACTATTCATATGAGTTCTTTGGCATGAATCAATTTGCTCACAACCTAACATACTATTTTAATGAGGTTAATTTATATAAATCTTTATTTAATTAACATTCATATGTTTTTTTTCTACATAGCAATAAAATTGTCAAAGTAATAAATGATCATAACTATTAAGTATAATTATTTTATTTACTTAATATAATTAGGTATTTTAATTTAATTTGCTGGTTATATGATAACTAACATATTTATGATTATATATAAATTATATCATAATTTTTAAATGTCACATGTCAAAATTAACAAAAATATATAAAATTTTGTATTTTAGCCAAAGTCATTGTTTCATCAAAGAATTCATATCTGATTTTATCTCCATCGGATTCCTTGGATTTTTTCCTTTAAATTAAGTGGTTACATGACCCACTTTGCATTCAAATTGAATTTATTATGATTTTTAGAACATTACCTGATTTTAATAATGGATGCATGCTACATGCTTTGAATATATTAAGAGCTACATTTGATTACTTTTGACTTTACCATGTGAATAGCCGAATTTTTGCTGCTAAATTTAATATTTGTTTAATATAAATTATATTTTTATTGAATATTAAATTATCACATGATAGCATGAGGTTTGTATAATATATTTCTTTGAAATAATTTTTTAAATGAACTTCTTGCTTATAAATAGCCCTCATTCTCTTCATGAAAGTATCCCTCATTCAAAATTCAAAATCTCTCCAGCAAATCTAAGAGAAAATCTCTTAAATGTTCCTTCCAAGTGTTCTCCAAATATTGCAAGATCAAATCCTTGGTTTGGAAGCTTCAACATCTTCAACTAAGCAAGCCTTTTAAATTACTTGAGTTTGTTTTCTTGATCTTAATACTTCTTAGTTGTTCATGCTATTTTCACCATCTATTTCTTCTTTCTAATTTATACTTTTGGTGGATTAGTCTTTGAACATTGGTTTTCACATCAAAGTTTCTCAATCATTTTTTTTGGTGAAAAACTCTTGTGATAATTTGTAGGATCTATTTCAACTTGCTGAAATTTTTAGCTTCCTACAAATTTCTTTCGATTTCTTGAAATATTTCTTCTTTGGTCTTATTTTGAAAGATCATTTATTCTTAGATCTATTTTAGAAGTATATTTTAAGCATTTTAAAATAAATTATTGTGCTGAAATTATTTTCATATTTGCTAGATCTCTCTTTTTAATTGAAAGCTTACTAGCCAACTTAGATCTATCATATACTTATTTTTTTATTTTGTGATCATTAGCATTAATTGAAAGAATCTTTTTGGTTAAAATAAATTACTCCTTGCTGAAATTTATTTTATTATGAAAAAGAATATTGTGAATTTATTTTGAAATCATTTTGTATTATTCTACAAATTATAATAACATAAACATCCTAGTAAGATCACTTTAAGATATTTATTTTTATTAAGTGAGCATTTTGCCTTGCCAAATTTTTTAAGTTGTAAAGTGATCAGTGAGATCACTTTTTGAATTTGATTGCTTAGTATATTTGTGAGAGATTTACTTTATCAAAATTTATTATTTTGTATTTTATTTTTTGTGTTGTAAAATTTATTTTGGGGTGTACTCGCCCCTTTGTAGGAGAGTACATATTGTTGTAGGGGTTGTACTTGCCCCGTTATAGGAGAGTACTTTTTTAAACCATTTTTTTATGGATTCCGTGGTGGCTAAAGGGACGTTGTTTTGGGTCGAACCAAAAAATTGTGTGCCTCTTGTCTCTATTTACTTTATTATATTTCTATTTTTGCTGCATTTAGAATTATATCTTATCATTATAAAATCAAATTCTAATTTTCTATTTAAAAATTAAAATTTAAGTTTTGAAAATTTTAATATTACCCAATTCACCCCCCCTCTTGGGTGCTATAGTGTCTCACAATATCCACTAGCACCTCCAAATCCCCCACCACCATTGTGATAACAACTACCTTTGCCTTCGCCTCCAATGCCAGATCTAGACTGCCTTGTTAACGGTGATGTTCTTGTCATCAAGGTTCTGCCCATTCTTATGGTTTAGGTTAGGTTTAGGTCTATTAGGTTTTATGGTTTAGATTTAGGGTTTAGGGTTTAGGGTTTAGGGTTTAGGGTTTTAGGGTTTATGCTTTTAGGGTTTAGGATTTAGGGCTTAGATTTTCTTAGGTTTTAGGGTTTAGGGTTTACAATTTTTTAGGTTTTAGGGTTTAGGGTTTAATGTTTTTTAATTAAGTAAACAGGTTGGTTAAGGTTTATTTAGTATATTTAGGTTATATTTTATTTATTTTAGTTTACTTTATTTTATTTTATTTTTAGGTTTATTTTTTTTACTTTAATTTAGTAAATTTAGTTTTTTTAAGTTTATTTTTTAGGTTTAGGTTTATTTATTAGTTGAGTTTTATTTATAGGTTTAGGTTTTTTTTAGGTTTAGGTTTTTTTTAGGTTTAGGTTTAGGTTTTATTTTTCTTTTAAAATTAGGTTTTATTTTTATTTATTTTTAGGCTTCATTTTTAGGTTTATTTTTTAGGATTAAGATTTTATTTACTTTTTATTTTATTTTATTTTAAGTTTATTTTATTTTTATTTTATGTTTACATTTTATTTTATTTAGATTTTTATTCTTAGGTTTATTTTATTTTTTTAGTTTAGTTTAATTTTTTATTAATTTAATTTTAGTTTATTTTTTGTTTATTTTTAGGTTTTGGTTTCGGTTTTAGTTTAAGTTTTTATTTTATTTTATTATTTTATTTTATTTTATTAGGTTTTTTATTTATTTTATTTTTAGGTTTTAGTTTAGGTTAAGTTTAAGATTTTAGGTTTTAGATTTTAGGTTTGGGGAGGGTTTAGCAAAATGGTTTAGGGTTTATGGTCCTGGGTTTAGGGTTTTATGCTTTATGGTTTACTGTGGTTTAGTGTAGTAATAGTGTTTAAAGTTTAGGGTCAGGGTTTAGGTTTTTAGGGTATAGCACAGTGGAGGGTTTAGGCTTTAAGGAGGGTTAGTTTAGAGTTTAGAGAGGGTTTAGTTTAGGTGTGGCCTGTTTAGTTTAGGTTAGGGAGAGGGTTTAAGCTTTAGGATTTAAAGATATAGCCTGGGTCAAGGCAGGGTTTTAGGGTTGGCTTTAAGGTCTAGGTTTATCTGGGGATTAGGATTTCCCTTTAGGGCTAGGGTTTTCTTATAAATTAATCCGACAGTAAGTTTATTTTATTTATTTTTTTAATTATTTTAGTTTATTTTATTTTTTATTTTTATTTATTGCCTTTTTATATTTTTTGTTTAGCTTGGTTTATTTTATTTTAGGTTTTACTTAGTTTATTTTGTAGGTTTAGGTGTAGGTTTATGTTTATTTTTTAGTTTTATTTTATTTATATTTTATTATTTAGGTTTTGGTTTTATTTTCTATTTTTAGGTTTAAGAGTAAGTTTTTATTTTATTTTTTTGGGTTTAGGTTTTAGGTTCTTATTTTAGGTTTATTTTTATGTTTTATTTTTAAGTTTAGGTTTAAGATTATTTTTAGTTTATTTTATTTTATGTTTTTTTTTTAATTTAGTTTAGGTTTTTTATTCTAGTTTTTTTTTAGGTTTAGGTTTATGTTTATTTTTTAGTTTTGTTTTATTTTTATTTTATTTTTTAGTTTTATTTATTTTTTATTTTTAAGTTTAAGTTTAGGTTTTTATTTTATTTTTTTAGGTTTAGGTTTTAGGATTTTATTATAGGTTTATTTTTTGGTTTTATTTTTTTTTAGGGTTTATTTAATTTTATTTAGTTTAGGTTTAGGTTTAGGTTTAGTTTATTTTAAGTTGAGGTTTAGGTTTTATTTATTTTAGTTTAGTTTCTTTTAGTGTAAGTTTAGTTTTATTTTATTTTTATTTTAGGTTTAGGGTTTTTTTTAGTTTAGGGTTTAGGTTTTTGTTTAGGGTTTAGGATTTTGGTTTTTTTTTCTAATATAGAACAAATTCAGATTCAACATTTCTTCTTTTTTATTTCATCAACCAAGTAACACTTAAAGTTTTTTAGACACAAGTGATGACATAGATCATAGAGCAAACTAAAAACCCTAGATAAGTAGAATTATCTCTATTATAAAGGCACAATTCCATAACCAGCAGATTGGATCAGCCGTTCTTTAGTTTCTTTAGTTCCCATCAGGACCACCTCGGCCTCTCGAGTTGTGAGATCTACCATCATATCCCCGAACTCTCCCTTCGCCACCACCATGATTGTATCCTCCATCGCTCCTCCCGCCACCATAACCACCTATACTCTGACCATAACCTCCATATCCACCAAAGACCTTGATACCCCACCAAGATCATCGCCCATCACCCATCTTGATTGAGCCTTATTGATGATGATGTTCCTGCCGTTAAGGTTCTGCCCAATTTTAGGGTTTAGGTTTAAGCATAAGTCTAGAAGGTTTTAGGGTTTTAGTTTATTTTGTAATTTATTTAGCCACTTTAGGTTTATGTTTAGGGTTTGGGGTTTAAGGTTTAGGGTTTAGCATTAAGGTTTATGATTTAGGATTTAGGGTTTAAGGTTTTATGGGTTAAGCTTTTAAGGTTTAGAGTTTAGGGTTTAGGGTTTAGGGTTTTTTGGTTTTAGCATTTAGGGTTTAGGGTTTAGGTTTTTTTATTTTTTATTTATTTTTAGGTATTATTTTTAGGTTTATTTTTTAGGTTTAGAATTTTATTTAGTTTTTTATTTTATTTTATTTTTATTTTATGTTTAGTTTTTAATTTATTTAGGTTTTTTATCCTATGGTTTATTTTATTTTTTAGTTTAGTTTAAGTTTTTATCAATTTTATTTTAGCTTTTTTTTAATTTTAGGTTTAAGTTTAGGTTTTAGTTTATGTTTTTATGATATTTAATTTTTTTAGTTTATTTTGGTTTAAGTTTTTTTATTTACTTTATTTTTTGTTTTGTTTAGTTTAGGCTTAGGTTTTAGGTTTTTGGGATTTAGGGTTTAAATTTAGGGTTTATGGTTTAGGGTTTATTATTTTGGGGTTTAGGATTTTATGGCTTAGGATTTAAGGTTTAGGGTTAGGTTTAGGGTTAGGGTTTAGTGTTTAGTGTTTAAGCTTTTGGGTTTAGGGTTTAGGGTTAGCTTATGGTTTATGGTTAGATTAGGCTTTAAACTTTAGGGTTTTCAGGGTTTAGGGTTTAGGGTTAGTTTAGAGTTTGTGATTTAGGGTTTTAGTGTTTAGGGTTTAGCGTTTAGGGTTTAGGGTTTAGGGTTTAGGATTTAGGGATATAGGTTTAGGGTTATAGGTTTAGGGTTGTAGGTTTAGGGTTGGTTTTAGGGTTTAGGGTTTATGTTTAGGGTTTAGTATTTAAGGTTTAGGTTTTAGGGTTTAAGGTTTACATTTTTTTTTATAAATTTTGTAAACTGATAAGTTTAGATTTATTTAGTTTGTTTTTTAATTAATTAAGTTTATTTAACTTATTAATTTTTATTTAGGTTTTTTTTTTATTTTGCTTAGTTTATTTTATTTTAGGTTTATTTCTTTTAGTTTAAGTTTTTTAATTTAGTTTATTTTTTTGGTTTTGGTTTAGGTTTAGGTTTATGTTTATTTCTATTTTATTATTTATGTTTTATTTTTTTTTAGGTTTTGGTTTAGGTTTTTATTTTATTATTTTAGGTTTTGGTTTTAGGTTTTTATTTTAGGTTTATTTTTAGGTTTTATTTTATTTGTTTTGGTTTAGGTTAATCTCTAGTTTATTTTATTTTATTTATTTTAGGGTTTAGGTTTAATTTATTTTAGGTTTAGGTTTAAGTTTTATTTATTTTAGTTTAGTTTATTTTCTTTTGGTTTAGGTTTATTTTATTTTGTTTATTTTAGGTTTAGTTTTTTTTCAGTTTAAGGTTTAGGTTTTATATTTTATTTTATTTTAGGTTTTATTTTTAGGTTTATTTTTTAAGTTTAGGTTTTTATTTAGTTTTTATTTTATTTTCTTTTAATTTTATTTTATTTTTATTATACATTTGGGTTTTATTTTATTTAGGTTTTTATTTATAGGTTTATTTTATTATAATTTAGTTTAGTTTTTATTTTTTTAATTTATTTTTAGTTTTATATTTTATTTTATTTTATTTATTTTGATTAGGTTTATGTTATTTTATTTTTAGGTTTTATTTAGTTTAGGTTTAGGTTTTTAGGTTTTTAGTTTAGGTTTTTATGGGTCTTATTTTTTTTAGGTTTAGGTTTTTATTTAGTTTTTATTTTATTTTATTTTAGGTTAATTTTATTTATATTTTAGGTTTAGTTTTTATTTTATTTAGGTTTTTTATTTTTATGTTAATTTTATTTTTTTGTTTAGTTAAAATTTTTATTTATTTTATTAAGTATTATAGAGATGAGGATGCTCAGGTGGATGAGTGGCTTTACTCTTAGAGATAAAATGCAAAATGAGTATGTTCGAGAAGAAGTTAGAGTAGCTCCAATGGCAAATAAGATTAGAGAGAGTCGCTTTAGATGGTTTAGCTACATAAAGCATTGGTTGCCCGATGATCTAGTTTGGACGGTAGATGCATTAGATTTGCCTTATGTTAAGAAAGGTAGAGGTAGACCTAAAAAGACTTGGTTAAGATGTATAAAAATGACCTTAGTATACTTGAATTAAATGAGAATTTGACACATAATAGGACATAGTGGACATGAAGGATTCATGTAGTTGACCCCACTTAGTGGGATAAGGGTTGTTGTTGTTATTGTAGTAGTGTTTAGGTTTTATTTTTTATTTATTTTTAGGTTTTATTTCTAGATTTATTTTTTAGGTTTAGGTTTTTATTTAGTTTTTGTGTTATTTTATTTTAGGTTAATTATATTTTTATTTTAGGTTTGGTTTTTATTTTATTTAAGTTTTCTATATTTAGGTTAATTTTATTTTTTAGTTTAGTTTAAGTTTTTATTTATTTTATTTTTGTTTAGTTTTGATTTTTTGATTTTTTTTCATTTTAGGTTTAGGTTTAGGTTTAGGTTTTAGTTTAGATTTTCATTATATTTTATCATTTTTATTTTATTTAGGTTTAGGTATTTTTATTTTTTATTTTGTTTAGGTTTAAGTTTTTAGGTTTTTAGGATTTAGGGTTTAGGGTTTATGGTTTAGGGTTTGAGGTTTAGGGTTTAGGGTTATAGGTTTTATGGTTTAGGGTTTAGGATTTAGGGTTTAGGGTTTGGGGCTCGGGGTTATGGGTTTAGGGTTTTGGGTTTAAGGTTTAGGATTTAGGTCTTAGGGTTTAGGGTTTAGGGTTGTAGATTTAGGGTGTAGGAATAGCTTTAAGGTAAGGGTTTTTTATTTTATTTTTATTTTTATTTTTTTGTTTAGGATTTTTTATTTAGGTTTATCATTTAGGGTTTTTTAGGGTTTAGGGTTTAGGGATAGTTTTAGGATTTAGGGTTTAGGGTTTAGGATTTAGGGTTTAAGATTTCTTTTTTGAATTAAGTAAATCGAAAGTTTTGGTTCATTTAGTTTATTTTTTATTTATTTTAGTTTTTTTGTTATTTTTATTTTTATTTATTTCTAATTTTTATTATTATTTAGTTTAATTTATTTATTTTTGCATTATTGATGTTATTTTTGCTTTTTAATTTTAGTTTATTTTTTTGGTTTAGGTTTAACATTTTGTTTATTTTTAAGTTTAGTTTTGTTTTAATTTTATTTTTTAGGTTTAGGCTTTATTTTTTTTTCTTTTCATGTTTAGGTTTAAGTTTTTATTTTATTTTTTTAGGTTTAGGTTTTAGTTCTTTATTTTAGGTTTAGTTTTAGGTTTTTTTTTTTAGTTTAGGTTTAGGTTGACTTGCAGTTTATTTTTTTATTTAGTTTAAGGTTTAGGTTTAGTTTATTTTAGGTTTTGGTTTAGGTTTTATTTATTTTAGTTTACTTTATTTTGTTTAGGATAAGGTTTATTTTATTTTGTTTTTTTAGGGTGAGTATTTTTTTTAGTTTAATGTTTAGGTTTTATTTTTTTGTTTATTTTGGTTTTATTTTAGGTTTATTTTTAGGTTTAGATTTTTATTTAGTTATTATTTTATTTTATTCTAGGTTTACTTTATTTTTATTATACATTTTTTTTATTTATGTTTTATATTTTTAGGTTTAATTTTTTTGTTTAGTTTAGGTTTTTAGTTATTTATTTTAGTTTAGTTTTTCTTTTTATTTTATTTTAGGTTTAGCTTTAGGTTTAGGTTTAGGTTTTATTTTAGGTTTTTATTTTATTTTATTTTTTAATTTAATTTAGGTTTAGGTTTTATTATTTTTTTTATTTTTAAGTTTTCTTTAGTTTAGGTTTAGGTTTTTAGGTTTTTAGGGTTTGGGGTTTAGGGTTAGGGTTTAGGGTATAGGGTTTAGGGTTCAGGGTGTAGGGTTTAAGATTTAGGGTTTAGTGTTTTATGGTTTAGGGTTTAAGGTTTTGGGTTTAGGGTTTAAGGTTTAGGGTTTTAGGTTTAGGGTTTAGAGTTTGGGTTGTAGTTTAGGGTTTAGGGTTTAGGATTTAGGATTAGTTTTATGGTTTAAGGTTTAGTGCTAGGGTTTTTTTTTTAATTTTTTATTTGGTTTTTTTTTTAAATTAAGTAAACTATTAGGTTTAGGCTTATTTAGTTTATTTCTTATTTATTTTAGTTTATTTTATTTTATATCATTATTTAGGTTTATTTTTATTTCTATTTAGTTTAGTTTAGTTTATTTATTTTAGTTTCGAATTTTTATTTTAGTTTATTTTTATGTTTAGTTTTAGGTTTAGGTTTAGGTTTATTTTTTAGTTTAGTTTTATTCTTAGTTTATTTTTTATTTTTGGTTTAGGTTTAGGTTTTTATTTTAGGTTTATTTTTAGGCTTTATTTTTTAGTTTAGATTTAGGGTTATTTTTAGTTTATTTTATTTTCTTATTTTAGGTTTAGGTTTAGGTTTAGTTTATTTCAGGTTTAGGTTTAGGTTTTAGTTATTTTAGTTTAGGTTTAGGTTTATTTCATTTTTATTTTAGGTTTAGGTTTTTTTTAAGGGTTTAAATTTTTTTATTTATTTCTAGGTTTTATTTTTTGATTTATTTTTTAGGTTTAGGTTTTTATTTAGTTTTTATTTTATTTTTATTTTAGGTTAAGTTTTTATTTTATTTAGGTTTTTTATTTTTTAGATTAGTTTAAGTTTTATTTATTATATTTTAGTTTAGTTATTAATTTTTATTTTATTTTCTTTTTTGGTTTAGGTTTAAATTTAGGTTTAGGTTAAGGTTTAAGCTTTAGGTTATGTTTTTATTTTATTTTTTTATTTTATTTTATTTTGTTTTTGGTTATTTATTTATTTTGTTTTTATGTTTTATTTAGTTTAGGTTTAGGGTTTGTTTAGGGGCAAGGGTTTAGAGTTTGTGGTTTCAAGTTTAGGGTTTAGGGTTTAAGATTTAGGTTTAGGGTTTAGGTTTTAGGGTTTAGGGTTTAGGGTTTAAGGTTTAGGGTTTTAGGGTTTAGGGTTTAAGGTTTAGGGTTTAAGGTTTTTTAGGGTTAAGGGTTTTTTAGGGTTAAGGGTTTAGGGTTTATGGTTTTTAGTGTTTATGTTTTAGGTTTAGGGTTTAAGTTTTAGTTTATGGTTTAAGGTTTTTGGTTTTTTATTAACAGGTAACAAATTCATATTGAATATTTCTTCATTTCGATTTCATCAAATAAGTAACACACCAGGTTTTCTAAAATAGTAGTGACGGCATAGATAAAAAATGAGCACACATAAAGCAAATCAAAAACCTTGGATAACTAGAATCATCTCTACTATAAAGACATAGTTCCATAAGCAGAAGATCGAGTTGTCCTTGATTTCTCTGTTCCCTTGAGAACCACCGGCTGTCAGTCGGGATCAACATCATATCCCTGCTCTCTCCCTTCACCACCACCATAATTGTAACCTCTATCACTCTTTCAGCCTCTGTAACCACCGTTGCTCTGACCACCACCTCCATATCCACCAGCTCCCCCACGACCATTGCGAGAACCACTGCCTCCTACTTTGCTTCCACCACCAGATCTAGACTGAGCCTGGTTGACAGTGATGTTCCTGTCGTCAAGGTTCATCCCATTCTTAGGGTTTGGGTTTAGGTTTAAGTTTATAGGTTTCGGGGTTTAGGTTTATTTTTTAATTTATTTAGTTACTTCAAGTTTAGGTTTGGGGTTTAGGGTTTAGGGTTTAGGTTTAGGGTTTAGGGTTTAAGATTTTAGGGTGTATGTTTTAGGGTTTAGGGTTTAGGGTTTATGGTTTTTTAGGGTGTAGGGTTTTGGGTTTTAGGTTTAAGATTTAGGGTTTAAGGTTTACAATTTGGGATCTAGGGTTTAGGGTTTAAGGTTTTTTTTTTAAATTAAGTCAAATAGTAGGTTTAGATTTATTTACTATATTTAGTTTACTTTTATATTTATTTTAGTTTACTTTATTTTTTTATTTTTATTTAGATTTATTTTTTATTTTTGTTTACTTTAATTTATTTATTTAGGTTTATTTATTTTATTTTAGGCTTTTTATTTGAGTTTATTTTTAGGTTTAGGTTTACAATTAGGTTTATTCTTTAGTTGAGTTTTATTTTATTTTATTTTTTAGGTTTAGGTTTTATTTTTTATTTTTAAGTTTAGGTTTAGGTTTCTATTTTATTTTTTTAGGTTTAGGTTTTAGGTTTTTAGGTTTTTATTTTAGCTTTATTTTTGGTCTTATTTTTTTGTTAAAGGTTTATTTTATTTTATTTAGTTTAGGTTTAGGTTTTACTTCTTTTAGTTTAGTTTTTTTTATGTTTAGGTTTAGTTTTATTTTATTTTGTTTATTTTTTTTATATTTTAGGTTTATGTTTTTTTATTTTAGGGTTTAGGTTTTATTTTATATTTATTTTTAGGTTATATTTTAATGTTTATTTTTTAGGGTTAGGTTTTTATTTCATTTTTATTTTATTTTGTTTTTATTTTATATTTAGTATTTATTTTATTTAGGTATTTGATTCTTAGGTTTATTTTATTTTTTAGCTTAGTTTAGGTTTTTTAATTATTTTATTTTAGTTTATTTTATTTTCTTTTTAAGTTTAGGTTTAGATTTTAGTTTAGGTTTTTAATTTATTTTATTTATTTTTATTTGGGTTCAAGTTTATTTTTTTATTTTACTTTTAGGTTTTATTTAGTTTAGGTTTAGGTTTTTCAGTCTTTAGGGTTTAGGATTTAGGGTTTAGGGTTGAAGGTTTATGCTTTTAGGGTTTTAACATTTAGGGTTTAGGGTTAGGGTTTAGGGTTTAGGGTTCAGTGTTTAACCTTTAGGGTTAAGGGTTTTTAGAGTTTAGGTTTTGGGGTTTAGGGTTTAGGGTTTAGGGTTTTGGGTTTAGGGTTAGTTTAGGGTTTATGGTTTATGATTTAAGGTTGTAGGTTTAGGGTTTAGTGTTTAGGGTTAGTTTTAAGGTTTAAGGTTTTGGGTTTAGGGTTTACCATTTAGGGTTTAAGTTTTAGGGTTTAGGGTTTAAGTTTATTTAGATTATTTTTTTATTTTAGTTTATTTTATTTTTTATTTTTATTTAGTTTAGTTTCTTTATTTTAGGTTTATTTACTTTAGTTTAGGTTTTTTATTTTAGTTTATTTTTAGGTTTAGATTTTGGTTTATGTTTATTTTTTAGTTTAGTTTTATTTTTATTTTAATTTTTAGGTTTATGTTTAATTTTTTTATTTTGAGGTTTAGAATTAGGTTTTTATTTAATTTTTTTTGATTTATGTTTAAGATTTTTTTTAACAACGAACAAATTTAGATTGAGCATTTCTTCTTTTCATTTTCATCAACCAAGTAAAAAATGAGGGAAGTGAGGTAATCAAATGACCTCCTTGGGTTTAGCTAAAGCCTTGTGTTTTCGGGATGTCTAGACTATGTACCCATTTCCATTCAATATTATATAAATCAACACATGAATTGAGGAAAGAGAACTCAACATTCATACACTTAAGCTATAAGCACATGTATTTCTTATTTATTTATAACTAGCATCATAACACATATTGTTATTCATTTATAAGCTTTTGAAAAATACATTTAGATTTAATAGTGATAATAGCCATGCATATATTAAATTAAATCCACACATGCAAGCTTACATAAAGGAAATCATTTTTATTTTACATAATTTTGAAAAGATGGATGCTTGAATTCAAATGACATACAAAATTTAACATGATTGGAAAGCGGAGAATCAAATATAAGCATGTGATTCATTCAACCAAACAAGTTCTTAAGGATAATCAAATCAAATAAAATTATTTGAAGCAACCAAAGCATTTTTTCTAATAAATTTTTTTATTTAAAGAGGAAAAGAGAAATCATCTCTTCTTGTTTTAAACCCTTTCCCACATTAGTGATTTGATCTAATTTAAGAAAATGTAATTAAGTTTATTTTATGGGTTAGTTAAGTTGAAACCTTACTTAGATGAATTAATTATCCTTACCTATGTCACCTTAAAGTAATTAACTAAATAATTATGAGCCAACATGATATGTATGGAAAATAAACTTGTAATGATCCTAAGAAATAAAAGGGGCCTAATGCTTAATTAGATTAAGGGACTTAATTAATTATGATTTTCCCACGTGGACTAACCATAATTTCATTAAACTCTTTTAGGTTATTAAACACCTAAAGATCCCCATAATTTAAATAATTAAGGTATGATGTGATTATAATTTCAATTTGATTAAGTGATTTAATTAATTAATTAAATCTTAATTAATTCATTTTAAAAGGGTTAAATGAACTTGGGAAAGGGATCCCAACCTATTCTTTAGTTCTTGAACATTGATTAATAAATTTAATTAACTAATTTATTACTATTCATGGGTTAATAAATCATTAATTAACTTAAAATAGTAGTTAAGGTTTAATTAGTCAATTTTCTTAATTAAGTGAGCAATAAATCCCAAGAAAATCATGGGAGGCAGGGGTCATCCCATTAAATTAACCCACAAAATTTGGTATTAATTGCCAAAGTAATTAAGCTAATTAATTTAATAGTTAAACCTTAATTAAACCTTAATTACCATTTAAAATTAGTTAAGATCATTTTTATTATTTCTCGTTTGATTGAAATACCTTTAAAATGTGAATTTATTTGCATTTTTTATTTCTCTATGAATTTTTAAGATTTTTAGAAGTTTCACCCATTAAAACTGATTAATTAAGCCTAATTAAAGCCTAATCCTATTATCGCCATGGTGTCGGCGTGCACTTTCCATGTGGTGTAGTGGATACTTAAAATTATCATTTCGGTCTACGTGGTGGACACTTTTCTATCCATCATTTCGATTGGATGGATACGATTAATCCACAACTTAGATTAAATCGATCAAATGGATTTAATAATAATGCCTTACGATCATAGAATGCGGTATGCGATCTAACATCATGCGGTGAGGAGGAGTAGTTCATTGCTAACTTGATGCTTGAGATCAACTCTAAGGATCTTACACCTTCATAGCATCGATCAGAGGGAATCCATTAGTCAAGATCACACGAGATGCAAGTTTTCTTCAAAAATCTCCAACTCAATTTCAGCTAAGATCCATTTTGGAAGCCAACCTCATCAAAGATCAAGATCAGTGACTCGAACAATTGATCAAGCTTAATCTAGTAAAGACAAAGCCCTGTTGAGAAATAATTGGTTCAATTCCTTGACGTTAGCTTCGAAGGTCAAGAACTAACAATTTGGAGCTCAACTTTGATCGAAGTCTCACCTCCAATGCTCGAGAAGCTTGGGAGATGATTTGTTCTTGCTCAATGAGGCCTAAAGAAGGTGCGAGCAAAGTTAATTTGAGTTTGATAAGGAGTTAGGTGAAATGGGAGTGTCATGTTTCAGGATGGACGAGAATGGAATTTTTTGATCGAGGAACAAGCTTGGGAGCTTAAGGATTGGATTTAATAGATCATCTTGGGTAGCCAGGGCTCTGAGTAATGATTTTTTTTGCATGTGTTTGAGTGGAAACGAGGGGAGTGTATAACCCCCTTCATATTGATTACGGTGGGATGGGTTTGGCTTCAGTGGCCAAATCTCAGTGGGTGGTGGAAGGAGGAAGTGAATTGGCTCGACTTGGTTGGTTGAAGGTGTGGAGGTGGCTTGCAAGAAGGAATCATGGGTGTCCTATGGGTTTTAAATGTTATAATGGAGAGGGTACGATGATTTCACCTCCCATGGGTCATGGCTGACCCAACCACCCCTTGGGAAAGGTTGGGTAGTGTCCTAAGTGCATAAGTAGACCATTGGGACATTACCAAGTGGCCAAGGAATGGGTGATTTGTCCCATGTGATTCCCTTGACCCAAGGGTAGAATGATCATCTAGCATTGGATTTGAATTGGGCAGATTTGAAATGATCCAAAAGTGGGTTAGCCTAAATTTCAAGTCAATTAGAGTTGATTTGGTTAAGTTTGGCTCAATTTGACTCAAATAGGTCAAATTGGGTTAGGTTGTGTCAAGTTGACCAATTGCTCAAATTGGGTCAAACCAAGGGTTAGGTCAAGTTCATATGATCATTTGGGATGTTTTGCTTCAATTGGTTTAGTTTAGTTTGGCTTAGATTTGATTTTGGCTCATTTGAATTCATTTGGGTCAAATGGATTAAGTTGACCAATTTGACCAAATTGGCCAATTGGGATGTTGGTTTGGGTTTAGTTGACCAATTATAGATGGTTTTAGGCTTTGGTTTTAATTAATTTGGATTTGGTTTTGATTTAGGCCAACTTGAACCTTTAGGTAAAAGGGCTAAGTAGGTCAAGTGGGTTCAATTAGGTCTAATCATGGCCTTGGTCAAGTTCAACAATCAATTTGGAATGAACTTGAGCCATTGATTGCAATCAATTTGGTTTATATTTTGATTTGACCCAATTTGGTCTTTTATGTCAATTTGGGTCAACTTGGGTCAAGAGGGCCAATTGGATTAGGTTTGACTCAATTGAAGGTAAAGTCATATTGAAATATTTATTTTGATTTGGTATGAATCATTGATTTTAAGGGATTTGGCTTAGGTTACAATTTGGCTAGTTTGGGTTCATATGGGTTAAGAGGTTAACTTGGTCAAATGATAAAGTTGACTTGGTTTTGACCCAATTTGTGATAATTGATCAACCTAGGGTGATCAACAATCACGTGGGATGTTTTGATAGGTTTGGCTCAATCCAATTTGGGTAGGATTAGAACTTGGAAAAATATAAATTGGCCACTTTGGGTCAAGTGAACCAATCGAGTTTAGTTGGCTTGATTTTGGGTTGAGTTTGATTTAGTTGAGTTTATATATGGATTTGGGATTGATATATGAATTCAATTGCAATTGGCTTGGATTCAAATGGGTTTTAATTCATTTGTATAGTTAAAGTCAAAAGGGTTAAGTTGGGTTTGACTTGGGTTGATTTTGGTTTTGCTTGATGATTGTAGAATTCATTTATATTTGTTAATATGATTGAAGGTATGATTGATTCATGAGAAAATAAATAGAATTTGGGTTTTGGAATTTGGCTAAGTCCATTGAGTTGTGTCATGTGGCTTAGGTTTGTATTTTGATTTGGTTTGAATTAGTTTTGATGATTTAAATGTATATTTCATTTAAATATGTGAAAATGATTGAAAATAGGATTGGTTTATGAGAAAATCATTGAGTTTAACTTGATTTGGATTAAGATTTGGCTATGTCCATGGGATAGGTCATATGACTTAGGAAGGGTTTTGATTTAATTTGATTTAGTTTGATTTAGTTTTGTTCATTTGAATGTAGATTTGATTTATATTTAGTAAGATGAATGAAGATATAAATAATTTATGAGAAAATTAATTTATTTTGGATTGATTTGGATTATGATTTGGCTAAGTCCATAGGATAGGTCATATGGCTTAGGAAGGGTTTCAAGTTTGGATTTGATCATGGGCTTTAATCATTTGATTTGGAATTTGGGTTAGGATTTGAATTTGAATTTGATGTTTGAATTGAACTTGAGATTTGGTTTGAGAAGGTGAACTTGGATTGTATTTGGGTTGTCAGGTAAGTGGATTATCCTAATCCTTAAGGCATAGCTTAATCCTATGGTTAAACCTTATAAGTCTTTAGCCTTAGGTTAGTGCTCACCTAATTGTTAGAAGTGTCTTATGACTAGGGAACTCTTAGTGTCTAGAAGACTCTTAAGTCCATGATGGAAAGATTGAATCTGCACTCCAAATGTGAGGTCAACAGGCCTTAGGCTCCATAGTGTTTCTCTTGGGGATAGATGATCGGAAGACTGAAGCCAAGTTTCATATTATAGAATCAGATACATCTTTTAACTCTTTGCTTGGGAGAATATGGATGCATGAGAACAACATAGTTCCATTATCTCTACATCAGTGCATGAAGTTTATGAGAGGTGGGATCGTCAACCATGTCAAAGGAGATCTGAAGCCATTTATGGTTCATGAGGTTGGCATATATAAGGACGCGGCTTACTAACTCCCTCAAAATTAACAAGTTTATTCTAGTAAACTTAGCTAAAGTTTAAAAATAAAAGAAAATGAAAAAGAAAAAGAAAAAGAAAAAGAAATAGAAAAAGAAAAGAAAAGAAAAGGGAAAATGAAAAAGACAATAAAATGGAGCGAAAATAAACTTGGAGGAGGAAGTGGTGCTTGACATTAGATTCCACTCATAGTTCATTACTCCATTCGAATATATGGGTAGGACGACTTGACCTCCACCAGGAAGAGGAAGAGGCTAGTTTAGAGGCAGTCCTAGGGGTGTAAAACCTCATTATTGGCCATCCAATAGAAGATATGTCCCAACTACCAAGAGTACACTTGTTATCCATATAGACATAAAATCTAGTTCATAGGATGAGTCTTATACGGTTAGCACACTAGCCAACTCTTGTCAGTAGTAGATTCCCTTGGAGGTGACACTTAAGCTAGATAGTGATGAAGACAGGGATCAAAAGCAAAGCCTAACTATATCCAAGTCTATATGTGAAATAGTTAGGCATCAGTTGGGAACCTTAGCTCTAACCCCACATGCTCTCAAAAAGCTGAGGGTTTGGAAGTTAAGGAAGCCCCTATGTCATCCACATATGTGAAGACTCAGAGGTTCTTTTTGGAATCATCATCCTCAAGTCAAAAAGTTGATATAGAACTTGAGGATGATTCATATAAAGATTTAATAGAATTACCTTTTGATTGGTACTTGCCTTGTGTTCATAATTTAGCAAAGAAAGGGTTAATCTCACAAACATGGTCAAAGCACAGGTCAGACTACTTTGAAAGAATATGTAAGAACAAATGCAAAAGCTCTTAGTCAAGATCGAGACTAGGATTGGTATAGTGGGACCAATCTTTGATGATGATGCCAGATTAGTCATCACCAATGATTTGGAATTTGATAGGTTCTTTCAAAATCACATTAACTCATATGAGGAGTTGTGCTTAGAAAATTCATATGATTTAGATGATTTTGAAGACATAGATGCACCGATAGAGTTCAAAGAAGAGATGAAGTCAACCATCGATGAGCTCAAGGAAATTAACTTAGGAACTGAAGAAGATCCACACTCCTGACATACACTAGTTCTTTGCTGAATGAAATTGAAACCAATGACTTAGTTAGACTATGGACTGAGTTTAAGGAATGCTCTGTATGGAGTTATAAAGAGATGCATGGATTGGCTCCTGATGTAGCGATCCATAAACTAACAATGGAGCCTACTGCTAATCCTATCAAGCAAGCTCCTAGACGGATGTGATTAGACATAGAACAATAGGTCATTTATGAAATCAAGAAATTGATCAATGTTGGCTTCATCCAGAAAGAAAAATACCCTACCTGGTTAGCTAGCATCATCCTAGTTAAGAAAAATATTGGCCAAATTCACATATGCGTTGGTTTTAAGGATTTAAAAATGGCATGTTCAAAAGATGGTGGATATTGCCTCATCTCATGTACTCTTCTCTTTCATAGATGGCTCATCTAGATAAAACCAAATAAAGATGGTTACTAAAGATGACAGAAACACTTCTTTTAGAACCCCAATCAGATTCTATTGCAATAAGGTCATGCCTTTCAGCCTTAGAAATGCCGTTGCTACATACCAGTGGGCTATGACTCAAATCTTTGATGAACTCATTCATCATCAAGTCAACTACTATGTCGATGATATCATGGTGAGAAGTAGAGAAAAGGAAGACCATCTCTTTGACTTGAGAGTAGTTTTCAAATAGTTAAGATAATTTTACCTCAAAATGAACCCCTCAAGTGTGGACTCATAGTAGCTTCAAGGAAATTCCTTAAGTTTATTGTCCGACACTAGAGAATTGAAATTCATCTGAAGAAGATCTAGAAGATATTAGAAATGCCACCCCTAAAAGTTTAACTCAACTCAGATCATTCCAAGGGTGGTTGGCGTATCTAAGATGCTATATATCCAACCTATCAAGAAGATGTCAGCCATTCATGACACTTGTCAAAAAGGATGCCAAGTTCAAGTGGGATGATAAGTGTGAGCATGTGCTGATTTAGGGTTTAAGGTTTTTTTTATAAATTAAGTCAAATAGTAGGTTTTGATTTATTTACTATATTTAGTTTACTTTTTTATTTATTTTAGTTTACTTTATTTTTTATTTTTATTTAGGTTTATTTGTTTTTATTTACTTTAGTATATTTATTCAGGTTTATTTATTTTATTTTAGGCTTTATATTTGAGTTTATTTTTAGGTATAGGTTTATGATTAAGTTTATTCTTTAGTTGAGTTTTATTTTATTTTATTTTTTAGGTTTAGGTTTTATTTTTTATTTTTAAGTTATGGTTTAGGTTTTTATTTTATTTTTTTTTAAGTTTAGGTTTTAGGTTTTTAGGTTTTTATTTTAGCTTTATTTTTAGGTCTTATTTTTTAGTTTAGGTTTATTTTTAGTTTATTTTATTTTATTTAGTTTAAGATTAGGTATAGGTTTAGGTTTAGGTTTTACTTATTTTAGTCTAGTTTTTTTTATGCTTAGGTTTAGTTTTATTTTATTTTGTTTATTTTATTTTTATTTTAGGTTTAGGTTTTTTTATTTTAGGGTTTAGGTTTTATTTTTTATTTATTTTTAGGTTATATTTTAATGTTTATTTTTTAGGTTTAGGTTTTTATTTCATTTTTATTTTATTTTGTTTTTATTTTAAATTTAGTATTTATTTTATTTAGGTATTTTATTCTTAAGTTTATTTTATTTTTTAGCTTAGTTTAGGATTTTTTTTAACAATGAACAAATTTAGATTGAGCGTTTCTTCTTTTCAATTTCATCAACCAAGTAACAAATGAGGGAAGTGAGGTAATCAAATGACCTCCTTGGGTGTAGCTAAAGCCTTGGTTTTGGGATGTCTAGACTATGTACCCATTACCATTCAATATTATATGAATCAACACATGAATAGAGGAAAGAGAACTCAACATTCATACACTTAAGCTATAAGCACATGTGTTTCTTATTTATTTATAACTAGCATCATAACACATATTATTATTTATTTATAAGCTTTTGAAAAATACATTTAGATTTAATAGTGATAATAGCCATGCATATATTAAATTAAATCAACACATGCAAGCTTACATAAAGGAAATCATTTTTATTTTACATGATTTTGAAAAGATGGATGCTTGAATTCAAATAAAATACCAAATTTAACATGATTGGAAAGAGGACAATCAAATATAAGCATGTGATTCATTCAACCAAACAAGTTCTTAAGGATAATCAAATCAAATAAAATTATTTGAAGCAACCAAAGCATTTTTTCTAATAAATTTTTTGATTTAAAGAGGAAAAGAGAAATCATCTCTACTTGTTTTAAACCCTTTCCACATTGCTGATTTGATTTAATTTAAGAAAATGTAATTAAGTTGATTTTATGGGTTAGTTAAGTTGAACCCTTATTTAGATGAATTAATTATCCTTACCTATGTCACCTTAAAGTAATTAACTAAATAATTATGAGCCAACATGATATGTATGGAAAATAAACTTGTAATGATCCTAAGAAATAAAAGGGGCCTAATGCTTAATTAGATTAAGGGACTTAATTAATTACTCTTATGGTTTTCCCACACGTGTGGACTAACCATAATTTCATTAAACTCTTTTAGGTTATTAAACACCTAAAGATCTACCCCATGATTTAAATAATTAAGGTATGATGTGATTATAATTTCAATTTGATTAAGTGATTTAATTAATTAGTTAAATCTTAATTAATTTCATTTTAAAAAAGGGTTAAATGAACTTAGGGAAAGGGGTCCCAACCCTATTCTTAGTTCACTTACTGTTGAACATTGATTAATAAATTTAATTAACTAATTTATTACTATTCATGGGTTAATAAATCATTAATTAACTTAAAATAGTAGTTAAGGTTTAATTAGTCAATTTTCTTAATTAAGTGAGCAATAAATCCCAAGAAAATCATGGGAGGTAGGGGTCATCCCATTAAATTAACCCATAAAATCTGGGATTAATTGTTAAAGTAATTAAGTTAATTAATTTAATAGTTAAACCTTAATTAAACTTTAATTACTATTTAAAATTAGTTAAGATCATTTTAATTATTTCTCTTTTAAAATACCTTTAAAATGTGAATTTATTTGCATTTTTATTTCTCTATGAATTTTATGATTTTTAGAAGTTTCACCCATTAAAACTGATTAATTAAGCCTAATTAAAGCCTAATCCTATTACCGCCATGTGGTGTGCTGACACGGTGCACTTTCCATGTGGTGCCGTGGATTGGATACTTAAAACTTATCTGACTCAGTGCCTACGTGGTGGCAGCAGACACTTTTTTCTATCCATCATTCGATCTAAGATTGGATGGCTACGATTAATCCCACAACTTAATAGAATTAAATCAGATCAATCTAGTGGATTTAATCACAACCATCCATCGATCATGCAATGACGGTGTCGATCTAACATCATGAGTGAGGAGAATGGAGTCCTCCCATTGCTCACTTGATCTGAGCTTACTTGAGCTCGGATCAACTCCTAAAGGATCTTACACCTTCATAGCATCGATCAAAGGGAACCCATTAGTCAAGATCACACGAGATGCTAGTTTTCTTCAAAAATCTCCAACCCAATTTTAGCTAAGGATCCGTTTTGGAAGCCAACCTCATCAAAGATCAAGATCAGTGGCTCGAACAATTGAAGAAGCTTCATCTAGTAAAGATGAAGCCCTGTTGAGCAATAATTGGATCAATTCCTTGACGTTCACTTGGAAGGTCATGAACTAATGATTTGGAGCTCAGCTTTGATCAAGTCCCACCTCCAATGCTCGAGAAGCTTGGGAGATGATTTGTTCTTGCTCAATGAGGCCTAAAGAAGGTGCGAGCAAAGTTAATTTGAGTTTGATGGAGAAATAAGGAAGTTAGGTCAGAAATGGGAGTGTCATGGGATGACAGAATGGCATTTTTGATCGAGGAAGCTTGGGAGCTTAAGGATTGGATTTAACGGATCATCTTGCAGTGGCTCTGAGGAATGATTTTTTGCATGTGTTTGAGTGGAAATGAGGGGTGTATAACCCCTTCATATTGATTGACGGGGATCGGGTTTGGCTTAAGTGGCCATCCCATCTGTGGAGTCATGGGTGGAAGGGAAGTGAGTTGGCTCGATTGGTTGGTTGAAGGTGTGGAGGTGGCTTCCAAGAAGGAATCATGGGTGTCCTATGGGTTTTAAATGGGAATGGAGAGGGTGATTTCACCTCCCATGGGTCATGGCTGACCCAACGACCCCTTGGCTAAGGTTGGGTAGTGTCTTAAGTGCTTAGTGGACCATTGGGAGAGTACCAAGTGGCCAAAGAATGGGTGATTTGTCCCATGTGATTCCCTTTACCTAAGGGTAGAATGATCATTTAGCATTGGATTTGATTTGGGCAGATTAGAAATGATCCAAAAGTGGGTTAGCCCAAATTTCAAGTCAATTGGAGTTGATTTGGTTAGGTTTGGCTCAATTTGACTCATTTAGGTCAAATTGGGTTAGGTTGTCAAGTTGACCAATTGGTCAAATTGGGTCAAACCAAGGGTTAGTCAAGTTCATATGATCATTTGGGATGTTTTGGTTCAATTGGTTTGGTTTAGTTTGGCTTAGATTTGATTTTGGCTCATTTGAATTCATTTGGGTCAAATGGATTAAGTTGACCAATTTGACCAAATTGGCCAAATTGGCTTGGGTTGGGTGTTGGTTTGGGTTTAGTTGACCAATTATAGATGGTTTTAGGCTTTGGTTTCAATTAATTTGGATTTGGTTTTGATTTAGGCCAACTTGAACCTTTAGGTCAAAGGGCTAAGTAGGTCAATTGGGTTCAATTGGGTCCAATCATGGCCTTGGTCAAGTTCAACAATCAATTTGGAATGAACTTGAGCCATTGATTGCAATCAATTTGGTTTATATTTTGATTTGACCCAATTTGGTCTTTTATGTCAATTTGGGTTAACTTGGGTCAAGAGGGCCAATTGGATTTGGTTTGACTCAATTGAAGGCATAGTCATATTGAAATATTGATTTTGATTTGGTATGAGTCATTGGTTTTAAAGGATTTGGCTTAGGTTATAATTTGGCTAGTTTGGGTTCATATGGGTTAAGAGATTGACTTGGTCAAATGATGAGGTTGACTTGGTTTGACCCAATTTATGACAATTTATCAACCTAGGGTGATCAACAATCATGATGGGAGGTTTTGATAGGTTTGGCTCAATCGATTTGGGTAGAACTTAGAAATTAAATAAAATCAGGTCAAAATTTTGGATTTAGGTATATATAAATTAAATTGCTTAAATTTCAAATTTATTCATATATTCAAGTCAAAAGGTTGTGTTTAACTTGAAATTGGTTAAAATTTATATGATGGTTGAATATATGAACATGATTGATTCATGAGAAAATCAATTGAATTTGGGTTTTGGAATGAAGGAATTTGGCTAAGTCCATCGAGTTGTGTCATGTAGGTTTGGATTTTGATTTGGTTTGATTTAGTTTTGATGATTTAAATGTATATTTCATTTAAATTTGTGAAAATGATTGAAAATATGATTGGTTAGAAAATCATTGAGTTTAACTTGATTTGGATTAAGATTTGGCTAAGTCCATGGGATAGGTCATATGCTTAGGAAGGGTTTTGATTTAATTTGATTTAGTTTGATTTAGTTTTGTTCATTTGAATGTAGATTTGATTTATATTTAGTAAGATGATTGAAGATATAAATTTATGAGAAAATCAATTTATTTTGGATTGATTTGGATTATGATTTGGCTAAGTCCATAGGATAGGTCATATGGCTTAGGAAGGGTTTCAAGTTTGGATTTGATCATTTGATTTTGAATTTGGGTTTGGAAATTTGAATTTGATGTTTGGAACTTGAGATTTGGTTTGAAGGTGAACTTGGATTGGATTTGGGTTGTCGGGTAAGTGGATTATCCTAATCCTTAAGGCATAACTTAATCCTATGGTTAAACCTTATAAGTCTTTAGGCTTAGGTTAAGTGTTCACCTAATTGTTAGAAGTGTCTTATGACTAGGGAACTCTTAGTGTCTAGAAGACTCTTAAGTCCAAGATGGGAAGATTGAATCTGCACTCCAAAGTGAGGTCCTTAGGCTCCATAGTGTTTTGCCTTGGATAGATGATTGGAAGGCAAGCCAAGTTTCACATTATAGAATCGGATACATCTTTTAACTCTTTGCTTGGGAGAATATGGATGCATGAGAACAACATAGTTCCATTATCTCTACATCAGTTTATGAAGTTTGTGAGAGGTGGGATCGTCTACCATGTCAAAGGAGATTTAGCCATTTATAGTTCATGAGGTCGCATATATGAGGATGCGTACTAACTCCCTCAAAATCAACAAGTCTATTCTCGTGAACTTGGCCAAAGTTTAAAATAAAAGAAAATGAAAAAAAGAGAAAAGAAAAAAAGAAAAGAAAAGAAAAGAAAAGAAAAGAAAAGGGAAAATGAAAAAGAAAATAAAATGGGCGAAAATAGACTTGGAGGAGGAAGTGGTGCGACATTAGATTCCACCCATAGTTCATTACTCCATTGAATATATGGGTAGGATGACTTGACCTCCACCGAAGAGGCTAGTTTAGAGGTCCTAGGGTGGAAAACCTCATTATTGGCCATCCAATAGAAGATATGTCCCACTAAGTACACTTGCTATCCATATAGACATAAAATCTAGTTCATAGGATGAGTCTTATATGGTTAGCACACTAGCCAACTCTTCTCAGCAGTAGGTTCCCTTGGAGGTGACACTTGAGCTAGATAGCGATGATGACTGGGATCAAAAGCAAAGCTTAACTATATCCAAGTCTATATGTGAAATGGTTAGGCATCAGTTGGGAACCTTAGCTCTAACCCCACATCCTCTCAAAAAGTTGAAGGTTTGGTAGTTAAGGAAGCCCCTATGTCATCCACACATGTTAAGACTCATAGGTTCTTTTTGGAAGCATCATCCTCAAGTCAAGAAGTTGATATAGAACTTGAGGATGATTCATATAAAGATTTAATATAATTACCTTTTGATTGGTACTTGCCTTGTCTTCATAATTTAGCAAAGGAAGGGTTAATCTCACATACTTGGTCAAAGCACAGGTCACACTACTTTGAAAGAATATGTAAGAACAAATGCAAAAGCTCTTAGTCAAGATCGAAGACTAGGATTGGTATAGTGGGACCAATCTTTGATGATGATGCGATTAGTCATCACCAATCATTTGGAATTTGATAGGTTCTTTCAAAATCACATTAACTCATATGAGGAGTTGTGCTTAGAAAATTCATATGATTCAGATGATTTTGAAGACATAGATGCACCGATAGAGTTCAAAGAGATCAAGTCAACCATCGATGAGCTCAAGGAAATCAACTTAGGGCGAAGAAGATCCACACTCACATACACTAGTTCTTTGTTGAATGAAATTGAAACCAATGACTTAGTTAGACTATTTGAGTTTAAGGACCTTTGCATGGAGTTATGAAGAGAGCATGGATTGGTAGTGATCCATAAACTAGCAATAGAGCCTACGCTAATCCTATCAAGCAAGCTCCTAGGCATGATTAGACATAACAACGGTCATTTATGAAATCAAGAAACTGATCGATGTTGGCTTCATCCGGGAAGAAAAATACCCTACCTGGTTAGCTAGCATCATCCTAGTTAAGAAAAATATTGGCCAAATTCACATATGCATTGGTTTTAAGGATTTAAAAAAGGCATGTCCAAAAGATGAATTTCTACTACCAATCCCGGAGCTGATGGTGGATATTGCCTCATCTCATGCAGTCTTCTCTTTCATAGATGGCTCATCTAGATATAAAAAAATAAGATGGTTACTAAAGATGAAAGAAAACACTTTTTTAGAACCCCAATCATCTATTGCTATAAGGTCATGCCTTTTTAGAAATGCATTGCTACATACCAGTGGGCTATGACTCAAATCATGAACTCATTCATCATCAAGTCGAGTGCTATGTCGATGATCTCATGGTCAAAAGTAGAGAAAAGGAAGACCATCTCTTTGACTTGAGAGTAGTTTTCAAACAATTAAGATAATTTAACCTCAAAATGAACCCCTCAAGTGTGCACTCATAGTAGCTTCAAGGAAATTCCTTATGTTTATTGTCACTAATTGAAATTGAAGATCAAGGAGATATTAGAAATGCCACCCTAAAAGTTTAACTCAACTCGGATCATTCCAAGGTTGGTTTGTCTAAGATGCTATATATCCAACCTATCGGGAAGATGTCACCATTCTCAACTTGTCAAAAGGATGCCAAGTTCAAGTGGGATGATAAGTGTGAGCATGCCTTCAAAGACATCAAGCATTACGATGACGCTAGTTCTAGCATCCTGCAAGCCTCTCATACTTTACACTATTGCATTAGATGAGTCCATTGGTGCTTTGTTGGCCCAAGCCAATTACAAAGGGATGGAAAATGCACTCTACTACCTCAGCCATCATCTAATCCTTACTGAGGCTAATTATCCAGCCATTAAGAAGCATTACCTAATTATCATCTTTGAATCCCAAAAGCTATACTACTACATGCTTCCTCATAAGGTAAACTTAATCTCTAAAATCAATCCACTATAGTATCTCATGACAAGGATGACACTAGCCAAATGGTTAGCACGATGGCCCATGATCCTCTCATAGTTTGACATTACCTTTATACCCCTCTGTGCGATGAAAGGACAAGTGCTAGTGGATTTTTTAGCGACACACCACTTCTCGACTCTTCGCTTAGTGATGATCTCCCTGATGAACAAATCATGAACTTAGGGGACACTAGCATTCACCGCTGGGAGATTTACTTTGATGGTGTGGCTTCCTCTCAAAGAGGAGCAAAATCACAATCTACTATTCCATGAAAAATAGGGGTAGGAATAGTTCTCTTAACTCTGGACTACAATGTGATGAGATTATCATATCATTTGTCCAATCCTTGCACCAACAATGAAGCTGAATATGAGGCACTAATTGTCAGTCTAGAGTTAGCCCTTACTCTAAGCATCTAGAATGTCAACATATTCAAGGATTCTCAGCTAGTTATCAACCAAATCATTGTGTCCTATAAGGTTATAAAGCCCAAGCTCCATGACTACCACAAGTACACCATGTAGTTGTTGGCCCAAATCCCACAAGTTACCATTTATAAGATTCCTTGAGGAGAGAATGTCATAGAATATGCTTTAGCCAAACTTACCAATGAGTTGGCATGTTCAGAGGATGAGTCCATATCAATAGAGGTCCAAAATAGACAAGTCTCAACCTTTATTGATATTGAAATCATCAAAAAGTACTCTCTTGAAGGGGAGGTTGCCATTGCCAAAAAAGGTTAAGGAGTTAGATTGAGACAACCATTCATGGGTTACCTAAATAAAGGCAAACTACCTTAAGAGAAGTCTAAGCCCATCGATGAAGTGAGAGTACTTTCCTACACTCTCTCATGGATGGTGTCTTGTACCATGGTATTTCTATCATATGTGGTTACATTATTTATACAAGCACAAAACCATAAGATCATGAGGGTCATTGATTCATCTTAGCTTCGACTACTTTTCCAAATGGAAGGTGATTACGCTCAGAGGTCACATCTCCATATGTTAAAGATATTCTACCATTAACTACCCTGGGGTAAATGGTAGCGAAGCCTCAACAAAACTCTCATCCAAAATCAAGAAGACACTCGACAACAACAAGAGACAGTGGCATGAGCATTTAGTTGAAGCCTTATAGGACTACTGCATAACATATAGAACTCCAACTCAATCTACTAATTTTTCCTTAGTGTATGGGTCCGAAGTTGTTCTACCATTAGAAGTCAAACTCCCACCACTAAAATAGATGATATAGCAAGATCTAGAATAGAATGCCAAGTTGTGGTTAGAATAGCTCGAAGGTTTGAGAGGAGGCATGCCAAAACCTCAGGTTATACAAAGCTAAAATGATTCAAGCTCACAACAAGTTGGTCTATCCAAGAGCTTTCGTAGGAGAGCTTATTTTAGTTCAAAGGAGACCATTGTTGCCCAGATGGAGGTGTTTGAAGAAGGCCCTTTGCCATAGAAGGCCTAGGAGGATCTTATCATTTATTAATCATAAGGAGAGAGCACCCAATGCTTCCAATCAATGGCCTCTACTTAAAGAAATATTATAAATTTTTAAAATAATTATCATCAATGAAAATTCCATTTTGAATTCAATCTCTTCCATGTTGAAAGTATTCTTGTTTGAATCATGATGTGTTTAGGGTGGTAAGGAACGAATAGCATCCTATCCTTCATCAACATAAACACAAACTACACACAAACATATAAAGCAAGCACATATCTTTTTGTTTATTGGTTGAGATATCCTCAATGACACTCACTCGATCGCTAGGTCGGATTGACATGCTACCCTACTAGTGTGTCACCCAATGGTCTTCTTGCTTTGGAAGATGTGAGTCTCCTATATTTTCCTTTCTTACTTAGCCACTGCATGTTGACAAGCACCTTGTTAATTTGGTAGGCCTTACTATGTGGCTAGTAAGCTACCTCATGTTAGCTTTATTTAAAAGGATGTGAGCCTGCTATGCTTTCTTCTTGGATTAGCCTTCGTGCACTTTCCAGGTTGAGTATATTTGAGGTTTAGGATAAGTCGCCTAATAGCTCCTTCCCTATTGATTGCTTCAAGTTTGGGTCCAGTCCTTCCTCTCCCACTTAGTAGTCTCTAGGTCGACAACATCGTCTGCCAATGATGACTATCCGATGATCAATTCTGCTTGAAAGTTGTAAGCCTACATGCTTTCTTTCTAGATTGATCATTGCACCGTGAACCTTAGATGGTTGGTTCTCACCTTGATGGATACCACTCATGGTAGATGTAAGTATGCTATGCTTTCTCTTTGAGTTGGCCACCGTACACCTATAGGCTTTCTTTTCTAGGGCTCAGAATAATGCCCCTATCAGCACCTCCCCTATGGGCACTATATTTGGATCACATCCTTTGCGACCCTATTTAGACATTATCAGTTCTTCTGGTTGGAGAATTTGTCCGTGGATGTGCTGTGGTCTAGTAAATATGAGATAGGTCAAGGCTGACATATCTTAGTGTGGTCCTCACCACAAAACATATATAAATAAAATATATATTCACTTGTGGATTAGGAGGACCCTAGTGGTACCTTTTCCCAAGCAAGCATCCTATCTTTAGACAATGTCAACAAAACTCCTATAGGAATGCCTAACTACTCTTGAGTTGATATAAGTCCCAGCATTCACTCGGTAGTCACCCTAAGTGGGTTCTATTTGTTGTGCTACCAATAGGTAACCCAGCTATTCCCTAATAGAAGATGTAAGTCTTTCTTTGTTGACCTCATTTTTAGGATGAGTTCTCAACACCTCTATCTTGGACATAAGACATCTCTTATACTTTAAGAGTTCCTTACTCTTAAGACACATCTAGTGATTAGGTGGACACTCAACTTAGCCTTAGAAGACCTAGAAGAGATAGCCATAGGAATAGGTCATGCCTTAGGGTGTTAGGAAAATTTCCTACCCTTAGCTTAAACCATTCCTCACTTTCCTTCCTTCAAGTCAAACTCCAAATCAATTCTATTTGATTTCCTTCAAATCCAAATCAACTCCATAAGATTGAAAACCCATGATCAAAATCCATCAAAATTCCTTAGTCCAAATTTTGCTAAGTCCTTAATCCTTCCTTAAGGAATTAACCAAAATCATGATTCAAACCTATTCAAACCTTTGATATTTTCTCATAATTCATTTATATTCATTTATATTCACATATATAAATGAAATATTAAATTCAAATCATCAACTAAACTCAAAACTCCAAATCAAATCATGAAAATTTTCTTAAGTCCCTTTAATTTTCCATTAAAGGACTTAGCCAAAATCAATCTAAACCTTGATCAAACCTATTCAAATTCATGGGATTTTCTCAAAACTTATTTATATTCTCATATTATTCTCATATAAATGAAATATAAATATAAATCAATAAAATCAAACCCACAAATTAAATTCCAAATTTAAAATCCTTTAAATTCCCTTTAATAGATTTAACTTAAATCATGATCAAACCATTTCAAATTCATGGGATTTCCTCAAAACTTATTTATATCCTCATTCATATTTTCATATATAAATGAAATATAAATATAAATCAATAAAATCCAATGCAAATATTAAATTTCAATTTAAAAATTACCTTAAATCCATTAAATTCCCTTTAATGAATTTAACCTAAATCATGATTAAACCACTTCAAATCCTTGAATTTTTCTCATGATCGATTTATATTCACATATATAAATGAAATATAAAGTGAAACAATCAAAATCAATTACAATAATCAAACTCAAATTCACTCAAAATCTAAGCCTTTCAAGCCAAAATCTTGACCTTAGTCAAATCACTTTCAAATCAAGACAAACTCTTGATTTTCTCTCATGGTTCAATCAATCGTATAATCATGAGCTCATATGTAAATCCAAACTTCAATCATTCAATCAAAACCTAATTAAAATCAAACCCAAGACCCTTTCATATCCTTCCTTTGAATATGAAATTTTCAAATGGATCTAAATCCATTTGACTTCAAACCACTTGTAAATGGATTTATATTTCAATCATAAGTCCATATACAAGATCAATCAACTTCAAATCAAGCTTTGGAAGCCATTTGACCCACTTAGGCTCACTTGACCCAAAGTGACCTAAAGTACCCTTATATGAGCCAACTTTTTCCTAACCAAATTGGATTGAATCAAACTCATATATCCCTCTCATCATGATCATCAATCATCATGGGATGATCAATCAACTAAATTGGGTCAAACCAAGTCAAACATAATGGTTGACCAAGTCAATTATTAACCTAAAATGAAACCTTACATAACCAAATTCCACCATAGGCCAAATTGATTGAAACCATTGATCTAAGTTCACTCATGACCTATGTTTGAACTTTGACCAATCTAACATTTGAGCCTAACCTAGCCTAATTGGCCCACTTGACCCAAGTTGACCCATTTTGACCTAAAGGGTCAAAATGTGTCAAAACTTGATCTAAGCTAAATTGATTGGAACCAATGGGTCAAGTCTATCCCAAATCACTTATGGAACTTGACCAAAGCCTCAATTGGCCAACTAGACCCAACCTAGCCCAATTGACCTTAGACCCAACATGACCTAAAGGGGTCATGTTGAGCCAAAATTGAACTTAACCAAAATTGATTGGAAACAAAATACCAATCCACTCCATATGACTAACCAAACCTAAACCTACCCTTGACCTACCTCAAATAGGTCAAATGTGTCAAATAGGTCAACTTGACCCATTTGACATAAGTGAACTCAAATGAGCCAAAACTAAATATATACCAAATTGAATCAAGACAAGACCAACAAAAAATTTCAAATGGTCATATGAACTTTACCCAACCCTTGGTTTGACCAAGTTTGACCTATTAGTCAACTTGACCCAAGTTGACCCATTTTGACCTAAATGGGTCAACATGAGCCAAACCTATCAAATGGATTCCAAATCCAATGAAACTTGGCCAAACCTAGTTTCTCCACATACCAACATGTCCAAAGTGAAAAAATGGCAAAATTACCATTTTACCTCTAGGCCATAGAACAAATTTTGGCCTAGCCCATGGGTGGTCATACCCTCTTCACAATCACTTGAGGCTTGCCTAAGAGCTCAAGGAGACTTAGTGATGAGTGGTGCATCCAACCCAATGGGTTTGGGTCAGCCATTGGTCCTTAGACCAAACCCAACTTAAAATTGAAATTTCAAACTCCCTCTTAAGCTCAAATGCATTGGAAGTTGGCAACCCATTCCTTGGATCAAACTGACCATGTGCACACTCAAAATAGATCAAACAACCTTCCCAATCTCATCAATTGGATCAAAATGGTAAGACCATTGTCGACCATCCGATCGTTCAAGGGGTAGATATACTCCCCCTAATTCACTTCTATTTTCACACACTCAAGGTTGATTGAAGAATAGGATGCCAGAGGAGCCATTGGGGATTGATCCTAATCCTCTTAGTGCTCTTCCCATTTTTCTTCGCTTTTGAATAATGAAAAATAGGGAGGTCTACTTCTTCAGTTCCTCTTACACTTCTTCTGGGTTCCAGGATCCAGGGGGAGCAATTGGAATCAAAGCAGGATCTTTAAGTGGTGTTGGTCCATGAGCAAGCCACTCAATCCCAAGGCCTGAATTTTAGCAGGCTTCATCCCTGGATGGGCTTCATCAATCAATCTCGGTGTGGGTGGAGTGTGGAGCTGTGTCAAATTTTGACCATTGGATTTGTCGCTCTCTATCTCTAGATGGTGTGGGTTGATTTTGGTTTGATTCCATGCTAGATCAAGCTTGGATCTTCTTCTTGATCATGGAGGGTCTCTATTGATCAAGGGAAAGAACTTGGCTCATCTCATCCATCCACGCATTTTAGATGGAGGGCTGAGATTATTTAGCACGTTTAGTTATATGTTTATCCTTTATAAACCACGGGTGAATCCTTAGCCATCCTTTGATCGAATAGTAAAGAATAAAAGCGTGTGCACTACCATCTCAATTTGGGATGTGACATTTAAGTTACCCCTCATGCGATGATGTAAGTGTGCTTGACGATGCCAGCCACCATCGCGATGTGGGCTAGGATTACTTAGGGTTAATTAAAATGCTTAATTAATTTTGATTAATCCATGGATCTTCAAAATGCATAACTCTTCATAGAAAATTCAAAAAAAATATGAAATAAAATTCTATAGATAGATAATTAAACCTAGAACATTTTAAAATTAATTTTGATGAGTTTTGAATTATGATTTTCTATGAATTTAGGTTTTATTAGAAAGTTTATTTTACTAATTACTCTTTGATTAGGCCTCCGATTAATCCCAAATTTCTTGGGTATGTTTTAGGGGATGACCTCTGCCTCCCTAATTTTCTTGGGATTTATTAAAGGCTTGATTAGAGTAATTACATGTGGTTTCCTTAATTACCCTTCTCATGTAATTAAGCATAATTAAGGTATGATCAGTGGTTTTACCCTCTGATTAGGGTTGATTAAGGTTAGATCTAGTAAGTAGGAGGTTTATGGAATAATTTTGGGGCATTTCCCCTAAGTTATTCCCTAAACCCCTCTTCTCTCCCTAATCTTCTCATATAATTATCCCCTTAATCAATTTCCTAAAAATTCTAAAAAGTTCCAGAACTTAATTAATCTACCTTGGGTAGATGCTTAGGTGTTTAATAGCCAAAGTTCAATTAAGGAAATGAAAAAATAATTCATAAGCATGAAAAGGTGTTTTAAAATTACTTAAGATAAGCTTAATTAACTTTTAATTGTGAGCCAAATTGCATTAGGCCTTTCATTATTAGGTGCATTGCAAATTTAAATTCCTTGTGGATTTTATGTCATCTCATTAGCTCATAATTATTTAGTTAATTCTTCGGTGGTGTAGGTAATGGTTAATTAAGTTACTTAATTCATACCTTAACCTAATCAATGCATAAAAATGGATCTAATTATTTAATAATTAAACAAAAATATAAAGCACATGTGGGAATGAGTTAGGAACATTAAACTCATCTCACCTTTTCAAAATTAAATAAAACTTCAAACTAAACAAAAATCACTTTGAAATTCACTTTGATTTATTCTAAATTTTCTAATTCTATAAGAATGTCTTTAGATTTAAGTGAAGTGAGTTTTTTTACATTCTTTCATTACTTTAATCTTTCCTCAAAATGTTAAGTTGTATGCCATGTGATTTCAGCATTCATGATTTCATGTTTCAAATTTTAAAATGAAATTGTTTACTTTATGTCAAATGTGCATGTGTTGGCTAAACTAAAATATGAGTGGCTATTATCACTACTAAATCCAAATTATTTTTAAAACTTATAAATAAAATATCAAATCTGAAAGTATGCTACTTATACTTTAATTATAAGCTTGCATGTGAAATATTATAAAGTTATGCTTAGTATAGGTTTCCTTTCTCTCTTATGTTGGTATAGTTTTGAATATGAATTTGGTGAGATATAAGGTTCATTTGAAAAGGACCTAATGCTCACCTAATTTCATATCCTATTCATCCTTATGCTACCATCTAAGTAGGGTTACCTACACTTACAAACATAAATTGTATAAACAAAGAAATCTATTAAACAACTTTTGCATCTTCCTTTTCTATTTCATTTTTTTTATATGCATGCTTGTTTTTATGGAAAGTGGTATATTAGTCTGACAAGGTTGCGGCTTTAAGTAGCCCTAAGTAGGTCTTAAACCTTACACCTTTGGTTAACAATGACACTTTACTCACTTATGCCTTTCTTACTTTCATGTATGTATGTGAAATTTTGGATAAGGAAAACCTTTTCTACTTAAGAAAAATCATGCATATTCAACTTCTAATTTTTCTTAAATGGATTACTTAGCATCATAAAGTGTGTTAACTAATCTCATTTGCATGTATAGATATGCTTAGGGTCCATCCATATGCATGTATATATATATATATATATATATATATATATATATATATATATATATATATATATATATGAAAGAGATGATGAGTAATGTGTGTTATGTGAATTTTGATTCATTTTATTTAATCTTAAAATGCCTTTCTCTTTGAATAGGTTTGTTTAGGGTTTATCTAAACTTAGGATTGATTAAAGATGTAATCAAAACATTCACCTACATGAAACTAAAATATGAACCCACTTTAGAAAATTACTTAAGGTTAGGGAAGGAAAGAGAAGTTCTCTTCTCTTTCCCTCTCTTCATAACTTAGTAATTAATTATAGGTTTCACTTAAACCAAATTAAAAAATGAAATACAATCAACCCAAAACACTTAAACAACTTAAATGAAGCTCTCCTAAGTTGAACATGTCCTTCACACTTAGAAAATTTGAACCTAAAGCCATAGCTAAGCATACCACACAAACCTTCAAAGCACACACATTAGCCTAAGTCACCACTTCTAGCCTTAGGTTAAGTCAGTGCATGGTTTGTTGTTATGTTTTATTTTGTGATATATGTTTTAGAATGGATGTTAGGGTGTATGCTCATAGAATGAATGGTAGGATGTTCTTAGTTTAACTATTCTTTTTTGCCAGGGATTGTGCTTAAGGGTTGCTATCATAAATAAAAATATAAATGCTTTTGCTTGTAGATGCTTTATACCCCTAAGCATAATCCATAGGCTAGGTGGACTTAGTCACCCATGTGTTGGGTGATAAGTATAATTTACATGCTTGGGATTTGTGTGGTGTGTTTTAGCTAATCTTTATTTTGCAAATGTTAGTTAGATTTCCACTTTTTCTTTTCATGAAAAAATTTGTATAATTAGGATTTTGGAATGATTTGTTCTAGGGATTAGGATGAGAATTGGTCATAAGATCTTATCTTATGCACCATATGAAGCCTTAATGCATCTATCATCCAACCATCCAAAGAAGGAACCAAAGTAGAAAAGAAAAGAAGAAAGAAGAGAAAATAAAGAAGAATAAAGCTTGAAGAATCCCATAATAATGAATTCCTTTGCTTAATTGTAATTTAACTCATTTGTAATCTGGGTTGTATAAGAGTAGAGCTCAGTTACCCACATTTTATATTTTAGGTTTGTGCAGTGGTGCCCGACCATAATGACCGTTTATTCTTTTTACGATTAGCTTTATAAATTGATTGATGATTTGTTTAGCTTTTGCATTAAGTGGCATGATTTTTCTAGTTTCTTCCTTGCTTTATGTATGGCCTGGATGTGGATTAGGCTCTTTAGAGAAAAATAAATCTTTTACCCAACTTAACAATTCAAATTAAAATTAAATAACTCATAACCTCACCTAAAGCTTAGGAAAATCAAGATAAAAGAATTAGCAACCTTAGCTGGATGAGCATTTCTTTTATAATATCATGCAAATGCATCTTATTTCACTCTTGATTGGAGGGTTCACTTTTCCAAAGAACCCGCTTGACCTTTGAGAGCGGTGGAAACTCACATCCTCCTCTTCTCATTGATTTTGGTAATCTTCTTTCTCATGCATTAGTCATAAAAATCCTATTAGCGAGTCAAAATATTTGTCCAAAATAAAAATAAAAGAAATTTGAATTGCATTAGATTTATGTCATTTGAAGCATGATCTAGTCTCTTTAGAGAGTGAGTTTAAGGACTTAGTCTCTTTCTAAATAATAATAGTCTAGCTACTTGCATAAGAATAAAGACTTGCCCACATGAATTTAAAATCGTAGGAGGAGTTAGTTGGCAGCCACCCCAAGGCAGTTGTAAGTCCAAGCCATCGGGTGGTTTTTCATCTCTTGTGGAGGAAAACCAATTACCATTTTTCAACTTAGATTTAGGTTGTGCTTTCGATTCTCATCGAAGCTCCCTAGATTTAGGTTCTAAGGTTTCTTCTCCACTTTATGGGCCATAAGCATAATTCCTCACCTCCCAGGCATTTCCTTAATCTTGTGTTAAGGAATCTTAAGTCCTAAAATTCTAATGAAAAATTCAACTTAAACAAACTAAATCAATTTCAAAAATGTAAAGCCAATTAGGATAGTCAGATGCTCACTAGTTTCCTAGCATCATGGGCATCTCCTACTTATCTTATCCTTATATGATAATAAATCCCTCTTTTGATCAATCCCATTTTGATTTTCAAACATAAACCAATTGATTAATATTCCTTTCCTATTGGAGTCTTCAAAGACAATGATCATTTATCTTAATCGAGAGTTTTCCTAAGGGATCTTGTCCTTTAGGATGTAATTAACTATGAAGGCTTGCCCCTGTAGGGAACTTAATGAACTTGGTTTAAAATAAACCCTGTTTTACTTTTCCATGTAAGTAGGAGAAGAATCTATGGTATATATGCAGACCCATCATCCTTAGGAGTCCTTATTGAGGTGATTAGGTCCATTAAAGGGTGGTGCTTTCTTTTTTTTGAGACAGTACACTACTTCTTTGATGAGGTACCTAATCACCTGAATAAGTATATCTACGGATCTACGTGGTGTCTTACTAAGATGAATTTCTATAGGTCTCTTCTTTTCTTTTTCTCTACAGATTTGAAGGAGACTCCCTATAAGAATTTATTCATTAAAAATTTTCTTGTGACTCCGCTGGTGATGGTTCCTCTCTCCATCTTTGGTAAATGATTGTTATCTTTGAGTATCGATAGTGGGTTTGTACTTTGGTATGAATCCAAGACTATCCTTCTTCTCGTTGGCACTTAGCTCATTTCATTCTTCAGTTAAGTTAGCCAACATCTTTAGGTTTTAGGACCACATTCCTTGTTGGTTTACAAACCCCCGTTAGGTCCTCCAATCGGTAAAATGAAGAAGATCTAAATAAATAAAAACAAAACATCTTTAAGACTTCTTCTTTATCATTTTCATGATAAGCAAAGGTTGATCCTAAAATAATAAATCTTCCATAAAGAACTTTACCTTTCCAAAAATGCACTTAAAAAAATATTTTCCACAAAATTTCTTCACCCTCATTTAACAATTCACATAATTGTTACATGTTCCAAAAGCACAAATGAACATCTTTTTTCAATTCACTTTAATGAAGATTTCATTTTCAAAATAAAAATGAACAATCATTTTTTCAAAAAATCATAATCATAATCATAAAGTTTTCAAAAGCACACATGAATCTTTCTATTTCATTACACTCACACTTATTGAATGGAAAGTTCATTTTAAAACAAAATTAAAATTTTCAAACAAAAAAAACATGAATACCTTCATTTAATATACTCCAATTTATTAAATGAAGATTTCATTCAACTAAAAAATAAAATATCATTTAAACATATCCCACATATGTTTTAAGTTGGAATTCCTCCCTTTTCAAAAAAAAAATAAAGAAAAGAAACAATCACACACAAAATTTCATACTTCAAAAATTGATCTCCATTCTATACCTAAATTTGTTGAATGGAGGCCCTCTTTTCAAAACATTAAAATCAACAATCATATTTCAAAAAAAATTCAAAAACATTTGGAACTTCATTTAACATATCCAAATTTGTTAAGTGAAGTCTCCAAATTCTAAATCCAAAATTTTCTAAACACATTTTGGAACCTCACTTAGCATAATCAAATTTCTAAGTAAAGTTTCCAAATCCAAAATCAAAATCAACAATCATATTTCAAAAAATTTCAAAACACATTTGGAATTTCATTTAGCATAATCAAATTTAATAAGTAAAGTTTCCAAATCAAAATCAAAATCAATAATCATAATTCAAAAATTTTCAAAACACATTTGGAATTTCATTTAGCATAATCAAATTTGCTAAGTAAAGTTTCCAAATCAAAATCAAAATCAACAATCATATTTCAAAAAAATTTCAAAACACATTTGGAATTTCATTTAGCATAATCAAATTTGCTAAGTAAAGTTTCCAAATCAAAATCAAAATAAACACCATATTTCAAAAAAAATTTCAAAACACATTTGGAATTTCACTAGCATAATCAAATTTGCTAAGTGAAGTTTCCAAATCAAAATCAAAATCAACAATCATATTTTAAAAAAATTTCAAACATACATTTGGAACCTCACATAGCATAATCAAATTTGCTAAGTGAAGTTTCCAAATCAAAATCAAAATCAACAATCATATTTCAAAAAAATTTCAAACATACATTTGGAACCTCACTTAGCATAATCAAATTTGCTAAGTAAAGTTTCAAATTGAAAATCAAAATCATATTTCAAAATTTGCTAAACACATTTGGAACCTCCTTAACATACCCAAATTTGTTAAGTGAAGTCTCCAAATCCCAAAATTCAAAATTTTCAAAACACATTTGGAATTTCACTTAGCATAATCAAATTTGCTAAGTAAAGTTTCAAATCAAAATGATCAATCATAAAATTTTCAAACAAAATTTTGAACTTTATTTAACATACCCAAATTTGTTAAGTAAAGCTTCCAAATCAAAATCAAAATTTTCAAACACCTTTTGGAACTTCTTCCCTTAACATACCAAATTTTCTAAAGAGAAGTTTCCATTTTTTAAAATCAAAAATGAAATCAAAATTTTAAACAAACCATTTGGAATTTAATTTAGCATACTCAAATTTGCTAAGTGAAATTTCCATTTCATAAAACTAAGTGGGACTTCATCTTTAGCATACCAAATTTTCTAAAGTTGAATCTCCACTTTCAAAACACTTTCAAAATAAAACAAAACACTTAGGATTCCCTTAACATAACAAATTTGCTAAGGATCCTACCCTTTTTTAGAAATAAAAAAATTTCCAAAAAACTGAAACACTTAGGATTTTCTTAGCATACTTAAATTTTGTAAGAATCCTATTTTCATAAATTAAACAAAACACACTTAGATTCTTCAATAAGCATACTTAAATTTGCTAAGTAAGAATTCTAAATTTTTCTAAAATAATTGAACACAAATAAAATCATTTTGACCCTTACTTTAACATACCCAAATTTTTTAAAGGAAAGGGTCCTCAAAATCACAAAATTCAAATTCAAAACATAAATGAACCTATGGAAGCATCCTATCAAAAATTTTGAATCCATATTTCAACATACCTAAATTTTTTGAAGTTTGGATTCATATTCAAATTCCTCTTTCAATCAATCTCTTCAAATCTATTTGAACCCTACTTAACGCTTCCAAGTTGTTGGATATGGGTTAAAATTTTCAAAATTCAAAATTCAAAATTTGTGGAGATAGAAAATAGATACAAGTTCATTTCTCATTACAGATTCTTTTTAGTTAGTGCAGTGCAGTTCAGTGTCAGTTTACTATAGTTGTGCAAATGGCTAGTTCTTAGAAATTTGTCTTTACCTTCCCTCATGGTATGGATTTAGCTTTAGACCAGGGTTACTTCCCTCATTTGGACTGTACCCACTTGATCCACTTTGGCTAGGGATTTGAGGGGGCCAGGATCACTTGTGAGGGCATTCCCCTCACCCCAGTCAACAAGAAGAAGGTGGCGGTGAGCATCAGGATAGATTTACCATCTAATTGATGTCTCCTTGAGAGGAAAGCTATGGTAGTATGACTTTAGTTACATTCTGTTAGCAGTGTATCTTCAATTGTAGTTCATCCTAAAGTTGCCCCTATTACCCTAGTGCAGGCTAGCACCCTACCATCTATACCCTACAGGGGTAAGGCTCTCATAGTTTTATGGCTTGCCTCCCTGACATTTGAGTATGGTTCTAGCTCACACTCCTCCCATCCTACCTGTACCTAGTGTAGGAATAAGAACAGTATGGTTAAATGGTTCCACACTTGTATAGCCAGAGAGCTAGAGGCAGCAGCTCGATTAGCCATGCATGAGTCTCCCATGATCACTTCTCCATTGGTTACAAAAACTAGTTTCATCCTCTCTGGGATGGTGAGAAGATGCGGAGGATCCGTTCATCACCTCCTCTAGTGGTGCACTTGCAACAGTTTCTAGGAGTAGTAGGTCGTCACCGACCTCTATTTATCTGAGGAATCTGACACTTTCAGTCTGGTACCTAGTTCAACTTTTGATCTATTATCACATGGTGTAGAGGGATTCATCGAGAGGCCCCATGAGGCCCATACATCACACATTATTAGCAGAGAGTGATGGAGGTTTAGTCGTTAGTCAGCCACTTTTGCTTTGGTTAATTTTCCAGCTCGGTGTGTTACCTACGCCAACCATATTGATAGTGTTCTCCTAATAGGGACCAGCCACCATAAGAGGGCAGTTCTTATGTAGAGAGAGTCGGTGGAGTCTCCACCTCACTGCTCTACCTTTCATCTGCCATAGCCAGTGTAGGTTTTAGCATCTCCCATTTAATCTAAGGCCATGAAGGTCACATCCAAGGAAAAATGTACCCCGTTGGTGATCGGCTATAGGTAAGGGATCCTACCCCTCCTACACTACCCATTATCATAGGGTTGAGCTCTCCTGCTCGACCTTCTACCCCAGTGGTGGTGCGGAAGGAGTGGTGACCTCGGAGCATCATGGTCATTCCTTTACCAACTCTGCCCATACAACCGGATGCGAAAATGGTGACAGCTATCACAAATATTCCAAATGACAGTTCAATTACAGCAGTAGTAGAGGATCATCTTAGGATTGTTACCCTTATTACATCTAGTATCAATCAAGAGTATCATTCTTGTAGTGAGTATAGTCACAGGATTGACTCCTTGGTTATAGGTGAGGTCCGGTGCCTCTCAATGCATGATAGCAATCACAACGGTCAGCCCAAACTATTTGTATCGGTTGTGTTAGATCGATCCTTAGATGAGATAGTTGAACACTATGTTATAGAGAAGAAGGAGATCTTAGGGTATGCTTGGTTCGATGAAGAGAAAGTTAGCTTTGATCCCAATAAAGATGGCTTGATGGGAGATTCAGCTAGGATATGCATGGTTGATACTAGATGATCTCTTTTTAGGGATCAACAAGCCATGGAAGATGATGAGATTAATCAAGGAGACATCACAGAATCAGTCCATCACCTCTGACAGTATTTAAGGTAGAAATACGAGTAGATTGATAGGATGGCATAACAGTTATAGGACTTGTTGTTAAGGTGCTTGAGAAACAAGCTCTAGTGCATCCTAGTATGGATGTCGACTGAGCTAGTTCATGTCTTAGACCCAGTTAAGACTCTACCTACCATTGAGAAAGGTAGTACTAGCCTATATAGGAAGGTAGTGGATAGTACCTCCACATATGAAAATGATCTAAAATCCATGGTTGAGAAAGAGGTGGAGGAAGCTTTGGCTCAAGCCCGGGGAGGATCATCAGTTTCAAAGGGTAGACCCTACCCAGAGGAATTCAATGCTATCCAGTATCCCAAGGGTTTCGTGCCTCCTTCCTTCAAGAGCTTGATGGTGGGAACCCAGGCAACATATAGCTCACTTTAGGCCAATTATTGCATGTGGCGATGCTTTACTCTTTAGACTCTTTGTCGTAGCCTAGTGGTATCACTTTTGATTGGTATCTTTGAGCGCCAATGGTTTAATAAAGACATTTCTTGAGCTAGAGCAACTCTTCATCAGAGATTTCTTTGGAGCTCGGGTTAATGTAGGTGATCTCGTTCTCATAACACTCAGTGAGTCACTTATTGATTATATTCTTTGATGGCATAATCTAACTATGAAGTGTGAACCTCAGCTATCTGAACAGCATGCCATTGAGATTCTCTTGAAGAAAATCCATGGTCCGGTCACCTTCATACTTAAGGGCTTCACTATCAAGGCATTTGAGAAGCTAATCAACTAGGCGGCTAGTCTACAAGGAGAGTCCAAATAATTAACTTTTCTAGATTAGTTACACAAGCATAAATCCCAAAAGGATTATGAGAAGAAACCTGGAGTAGTAGTAGGAGTTGGGGAAGCAGCCATCTAGAGATCAATTTGAGACCATGACCTAAGCCTCCAGCCTCCATGACCGACATAGCCATCAAACCATACCACTAACACCAGCAACATGCATATTCATCGCTCGATAGCTATGGTCCACCTACTCTTCTAGATAAGTTAAACAAACCCTAATCTTTTAAGAGGGAGGTAATGAAGAAAATGTTTAAGAATCTATTAAAGAAACATGATTTTAAGCTACTCAAGCTTAGGAGACCGAAGGAAGTAGGTCAAAGTCATGATCCAAACTTTTGCCCTTACCATCATCTACTAGGCCAAGTATTGGAGGATTGCTTCACATTCAAGGACTGGCTTGAACACAACTTCAAGATCGATGCTATAGTTATCCCAAAGGAATACCTTGTGGAACAACCTTTTAGTTCCATTATGGTAATCCTTGGGATACAAGTTATCCTACAAAAACCAAAGAAGGTTGGGACATTTCTTTGTCTAAAATCTCTAAGAAAATAATTCAGAAGATCAAGAAGCTTTCCTTACATGTGCTTGAGTCAGCTCAAACCTTCAACACTAAGGAAGGTTTGCAAGTTGCCAGTGCCAACTCTAGGAAAGTGGGAGCTCAATAGCATGTATCAGCCTGAGATAGCCCTTTAGCTCAGCCACCAACCGTGTCCAACCTCCAGCTATTAGTTGCAGCTTCCACACCAATGACTTCTACCATTTAAGCTAGCTCTTATGTTTCTCCTACTAGTAGAACTCTGGTATCAATGGATAAGGGCATCAAATCCCTTACTCCACTCACTCTACTTGACTTCTACTTTGTACCCCAAATAATTCCAAGAAATTGAAGAATAAAGATGATTTAAATTACACATGTGTCTCTTCTGATGAGTTATCTTCTTCTATTCTTAACAATAACTCTCCAAGTCTAATTAACTATAATAATTTTGATCTTTCACTTTCTGATTTCTAGTTGCACTTTCCAACTCTGAATACTAGTTCACCTCTTAAGATAGACTTCAAATCATCTGATTTTGAGAATCCCATAGGAGAACCTGCAGGTGAGCCTAAAGTGCAGGTAGAACTTTCACCACCTTGCCTCAAGAGATTAGCAAAAGTCAACCTCCATAGTGGCAAGGTTCTACCTCCTTGGGTAGCACCTCAAGATAGTAGAAAATTAGTCATTGGTACTGAAGATCGAGAAGCCCTTTCACAAGATGCTCCACCCATGGTTCTGCTTGTGGAAGGTCAGTCAACATCCTTTCTCATCTAGGAAAGTTTCCATCTAAGCTAAGCATTTATGATGCCCTCATCTTATCCAAAGAAATGATGGAATCACTAATCAAGGCTCTCCTTGATCTTGAAATATGCTTAACTCAGCTGACCACTATAGGTGAAGAAGCACATTATGCAAAAGAAGCCCAAGGGATCACTTTCATAGATGAAAACCTTCTACTAGGTGACTTGGAGCACAACCATCCCCTTTACATTACAGTCGACATGGACAGGTTCAAACTCACCAGAGTTCTCATGGATTCAGATGCATCAGTAAATATTATGAGTCTAAAGAACCTTGCCTACTTGAATATCGACATCTCTACACTCCGAGGAGATAGGATGATGTTAAGAGGATTCAATGATCAAAGTGATCGGACTTTAGGTTCTATAGTGTTACCGTTAGAGATCGGTGACTAGAAGACTAAAGCAAAGTTCTACATCATTGATTTGAATACTTCATTCACTGGTTTGCTTGGTAGGCCTGGGATACATCACAAAAAGATCATTCCAACCTTACTTCATCAGTGCATCAAGTTCAAAAAAGATGGAATTAAGAACCGTGTCAATAGGGATGAAAAGCCATTTTTAGTCAGAGAGGTTGAGATCTATGAGGATGTGACCTACTATCTTCCTCAAAATACCATTTTTGTGAACTTGGATAAAATTCAAATGCAAATGCAAAAGTAAAAGAAAATGAAGCAAAAGAGAAGATAAAGAAAATGAAAAGAAAAAGGAGGAAAGTCCTAACACACAAGAAAGAGGAATTGAAGAAGAAGTGGATCCGTATATCACATTTCACCCACAGTTCATTCCATCATATGGACAAGTGGGCAGAATGGCTCAACCTCCACCAGGCAGAGATAGAGGAAAAAATAGAGGCAATTCTTGAGGTGGGAGACCCCCTAGTTGGCCTTCAGCCAATAGAGGTCGTGTTCTAGTTCATAAAAGTACCCCTACTATTCACATAGACTTGGAATCCAACTCAGAGGATGAATATAATGTGATTAGTATACTAGCCAACCCCTCTAAATGGGTTCCATTAGAGGTGGCTTTTGATCCAACCAGAGACAAAGACCATGCCTCCAAGAAAAGCAAAGTATTTGAATCTAGTTTATGTGAAACTATCAGGTAGCAGTTGGGAACCTTAGCTCTAACCTCACTTACATCTCAAAAAGTTGAAGGTTTAATAGTTAAGGAAGTCCCTAAGTCTTCCAGTGACATGAAGTAGAAGGGGTTCTTTTGGGTTCATCATCCTCAAGTCCAGAGCTCGATGTAGGACTTGAGGAAGATACTTTTAAGGAATTAATGGAATTACCTTTTGGCTTTTACTGGCTTTATGTTCAAAATCTTATACAGAAAGGTTTAGTTCTTCACACTTGGTCCAAGCATAGGTTAGAATACTTTAAAAGCTATGGAACAATATAGGCAGGAAAGCAGAATCAAGAGTAGGACTAGGATTAGCATAGTGGGTCCTGATGATGAAGATTATTTCCTAGTTGTTACCAACCATTTAGAGTCTAATAGGTTCTTCTCACACATCCCTAACTCTTATGAGAGTGTGTGTTTAGAAACTTTAGATGATCTAGATGATATCCAAGTCAAAGAGGCACCGCTAGAATTTGAAGAGGAGATTCATTCAACAATCAACAAGCTTAATGAAATCAACATTGTGATAGAAGAAAATCCTCACCCGACATACATCAGTTCATTGCTGAATGAAGAAGAAACCAATGACTTAGTTAGGCTATTGACTAAGTTTAAAGACTGTTTCACATGGAGTTATGAGGAAATGCTCAGATTATCTCCTGACGTAGCAGTCCACAAGCTAGCAATAGATCCTAATGTTACCCCTATTATACAAGCACTTAGATGCATGCGATTAGAAGTTGAACAACAGGACATTTGAAGTCAAGAAATTGATTGATGCTAGTTTCATTAAGATATATCTAAATTAGTTAAGAAGAATGGTCAAATTTGCATTTACGTTAATTTTAGGGACTTAAATAAGGCATGTCCTAAGGATGAGTTTCCTCTTCCTATACTAGAATTAATGGTGGACATCGCCTCATCTCATGTTGTCTTCTCTTTCATGGATGGGTCATCTGGCAATAACCAAATCAAGTAGTTTTTGAATGGTTAAGATAATATAACCTCAAGATGAGTCCCCTGAAGTGTGCTTTTGAAGTCGCTTCAAGAAAATTCCTTAAGTTTGTTGTTCAACATCAGGGAATAGAAATAGATCCTGAAAAGATTAAAGCTATCTTAGAAATGCCACCTCCGAAGATTTCAACTGAACTTAGATCCTTTCAAGGATGGCTGGCATATCTAAAATGCTTTATCTCAAAACTATCAGGGAGATGCAAGCCATTATCAGCACTTGTCAAAAAGGATGCCAAGTTCAAGTGGGATGACAAGTGCTAGCATGCCTTTGAAGACATCAAAGAGTACATGGTGAAGTCGCCAGTTCTAGCAGCCCCTATCTCAGCAGTCACTGATCCTTTATACTGCTGCATTGGATGACTCTCTCGACACTCTGTTGGCCCAAGACAATGACGAAGGGAAGGAGAGTGCACTCTACTACCTCTACTGTCATCTGATCCCTACTGAAGCAAACTATCCACCTATTGAGAAATATTGTCTAACTTTGATCTTTGCATCTTAGAAGCTACGGCACTACATGCTTTCTCATAAGGTGAACTTAATCTCTCGAACCAATCCACTATAGTACTTCATTACATGGCCAACACTTTTCATATGTTTGTCTCGCTGGTCCATGACACTCTCATAGTTTGATATCACATTTGTACCCCTCCGTGCTGTAAAAGAATAGGCACTAGCGGATTTCTTAATAGCATACCCACTTCTTGTTGATTCTCCGCTTAGTGACAATCTCCCAAATCATGAACTTATGGGAGGCCACCATTCATTGGGAGATATATTTTGATGGTGCTACTTCTTTTCTTAAAGATGAAGCACCATGATCTATTCCCAGGAAAGGCAGGGGTAGGAATAGTTCTTCTAACTATAAACCACATTGTGATGAGATTCTCATACTATCTTTCTAACTCCTACACCAATAATGAAGTCGAGTATGAGGCTTTGATTATCAATTTAGAGTTAGCCATCACTATCAATGTCAAAAGCATCAACATCTTTGGGGATTCTCTATTGGTCATCAACTAGATTGTCAGGTCTTACCAAGTTCCCAAACCAAGCTTCATCATTACTATGAGTATACCATGAAGCTGTTGGCCCAGATTCCTAAAGTCACCATCTTCAAGGTTCCCCATACAGAGAACGTAGTAACAGATGCTTTGGAAAAACTTGCCAAAGATCTATCATGTCTGAAAGATGAGATCATTTCAATTAGGGTCCAAAATAGACATGTCCTATCCCTTATTGATGTTGAACTCATCAAGAGACATTCTCTAGAAGAGGAGGTTGTCATTACCAAAATGGACAAGGAGCTAGAATGGAGGAAACCATTCATAGATTACTTGAACACTGGCAAACTATCTCAAGAGAAATCACAAGCCCATCGGGTAAAACAGTGATCTCTTTATTATGCTCTTGTTGATGGCACCTTGTATCGATGATCCTTTGACCAAATGTGGTTATGTTGTTTAGAAAAACACAAAGCCCATGACATTGCAACCAATGTACATTTAAGACTATTTGGAGCACATCAATTCTCAAGATGAAGACAAAGATTAAAAGACTTTGATACTACTGGCCTTCTATGATTACATATTGCATGGATGTAGCTAGGAGGTGGTATCAGTGTCAGGTACACGGTGTGGTCCTCCACCAACCACCCAACATTCAACACCCTACATTGGCTTCATGGCCATTTGAGTGTTGCAGTATCGGCATTGTAGGTTTGATTGATCCTTCTTCTTCTAAGGGTCATTGATTCATCTTAGCTACTACTGACTACTTTTCAAAGTGGGCGAAAGCCATCCCACTCAGAGATTTCACAACTCACTATGTGCTTCAGGTTTTAATGAACCATATTAAATATAGGTTTGGGGTGCCTCGATAAATTATATCTGATAATGGTACTACATTCAAAAGCATTAAGATCAACAGCTTTGCCAGAAGACATGATATAGATTGGAGATACTCCACCATCTACTACCCCAGAGCTAATGGTTTAGGAAAAGCATTCAATACTCTCATCTAGCTAATGAAGAAAACTCTTGAAGACAATAAACGATAGTGGAATGAGCAATTGGTTGAAGCCTTGTGGGCCTACCGTACCATATACCAAACTCCAACTTAGTCTACCCCATTTTCCTTAATGTATGGGTCCAAAGCCATTCTTCCTTTAGAAGTTTAACTCTCATCACTAAGGATAGCATTGGGTAACAAAATCACTACAAAGTAGAATGCAAAGTTGTGGTTAAAAGGGCTCGAAGGTTTGAGGAAGAGTCACCCATGGGCATGCCAAAACCTCGAGTTATAGAAGGCCAAAATGATTCAAGCTCACAACAAGCTGGTCTGCCCTAGGTCTTTCTGAGTAGGAGAACTTGTGTTAGTCCTAAGAAGACCAATTATTGCCCATCAAAAGATGGGAGGCAAGTTTGAACCCACTTGAGGCCCCTATGTCATAGAGAAGGTCTACCAAGGAGGATCTTATCATCTTATTGATTATGAAGGGGAACACTCGATGCTTCCAATTAATGGGCTCTATCTAAAGAAATATTGCCCATGAAATAAATAATGTTTGAAAATAATTATTAATAAAAAGAATATAAATCTGATTCCATTCATCAAATCTTCTCTTCTTTCGAAGTGTTGTTTGCTTGTCTTGCAAATCCACTATGACGTGTTTAGGGTAGGTGTAAGAGTCCCCTAGTGGCATCTTATCCCTCTTTCACAACACAAACAAAATCTTCTGATGCTATTATAATAGGTGTAAGAGAACCCGAGAGGCATCCTATTTCAATTAGCATAACTAAGTCAAGTGTGAGAGAACCCAAGTGACATCCTTTCTTAGTGGGAATTCTTGTTGCCATCTGTGACATAATTTCATAATTTCCAAGTGTGTTTTAAGGTAGGTGTAAGAGTCTTCCAGGGGTGTCATATTCCTTTTAGCACATGCACAACAACAAACATAAATCCTTTGTCTTGAGATATTCTGATATGGGAGCAAGCCCCCTATGACACTCACTGATTAGCTGCTCTAGGTCGGGTTTACATGCTACTTCACTAGTATGTCACCCTAGTGGTCATTTGTTGGAAGATGTAGAACCAGTGCTTTCTTCCTAACTTGATCATTGCAAATCAATGAGTGTCTTGTTAATATGGTATGCTTCACTACCTAGCTAGTAAGCTACCTCAAGATTGACTTCATTTATAAAGATGTGAGTCCCCATGCTTTCTTCTTAAACTAGCCATCATGTTCTAACTAGGTTGAGTATTTTTGAGGGTTAGGATAAGTCCTCTAGATGCTCTTTTCCTCTTGACTACTTTTGATAGAAGTCCCCTAGTGGCATTCAGTCCCCAGGATATCACCTTTCAAGCCAAAGATAGACTATCCAAACAGTTCAGTTCGCTATAAAAGATGTGAGTCCCCAAGTTTTCTTCTTAGATAGATTATTGCAAATTGATGGGCACCTTAGGTTGGTTGATGTTCGCTATGCTGACAGTGACTCACCCGGTGTGTACACCACTCTTGGCAGATATGAGTCCCCAAGATTTCTCCTTGAGTTGGACACCGAATACTTATTGGATATATGACTAGCCATGTCATCTTCTCCAGGGTGTTGGATTAAGCCCTTACCGGCCCCATCCCTTGTGGGCACTCTATTTGGATCAAGTCCTTTGTGACCCCATTTAGACATTAGGTTACTTTTGGATTCCCCTTTCCTAGTAGCCACCCTATGGTTGCAAAATTTTGTTTAGTAGATGAACAAATTCTCCCTTGGTTCAGTAAATCTGATATAGGTCTAGGCTAATATAAGCTATTTCTTAGTTTGATCCCTCATAAAATAATAGGGTCCACAATAAACAAACAAACTAAAATAAATAAATAAAAATTAATTCTCTTGTGGATTAAGAATTTAAGCCCTCAAGGGGTCCCCTTTTCCCAAGCAGGCATCCTATCTTTAGGCCAGTGTCAACAAAACTCCATATAGGAATTGCCTTACTACATGAGTTGAGATAAATCCTCGGGTCGGTACTCACTCTGTAGTCACTCTTAAGTTAGGTTCAATCTATTTTCCACAAGCAGGTTGCCCCGATAGTCATTCTGCTTTGGAAGATGTAAGACTATGATGCATTTTTCCTAGCATGATTATCGCAAATAGACGGGCAGCCCTAGGTCTGGTTCAATTTGTTGCCCAAATAAATTGATCACCTTAGTGGTCTTTTCTAGTGGAAGATGTGAGTCCTCAAACTTTCTTCACTTAAATTGATCATTGCTTACTAAAAGGCACTCCTTTGGTTGGATAGTACTCCCATCGAGAAGCTACTCCCTTTTGGTTCAGTAAATCTAAGATAGGTCTAAGCTTCTATAAGCTCCTTCTCAGTGTGACCCATCACAAACCAATAGAATCCATAAAATAAATTTGAAAAATAAAATCAATCTTGACTATCTTTGAGTTGATCTAAGTCCCCCAGTGGCATTCACTCAATAGTTAGCCCTAGGTTGGGTTCAATCTGTTGCCTTGCCAATAGATTACCCTAGAAGTTGATCCTTACTTGGAGGATGTAAGTCTACTATGCTTTCATCTTAGTACAATTATTATTCACCAAAAGGCATCCCTTTGGTTGGTTAGTCCTACTATGTGCTTAGTAGACTATCCCTTTGGATTGGTAAATCTGAGTTAGGTCTTAGCCTCCATGGCTCTTATTCAGTACAACCCATTGCAAACCAATAGGGTTCATTCTAAAAATTCAAACCTAACAAAATTAGAATCAAATCAAACCTCTCATCCCCTTGTGGATGACTTGAACTGCTTCCCTAGTGGAAGGTTCACACTCTATCCCTTAGTGGGGTTCTTCCTTCTCTCTTATGTCTTAGACATAAGTAGAGCCACATTGCACTAAGCTCTGAATTCTTTCTATTCCTTGGGTTATGTATATATTGTTTAGTGCTTAGTGTGATCTCTCAGTGTTGTTGATCATTTCGGTCAACACCAATACGTGCAGTGTTCCTTGTCACTCACACCACAGCTATTGGACACCCTTTGTTGACCTCATTTTTAGGATGAGCTCTCAACCCCTCTATCTTAGACATAGGACTTCTCTTAGACTTTAAGAGTTCCTTAGTCTTATGACACATTTAGTGATTAGGTGGACACTCAACCTAGCCTAAGACTTAAAGAGTTAGCCATAGGAATAGGTCATGCCTTGGGTGTTAGGAAAACTTTCCTACCCTTTAGCTTAAACCATTCCTCTATTTCCTTCTTTCAAGTCAAACTCCAAATCAATTCTATTTGATTTTCTTTAAATTCAAATCAACCCCATATGATTGAAATCCATGGTTAAAATCTATGACTGAAAACCCATGATCAAAATCCATCAAAAATTCCTAAGTCCAAATTTTGCCAAAGTCCTTAATTCTTCCCTTAAGGACTTAACCAAAATCATGATTCAAACCTATTCAAACCTTTGAGATTTTCTCATAATCCATTTATATTCTCATTTATATTCACATATATAAATGAAATATAAATTCAAATCAATCAAACTAAACTCAAAACTCCAAATCAATTCATGAAAATTTTCTTAAGTCCCTTTAATTTTCCATTAAAAGACTTAGCCAAAATCAATCTTAAACCTTGATCAAACCTATTCAAATTCATGATATTTTCTCAAAAATTATTTATATTCTCATTTATATTCTCATATATAAATGAAATATAAATATAAATCAATCAAATCAAACCCACAAATTAAATTCCAAATTTAAAATCCTTGAAATTCCCTTAAATCCTTTAAATTCCCTTTAATAGATTTAACCTAAATCATGATCAAACCATTTCAAATTTATGGGATATTCTCAAAACATTTTCCTATCCTCATTTATATTCTCATATATAAATGAAATATAAATATAAATCAATTAAATCCAATTCAAAATTAAATTTCAATTTAAAATTCCCAAAATCCTTTAAATTCCCTTTAATGGATTTAACTAAATCATGATTAAACCACTTCAAATCCTTGAAATTTTCTCATGATCAATTTATATTCACATATTATAAATGAAATATAAATTCAAACAATCAAAATCAACTCCAAAAGTCAAACTCAAATCCACTCAAAGTCAAATCTAAGCCTTTCAAGCCAAAATCTTGAACTTAGTCAAATCACTTTCAAATCAAGCCAAACTCTTGATTTTGTCTCATGGTTCAATCAATCTCACAATCTTGCGCTCATATGTAAAACCAAATTTCAATCACTCAATCAAAACCTAATTCAAAATGAAACCCAAGACCTTTCATATCCTTCCTTTGAATATGAAATTTTCAAATGGATCTAAATCCATTTGACTTCAAAACACTTGTAAATATATTTATATTTCAATCATAAGTCCATATACAAGATCAATCAACTTCAAATCAAGCTTTGACCAAGCCATTTGACCCACTTAGGCTCACTTGACCCAAAGTGACCTAAAGTACCTTATGAGCCAACTTTTGATCCTAACCAAATTGGATTGAACCAAACTCATATATCTCTCATCATGATCAACAATCATCATTGGATGATCAATCAACCAAATTAGGTCAAACCAAGTCAATCCTAAGGGTTGACCAAGTCAACAATTAACATAAAATGAAACCTTACATAACCAAATTCCACCATAGGCCAAATTGATTGAAACCATTGATCTAAGTTCACTCATAACCTATGTTTGAACTTGACCAAGCCAACATCTGAGCCTAACCTAGCCCAATTGGCCACTTGACCCAAGTTGACCCATTTTGACCTAAAGGGTCAAAATGTGTCAAACAATCTAAGCCAAATTGATTGGAACCAATGGGTCAAGTCCATCCAAATTAGTTGTGGAACTTGACCAAAGCCTCAATTGGCCAACTAGACACCGCCCAATTGACCTTAGACACATGACCTAAAGGGGTCATGTTGAGCCAAAATTGAACTTAACCCAAATTGATTGGAAACAAAGATACCAACCCACTCCATGACTAACCTAACCTAAACCTACCCTTGACCTACCTCAAATAGGTCAAATGGGTCAAATAGTCAACTTGACCCATTTGACCTGAAGTCATATGAGCCAAAACCAAATATATACCAAATTGAATCAAACCAAAGCCACCAAAATATTTCAAATGGTCATATGAACTTGACCCAACCCTTGGTTTGACCCAATTTGACCTATCGGTCAACTTGACACCCACCCAAGTTGACCCATTTTGACCTAAATGGGTCAACATGAGCCAAACCCTATCAAATGGATTCCAAATCAATGAAACTTGGTCAAACCTAGTTTCTCCACATACCCAACATGTCCAAAGTGGAAAAAAGCAAAATGATCATCCTACCCCTAGGCCATAGAACAAATTTAATTTGAGATTAAGCACCCTCTTCCACGTCACTTGAGGCTTTCTAAAAGCTCAAGGGACTTAATGATGAGTGGTGCACCCAATGGGTTTGGGTCAGCCCATTTGGTCCCTAGACTAAACTTGACCCCCTAGCTTAAAATTGAAATTTTAAACTCCCTCTTAAGCTTAAATTCAGCACATGGGAAGTTATCAATCCATTCCTTGGATCTTGGATCATGTGCACACTTAAAATAGATCAAATAATCCTCCTAATCTCATCAATTGGATCAAAATAGAAAGACCATTGTTGACCGTCGATCCTTCAAGGGGGAGATATACTCCTCCTAATTCACTTCTATTTTCACACACTCAAGGTCGATTGAAGAATAGGAAGCCAGAGGATCCATTAGGGATTGATCCTAAGCTTCCTAGAGCTCTTCCCAATTTCTTCTTCTCGGCTTTTCAATAGTGAAAAATAGGGGAGGTAGAGTGAATTGCCAACTTCTTTTACACTTGATTACCTCCCAATTCCTCCTACACACTTCTTCTAAGGACTAATTTGAGCTCACTCAAGCTTCCATTGGAGTTCCCATAGAAAGGAGAGGAGCAATTGGATTAAAGCCACAATGATCTTCAAGTGGTGTTGGTCCATAGAGCAAGCCACTCAATCCCATGGCCTAGAATTTCAGCAGGCTCCACAGATGAAGCTACCTCATCGATCTTCTCGGTGATCACCTCCGATGAGGTATGGAATTTTTTGATCACTAAACTCAATGTGGTGTGGAGCTTTGTGAAAGAAATTTTTACCTCATCGAATTTTGATCGTTGGATTTGCCATTCTCTATCTCTAGATGGTGTGGGTTAATTTTGGTTTGATTCAATGCTAGATCAAGCTTGGATCTTCCCCTTGATCATGGAAGGTCTCTGTTTATCAAGGGGAAGAACTTGGCTCATCTCAACCATTCATCTGCACATTTTAGATGGACAGATGAGATTATTTAGCACATTTAGTTAACTATTTATCCTTTATAAATTGCGGGTGAATCCTTAAGTGCATCTTTGATCTAACAGCATAGAATATAAGCATGTTCGCTACCACCGCCATTTGGGATATGACATTTAGGTTTCCCCCTCATGTGATGCGTGTAAAGTCGTTGGCCGCCACGCAGCGTCTCATGAGCTTGATTACTAGGGTTAATTAAAATGCTTAATTAATTTTTGATTAATCCATGGATCTTCAAAATGAATAACTCTTCATAGAAAATTTAGAAAAATATGAAATAAATCCTTTGGATAGATAATTAAATCTAAAACATTTTAAAATTAATTTTATGAGTTTTAAATTATGATTTTCTCAATTTAATTTTATTTTAAAGTGTATTTTACTAATTACTCTTTAATTAAGCCTCTGATTAATCCAAAATTACTTCGGTAAGTTTTAGGGGATGACCTCTATCTCCCCTAATTTTCTAGTGATTTATTGAAGGCTTGATTAGAGTAATTTCATGTGGTTTCCTTAATTACTCTTTTCATGTAATTAAGCATAATTAGGGTATAATCATTGGTTTTACCCTCTGATTAGGGTAGATTAAGGTTAGATCAAGTAAGTAGGAGGTTTATGGAATAATTTTGGGGCATTTCCCCTAAGCTATTCCCCAAACCTCCTCTTCTTTTCTTAATCTCCTCTTAATTAAGGGTTAATTCATTAATTATCTCCTTAATCAATTTTCTAAAAATCTAAAAACTTCCAGAACTTAATTAATCTACCTTGGGTAGATGCTTGGTTTTTAATAGCCCAAGTTCAATTAAGAAAATCAAAACCCCATTCATAATTATGAAAGGGTGTTTTGAAATAACTTAAGCTAACCCCTTAGCTTAATTAACTTTTAATTGTGAGCCAAATTGCATTAGGGCTTTTTATTATTAGGTGCATTACAAATTTAAATTCTTTATGGGTTTTATGTCATCTCATTGGCTCATAATTATTTAGTTAATTCTTCTAGGTAAGGGTTAATTAAGTTACTTAATTCATACCTTAACCTAATCAATACATAAAATGGATCTAATTATTTAAAATTAAACAAAAAAAATAAAACACATGTGGGAATGTGTGAGGAAAACTCATCTCAATTTTTTTAAAATTAAATCAAACTTCAAACTAAACAAAATTACTTTGAAATTCACTTTGATTTACTAAATTTTCTTATTCTATAAGTATGTCTTTAGGATTTAAATGAAGTGAGTTTTTTTACATGCTTTCATTCCTTTGAATCTTTCTCCAACATGTCAAGTTGTATTCCATGTGATTTCATGCATTCATAATTTCATCTTTCAAATTTTAAAATGAAATTGTTTACTTTATGTCAAATGTGCATGTGTTGGCTAAAATAAAATATGAGTGGTTATTATCACTACTAAATCCAAATTATTTTCAAAACTTATAAATATCAAATATGAAAGTATGCTACTTATACTTTAATTATAAGCTTGCATGTGAAATATTATAAAAGTATGCTTAGTATAGGTTTCCTTTCTCTCCTATGTTGGTATAGTTTTGAATAGGAATTTGGTGAGATATAAGGTTCATTTGTAAAGGACCTAATGCTCACCTAATTTCATATCATATTCATCCCTATGCTACCATCTAAGAAGGGTTACTTACACTTACATACATAAATTTCATAACCAAAATAAATCTATTAAACAACTTTTGCAACTTCCTTTTCTATTTCATTTTTTTTTGTAAGCATGTTTGTATTTAATGAAGTGGTATATTAGTCTTGACAACCCAAGGTTGTGAGGCTTTAAGTATTAAGTAGGTCTTGTACCTTACACCTCACGGTTAACAATGGCTGTACTCACTTATGCCTTTCTTACTTTCATGTATGTATGTGAAATTTTGGATAAGGAAAACCTTTTCTACTTAAGAAAAATCATGCATATTCAACTTCTAAATTTTCATAAATGGATTACTTAGCTTGCATCATAAAGTGTGTTAACTACTCTCATTTTCATGTATAAATATGCTTAGGGTCCATCTATGCATGTTATATATATATATATATATATATATATATATATATATATATATATATATTATGTGTTATGTGAATTTTGATTCATTTTATCTAATCTTAAAATGCCTTTCTCTTTGAATTGGTTTGTTAAGTGTTTATCTAAACTTAAGATTGATTAAAAGATGTAATCAAAAAATTCACCTAAATGAAACTAAAATATGAACCCACTTTAGAAAATTACTTAGGGAAGGAAAGAGAAGTTCTCTTCTCTTTCCCTCTCTTCATAACCTAGTAATTAATTGTAGGTTTCACTTAAACCAAGTTAAAACATGAAATAAATCAACCCAAAACACTTAAATAACTTAAATGAAACCTTCCTCTAAGTTGAACATGTCCTTCACACTTAGAAATTTTGAACCTAAAGCCATAGCTAATCATACCACAGAAACCTTCAAAGCACACATATTAGCCTAAGTCACCACTTCTAGCCTTAGGTTAAGTCGGTGCATGGTTTGATGTTATGTTTCATTTTATGATATATGTTTTAGACTGGATGTTAGGGTGTATGCTCATAGAATGAATGGTAGGACGTTCTTAGTCTAACTATTCTTTTCTGTAGGGGATTGTGCTTAAGGGGCGTTATCATAATAAAAAATATAAATGCTCTTTCTTGCAGATGCTTTATACCCCTATGCATAATCCATAGGCCAGGTAGACTTAGTCACCCATGTGTTGGGTGATAAGTACAATTTACATGCTTGAGATTTGTTTGGTGTGTTTTAGCTAATCTTTATTTTGTAGGTGTTAGTTAGATTTCTACTTTCCATTTTCATGTAAAAATTTGTATAATTAGGATTTTGGAATGATTTGTTATGGGGATTGGGATGAGCATTGGTCATAAGATCCTATCTTATGCACCATATGAAGCCTTGGAGCATCTATCATCCAACCATCCAAAGAAGTAACCAAAGAAGAAAAGAATAGAAGAAAGAAGAAAGCTTGAAGACCCCCATAATAATGAATTCCTTTACTTAATTGTAATTTAATTCATTTGTAATCTAAGTTTTAAAAGGGTAGAGCTCGGCTACCCACATTTGATATTTTTGGGATTGTGCGTTGGTGCCCGACCATAATGACCATTTATTCTTTTTATGATTAGATTTATAAATTGATTGATGATTTGTTTAGATTTTACATTAAGTGGCTTGATTTTCCTAGTTTCCTCCTTGCTTTATGTATGGCCTAGATGTGGATTAGGCTCTTTGGGGAAAAATAAATCTTTTACCCAACTTAACAATTCAAATTAAAATTAAACAACTCATAACCTCACCTAAAGCTTAGATTTAAAATCAAGATAAAAGAATTAGCATCTCCTTAGCTCGATGAGCATTTCTATATAATATCATGCAAAAATGCATCTTATTTCACTCTTGATTGGAGGGCTTCCACCTTTTCCAGAGAACTCAACTTGATCTTTGAGAGCCTTGGGGGAAACTCACCTCCTCCGTTCTCATTGATTTTGGCCGATAATCTTCTTTATCATGCATTAGTCATAAAAATCCTATTATCCTAAGTCAAAATATTTGTCCAAAATAAAAATAAAATGAAATTTTAATTACATTAGATTTAGGTCATTTGAAGCATGTCCCTTTACATGATCTAGTCTCTTTAGGGAGTGAGTTTAAGGACTTAATCTCTTTCTAAATAATAGCCTAACTATCTTGCATAAGCATAAAGACTTGCATACATGTATTTTTATAGGAGGAGTTAGTTGGCATCCACCCATAGGCAGTGGTAAGTCCAAGCTGTCGGGTGGTTTGTCCTCTCTTGTGGAGGCAAACCAAATTACCCATTTTTCTCCTTAGATTTAGGTTGTGCTTCTAGCCCTCACCGAAGCTCCCTAGATTTAGGTTCTGAGGTTACTTCTCCCTTTTGAGGGCCATAAGCATAATTCCTCACCTCTTAGGCATTTCCTTAATCTTATGTTAAGGAATCTTAAGTCCTAAAATTCTAATGAAAAATTCAACTTAAATAAACTAAATCAATTTCAAAAATGTAAAGCCCAACTATAGGATAATGAGATGCTCTCTGGGTTTCCTAGCATCATGGGCATTCTCCTACTTATCTTTTATGGCTAATAAATCCCTCTTTTGATCAATCCCATTTTGATCTTCAAGATAAACCAATTGATTGATAGTCCTATTGAAATCTTCAATGATCATTTACCTTAATCGAGAGTTTTCCTAAGGGATCCCATCCTTTAAGATGTAATTAATTATGTGGCTTGCCCAGGAACTTAACTCGATTTAAAATAAACCCCTTTACTTTTCATGTAAAGTAGGGAAGAATCTCTATATCAGACCCATCGTCCTTAAGAGTACTTTTTAAGGTGATTAGATCCATTAAAGGGTAGTATTTTATGTCTTTTGAGATAGTACACTATGTCCTTAATGATGTACCTGATCACCTAAATAAGTACATCTACGGATCTGCATGGCATCTTACCAAGATGAATTTTATAGGTCTCTTCTTTTCATTCTCCCCATAGATTTGAAGGTGACTCCCTATAGGAATTTATTCACCACAACCTTCTTCCTAGCACAGCCATTGCACAAAAGGAAACCCCTTAGGTTAGCTCTACCCCATGCTAGAAGACTATCCTTTGGATTTGTAAATCTAGATAGGACAAGTCGATTTAGCCCCTTCTCAATGGGTCCATCACACATGGTCCATAAATTAAATCTATCAAATTTGACCAACCTCACATCTCTAATGGTCATGCCCTCAATTCAAAATCAAACTAAACCAAACAAACCATATCAAATGACATGATTAAGATATAATTAATCTTGACTACTTTTAGTTGACATAATCCCTAGCATTCACTTTCGAAGTCGCCATGGTCAAGTTGATTTTTGTGCATCAATAGGTCACCCACTTGGCTAGCTTTACCCCACATCTGATAGACTATCCATTTGGATTTGTAAACTTGAGGTAGGTCAAGGCTGATATAGCCCCTTCTTGATGGGTCCATCGCACACCGACATGCTCCATATATTAACTTAGATTAAATTAAACTTGATCTAATTTTTCCTAGTAGAGTTAAATCACACCCACTGGAGCCCCAAATTAAATATAAATAAATGAAGCAAACAAATCAAATTCAAAACCAACCTCCCCAGTGGAGCCAAATTAAACTATCTCCCCCAGTAGAGTCTAAATCATAATAATCTAACAAAACACTTATTCCCAATAGATACATTGCCAAACAAATCTATGAAATCAAACTCAAATCTCAATCCCCAATAGATAGCTTGAACCTACTTCCCTAGTGGAAGGTTCATATCGGATCCCACTGGACTTGAGCCCATATCTCTAGCAAATGTGCCTTCACATCTTAAAATAAAATAAATTAAAGCGATTTTATCTTAATCCATTTTGGATTATAGATTCTTATCCCCAGCAGATCTTCTTTTCATAAAACATATAATCAAATCAAATTCAAACCTTATCCCAACAGATTTTCTTCTTCTATGCCCTCGATATAGACCCCTCACACTCCTTCCATGTCCTTGACATGGAATTCTCATTAAATCTTATTTATTCACTTATGCACACCTTTAATACTTCAACTAAAAGCCTAATAATGTATTTGTTCAAATTACATCATCTTAACATTATTATCAACATTTTGTGATTTCTGGTGCAAACTCAAACTAACTATACAATATCATGCTAAACATATTATAGTGTGAATTAACACACTATATTATATTACAATATATGATGTTCTATTATAATTTGATATAATATAATATATTGTCTTACATTACACTACATTAGAATCACATAAAAGGAACAAATAAATATGAAAAATGTTCATTTTGGATGTACAATTGTTATTTTTTTATTAGAAATGGTACAAAATAGCATATTTTTGGTGTTTCTTCTTGGTGCGTAATGTGAATTTGGCCAAATTCTTCCATCTCAACCTTCAAATTAACATTTTTGTGAGTTTTTACCTAATGTATTATAACAAAAGTAAAACATACTAAAATGTAAAATAACATTTAGTAACACACCACCACATTCATATATATGTGAAGTTATATTGTTATGTACATTATATTTTAATATGCTTTCATATATTATATTATATTACATTACACCTTTAATTGAATCACTTTAAGTAAAAAATTTATAAAATTTGGTTGAAAAATGAACATTTATTTTGGATGCAAAATTCCTTTCTTTTGATTAATGACACACCATAGCACACCCCCAATGATGTTCCCTAAAGCTTACCTTAAATTTGGCCAAATCCCATCATCTCAGCCTATAAATCAATATTTTTATGAATTATGCTAGTACAAACTCTACCACATCATACTATAACAAACTAAAATATGCTAAATAACAAATAGTAATGCACAATAGTATGATATAATACATGATGCTACACTATGTTATGGCATCCTATATTATAATACACTATAACATACTATATTATATTATACTGCATATCACATCACAAAGGATTGCTTCAAATAAAAAATCATAAAATTAGTCAAAATAATAAAAATTTATATGTTTTAGTCATATCACTTACAAATTTTAAATTGAAACAATATATTATGGTGCCATGCTCTACCTATTATGAATTTGGCCAAATCTCACCATTTTAAATTCTAAATCAACATTTTTATAAATAATGCTAGTGTAGGATCAACTGGATGATTTTAGAATACTAAAAGAATTAAAAATGTAAAGAATAATATATTATGATATATGATGCTATACTATGCTACAACATATAATATTTATTTTGAACATAAAATCTTACTTTTTAGACTACAAGTGGCATAGCACACCTTTGGTACTACAACCTAATTACCACTTCAAATTTAACAAATTTCAACATCTAATTTATTAAATCAATATTTTTAGGATTTATATTAATATAAACTATAGCACAATACCATAATATAATAAAACATTTCAAAACATCTTATAACATCCAAAAGACATAACTACATGCTATATATGATGATACATTATACTAAAACATATGGTATTATAATATGATTTAGGGTTAAGGTTTAGCGTATTCAAATCTCTAATAATCAAGGGAAAGTCTCTTGAATACATTTTCTTTAGCTACCATAACTATGTTAGGATTAGGTCATTCCTTAGACTCACTCCTAATAAAATCTTTATTTAAGGTTTAGGGTTTAAGGTTAGTTTAGGGTTTAGAGTTTAGGGTTTGGGGGTTTAAGGTTTGTAGGTTTTAGGGTTTAGGGTTTAGGATTTTTTTTGGATAAAATCCATCGAGGAGAGAAATTTTATTGCCACAAAGAAGGATTACAAAGTCCTTAAGAGGGAAAATCTCAAAAAATGCTTCAGAGCTACAATCAACCTAGAGAAAAATCCCCAAACTATTACAACTAGAAGCAAGAAAAAAAAAGAAACCTAAGAAAATGAGAAACAAAAAAAAAAAGAAACCAAAGACCACAAAGAGAACAAGAGAGAGGGAGGTAGCACAAGTAGAAGTAAAATGCAAAGAAAAGAAGAAATACCTCGAAGGAAATCAAGAGAAAGATCAAGAAATATAAGAAGTGGAAGGGAGGGAAAGTGAAAGAAAGGCTCAAGCTCAGTATAAAAAAAGGGGCAACCAAATTTTATGAGCATCCAAACTCCAAAAGAAGGGTTACAGTCACAAATAAAGGCTACAACCAAAAGCAGATAAAAGGAACATCTTAGCCATCATTGCCAATAAACCACAAAAAATGCACCCAACCAAGCAGCAAAGTCATCCATGAACAAGGGATAGCAACCACCATCATAGAAGGAGAAAAAGAAATTACATAAATCAGACATAAGGCAAACCAGCTTTATCTAAGTTAGAAAGGCCTCTTAATTGCTTTAGAATATTATCATTGGAAAATAAAGTAAAATTAGAAAGATTACTCCCCAAACCAGTTAAAAGTCAGCGCAAGCATTACCTTCTCTCAAAATCTGAGTCATCTTAAAAGATAGTTTAGAAATAATAGCATTAATATTCCTAAGTAAATAGAAAAGTTTAGCATTACCCTTGTGATTAGAGCTGATCATAGTAACAACCATCTTAGCATAACAATCTAATAAAATGGAAATAAAATTCCTCTCCAAATAAAGCATAAGAGCATGATAAATAGTCATCAGTTCAACCATAATAACAGAAGTAGTAGAGAGAGGAGTCAGAAAAGCCAAGACAATACTCCCAAGATTATTATGAAAAATACCACCATAGCTAGACTTGTTAAGTGCAATGATCCATCCATATTAATTTTAATACAACTATTAATAGGCTTAATCCAATAAATGATTTTATAAGAAGTATGCAAGTCATAATAAACTTAATACCCAATTTAGATGCAACAAACTTGTAACCTCTAACATGAATACCACTAAGAAGCCCAACCTTATGTAAAGATAAAATTTTTTCTTTAGTCATAGTAATAATCCTCTTATGATTCATAGGCACATTACGATGTTTAACATCATTTCTGTCAAGAAAAATAAACCAAATCAAAGTAACACCCATTATAATTTTGATATGCCCTTTGATAGTATTAAGAAAGTTAGAGATAAGGAGCTACATTAAATTAAAATTGCCATTAATAGAACTAAGGTTGAATAAGTCCTCATACAAATTCTTTTAAACTTAACACAATATAAAAAAACACAAGCACTTAGAAGGAAGATAAAAAACTCTCAAAAGTAAAGAATCAAGAATAATAAAATTAAAATCCTCAAACAAAGATAGAATAAGAGGTTTATTATCTCTAATATGGTGCCAAGTATCTTTAAAAGAAAAATCACCATTAATAGAAATGTTGTAAAGAACTTGATCAGAAATAATACCATCAATAGGAATCTTGATGATATTATTACAAATGGAATCAGGAATCTAGTCATACAAAAGTGAATGATTCCAATCACCATTTAAAATAAAATGATTAACTTTCAAAAAAAAGTAGAGTGAGTATTAAGCATAGAATAAATAGATGTATCCCCCATCCAATTATCTTGCCAAAAGAAAGAGGAGCCACTATTAATATGCTAGAAAATGAGAGGTTCTGCTTGCCATTTAACAACATGCTTATAACTACAAGTTAAAGGATGTTTACCTTTGCAATATTTGTAATTCATAAAATTAGCCCAAAGACTAAGATTCTTCCTGAAATTCCTCCAAAGTTTATAAGAAAAAACATTAGTGGAATCCAACAGGGACCTGCAGCCAAGACAACCTTCAAATAAAGTATCACACATGTTAGACTAAGAAACCCAATGAAGCCTTTTGGCCGAAAGTCTAGAGCCCCAAAAAAAATTATTAAAAAGCCTTTCAATCTGCATAAATAAGAGAAGTTGGAACAATATTAAGTAGAAAATAAAAATGAAGAGAGTAAAGAATACTTTTAGTAACAATTAATCTACCACCAAAAGATAAAAAAATGAAATTCAAGGGTAGAAATCTTATTCTGAATATTTTGGATAACATCATCAAAAAGGTGAGACCTCTTAGGTCCATAGTACAAAATAGAACCTATAAACTTGATAGGAAGACATTGATAAGAAAATCCAGTAATATCCTTAATTATATTGATTCTATGAGCAGAAATAGAAATAGAGGGGATAAAATAACTTTTCTAAGTACTAACCAAGAGGCCACTTTCCTTTTTCAAACCTATTCAAAAATACCTTCAATTTTTTAACATATTGTAATGAGCCATTACAAAATATAATCAAGTAATCAACAAAACTTAAGTGGGATATAGCCAAACCACCAAGATTCCTAAAATACATGCTAGAATTCTTCTCAAATAAAAAATTAAATGAGACAAATATCAATAGCAATAATAAAAGTGATGGAGAAAGAGGATCACTTTGTCTAATACCTTCGAAAGACTTAAAGAAGTCAAAGTTTTCACCATTAATAACTAAAGAGAACTAAACATTACAAATGATATTGTTAACCAAAGAGATAAATTTAGCGAATAAAGAAAGAATGCTATTAAAAAATCCCAAGAAATGTTGTCATAAGCTTTAGTAATCAAGCTTAAAAAGTTAGTTGCTCTAGTTTTACATTTAGGTCATGAATTAATTCTTGTGCAAGCAAGATGTTGTCAAAGATAGTCCTACCTTTCACAAAGCTAGTTTGATTAGGAGAAATAATCTTAGGAAGAAATTTACCAAGCCTACTAGTCAGAATTTTAGAAATTAATTTATTAAAGAAAGTACAAAGATTAATAGGTCTAAAATTATTCCAGTTAGATTATCTTTCTTGGGAATAAGAATAATTTTTGTAGAAGTGAAATAATTAGAATAGAATTCTCAAGAAAGAAACCCCTCACAACATTAACAAGATCAGATTTAATAATAAACCAAGCTTTTTGAAAGAATAAAGTAGAGTAGCCATCCGACCCTACAATAGCATCATCATTCATACCATTATAAATATTAAAAATTTCCTCATCCAAAAGAGGAGTAATCAAGCAATCATTATCCTCCAGAGACATAATATAAGGAATGATAGAGGGGCTAGATAACTAATCAAGTTGAAAATTTTTATTTAAAAGATCTTTAAAATAGTTAATAGTAGAAGAAAAAATATCCTCTTTTCGGTGATCCAAGAACCATCAATTCTCAATTTTATGAATTTTCCCAAGAACTCTCCTTTTCATAACCAAAGCATGAAAATATTTGGTGTTTCTTTCCCCTCAGATGTTTAGAAGTAGCCTTTTGTCTCTAGTAGGTTATTTCCATATCCTGAAACTTAATGAGGTTATCTTTAGCTTCAGCAAGGTTAGATAAAAAGAGGAATCATTAATAACATGTTCATCCAAATCTTTCATCTGTTGCTCCATGTTGATATTATCAAAAGATTTTTGAAATAATTTCTATTCCACCAATTAATATGATGCTTAAGCCTTTTTTTAAGCGATCTCTTCATACCAAAAGCATAATCATCGAGCAAGAGGAGCATACCAATTGGAAGCAACAGCATCAAGAAACCTACTATCTTATAACCACATATTTTGAAATCAAAAAATTTTTAATGACATTATTATTATGAACAGCATCGTTAATGGAAATCAAAAGAGAAGCATGATTCAGAGAGTTCTACTAAGGTGTTCAATTGAAGTAAAAGGCCAACGATTATTAAATAAGGCATGATCTAAACATTGCCAAAGCCTATGATTATTCCAAGTAAACTAAGAGCACATAAAACTAACATCATGCAGATTACAATCTAGGACCTTATTCAAAAAATCTTCTATAGAATGTAAATTTGAAGATAAACCTTCTTTCCTTTCATTGACAGAAAGGACCATCTTGAAATCCCCACCAATAATCCAAGAATCATTAATAGTAGCAAAAGTAGAAAATTGATCCCAAAGAATCCTCCTCTCAATCTTATTACAAGAAGCATAAACAAAAGAGCCAATAGCATGATAATCACCAAATGAAATATCCACATTTACAACTTGATGAAAATCATTATTAACATTAAGATAAAGAGGATTATTCCAAAATAACCAAAACTTATTGCTATTGTTAAAATAATAATTGGAAAAACCATTCATTCTAGCCGCATGCATAATTTTAGAAGAAAAAATAAGAGGTTCAAGAATAACCAAGAAACTGACATTATAAACCCTAAAAAGGTTCCTAATCCTATTTCTAATAGTAAGAGTACCAATGCCCCTAACATTTCAAATAATAAAATTAAACATTAATTCTTATTGGGTTAAGAAGATGAAGAAGATCGAGTCGATTTAGAAACTTTAGGAGGAAAAGTTTTGAACTATTTTTTCTTTTTCACAAAAATAGTTTGAAAACCAATTTCATTTCCCAAAGATTCATCATCAGAAGGAGCATTAGATCTTAACAACTATAGATTTGGTAGGAGATTCCAAGTGATAAGGCACTAAAGCATTTTATCCATTAATTGAAAGCATAAGCAAGCGCCATCGAATTAGCAGTTAAAGAAGGAGCAAAAATGAATTTGTTAAGCAAGCAAGAAACAAGTTGCACAAAATCCACCTTATCCATACCATCAACATCTTCCATATATAAAAAATAAATCATCATTTTCTCTTAGATGTTCTTGAAAATCAAAAAGAGAAACATTATCTTTAAAATTTTTAGGTTGTAAAACACAAGTATCTTTAAAGGAAGAAATCAAAACAAGATTACCATCATCTTGCACAATTTCTGAAAGCAAAGGAATAAAAGCAACTGAAATATGGTTTTCATTCGAAACAACATCTTCATTTCTAGAAGCATTTTCAAAACCTTTCTCAACAGGTAAAGTATTAGAAAGATTCAAAATGCCATCAACAACATCTTTATCTTTTCTAAAAGAAGCAAAAAATTTATTTTAATTTGTTAAATGATCTCTAGATTGATCAATCATCTTAGGAATTTTAATAGATGTTTTCCTAAGTTGAGGATTAGAAGTGAAAAAAATTCAAAAAGACATGGCCATGGGTTTTGCAGTGATTGCAAAAAACAAGAAGGTTTTCAAATTCAGCCGACAGAAAATAACCATACTTTTCAAACCCTATCCAAATCTCCTTAGGAAACTTCTTTGTAACATCAATTTCAATAAGGATATAAGCAACTGAAGGTTGAGACTTAGCCATAGTTGCTTGATCAATTTGTAAAGGTCTTCCAAAAATAGACCCAACTGCATGAAGAAATTGATAATTAATAAAATGAATCCTAAGATTAGGCAAAGCAATCCAAACCAGGTATATAGGAGATTTTTCATGAATGTCAAAAAAAGGACTCCATTTAAGAATGCGCATTTGATAATTTTTAACATAATATGAATGATAAGAGAAAATCTGGCTATAGTTAAGATCATTAGATAACTTAATGAGGACATGATGACCATCTAACAAATCAAAAAAAAATGCACATAAAAGCTTTAAATCATGAAAGAAAAATTGAATATCTTTCATATTAGGCTGATAAAAGAAAATTTACCAATCAAAGTAAAGTCATAAGGTTTGGCGAGTTTCTCAATATCCAAATCAAAACTCATTATAGCATGCCTTTAAAGTCATATAATCAAGATTAATCAAAATTGAGGGTGGTTGAAGCATCCTTATCAAATAAGGCATCTTTGAAGGATTTAGAAGAAGCAACCTTAGATTTACCCAATAGAAAATTTGCCTAGGAGCGAGAAATTATTTGTTTAGCCTTATGTCGGATCAAACTGCATGGAAGCCATCAAAATCAAGGAGAGAGGAGGATAGGCCAAAGGTTGAAGGGGTAACAATCAAAATCCTCACATCCGCCAGGAGAAATGATGATGGAAAATGGGGTTTTTGAATAACCAGATTTCTGAAAGGGGGAAGGCACATGAAAAGGGTTTTTCAATTTATTAGCTTATTAGGTTAGGGTTAGGGGGTTATAGGATTTATGGTTTAGGGTTTTAGGGTTAGGGTTTAGTGTTTTAGTGTTTAGGGTTTAGGGTTTAGGGTTTAGGGTTTATGGTTTAGGGTTTTAAGGTTTAGGTTTTAGGGTTGAGGGTTTATGAATTAGGGTTTAGGGTTTAGGGTTTAGGGTTTTGTGTTTAGAGTTTAGGGTTTTTAGGGGTTAGGGTTTAGGGTTTAGGATTTAAGGTTTATGGTTTACATTTTAGGTTTAGGATTTAAGTTTTAGTTTAGGGTTTAAGTTCTTTTATAAATAGAGAATAAATTTTGATTCAACATATCTTCTTTTCAATTTTATAAACTAAGTATCACCCCACATTTTCTAAGACAGGTGATGACATAGATAAAATATCAGCACCCATAGAGCAAATCAAAAACCCAAGATAAGTATAACCATCTTTACTATAAAGACATAGTTCCATAAGCAACAGATCGGATTGGACATTCTTCAATTTCCATAATTCCCATCGACTACCCTGTCTCAGTAGCGGGATTCACCATCATATCCCTGATCTCTCCTTCTTCCACCACCATGACTTTAGCCTTCATCGCTCCTCCCACCTCCATAACCACCACTACTCTGACCACCACCTCCATATGCACCAGCACCTCCAGATCCCCCACCGCCACTGCGATAATTGCCACCCTACATTCACCTCCATCGGTAGATCCAGACTGAGCCTAGTTGAAGGTGATGTTCCTACCATCAAGGTTCTGCCCATTCTTAGGGTTTAAGGTTTAGGGTTTAGGGTTTAGGATTTAGGGTTTAGGGTTTAGGGTATGGGGGTTTGGGTTTAAGATTTAGTTTAGGGTTTACAATTTAGGGTTTAGGGTTTAGGGTTTAACATTTTTTTTTAATAGAGAACATATTCAGATTCAAGATTTCATCTTTTCAATTTCATTAACCAAGTAGCACCCCAAGTTTTCTAAGACATAAGCAATGACATAGATAAAAAATGAGCCCATGAAAATTAAAACCCAAGATAAGTAGAACCATATCTACTATAAGATAGTTCCATATGCAGTAGATCGATCGTCATTCTTAGTTTCTCCACTTCCCATCGATCCCTCACTCTTGAGTAGCGACATCGCCATCATATCCTCGATCTCTCCCCATAACCTGCTGTAACCTCCATTGCTCCTCCCACCTCCATAACCAACATCAGCCACCCACCACCTCCATATCCACTAGCCTTCCCATCACCCAGAGATAATTCTCCTTCACCTCCAGATCTAGGCGAGCTAGATGGATATGTTTTTGTCATCAAGGTTTTTCCCATTCGTAGGGCTTAGGGTTTAGGGTTAGTTCAGGGTTTAGGGCTTAGGGTTTAGAGTTTTAGGGTTCAGTGTTTAGGGTTTAGGGTTTAGGGTTTAGGGTTAGGGTTAGGGTTTAGGGAATAGGATTTATGATTAGTTTAGTGTTTAGGATTTAGAGTTTTTAGGGTTTAGGGTTTAGGATATAGGGTATAGGGTTTGGGATTGTTGGTTTAGGGTTAGTTATATGGTTTATGGTTTAGGGTATAGTATTTAGATTTTAGGGTTTTTTTTAAATTAAGTAAACTAGTAGGTTTAGTTTATTTAGTTAATTTTTTATTTATTTGAGTTGATTTGATTTTTTATTTTTATTTTAGTTTATTTTTTATTTTAATTTAGTTTAGTTTATTTTTTATTTTTTATTTTTTAAGTTTAGGTTTATTTTTAATTGAGTTTTATGTTTATTTTATTTTTTGGGTTTCGGTTTTGTTTTTGTTTTTAGGTTTAGGTTTATGTTTTTTTTATTTTTTTAAGTTTTTATTTTAGGTTTATTTTCAAGTTTTATTTTATAGTTTAAGTTTAGGTTTATTTTTAGTTTATTTTATTTTATTTAGTTTATGTTTTTGTTTATGTTTTAGTTTAGGTTTTTATATTAATTTATTTAGGTTTAGATATTTTATTTATTTTATTTTATTTAGATTAGGTTTTGGTTTTTAGGATTTTAGGGTATAGGGATTAGGGTTTAGGGTTTTAGGGTTTAAGTTTTAGGTTAGGGTTTAGGTTTTAAGGTTTAGGGTTTAGGGTTTAGTGTTTAGTAGTTAAAGTTTAGGATTTTAAGGGTTTAGGGTTTATGGTTTATGGTTTAAGAGTAGGGTTTAGGGTTTAGGCTTTAGGCTTTAGGATTTTTAAGTTTTAGGGTTTAGGGTTTAGGGTTAATTTAGGGTTTGGGTTTGAGGGTTTTAGGGTATAGGGTTTAGGGTTTAGGGTTTAGGCTTTATGGTTTAGGGTTTAGAGTTAATTTAGTGTTTAGGGTTTAAGGTAGTAGGTTCACGATTATAGATTTAGGTTTAGGGTCTAGTTTTAGTTAAGGCTTTGCTTTAGGTTTAGGTTAGGGTTTAGGGGTTTTAATTAAATAAATTAAAATTAGGTTTATTTAATTTATTTTTTATTCATTTGAGTTTATTTTATTTTTTTATTTAATTTAGTTTATTTATTTAGGTCTTTTATTTTAGTTTAGGTTTTTATTTTTGTTTATTTTTAGGTTTATTTTATTTTTTAGTTGAGTTTTATTTTTATTTTATTTTTTGGGTTTAGGTTTAGGTTTAGGATTTTATTTTATTTTTTAGGTTTAGGTTTTAGGTTTTTATTTTAGGTTTATTAGTAGGTTTTTTTTTTAATTTTTGTTTAGTTTTATTTTTAGTTTATTTTATTTTATTTAGCTTAGGTTTAGGTTTAGTTTATTTTAGTTTAGGTTTATTTTATTTTAATTTATTTATTTTAGGTGTAGATTTTTTTTCTTATTTTTTATTGATTTTTAGGTTTATTTTTTAGGTTGAGGTTTTATTTAGTTTTTATTTTATTTTATTATAGTTCATTTATTTTTATTTTTTATTTTAATTAGGTTTTTTATTTTTTAGTTTAGTTTAAGTTTATTTTATTTTATTTAAGCTTATTTTTATTTTATATTTTATTTTATTTTTAGGTCTAGGTTTAGGTTTTAGTTTAGGTTTTTTTTATTTTATTTTATTTAGGTTTAGATTTTTATTTATTTTATTTTAAGGTTTTATTTATCTTAGGTTTAGGTTTTTAGGTTTTAAGGGTGTAGGGTTTAGTGTTTAGTGTTTAAGGTTTAAGTTTAGGGTTTTTGGGTTTAGGGTTTTAAGGTTTAGGATTTAGGGTTAAGGTTTAGGGTTTAGGGTTTAAGGTTTAAGGTTTAGTGTTCATGTTTTAGGGTTTAGGGTTTTGAGGGTTTAAAGTTTAGGGTTTAGGGATTAGGGATACTTTAGGGTTTAGGTTTTTAGAGTTTAGAGTTAGTTTAGGGTTTAGGGTTTAGGGTTTTAAGGTTTAGGATTAAGGTTTAGGGTTTAGGGTTTATGGTTAGGGTTAGGGTTTAGGGTTTATGGTTTAGGGTTATTGGTTTAGGGTTTAGGGTTTAGGGTTTATGGTTTTGGGTTTAGGGTTTAGGGATTTTTTAAAAAAAATTAAGAAAACTAGTAGGTTTAGTTTTATTTAGTTTATTTTATTTTATATTTTTATTTAGGTTTGTTTTTTATTTTTATTTATTTTAATTTATTTATTTTAGGTTTATTTATTTTAGTTTAGGTTTTTTATTTTAGTTTATTTTTTATGTTTAGGTTTATGTTTATAGTTATTTTTTAGCTTTAAGTTTTTTTTAGGTTTAGGTTTAGGATTTTATTTTATTTTTTAGGTTTAGGTTTAGGTTTTTATTTTAGTTTTATTTTTTAAGTTTTATATTTTAATTTAGGTGTAAGTTTATTATTAGTTTTTTTATTTAGTTTATGGTTTAGGTTTAGTTTATTTTAGGCTTAGGTTTAGGTATTACTTATTTTTAATTTAGGTTTAAGCTTATTTCATTTTGTTTATCTTAGGTGTAGTGTTTTTTTAGTTCAGGGTTTAGGTTTTTTTATTTATTTTTAGGTTTTTTTTAGGTTTAGGCTTTTATTTAGTTTTTATTTTATTTTATTTTAAGTTTATTTTTTATTTTACATTTAGTTTTTATATTATTTATCTTTTTATTTTTTGGTTTATTTTATTTTTTTTAGTTTAGTTATGGTTTTTATTTATTTAATTTTATTTTTTATTTTTTATTTTATTTTTTTTTCATTTAGGTTTAGGTTTAGGTTTACGTTTTAGGGTTAAGGGTTTAGGATTTAGGGTTTAGGGTTCAGGGTTTTTAAAAAAAATTAAGTAAACCAGTATATTTATATTTATTTAATTTTTTATTTATTTTGTATTATTTTATTTTCTATTTTTTATTTTAGTTTATTTTTTAGGTTTAGGTTTTCATTTATGTTTATATTTTAATTTAGTTTTATTTATTTTATTTTTATTTAGGTTTTATTTTTTATTTTTTGGGTTTAGGTTTAGGATTAGCTTTTGGGTTTAGGGTAGTTTGTTTAGGGTTTATGGTTTAGGTTTAGGGTTAGTTTTAGGGTGTAGGGTTTATAGTTAGTGTTTTCCTAATTTTTTAAAATTTTTGAATTTTTTTTAGAATTAAATACACTCATAGGTTAGTTTATTTTATATTTATTTTAGTTTATTTTATTTTTTTATTTTTATTTAGTTTATTTATTTTAGGTTTCTCTATTTTAGTTTAAGTTTTTATTTATTTTCATTTAGTTTATTTTTTTTATTTATATTTTATTTTAGTTTATTTTTATTATTTTATTTTATTTTATTTTTAGGTTTTGGTTTATGTTTTAGCTTAGGTTTTTATTTTAGTTTATTTCAAATTTTAATTTAGTTTAAATTTTTTATTTATTTTATTTTTAGGTTTTATGTAGTTTAGGTTTAAGTTTTTAGGTTTCTAGGATTTAGGGTTTAGGGTTTAGAGCTAGGGTTGTAGGTTTTAAGGTTTTGAGTTTAGGATTTAGGGTTTTAAGGTTTATGGTTTAGGGGGTTTAGGGTTTAGTGTTTAGGTTTTAGGGTTTAGGGTTAGCTTAGGGTTTAGGGTTTAGGCTTTATGCTTTAGGCTTTAAGGTTTAGAGTTTTAAGTTTTGGTTTAGAGTTTAGGGCTAGTTTAGGGTTTAAGGTTTAGGGTTTTAGGGTTTAGGGTTTAAGGTTAGAGTTAGGATTATGGTTTGGGGTTTAGGGTTTAGGGTTAATTTTGGGTTTAAGGTTTAGAGTTTTAAGGTTTTTGCAGGTTTAGGGTTTAGGTTTGTAGGTTTAGGGTTTAGGGTTTAGGGTTTAACATTTAGGATTTTCTTTTGGGAAACCCCATATAGGAGGGTTTTATTACAAAAAAGAGGGTTACAAGGTCCACAGGGATAAACTCTAAAACTACTGCTCAAAATCAGCCTAGAGTAAATCCCCTATCTACGTACAACCAAAAGTAAAATAAAAAAGGAAAAAAAAAGCAAAAGATACAAAATGATTAACATAGATAAGACAATGGATTGATCTGGGCCAAAGCTCTTCAGGATGAGAGAAAGCATGGCACTAGAGAGCAAAATTGCAAGAGAAAAAGAGAAATGCATCTGCAAAAAAGAAGAAAGATAAAAATTAGAATAATTAAAGCAATACAGACAAAGTGAAAAATTAAAGCCGCATAAATTGAGAAAAATTATAGAGAAGTGTGTGAGAGAAGGCTCTCACACCAAATTGGGATGTAAATATGAGAATCCAAACGTGAAGGGTTACATCACAAGAGGTACTATCAAACAAAAAAGGAGTGAAATCATCACAACCATCATAGCCTACAAACCTGTGGGAAGATAACATCCATTTGTTTAAAGTCTTATGAGCCTTAGTACCTACAAACTGAAACAAAGCCATATACACTATAAAAAATGAGACAATAAAGAGCGAAGGAAAGGGATCCCATGCAGGATAAATACCATAAATATAGTCACAATAGAATGAGAATTCCTACACATATGAAAATGAATCATCTTTGCCAGATCCACCTTTTTAATACCAGAGCCTAGAGTATAATTAGGCCAGCATGAAAACCCACCACAAGAAAATAGTAGAAAATGCCAGGCAAAGGATAGAAACAATATAAAACCGGTTGAAAAGCCTGCTATAATCCTGCTAAGAAAATCAATTAGCATGTAAATAACACCATCCCAATCATATGGGACATATATGAAACTTACAGGCCGGGGTATAGGTGGAAAAGGAACCCATTCAGAAGCAATGCCGATGTTAACAACCCCTTGTTAATAATCATTGTAGAACAAACAATAAATATAAAGTGAGAGCAAACCAAAAATACAACAGAAATGCAGTTTAACGAGAAGAAGGAATGCGTGCTTAGGTGGACCAGAAGCCACGGGTAATAAGCTGCACCTCACCGCAAACAACACCAAATAAAGACAATTAGAGAGACAACAGTAGTAGCTTGCTGGGCATAGAACCTGATAATCTAGTTCAGCCAACAACCAAGGCAGGAAATAACAGCTAGTTGGCCATAAAACCACCCATTCAGGATAGACAGTGCATAAGTTAATAACCAAGTAGGTAATAGCATAATCACAGTGATCTGCACAAGTCTAATTGAACCAAGATGGAAAAATGGTAGCAAATAAATAGACCACAAATCAGTGATAAGGCAAAACGGTCAAAACAAAAACAATTAGAAAAATAACCCCAGAAGCAGCCTGCTAGACATAAGATCCAAAAATCCAACAACCAACAAATAAAACAACAAAACAATTATTGCACCCACCATAAGATAATCCAGTAAAAAATAGTGGTGCAACATAGACTCAAAAGGGGTTCAAAGGAGAGCCATATTTGAAATCCTTCAAGATAAAGAAAAGCACCTAAATAACATCATTAGTAAAAATAAGCTAGAAGCAAATTAAGAAGTAATTTTGATCCTACAAAACAACAATAATAATAAGGGAATTATAATTTTCTCCTAACGGGTTGTAGAGTTGAGGTTAGAGATAAGAGGGGCCACAACCCTATTAAAGGAAAAAGAGATAAATTAGGGCTGCCATGAAGCTATACAAAAATATAGCAATTAAATAATGAGTCAACAAATTCATGAGCCCCAAGATAGATTTCTAGAAAAGGAAAAGAGACAAAAACGCCTTAATCATAAAATGAAAAATAGATACAGTAAGACCCATAAATAAAATATTGATTGCAAAAAGTCTATCCCTGTTGATCAGAAAGTAAAGTAGAAAGTAAAACATCTCCCTCTAGTAAATTCGGCTGATAAGTGAAAATATCTCCATCCAGTAGGTTAAGAAAATAGGGAACCCCTTACCATTAACAGTGGAAACAGCAGAAGCAGTAAGACCCCAAATATGGTTAGGGTAATTAATCCAACAGCAGGTGCCACAAAGATCACAAAATAACTAGAAAAAGGTATCTGGAAGATTCATCAGCAAAACCCTAGGAAACAACAACACTAAATAGAAGTTGGTCATGCAGTTAAATAGGTAATACAATAGGCCAAAATAAAAGAATGAATTAATTTTTGAGGTAAGGGAGTCCAGTATTTTCCAAATTAACCAAACCACTCAAATGTTTAGGAAGTGTAAGTTGATCAAAGAATTTTATGCCATCTAATTTAGCACCCAGATTAGCAAGGTAATCAACACATGCATTACCTTCATGCCATACATGAGTGATTTTAAAATAGAGTTGAGAAAGGAGAGCTCTAGTCTGCTTTAGAAGGTAGTACAATTTTGTATTGCCCACATTGGTGGAAGTCAAAAGACAATCAGCAACAGGGCATCCACCTCAATCCAAATATTGAGTCAACCTTTTTGAAGGCATATCTCAATAGCTTTGTAAACTGCCTTTAGCTTAGCAAAAAGAACAGAGCAAGTATTAAGGGGGTAAGCAAAAGCACAAAGGACTTTACCATTAAGGTTTCTAAAAATGCCACCACAGCCAAAAGCATTTTGAGAAATAGAGCCATCAGTGTTAATTTTAATAGTATTAGCATGAGGTTTTATCCTATAAATAATCTTGTCATCTTTACATTGGGTTGATCCGACAAGTTAAAACCCAATTTATTGGGCACAAATTTATAGCCTTTGAATTGATTGTAGTTAATTAAATTGGCATTAAACAAGGCACAAATTTTATTTTTAATTCTAGCAATTATCCTCATATGGTTTATAGGAATCCCACGATGTTTTGCATTATTTCTGTCCATCCATATGAACCAAATAAGAGTGATAGCAGTTATCACTTTAATGTGGCCTTTAATTTTGTTTTCAAAATAAACATCAAAAGTTGGTATATTGTTGAGCCATTGAATTTGACAATATTAAAGAGTTCATCATACCAAATCCAAAGTTTGGAAGCAATGGCTCCATTAACAAATACATGATTCACATTCTCAATGTGAAAGCAGCAGTAACATTTTGAAGGTACATAAAAACCTTTACCCCACATCATGGAGTCAATAGGGATGAAGTTTTTCAAAATATGCCAAGTTAGAAAAGAATAAGAAATATAAATAGTGTTATTCCAAAGTTTAAAAAACACATTGGAGAAATCATGAGCTTCTTTAATATGAATCCAGACATTTTTAAGATTGAAATCACCATTTTGGTAAAGCTTAAAAAGGATCTGATCATGATTGCTAGGAATGATAGGAATAATAGTAAGCTTATCTAAAAGAGAGAAAGGAACATAATCAGTAAGCTTACTATTGTTCCACTTATTATTCTGCCAGAAAGAGTTCACTTTAATAGCAGCAGTGGAGTGGGTTGAAAGTAAATCATCAATGGACCCACCTCCAGTCCAGTTATCTTGCCAAAAGAAAGAGGTGCCAGAGTTAATCCCCCATGAGATTTATGATTCCACCTCCCATTTGATGGAACAAAGTCTTTTCCATACAGAAGAGTCTCCCACTTTATAAGGGCAAATGAGAGGGTACTTACCACGGCGATTTGGCAGTCATGAATTTAGCCCAAAGACTATTGTTGCTCCTAAAATTCCACCAAAAGTTTATAGGAAAATGCAGTGATAGCTTCCCTGATTGGCTTACAGTGAAGCCCACCTTCAGTAAGAGTGTCACAGCTTTTATACCAAGAGCTCCAATGCTTTATGTTAGTAGAATTGTTAGAACCCTAGAAGAATTTTTTAAGGAGGTGCTCAATTCTGTTAATGGTAGAATTGGTCCGCACAATGGTTTGAATGAGATATAAAGACATGGAGTTAAGGGTACTCTTAATCGAAGTGAGCCTACCACCAAAAGAGTAAATGAAATTCCCAAACATAAATTTTATGAGAGATTTTTTGGATTAACTCATCAAAGAGATGTGATCTTTTCTGACGTTTAAAAAGCGAAGCACCAAGATATTTAATAGGAAGTTGTTGTTGCTGAAAATTTATAATTCTCAAGATTTGGTTGATCCTATTACTAGATATTTTAGAGGAAGGAATGAAACAACTTTTACCATCGTTAAGAAAGAGACCACTTTCATTACCAATTTTATTTAAAAGATTCTTAATAGCTTTAGTGTGATGAATAGAGGCATTATAAAAGATTATGAAGTCATTAGCAAAGCTAAGATGAGAGAGAAGACCACCTTGAGTTCTCAAAACATACTAGGATTATTGTTGAAAAGATCATTAAGATTTCTTGAAAGATATTCAACAACAATAATAAAAAGAGAGAGAGATAAGGGATCTCCTTGTCTCAATCCATGCATAGAAGGGAAAAAACCTTGGGACTCACCATTCATGATAACGGAGAACCAAACATTGGTAATAAAATTTTTAATGAGATGGATAAAATAGTCAAAAAAATAAACAAATGTAGAATTTGGAAGAGAAAATTCTGAGAGAGGTTGTCAAAAGTTTTAGATATGCCCAATTTGAAAAGGATGTTACCACCTTTGGTAGAAGCATGAAGGTCATGAATCAGCTTTTGGGCTAGAAGAATGTTGTCAGATATAGCTCTACCTTTAAAGAAACCAGTTTGGTTGGGGAAAATAATTTTAGACAGTAACGGACTAATTCTATTGGCAATTAATTTAGCAATGAGTTTATGAAAGAAGGTGCAAAGGCTGATAGATCTAAAATTGCCCCAAGATTCAGGATTATTAATTTTGGGAATGAGAACAATGGAAGTGCTAGAGAAATATTTAGGTAAAGGATTGCCATCGAAGAAATCAATGACAGCATCAACAAGGTCAGACTTAATAATAAGCCAACAATGCTAAAAAAATTGAGTCGTGTAGCCTTCAAGGCCGTGAGAATCAATGTTCATGCTATTAAGAATACTAATCTCACCTTCCATAGGACACATATTAAGTAAGTGTTGTCATCATTAGTAATTGTTGAGGGAATTAGGTGAGAGTTGGAGCTTCTAAAGAAGGGTTGTTGTTTAATAAGTTTTTAAAATGATGTATGACATAATCTTTAATATCGTTATTGTCTATGATTCAGCTGATGTTATCATTTTTAAATTTTTTAATAGAGTTTAAGGCATTCTTTTTTTTTTGAAAAGAGCATGGAAATACCTGGTAATTCTGTCACCATCAGCAATTTGTTTGCTAGCAGCCTTTTGCCGCCAGTATATTCCTCCATATTATGATAGTTTACCAAGTTATCTTTAGCTTCATTCAACGCCTCAAGTTTAGTAGAATCAATCAAAATGACATCTTCAGAGAAGTTGTTCCATATTTTTGATATTGGCAAAGAGATTTTTAAAATAATGCTTGTTCCACCAATTTAGGTTTTGTTTATGTCTTTTAAGCTTAAGCGAATCATCATGCCTTTATCAGGATGAAGAGGAGCCATCCAATTAATGGATACAACATTTATGAAATCCATGTGTTGGATCCACATATTTTGGAATCGAAAGAGGTTAGGATAATCTATTAAGGATTTTGGGAATCAAGCATGATCGCAGTTTTTTCAAATGTTCAATAGAAGTAAGGGGCCATTGATTGATCCAAAGAGAATTAAAAGAGTCCTATCAAGTCACGCGAGTCTAGAGTTATGCCATGTATAATCCAAACCCTAATAGCCAATATCAATCAATTTGCAATCAAAAATCATATTAGAAAAGTCTTCCATGGAATGAGTGTTAGGAGAGCAACCTCCCTTCTTTTTGAGGAAGAGAGAATAGTGTTAAAATCACCCCCAACCAACTAGGGTTTGTTGACCAAGGAGGCAAAGGTTCTTAAGTTGTCCCAAAGGATGTTCTACCAGCTATATTACAAGAAGCATAAATAAAGGAACCTAGAACAGAAAATTCACCCAATGAGATGTGGACATTAACCAACTGTTGAAGATCATCAAGGATAGAAATGTTGACTAAATTATTCCGAAAACAACAAATTTTATTGCTAATATTATAAAAAAATTTTGAAAGCCAAGCGTTCTAGCAACATGGTTGATCTTAGATGAGTGTATGAATGGTTCAATAACAACAAGTAAGGTTATGTTATGAATACGACAAAGACTTCTAATATGGTTGTGGACAATGAGAGTCTGAATACCCTGAACATTTCCAAATATTAAGTTGATCATAATAAAATATGAAAAGAAAGGAAAAGAGATAACTAAACAAATAATAAAGTAGGAAGAAGAGGAAACTAGAAACAGTTATTTATGGGAAGTTAGAGAAGATCCAGTAGTTCAAGTATAGTTAATAGTGAACATTCAAGCTTTAAGTGATTTTTTTTTAAAAATAGTTTGAAAAGGTCTATCATTGTCCAAAGAATCACCATCCAAGAGAGACTAATTTGTGATATTCAGAATAGGACTTGTATTAGTCAAAGCATTTCTAATGTTAATTTCTCCTTCTTCAATGTCAGAATTAAGCTGAGAAAGTGGGTTAGCATGCGTATAACTCTGAAGAGTAGGAGAAGGAGAGGTTGTGAAGCCATTAATAGCACATATTACATGCTCAATTTCATAATTAGTTTTCAGATTTTGTTCCATCATCAAAGGATCAGCAGTTTTCAGATTTTGTTCCTTCATCAAAGGATCAACTCCAGAATTTGTTTTCATATTTTGATCCAACCTAAAATTTCCATTCAACTCACCACTAATGTTCATATGAGTCTCCTCGGGTTCACTAGCCAAAAGGTAGGTTAGGCAGTGAAGGTATTATCTTGAGGAGTCAAATTATTACAATTAGAAGAAATGATAATTAAGCTATCATTAGCCTCCTCATGAACCTCATAAGTATTATTTTTAACATGCTCAGATTGCTCTCCAATAGACAAAGCAGTGGATAGAAAAGGAGTAGGGGTAGGGGTAGGATTCCCATTTTGAGTGACTTTAGGCACATAAGAAAATTTATTGATTTTTTTTTTGGTAGAGTAGGATTAGTATCCGCATTTTTTCTTTTTAAGTTAAGGATACAACACAAAAAATTCATAATGATCATGGCCATGAATCTTACAATGTGTGCAAAAAATAGGAAAATTCTCAAATTAAACTTTTGATTATAATCGAACTTCTCAGAGCCAATCCAAACTTCTTTAGGATGCTTTTTAGTGATATCAATTTCAATCAAAATACGAGAAACAAAAGGTCGTGATCTCACAGCGCTGGCCTGATCAATTTGATGAGGCCAACCAAAGAGAGCCACAACCAAAGAGAACTTGATGTGTAACATAATGTATTCTCATATTAGGAAGAGCTATCCATATAGGAACAATTGGGGATTCCTCTTTTATATCAATAAGAGGAGACCATTTCAGAAGTCCCATTTGACAATTAAAAATAAAGTAAGAGCGATGAGCAAAAACTCTTGAATAATCTAAGTCATTAGAGAGCTAAATTAAAATATGCCTTAGATCAATCAATTCGTAGTGAAAACACCTGAAAGTTTAAGGCTATGAAAAAATGATTGGATGTTATCGAGTGTTGGCCGACGTAAGGAAAATTTACCAACTAATGAGAATTCAAAAGGCTTCGCCAACTTTTCCAAATCTAGATTCGAGCACATAATAGCAAGCATCCCACGAAAGGAGGTCGAGATCAAATTCAACGAAGCATTAGGGGAAAGGTTCTTACTAGATAATGCATCCTTAAGGGACTTAATTATAGGATGATTTTGGATCCATAATTCCATGTAAATCAGATACCTAGCCGGTGCCTCCAAGATGGATAAGCTTGGTTGCACGGAAAGCAGGTCTTCCACCTTTGAAAGAGAAAAGGGAAAATCACATTAGAGGCCAATCAGAGACAAATAATTGAAAAAATTGATCGTGAATGATCAAAATCAAAGGCAAAAGGAAAATGAAAACGGCGGAAGGGAAAAATGTAATTGCCAGAGAGTGCCGCGGTTGAGAGGATTTGGTGGTTTTGAGTTTAGCTTTTTTTATTTTAGCTTTTTTATTTTTTTATTTAGTTTTTTTAGGTTTAGCTTTCTTTTTAGCTTTTAGGATTTAAAGCTTTGGGTTTATGGTTAAGGGTTTAGGGGATTTTTTTTTAATTTAGAAAATTGGTAGGTTTTGGTTTATTTAGTTTATTTATTTATTTTTTTGTTTTATTTTTTATTTTTAATTAATTTAGTTAATTTATTTGAGTTTATATTTTATTTTATTTTATTTTTTAGGTCTAGGTTTAGATTTGTGTTTATTTTTTAGTTTAGTTTAATTTAAATTTTATTTTTTAGATTTAGGTTTTATTTTTTTATGTTTTATTTTTTTTTAGGTTTAGGTTTTTTAGTATTTAGGGTTGCTTTTGGGTTTAGGGTTTAGGGTTTTAATTTAGGGTTAGGTTGTTTAGGGTTTAGGGTTTCTTTATTTTGCTTTAGGATTTAGGGTTTAAGGTTTTTAGGGTTGATGGTTTAGGGTGTGGGGTTTAGGGTTAACAGAGTTTTGGTTTGTTTAGGGTTTAAGGAAGGTTTATTTTAGCTTTGGTTTAGGTTTCATTTAGGTTTAGGATTTATAGTTAGTTTAGGGTGGTTTACAGTTTAGGTTAATGTTAGTTTAGGTTTAGGGTTCATGGTGTAGGGTTTAGGGTTTGGGGTTTTGGGTTTATGGTTTAAGGTTGCAAGTTTTATGGTTTAGGGTTTAGGGTTTAGTGTTTAGGGTTGTAGGTTTATGGTTTTGAGTTTAGGGTTTAGAGTTAATTTTATGGTTTAGGCTTTAGGGTTAGTTTAAGGTTTAGGGTTTGGTTAGTCTTGAAGATTGTGATTTATTAAATTAAAACATATTGTTAAACAAAAATTTATTAGGTAGAAATAGAGAGCCAAGAAGATTGGGATCAGAATAGATTTTTACATGGTTGAAATGAAATTGTTGTTAAAAAAATTACTTGTATTTATCCTCGAGATTAATTATTTAGAGTTTTACTCTAAAGCAAAAAACCAAAATTATAAATGAGTACATGAACAAATTTGAAGTATTTGTTATTATCTTCTAAAATTAGGGAAAGATTAAGCTAATGTTGTGTAGGTTTAGATCGATTTGAGCCCTAAACTTAAAATAGACAATACATAAAATTAATTTGCATGTGGCTTTTCAACAAACCTTAGATTTCAAATAATATCAAGAATTCTTGCACCTAAAAGAATGTCAGCAAATGCAAGAATTATTCTTTCCACCAATAAATCAAGTTCAAATGAATACCTCTAAATGAAGTAACACTACTATTAATAAAAAAAATAGAAAAGATGATAAATACTATGTTGGGATTGAAAATCTCTCTTAAATCATATTTTTGAGGTCAGCATAAAATCTATGAGTGTCTTAAATCTCTCACAAAACTGCCACCTATTTCTAAGCATTGACTTAGGAGTTTTACATGAGCTTTCTTGCTTGTGTTGAGTGTGTTACATTATGTTGCCATTGAGTCTCAAAGTAGGTGAGCTATAGAATTCCTATAGAGATATTGAGTTTGGATTATTCTTGTTACGCACAACTTATTAAGAGATTTTTTCATATACAATCACTATTTTAAAAATCTCATTCAGCAATACTTTGCATCAAGTCTCCCTAATTCACCAAGATCTCGAAACGCGGTCAAAGCATTGAAATCCTACTAGAGAGAGCTTTTTAAAGTATATATTTTAGCTCCTCGACATATCTTCTAAATTGAAGAGGTGCGTTGAGAAGAAAATATGATTAGAGAGGAGTTTTATGATTAGATAACTATAGAAGAGGATTGCTCACAAATGGACACTTAGGTGTCTAAACTTAAGTAATTGTTTCTTCATTTGTCCATGAGCTTGCAGCAAAACTAGAAGCGGTCTACATGGCATTACAAGTTTAGGTTTTAGTTTAGGTTTTAGGTTTAGGTTTAGTTTAGGTTTAGTTTAGGGTTTAGGGTTTAGGGTGTTGGGTTTAGGGTTTAGAGTTAATTTTAGGGTTCAGGGCTTAGAGTAAGTTATTTTTATTTATTTATTAATTTTTTATTTTTTTAAATTAAGTAAAGTGGTAGGTTTCGATTATTTAGTTTATTTAGTTTATTTTATTTTCTATTTTTATTTAGGTTTATTTTTTATTTTGTTTGGTTTATTTATTTTAGGTTATTTATTTTAGTTTAAATTCTCTCTTTTAATTTATTTTTTAGGTTTAGGTTTAGTTTTAGGTACATTTTTTAGTTTAGTTTTATTTTTATTTTATTTTTTAGGTTTAGGTTTTATTTTTTATTTTTAGGTTAAGGTGAAGATTTTTATTTTACGTTTCTAGGTTTAGGTTTTAGGTTTTTATTTTAGGTTTATTCTTAGGTTTTAATTTTTAGTTTAGGTTTAGGTTTATTTTTATTTTATTTTATTTTATTTAGTTTATGTTTAGGTTTATGCTTAGTTTATTTTAGGTATAGGTTTAGGTTTTATTTATTTTAGTTTAGTTTATTTTAGTTTAGGTTTTTCTTTTATTTAGGGTTTAGGTTTTATTTTTATTTATTTTTAGGTTTATTTTTAGGTTTAAGTTTTTATTTTATTTTATTCTAGGCTAATTTAATTTTTATTTTAAGTTTAGTTTTATTTTATTTAAGTTTTTTTAGTTTAGTTTAGGTTTTTATTTATTTTATTCTAGTTTTGTTTTATTTTTTATTTTATTTTCTTCTTAGGTTTCAGTTTTGGTTTAGGTTATAGTTAATGTTCTTTTTTTGGTTTAGGTTTTGTTACTTATTTTATTTTTAGGTTTTATTTAGTTTATGTTTAGCTTTTTGACTTATTTGGGTTTAGGGTCTAAAGTTTAGGATTATGGGTTAGGGTTTAGGGTTTAGGCTCTTTTATGATATTAGGTTTAGAGTTTATGATTTAGGGTTTAAAGTTTTTTCTTTAAAATTAAGTAAACCAGTAAGTTTAGGTTTATTTAGCATATTTAGTTTATTTTTTATTTATTTTAATTTACCTTATTTTTTATTTTTATTTAGGTTTATTTTTTATTTTTGTTTAGTTTAGTGTATTTATTTTAGCTTAAGTTTTTTATTTTAGTTTATTTTTTAGGTTTATTTTAACTTTTTAGTTGAGTTTTATTTTTATTTTATTTTTTAGGTTTAAGTTTTCTTTTTTATTTTTATCTTAGGTTTTTTATTTTATTTTATTTTTTTAGGGTTAGGTTCTAGTTTATTTTAGGTATATTTATTTTAGCTTAGGTTTTTAGGTTTATGTTTACTTTTTAGTTGAGTTTTATTATTATTTTATTTTTTAGGTTTAAGTTTTCTTTTTTAATTTTAGGTTTAGCTTTAGGTTTAGGCTTTTTTTAAGTTCATTTTTAGGTTTTAGTTTTCAGTTTAGGTTTAGGTTCATTGTTACTTTATTATATTTTATTTAGTTTAAGTTTAGGTTTAGGTTTAGTTTATTTTAGGTTTTATTTAATTGAGTTTAAGTTTATTTTATTTTAATTATTTTATTTTTATTTTACGTTTAGGTTTTATTTTTTATTAATTTTTAGGTTTATTTTATTTTATTTATTTTATTTTTATTTTTGGTTTAAGTTTTTTTTAAGTTTAAGTTTTATTTTTTATTTATTTTTAGGTTTTATTTTAAGGTTTATTTTTTTGATTTAGGTTTTTATTTAGTTTTTAATTTATTTTAGGTTTATTTTATTTTTATTTTTTATTATTTTTTTATTCTTAGGTTTATTTTATTTTTTAGTTTAGCATAGTTTTTATGTTTTAGTTTTTTTTTACTTTTTTTTAGGTTTAGGTTTAGGTTTTTATTTTATCATATTTTTTATTTTATTTAAGTTTAGGTTTATTTATTTATTTTATTTTTAGGTTTTATTTAGTTTATATTTAGGCTTTTAGGTTTTAGGATTTAGGTTTAAGGGTTTAGGGTTTAGGGTTTTAGGGTTAAGGGTTTAGGGTTAGGGTTTATGGTTTCGGGTTTAAGGATTAGTGTTTAAGCTTTTGGATTTATGGCTTTAAGGGTTTAGGGATTAGGGTTTAGGGTTAGCTTGAGGTTTAGGGTTAGTTTTGAGTTTAAGGTTTAGAGTTTAGGCTTTATGGTCTTTGTTTTCTAAGGTTTAAAGTTTAGGGTTTAAGGTTTAGGGTTTTAGTTTTGGTAGGTTTTGCTTTAGGATTAGGATTTTAGGTGTAGGTTTGTTTAAGGTTTAAGATTTTAGGGTTTTGGGATTAGGGTTTATGGTTTAGGGTTTAGGGTTAGGGTTTAGGTTTAGGGTTAGGGTTTAGGGTTTTAGGGTTTACAATTAATGTTTAGGTTTTAGGGTTTAGGGTTGAGGGTTTAGCATTTTTTAGTTTTTTGAAATTAGGTAAACTGGTAGATTTAGGTTTATTTAGTATAGTTAGTTTATTTTAGATTTATTTTTTATTTTTATTTAGTTTGGTTTATTTATTTTTGGTTTATTTATTATAGTTTAGGTTATTTATTTTCATTTAATTTTTAGGTTTAGGTTTAGCTTTAGGTATGTTTTTTAGTTGAGTGTTATTTTTATTTTATATTTTATGTTTAAGCTTTCTTTTTAATTCTTAAGTTTAGCTTTAAGTTATTATTTTATTTTGTCTAGATTTAGGTTTAGGTTTAGGTTTATTTTTAGTTTATTTTATTTTATTTGATTTAGGTTTAGGTTAAGGTTTAGTGTATTTTAAGTTTTATTTATTTTAGCTTAGTTTATTTTAGTTTAGGTTTAAGTTGATTTTATTTTGTTCATTTTATTTTTATTTTAGGTTTAGGTTTTTTTTTAGTTTAGGGTTTAGGTTTTATTTATTATTTATTTTTGGTTTTATTTTTATATTTATTTTTTAGGTTTAGGTTTTAGTTTAGGTTTTTATTTTATTTTATTTTATTTAGGTTTAGGTTTTATATTTATTTTATTTTTTATTTAGTTTAGGTTTAGGATTTTAGGTTTTTATGGTTTAGGGTTTACGATTTGGGGTTTAGGGCTTAGGGTTTAGGGTTATAGATTTTAGGGTTTAGAATTTGAGGTTTAGGGTTTAGCATTTAAGGTTTTAGAGTTTAAGGTTTAGGGTTTGAAGTTTAGGGTTTAGAGTTTAGTTTTAGGATTGTAGGTTTAGGGTTATAAGTTTAGGGTTTGTTTAAGGTTTAGGGTTACGGTTCTTTTTTTATTTTTTATTTAGGGTTTATGGTTTAGAGTTTAATGTTTAGGGTTACTTTAAGGTTTAGGGTTGTAGGTTTAGGGTATAGAGTTATTTTTAGGGTTTAGTGTTTAGGGTTTAACATTTAGGATTTAGGGTTTAGAGTTTAGGGTTTAGGATTTATGGTTTACAGTTTATGTTTAATTAAGGAAAGTGTAAGTTTAGGTTTATTTAGTTCATTATTTATTTATTTTATTTTTGTTTAGGTTTACAGTTTTTATTTAGTTTAGTATATTTATTTTAGTTAAGGTTTTTATTTTAGTTTATTTTTTAGGTTTAGGTTTAGGTTAATGTTTATTTTTTAGTTTAGTTTTATTTTTATTTATTTTTAAGGTTTAGGTTTTATTTTTTATTTTTAGGTTTAGGTTTAAGTTTTTATTTTATTTTTTTAGGTTTAGGATTTAGGTTTTTATTTGAAGCTTATTTTTAAGTTTTATTTTTTTTAGTTTAGGTTTAGGTTTATTTTTAGATTATTTTATTATATTTAGTTTAGGGTTTTGGTTTAGTTTATTTTAGGTATAAGTTTAAGTTTTATTTATTTTACTTTAGTTTATTTTAGTTTACGATTAGGTTTATTTTATGTTGTTTATTTTATGTTGTTTATTTTATGTTTAATTTTTTTTAGTTTATGGTTTAAGTTTTATTTTTTATTTATTTTTAGGTTTATTTGTAATTTTAAATTTATTTAGCTTTTTTATTTTTAGGTTTATTTTATTTTTTTAGTTTAGTTTAAGTTTTTATTTATTTTATTTTAGTTTAGTTTTTATTTTTTATATTATTTTATATTTAAGTTTAGGTTTAGGTTTAGGTTTTAGTTTAGGTTTTTATTTTATTTTATTTTTTAATTTATTTAGGTTTAGGTTTTTATTTTATTTTATTTATAGGTTTTATTTAGTTTAGGTTAAGTTTTTAGGTTTTTAGGGTTTAGGGTGTAGGGTTTTGGGTTTTGGGTTTGGGGTTTAGGGTTTAGGGTATAGGGTTTTAGGTTATAGGTTTTTGGTTTTACGATTTAGGGTTTAGGGTTTAGGGTTAAGTGTTTTAGGGTTTAGGGTTTAGGCTTTAGGGTTTAGGCTTTTAGGGTTTGGGTTTAGGGTTAGTTTTAGGGTCTAGTGTTTAGGGTTAGGTTTTTTTTATTAAAATTTAATTAAACTGTTAGTTTTAGGTTTATTTAGTTTATTTTTTATTTATTTTAGCTTAGTTTATTTTTTTTTTTATTTAAGTTTATTTTTTTTATTTTTATTTAAGTTTTTATCTAGTTTTTATTTTATTTTCTTTTAGGCTTACTTTATTTTTATTTTAGGTTTAGTTTTTATTTTATTTAGGTTTTATTTTTTAGTTTAGTTTAGGTTTTTATTTAATTTATTTTAGTTTAGTTTTTAATTTTTATCTTATTTTCTTTTATATTTTTAGGATTAGGTTTAGTTTATGTTTTTCTGTTATTTTATTTCAGGTTTAGGGTTAAGGGTTATCGGGATTAGGGTTTAGGTTTTAGGGTTTAAGGTATAGGGTTTAGGGTTTAGGGTTTAGGATTTAGGGTTTAGGGTTTAGGGTTAGGGTTTTTTTATTTTTTTTATTTAGGTTTAGGTTTAGGGTTTGGGGTTAGCTTAGGGTTTAGGGTTTAGGGTTGTAGGTTTTGTGTTTAGGGTTTAGGGCTAGTTTTAGGGTTTTGGGTTTAGTGTTTAGGGTTTAGGAGTTAGGGTTTAGGGTTTAAGTTTTTTTTAATTAAGAAAACCACTAGGTTTTTTTTATTTTCTATTTATTTTAATTTATTTTATATTTTATTTTTATTTAGTTTAGTTGATTTATTTTAGTTTAGGTATTCTATTTTAGTTTATTTTTTAGTTTTACGTTTATGTTTATGTTTATTTTTATGTTTAGTTTTATATTTATGTTTTGGTTTTATTTTTTATTTTTAGGTTTAAGTTTTTATTTTATTTTTTTAGATTTAGGTTTTAGGTTTTTATTTTAGGTTTTTTTTGTTTTATTTTTTAGTTTAGGTTTAAGTTTATTTTTAGTTTATTTATTATATTTTGTTTAGGGTTTAAGTTTAGTTTATTTTAGGTTTAGGTTTAGATTTTATTTATTTTAGTTTATTTTATTTTAGTTTAGGTCTATGTTTATTTTATTTTGTTTATTTTAGGTTTAGGTTTGTTTTTTTAGTTTATGATTTAGGATTTGTTTTTTATATGTTTTTAGGTTTATTTCTTAGGTTTAGATTTTTATTTAGTTTTTATTTTATTCAATTTTAGGTTTTATTTTAATTATATGTTTTTTTTTTAGGTTTTTTATTTTATGTTTTTTTAGTTTAGTTTAGGATTTTATTTATTTTATTTTAGTTTAAGTTTTATTTTTTATATTATTTTCTTTTTAGGTTTATGTTTTGGGCTTTCTTAGGTAATTATTTTATTTTATTTAAGTTTTGCATTATTTCTTTATTTTGTTTTTATGTTTTATTAGTTTAAGCTTAGGTTTTTAGGTTTTTAGAGTTTAGAGTTTAAGGATTAGGGTTTAGGGTTTAGGGTTTAGGGTTTGGGGTTTACTGTTATGGTTTAGGGTTGTAGGTTTTAGGGTTTACGGTTTAGGATTTAGGGTTTAGGATTTTGGGTTTTGGGTTTTAGGGTTTAGGGGGTTTAGGGTTTAGTTTAAGGTTTTAGGGTTTAGGGTTTAGGGTTTAGGGTTGTAGGTTGTAGGTTTAGGGTTAGTTTTAGGGTTTAGGATTTGATTTTTTTTTATAAATTAAGTAAACTTATAGGTTTAGGTTTACTTATTTATTTATTTATTTATTTTAATTTATTTATTATTTATTTTAGTTCATTTTTTTATTTTTATTTAAGTTTATTTTAATTTTAATTTTAATTTTTATTTAAGTTTTTATTTTTATTTTATTTTATTTAGTTTTAAGTTTATTTTGTTTTTATTTTAGGTTTAGTTTTTATATCATTTAGGTTTTCTATTTTTTAGTTTAGTTTAGGTTTCTATTTATTTTATTTTAGTTTGGTTTTTATTTTTGATTTTATTTTCTTTTTAGGTTTAGGTTTTGGTTTTATTTTATGTTTTTAATTTATTTTACTTTTATATTTTATTTTGGTTTTAGTTTTTTTTATTTTTTTTATTCTTATGTTTTATTTAGTTTTGGTTTAAGTTTTTAGCTTTTAGGGTTTAGGGTTTTGGGTTAGTTCAGGGGTTTTTTTAGGGAAATTAGAGAATTTTTTATTACCACAAAAAAAAGTACAAAGTCCTTAGATGGGCTAAATCTCTAAGGTAATGCTCAAAGAGCTACTTTAAATCCTAAAGAGATAAACCCCCTAACTATTACAATAGTCAAGGAAAGAAAGCAAAAGAAAAGCTAAAAAAAGTAGAAAATCCATGTGAGGAGCAACAAACTTCATTTTATCCTTCTAATACCAACAAGATCCACCTGCAATACTCCCCTTGCCTATAAAAGAAATCTGCAACATACTTTTGAAAGGATGAGTACAATTAAGCCAGCATAGAAAGGAATGCAAACAGAAGGAGTAAAGTAAAGAAAAGGCTCAGGGTCAGTTACAATCATCTCATGTAGCAACACTATATATAAGCAGCCAAACTTCAAGAGAATGGTTAGAATTACATATAGCGCTACCAACCAAATGAAGAAAGAGTGGGAAACATCAATGCCATCATAGCCAGCATACCTCGTGTATCCCATCATCCAAAGTCCATCATCTAGCATGGTTGCAAAATCCTCCAAACAATAAACATAATAATAACCACCAAAACCACCATGCCCAATAAGGCATATAATCAATAAACCATGAGGGATATTAGCAATATAGTAGGAGCACCACTAAAGCCACCACCAAAAAGCAATAACAAAATCCAAAGGACCAATCATCATGATAGGGTAATAACACAAATCAGATAAACAAGTGCAAGAAAGGAAAAGAAAGTGCTCATATCCTCCAAAGCAAAAACATCTAGTAAGCTTAACCAAAGGGTGGGCGGCACCCAAACAGAAAAAAGGGGGTTAATTACAGCCAAGAGAGAAAAACAAAGTAAAAGGAAACCATAAATACAAGTCACAAAAAGAACACTAGCAGGTTCCCAGAACAATCACCAAAGGAGCAAAAAAAATTGGCCAAAATAGCCACCCCTCAACCAACCCAACCAACAATAAACTAACTAACATATCCTCCTAGCCAACCACCATAGTAGAGAAAACCCAAGTCGATGTAAAAAAGAACAACATCATCAAGCCAAAATCACCCAAGATAGCTAGGGAAAGGGTAGAAGCAGACTATAGTCACCAAACCTAACCAAGGCACAAGAAAATCTGATATGGGTAAGTAGAATAGCCAACCAAAGATAAAAAGGAACAAAGCCCAATATGATAAACTACAAGCCATAATAGGAACAACACTAAAGGCACCCTAGCAACTAACGACCATAAAATAGCCTTCATCTAGCCAATCCAGAATACAAACCCAAAAGCCACGCAGGAAGGCCAATATAGGAGGTTAAAACCATAACCAAGAGAAACAAAAAAAAATCAAAAAAGAAAAACCACCAAGCCCCAGCCAACAAAATAGAGAAAATAATAGTCACCCAACAATCTTCACCATGCCAAAATCAAGCCAGAGATAAATCAGCAGCAACCCCCTAGATAAGTCACCAATAGAAAATGAAAAAATAGCCCAAATCCAACCATCCCAACCAACCAAAGCGCCACCAATAACCAACAATGCCACTCACAACCACTGAGTAGATCCAATTTAAGTTAGTAAGCGACCTAAAATAAGGAAAACCAATGCAAAAGAAAAACCTCTGAAGCCATAGGCACGACCCAAAAGAAGGAAATAAAAAATAAATTATGGTAAACACCCAATGACATAAACCACCAAGCTGAAAAACTAAAACAACCTAGTACTTACAATAACAATGAGGTAGCAAAAAAAGGCCAATCAAAAGTAAAGATCTAAAACATAACTCAGTCAAAAGAGAAAATAAGTAGATAACCACAACCCAAAGAGGGTTGAACAAGGGGCAACCAAAAGCAAAAGATCATCAAAAGCAACACCAAAAAACCAAGCAGAATTTATAATCAGATAAGTCAATCGATTATCAGCAAACCCTTTAATAGTTTAGGCAAAGTTTGATTATCAAATAAAGTTAACTTAGTTAAGTTGACACCAAAGTTAGCCAATAATCAAAACAAGCATTACCTACATGTAGAATGTGAGAAATTTTAAAATAAACTTGAGAAAGAAGATTTTTAGTATGATTAAGAAGATAAGATAAATCAGCATTCCCATTTCTATTGTAATTTAGCATGACAAGAAGCAAGAGAGCATCAACATCAATCTAAATGTTATGGAAACCTGTATTCAAACAAATTTCAATAGCTTTATTAATAGCCATAAGCTCAACAAAAATAATAAAATGCTTTGAGAGGATAGGCAAAAGCACAAATGACAATACCTTTAGAATCCCTAAGAATACCACCACAACCATATTAATTGGAAGCAACATAACCATCAATATTCACTTAATCAAATTATCTTTAGGTTTGATCCAATGGATAATCCTAGCACTTTTACAAGAGTCAAACTTAGGCAGAATGATACCCACTTTTTTAGCAACAACTTTATAACCTCTAAATGGAATATTACTAATAAGATTGGGATTGAGAAGAGCATCAATTTTTTCTTTAGTTTTAGCCAGGATCTTTTTATGTTTCATATAAATACCATGAAATTTAGAATCATTTCTATCCTTCCAGATGAACCAGACAAAGGTAATATCAATTAAAACTTTGATTTGACCTTTCATTATATTTTAGAAACTAACTTCAAGAAGTTGATATAAAGAAAGAGAACAATAGCACTTTGAAGGTAACTAAAACCCTTTAGTCCAAAGCAAAGATTCCACAAGAATAAAATTATTCAAAATCCTCCAAGCTAAAATTGAATAGGAAATGGGAATGATATTGTTCCCAAGTTTAATGAAAACATTAGAGAGGTTCTATTTATCTCTAATAAAATTCCAAACCTCTTTAAGTACAAAGTCACCATTATAAAAAAAGCTTAAAAATAATTTGGTCGTTTGTTAGAAGAAATGGGGATATTTTAAAGTTGTCAAAAGGTGAAATAGGGATATAATTCTCAAGTTGCTTTTCATTCCAATTGTTATTAAGCTAAAATTAACTTTGATATAACAATAGTATAGTGGGTAGAAATGGCTGTCAATAGAGCCATTGTCAATCCATTGTCATGGAAAAAGAAGGAAGAACCTCACTGAATACCACAAGATATTAATGATTTGACAACCCATTTAATGGAGCAAAGCATTTTCCAAATCGGAGAGTCACCAAATTTATAAGCATAGGTAAGGGGATGTTTACCTTGGCAATATTTTTCATCATAAAATGAGACCAAAGGCTATCATTCTTTCTAAAATTCCGTGAGAGCTTATGAGAGAAGGAAGTGATAGCTTCACGAATAGGCTTGCAACCAAGAGCACCTTCTCCCATAGTACCACAACATTTATGCCATGATGTCTAATGCATTCTTTTGGTTGAGTTATTGGAGCCCCAAAAAAATTTATTAAGAAAATAATTAATTTTGATAAATGTAGCATTAGTGGGGATAATAGTTTGAATCAAATAAAAAGGAATGGAGTTGAGAGTGCTTTTAAGAATCGAGCTTACCACTAAAGGAAAGTAAATGGAATTCGCAAACATAAATTTTATTTGAAATTTTTTGAATTTGCTCGTCAAAGACATGGGAACATTTCGAACCTTTAAAGAGTGGAGCAACCAAGCACTTAAGAAGTAAGTGTTGATGTTTAAGATTAGTGATATGCAGGATTTGATTAATTTTATTATTGGAGATACTAGAGGAAGTGATATAATAGATTTTTTTTATCATTGATAGAAAGGCCACTTTCTCTGCCAAATTTATTTAAAAAAGACTGAAGATGCTTGATGTGATGAATAGAAGCATTGCAAAAAATAATAAAATCATCTGCAAAACTTAAATGGGAAATAGGAAGACCACCAATAGTTCTATAGTACATACTAAGATTATTTAAAAATAAATCAGTGATGCTCGTAGATAAGTACTCAACAACAATAATAAATAAAGTAGGAGATAAAAATCCCCTTGTAAGCCATGTGAAGAGGGAAAGAAACTCAAGGCTTCCCCCATTAAGAAAAATTGAAAACCAGGCATTATTAATATAATTTTTAGTAAGAAAAATACATTTATCAAAAAACTAAAATAAATTCAGAATATGAAAAAAGAAATCCCAAGATATGTTATCAAAGCTTTGGTAATATCTAATTTGAAAATAATGTTTCCACCTTTAGTCTTGGCATCAAGATCATGAATTAATTCTTGGGCAAGTAAAATATTATCAGAAATGGATCTACCTCCAACAAAACCAATTTGGTTGAGAGAGATAATTCTATTAAGTGAAGGACTAAGTTTGTTGGTAAGAAATTTTAATTATTGAAAAGGTCCAAAGATTAATAGGTCTAAAATCACTCAATTAGTCTAGATTATCTTCCTTAGGAATGCGAATAATATAAGTACTAGAAAAATATCTAGGAAAAGGGGTTGGGTTAGGGTTAGGGTAAGGGTTAGGGTTAGGGTTAGGGTTAAGGTTAGGGTTAGCATTAAGGTTAGGGTTAGGGGTTAGTTTGGGGTTTAGGTTAGGGGTTAGGATTAAGGTTAGGGTTATGGGTTATGGGTTAGGGTTAAGGTTTGGGTTATAGATTAAATTAAGTTTAAATTAGATTAGGTTAAAAATTAAAATTTAATTAAAGATTGATTTTAGGTTGGGTTAAAATTTAAATTTAAAATTAAATTAAAATTAGATTAAAATTAAATTAAAATTAAAGGTGATTTAATTAGATTCATTAAATTAAAGAGATTAAATTAAATTTAAAATTTAAATTAAATTAGATTTATTAGAAGAAATTATTATTGATATTAGATTAAGATTAAATTAAATTAAAATTTAAATTTAGGAATTAAATTTAGATTAAAATTAGGATTTAAATTTTTAAAATTAAATTAAAATTTAAATTGAGTTAAAATTAAATTATAGATTATAGTTTAAAATTTAAGTTGGAATTAAAATTTTAAAGTTAAGTTTAAATTAGGAGATTAGGTTAGGATTTAAATTTAAGGTTAAATTTAAGTTAGAACTAGGATTAAGATTAAATTAAGATTAGGATTAATTAAAAAGTTAAAATTAAAGTTTAGATTAAGTTATAGTTTCGTTTAGATTAGAGATTAAAATTAGGATTAATAGATTAGATTAAAGGATTAGATTAAAGTTTAAAGGTAGTTATTTAGGTTAAGTTATAATTAGGTTAGATTTAAATTAATTAGGAGTAAAGATTAAATTAAGATTAGTTTATAGTTATAGTTTTAATTAGATTAAAGATTATTTAAGTCAATTTTAAAGTTTAAATTTAGAATTTAGGTTTAAAGTTTAGATTTAAGTTTAGATTAGAGTTTAGGGTTTAAGGTTTAAGTTTAGTTAGAGAGTTAAGAGTTAGGTTAAGTTTAGGTTTAGAGTTTAGGTTTAATTTAGTTAGTTTAGATTTAGGAGTTAGGATTAGGGTTTTAGGTTTAGGAGTTAGGTTAGTTAGGGTTTAGGTTTTAATTAGGTTTAGGTTAGGGTTTAGTTTAGATTTAAGTTAGGTTTAGGTTTATTTTAGGGTTTTTATTTATTAGAGTTTATTTTATTATTTTATTATTTTTTATTATTTTTAAGATATTTATTTTATTTTATGTTTATTTTATTTTTATTTTAGGTTTCATTTTTTTTCTTAAGTTTTTTATTTTATATTTTAGTTTAGGTTTTTATTTATTTATTATAGTTTAGTTTTTATTTTTTATTTTATTTTCTTTTAGGTTTAGGTTTTAATTTATATTTTTATTTTATTTTATTTTGATTTAGTTTTTAATTTATTTTATTTTTAGCTTTTTTCAGTTTAGGCTTAGGATTTTAGCTTTTCACGGTTTAGGGTTTAGGGTTAGTCTAGGGTTTAACATTTAGACTTTAGGGTTTAGGGTTATGGCCTAGGGTTTAGGGTTTAGGGTTTAAGGTTTTAAGGTTTTGGGTTTTGGGTTTAGGGTTTTAGGGTTTAAGGTTGTAAGTTTAGTATTTAACGTTTATGGTTTATTGTAAGTTTTAGGGTTTAGGGTTAGTTAGAGTTTTATTTTA